>JAGFBZ010000199.1:0-737321 GCA_018398805.1 Hirundichthys speculiger | reverse complement strand
TAGATGGACAGACCAACTAGCCAGTTGGATAGATGGACAGACAGTCAGACGAAAAGCCAGTTGGATAGTTGGATAGATGGTCAGACAGATAGCCAGTAGGATAGATGGACAGACGGATAGCCAGTAGGATAGATGGTCAGAAGTGGGATTCGAACCGACGCCTCAAGGGGAGACTGGGAACTTTACGCAGCGCCTTAGACCGCTCGGCCATCCTGACTGGTGTGTTTTTGTGTGTGTGTGTGTGAGTGTACACATTGGTAGATAGATGTACAGATGAATAGCCAGTTGGTTAGATAGATAGATAGATGAATAGACAGTTGGATATCCAGTTGGTTAGATGGACAGACAGTTGGATAGTTGGTCAGACAGATAGCCAGTTGTTTAGATAGATAGACGAATAGCCAGTAGGATAGATGGACAGACGGATAGCCAGTTGGATAGATGGACAGACAGTCAGATAGATGGATAGACGCACAGCCAGTCAGATAGATGGATAGACGCACAGCCAGTTGGATAGTTGTCAAGACCACTTTACAGTTGGATAGACGAACAGCCAGTTGATTAGATAGTTGGACAGATGAATTGCCAGTTTGATTGATGGACAGACCACTAGCCCGTTGGATAGATGGACAATTAGATAGCCAGTTGGATAGATGGTCAGACGAAAAGCCAGTTGGATAGACGGACAGACCACTAGCCCGTTGGATAGATGGACAATTAGATAGCCAGTTGGATAGATGGTCAGACGAAAAGCCAGTTGGATAGACAGACAGACAGTCAGACGAAAAGCTAGTTGGATAGATGGTCAGACAGATAGCTGGACAGACCAATAGCCATTTGGATAGATGTTCAGACAGAAAGCCAGTTGGATAGACGGATAGCCAGTTGATTAGATAGTTGGACAGATGAATTGCCAGTTTGATTGATGGACAGACCACTAGCCCGTTGGATAGATGGACAATTAGATAGCCAGTTGGATAGATGGTCAGACGAAAAGCCAGTTGGATAGACGGACAGACCACTAGCCCGTTGGATAGATGGACAATTAGATAGCCAGTTGGATAGATGGTCAGACGAAAAGCCAGTTGGATAGACAGACAGACAGTCAGACGAAAAGCTAGTTGGATAGATGGTCAGACAGATAGCTGGACAGACCAATAGCCATTTGGATAGATGGTCAGACAGAAAGCCAGTTGGATAGACGGATAGCCAGTTGCATAGATAGACAGACCACTAGCCAGTTGGATAGATGGACAGACAGTCAGACGAAAAGCCAGTTGGATAGTTGGATAGATGGTCAGACAGATAGCCAGTAGGATAGATGAACAGACGGATAGCCAGTAGGATAGATGGTCAGAAGTGGGATTCGAACCCACGCCTCAAGGGGAGACTGGGACCTTTACGCAGCGCCTTAGACCGCTCGGCCATCCTGACGGGTGTGTTTTTGTGTGTGTGTGTGTGTGAGTGTACACATTTGTAGTTAGATGTACAGATGAATAGCCAGTTGGTTAGATAGATAGATAGATGAATAGACAGTTGGATAGATGGACAGACGGATATCCAGTTGGTTAGATGGACAGACAGTTGGATAGTTGGTCAGACAGATAGCCAGTTGGTTAGATAGATAGACAGACGGATAGCCAGTTGGATAGATGGACAGACGAATAGCCAGTTGGATAGATGGACAGACGGAATGCCAGTTCGATAGATGGACAGACGGATAGCCAGTTGGATAGATGGACAATTAGATAGCCAGTTGGATAGATGGTCAGACGAAAAGCCAGTTGGATAGATGGACAGACGAAGGCCAGTTGGATAGATGGATAGACGAACAGCCAGTTGGATAGATAGTTGGACAGATGAATTGCCAGTTTGATTGATGGACGAACAGGCAGCTGGTTAGATAGATACACGAATAGCCAGTTGGATATTCTATTTCAGTCTCCACAGCGAAGTGATTCACACGATTGATTCGGCACAGGTTTTACACTGGATGTTGAAGCAACTGGGACTCGAGGCCAAACCTGACGATAAAGAGCTGTCAGAAGTGGGGTTCGAACCCACGCCTCAAGGGGAGACTGGGACCTTAACGCAGCGCCTTAGACCGCTCGGCCATCCTGACTGGTGTGTGTTTGTGTGTGTGTGTGAGTGTACACATTGGTAGATAGATGTACAGATGAATAGCCAGTTGGTTAGATAGATAGATAGATGAATAGACAGTTGGATATCCAGTTGGTTAGATGGACAGACAGTTGGATAGTTGGTCAGACAGATAGCCAGTTGTTTAGATAGATAGACGAATAGCCAGTAGGATAGATGGACAGACGGATAGCCAGTTGGATAGATGGACAGACGGAATGCCAGTTGGATAGATGGACAGACGGATAGCCAGTTGGATAGATGGACAGTTGGATAGATGGACAGACAGTCAGATAGATGGTCAGAAGTGGGATTCGAACCCACGCCTCATGGGGAGACTGGGACCTTTACGCAGCGCCTTAGACCGCTCGGCCATCCTGACTGGTGTATTTTGTGTGTGTGTGTGTGTGAGTGTACACATTGGTAGATAGATGTACAGATGAATAGCCAGTTGGTTAGATAGATAGATAGATGAATAGACAGTTGGATAGATGGACAGACGGATATCCAGTTGGTTAGATGGACAGACAGTTGGATAGTTGGTCAGACAGATAGCCAGTTGGTTAGATAGATAGACGAATAGCCAGTTGGATAGATGGACAGACGGATAGCCAGTTGGATAGATGGATAGACCACTAGCCAGTTGGATAGATGGACAGACGGATAGCCAGTTGGATAGACCACTAGCCAGTTGGATAGATGGACAGACGAACAGCCAGTTGGATAGATGGACAGACCACTAGCCAGTTGGATAGATGGTCAGACGAAAAGCCAGTTGGATCGACGAACAGCCAGTTGGATAGTTGGCAAGACCACTTTACAGTTGGATAGACGAACAGCCAGTTGATTAGATAGTTGGACAGATGAATTGCCAGTTTGATTGATGGACAGACCACTAGCCCGTTGGATAGATGTACAATTAGATAGCCAGTTGGATAGATGGTCAGACGAAAAGCCAGTTGGATAGACGGACAGACCACTAGCCCGTTGGATAGATGGACAATTAGATAGCCAGTTGGATAGATGGTCAGACGAAAAGCCAGTTGGATAGACAGACAGACAGACAGTCAGACGAAAAGCTAGTTGGATAGATGGTCAGACAGATAGCCAGACAGATAGATGGACAGACCAATAGCCAGTTGGATAGATGGTCAGACAGATAGCCAGTTGGATAGACGGATAGCCAGTTGTATAGATAGACAGACCACTAGCCAGTTGGATAGATGGACAGACAGTCAGACGAAAAGCCAGTTGGATAGTTGGATAGATGGTCAGACAGATAGCCAGTAGGATAGATGGACAGACGGATAGCCAGTAGGATAGATGGTCAGAAGTGGGATTCGAACCCACGCCTCAAGGGGAGACTGGGACCTTTACGCAGCGCCTTAGACCGCTCGGCCATCCTGACTGGTGTGTTTTTGTGTGTGTGTGTGTGAGTGTACACATTGGTAGATAGATGTACAGATGAATAGCCAGTTGGTTAGATAGATAGATAGATGAATAGACAGTTGGATAGATGGACAGACGGATATCCAGTTGGTTAGATGGACAGACAGTTGGATAGTTGGTCAGACAGATAGCCAGTTGGTTAGATAGATAGACGAATAGCCAGTAGGATAGATGGACAGACGGATAGCCAGTTGGATAGATGGACAGACGAATAGCCAGTTGGATAGATGGACAGACGGAATGCCAGTTCGATAGATGGACAGACGGATAGCCAGTTGGATAGATGGACAGATGGTCAGACGAGCAGCCAGTTGGATAGATGGACAGATGGATAGCCAGTTGGATAGATGGACAGACGAAGGCCAGTTGGATAGATGGACAGACAGTCAGATAGATGGATAGACGAACAGCCAGTTGGATAGATGGATAGACGAACAGCCAGTTGGATAGATGGTCAGACAGATAGCCAGTAGGATAGATGGACAGACGGATATCCAGTTGGTTAGATGGACAGACAGTTGGATAGTTGGTCAGACAGATAGCCAGTTGGTTAGATAGATAGACGATTAGCCAGTAGGATAGATGGACAGACAGACAGCCAGTTGGATAGATGGACAGACGGATAGCCAGTCGGATAGATGGACAGACCACTAGCCAGTTGAATAGATGGACAAACGGATAGCCAGTTGGACAGATGGACAGACGAACAGCCAGTTGGATAGATGGACAGACCACTAGCCAGTTGGATAGATGGACAGACCACTTTACAGTTGGATAGACGAACAGCCAGTTGATTAGATAGTTGGACAGATGAATTGCCAGTTTGATTGATGGACGAACAGGCAGCTGGTTAGATAGATACACGAATAGCCAGTTGGATATTCTATTTCAGTCTCCACAGCGAAGTGATTCACACGATTGATTGGACACAGGTTTTACACTGGATGTTGAAGCAACTGGGACTCGAGGCCAAACCTGACGATAAAGAGCTGTCAGAAGTGGGGTTCGAACCCACGCCTCAAGGGGAGACTGGGACCTTAACGCAGCGCCTTAGACCGCTCGGCCATCCTGACTGGTGTGTGTTGTGTGTGTGTGTGAGTGTACACATTGGTAGATAGATGTACAGATGAATAGCCAGTTGGTTAGATAGATAGATAGATGAATAGACAGTTGGATAGATGGACAGATGGATATCCAGTTGGTTAGATGGACAGACAGTTGGATAGTTGGTCAGACAGATAGCCAGTTGGTTAGATAGATAGACGAATAGCCAGTAGGATAGATGGACAGATGGATAGCCAGTTGGATAGATGGACAGACGGATCGCCAGTTGGATAGATGGACAGATGGTCAGACGAGCAGCCATTTGGATAGATGGTCAGACAGATAGCCAGTAGGATAGATGGACAGACGAATAGCCAGTTGGATAGATGGACAGACGGATAGCCAGTTGGATAGATGGACAGACGGACAGACAAATTGCCATTCGGATAGATGGTTGGATAGATGAATAGCCAATTGAATAGACGGACAGACGAACCACCATTTGGATAGATGGACAGACGGATAGCTGGATAGCCAGTTGGATATTCTATTTCAGTCTCCACAGCGAATTGATTCAGCTCAGGTTTTACATTGGATCAATCCAGTTGGTTAGATGGACAGACGGATAGCCAGTTGGATAGATGGTCAGACAGATAGGGATTCGAACCCACGCCTCAAGGGGAGAGTGGGACCTTAACGCAGCGCCTTAGACCGCTCGGCCATCCTGACTGGTGTGTGTGTACACATTGGTAGATAGATATACAGATGAATAGCCAGTTGGTTAGATAGATAGATAGATAGATGAATAGACAGTTGGATAGATGGACAGACGGATATCCAGTTGGATAGTTGGTCAGACAGATAGCCAGTAGGATAGATGGACAGACGGATAGCCAGTAGGATAGATGGTCAGAAGTGGGATTCGAACCCACGCCTCAAGGGGAGACTGGGACCTTTACGCAGCGCCTGAGACCGCTCGGCCATCCTGACTGGTGTGTTTTTGTGTTTGTGTGTGTGAGTGTACACATTGGTAGATAGACGTACAGATGAATAGCCACTTGGTCAGAAAGAAAGATAGATGAATAGACAGTTGGATAGATGGACAGACGACTAGCCAGTTGGATAGATGGACAGACGGATAGCCAGTTGGATAGATGGTAAGACGGACAGACGAATCGCCATTTGGATAGATGGACAGACGGATAGACTGCGACCTTAACGCAGCGCCTTAGACCACTCGGCCATCCTGACTGGTGTGTGTGTTTGTGTGTGTGAGTGTACACATTGGTAGATAGACGTACAGATGAATAGCCACTTGGTCAGACAGATAGATAGATGAATAGACAGTTGGATAGATGGACAGAGAGAAATCCAGTTGGATAGACGGACAGACGAATAGCCAATTGGATAGATGGACAGACGGATAGCCAGTTGGATAGAGGAACAGACAAATCGCCATTTGGATAGACGGACAGATTGCGACCTTAACGCAGCGCCTTAGACCACTCGGCCATCCTGACTAGTGTGCGTACACATTGGTAGATAGACATACAGATGAATAGCAACTTGGTCAGACAGATAGATAGGTGAATAGACAGTTGGATAGATGGACAGAGAGAAATCCAGTTGGTTAGATGGACAGACCACTAACCAGTTGGATAAATGGATAGACGAACAGCCAGTTGGATAGATGGTCGGAAGTGGGATTCAAACCCACGCCTCAAGAGAAGACTGCGACCTGAACTCAGCGCCTTAGACCGCTCGGCCAACCTGACTGGTGTGTATTTTGTGTGTGTGTGTACACGTTGGTAGATAGACGTACAGAGGAATAGCCAGTTGGTCAGACAGATAGATAGATGGACAGACAGAAATCTAGTTGGTTAGATGGACAGACGGATAGCCAGTTGGTTAGATAGATAGACAAATAGCCAGTAGGATAGATGGACAGACGGATAGCCAGTTGGATAGATGGACAGACCACTAGCCAGTTGGACAGATGGACAGACGGATAGCCATTTGGATAGATGGTCAGACGAATAGCCAGTTGGATAGATTGACAGACGGATAGCCAGTTGGATAGATGGACAGACCACTAGCCAGTTGGATAGATGGACAGACGGATAGCCAGTTGGATATTCATCTGTATGTCTATCTACCAATGTGTACACTCACACACACAAACACGCACACCAGTCAGGATGGCCGAGTGGTCTAAGGCGCTGCGTTAAGGTCGCAGTCTGTCCATCTATCCAAATGGCGATTCAGCTGTCCATCTATCCAATTGGCTATTCGTCTGTCCGTCTATCCAAATGGCGATTTGTCTGTTCCTCTATGGTCAGACGGACAGCCAGTTGGATAGATGGATAGACGAACAGCCAGTTGGACAGATAGATAGATGAATAGACAGTTGGATAGATGGACAGACGGATAGCCAGTTGGATAGAGGAACAGACAAATCGCCATTTGGATAGACGGACAGACGAATAGCCAATTGGATAGATGGACAGATGAATCGCCATTTGGATAGATGGACAGACGGATAGACTGCGACCTTAACGCAGCGCCTTAGACCACTCGGCCATACTGACTGGTGTGTGTGTTTGTGTGTGTGAGTGTACACATTGGTAGAATGACGTACAGATGAATAGCCACTTGGTCAGACAGATAGATAGATGAATAGACAGTTGGATAGATGGACAGAGAGAAATCCAGTTGGTTAGATGGACAGACCACTAACCAGTTGGATAGATGGATAGATGAACAGCCAGTTGGATAGATGGATAGACGGACAGACGTATAGCCAGTTGGATAGATGGACAGACGGATAGCCAGTTGGATAGATGGACAGACCACTAGCCAGTTGGATAGATGGACAGACGGATAGCCAGTTGGATAGATGGTCAGACGGACAGACGAATCGCCAGTTGGATAGATGGACAGACGGATAGCCAGTTGGATAGATGGTTAGACGAACAGCCAGTTGGACAGATGGATAGCCAGTTGGATAGAGGAACAGACAAATCGCCAGTAGGATAGATGGACAGACGAATAGCCAGTTGGATAGATGGTCAGAAGAACAGCCAGTTGGATAGATGGACAGACGGATAGCCAGTTGGATAGATGGACAGACACTAGCCAGTTGGATAGATGGTCAGACGAACAGCCAGTTGGATAGATAGACAGACAGATAGCCAGTTGGATAGATGGACAGACGGATAGCCAGTTGGATAGATGGTCAGACGAACAGCCAGTTGGATAGATGGACAGATGGATAGCCAGTTGGATAGATGGACAGACGAATAGCCAGTTGGATAGATGGTCAGACGAACAGCCAGTTAGATAGATGGACAGACGGATAGCCAGTTGGATAGATGGACAGACCACTAGCCAGTTGGATAGATGGATAGACGAACAGCCAGTTGGATAGAGGGACGCCTCAAGGGGAGACTGCGACCTGAACGCAGCGCCTTAGACCACTCGGCCATCCTGACTGGTGTGTGTGTTTGTGTGTGTGTGTGTGTGTGTGGTTTAGTCTTTGTTGTCAAATAATGCTTTGAGTAGATTTGGTGTCCAATTTACAGTGTTAAGTGTGTTAAAATATTAGTGAAACATTGCTTTGCTGAAATGCATGAAAAATAATTGGTAGACACGAGTAACACTAGTGACACTAACACCACTTTATTTTAATTTTTGAAACTTCACTATGTGCACATAGTATACAACATGCAGCATGTGCTTCCGCATATCGTATAAATAACCGGCATTTTTGATCCCCGGCGTATGGTGGGCCGCCAGGGATCAAAAATGCCCGGGCCATTTTTTGGTCCCAGTCCAGCCCTGTTTGGTACAGTGATGTTTGCATGTTTGTGTTTAATGTTGGTTGCAGTTTAGGGTAACTTGACTAGCTACATTTTAAGTGGGTTAAGTGTTTTATACAGGTGGGTGATAGTTTCACAATTGTATTGAATGTCTTCTAGCTTTTAGTAGATCCTTTTAGCCAGTGGTATTTCAAATCATGTTTAAAATAGTGTGATGCTATTGTTTGCATTTAGTTTGCTTTGTTACTTATTTTCTATTTCAGTAATCTGTAATGGTATTTGATTTATGATTTATGTGCAGTATTTAAATATTCTCTTTTTTCTGTTGAAAGGTTTTCACCTACTGCTGGCAATTGCACCTTTTAATGCATCTGGAAAAATAAATAAAAGTTGCAAAAAAGAAAAAGGAAGAGACTTGCCTGATTGAGTGGATCCAGTTAAACTCTGAGTGGATGTCTCACCCCTTTCAAGTGGGGGCTGTATGGGTGACTGTTAGGACTTGACAGTGTATGTTTATTTATTACCATCTTTATATCTTTGAGTCAAGTTCCCATTTTGATTGAGCCTGTCATGAAGAAAAGCTTATAAAAGACCAGCCTTTTGCTTTTTAACAGTGTATGGCAGGACAACTTCTACAGCACAGTGAGATGTTCTGTAAACATCAAGAGTTAATGTCATTTCTGTAGAACTATTAATGAATGTCACCGTTATGCATTTACAATTACCCAATAAGAAGCTATACAGGCAGCACCTAATGAAAAAAATATTCCCAAACAGAAAGGTTGTCGTGGGGGAAATTGCAGAGTGAGTGAATGGGTAATTTAAAGATTACCTACATCTTGAATGGCTGTTATATTATAGCATGATTGATAACTAGTTGAATGTTGGCGCAGGATTGACTTTTCATGCAGGAGAAATCCTGTTAAACATCCTGCAAATATGCTGTGAAAAATAAATAAATAAAAGACTTGAACAGATGGAGATGAAGTGTAAAAATATTGTTCAGACATGTGGCTCAAACATATCAGGGTCAGTTATACTCACGTTGATTACATTTCACCTTTAGCAAAGAAAAAAAAAAATCATCCAAGGAGCTTCAGTAGAATGTTGGTGCGGCCGATACAACCAATCACACTGGGAAACCCTAAAGGAAAATTTCTTCACGCAGAAACATGGAAGCAGGGTACTTTGAGAAGTTATTCTAAATCATTATTGATATTAACTTCCAAGTCACGTAGGGAAATCCTGAAAAATTAATCTTTGATGACTCTTACATTTGAAATGTTTGAAAAGAAAAAAAAAAGGTAGAAGCCATTCATGAGTCAGGCCACTTTTCTCACATCTCTCCATACCGTTCCCTTTCTAATATACATGTTCAGCATTCCCATTGTTATTAAGAAAACTAACATTTGCAAATAAATATTAGCCCGAGGTATTTTTGTGCATAATAAAATAGGTGATATTTCTGATGCACGGAAAGATAAGATCATGAATATAATATCATTATGAATGATGTAACAGTGCAGAAAAATGGTCGAGCTAATGCTTTCAAAAAATTAATAGGGATGTCACCTATAGTCTATGGGTATCACAAAAACAAGTCACAGCTGACTTGACCTAAATAAACTTTGAAGGATGCGGTGTGCATTCTCTTCATGCTCTTGTGGTGTTAAGAGGGTGTACCACTCAGCTAAATATTCTGCATAATATTAATAAAGCTTGTATTGACATTTATTTTTGTTCTCTGACTTTTCCTTTGGTGCAGCAGAAAAAGAGCACAATTCTTTCAAGGCTTTGGGACAAATATTTATTTTGTATTATATTATATTATTCATTATATTTTATTATATTCATTGACAAGGTTGAAATTTAATCGAAACACAAACAAATCAAAATCCTAAGACCATGATACAAGACAATGTACCTACACGTTCATGCTGTGGATGGACCTCTGAAGACATAAGCGGCCTCATTGTCAGATTGTCAGATGGAGCTTTATTCGGCATGTGGGTGCCATTATTGCATTTAGAGATCCTAAATGATGATTGATTTATTTGCAGAGGTGGAAGGAGGATCCAGTTAAAAACATTTTTATTAATGATGTCACTTTTTGAATCATATCCCACTTCCTGAAGCAGGCTGCAAGTTCAACAGCACTAAACCTTTTGACTGTCTGTATAAAGTCTATTGACATTATTTTCGTTGTGAATTGGTTCTATAACTATATAAATAAAATGAAGGGTGAATTGAAATATGAAATCTCAGCATTGATTGTGAATCCTGAACAGCTGTGTCTCCTCTCAGCCTGGAGCTCTGCTTGCACACACTCATTAATTTATTCATTCATTCCTACAAACAGAAAGACAGACAGGGAAATGCACACACGAGACAGAAGGTTGGAATAAAACAGAGTGCACAAAAGAAAGAGGAGGTAGAAGTATCGTACCTTGTCAGCATTATTATTCAGTTTAGTTTCACAAAGCTATGGTTTCTTATTGCACCCTGTGACAGAGAAGCAGCAGATTGATCAGGCTGTTGTCTAGCTATCTCTAAATCTCATCCCTAATCCAATAAACTTGGTCAGAATCTCTGGCCCATTGTTTGGTCAACCAGCCCAAACTTATGACCCGTAAGCAGGAACCCCCATATTTTTGATCAGAATAACTCAGCATTTTTTTGTGTGTGTGGCAAAACATTTTAGGAGGGCGGCCATGATAGGTTTTACAAATGCCACTGAAAACATTTCTGTGCAAAAAAGAAAGCTTTTTATTAACCTTATCTTGATGAGCACTCACAGACCCAAGGCCAGACAACAGTGAGGCCATTCATTTCATTTTTTTATAGTATAAAGCATGATCCAAAATATAGATGTGGCAAACCAAGCAAACAGCAAAAACAGCAGCTTCGTGATATAAAAAGGGGGATGGTATCTGTGCTGTTACCAAAGGTCATTTAAATTTTTATGATGACAGCATTAAAGCACTCTGCCTTCAAGACAAAATCCTTTCCAGGGACATCCATGCATTTTTACGAGACTGGCCTGCCTGTAGTGTTGACCTGTTACCAACAGAGAATGTGTGGAGTATTTTAATTGAAGAAGTACCACATAAGTACCATGTACAGATACAGATCAAGACTTTTTTGTTGGAAAAATGGGGCATAATAATAACTGAAACACTTATTTCTTAGTATTCTCAATGCCAAAGTACCTTCTGTTGTGTGAAGGAATGGCAACATTACAAAGCTGTAAAAGCTTGAGGATTACAACTTTTTTTGGAATATGTTGCAGGCATGAAATGTAGTGATGCCTGCGAGGTAATGCAGGCAGGCAATCTGAGCACTCTATGTGGTTAATTTCAAATATACTCTCTAAGTTCATTGCTCTTTTTAAAGGAGAGAAATGGCTCCCATCTATGCCTTGCCAACAGACACATAACTGCCAAACTGCCAAGCTTACTGCTGCTCAATAAAAATCATGAAATCTTCTTCCCTCCTCCAACTCTGCTGTTGTGATGTGTCTCAGCACCCCAGATTGTGATAGCGTACCTTGGTTGTTTGGAGAGAAAAGTGACTTTATCCAGAGACTGCAGCTCAGTCAGTTCATGCTTCATGGGAAGACAAGCATTCGTGATGTGGCCTCAGAAGCACAGCTCATACCACCCCGGTGACCTGAACATAATATTCTGGAAGAGCTCTTCACCTAAAGCATTCCAGTTTCATCCAGTATTGCAGTAAAGAGCTTTTCAATTACCTCCTCTCCCACGAGAAGTCACTCCATGTCCCAGTGACATCATGGGAATTGCAGTCCTAGGTTCATCTATTGCAATGTTGGTTCTCGTCAAGGGTACACAGCCTCTTTTGAGATGTAGTCTGCCCATCAATAACTTATATCCTCACTCTTTAAGAAAGGATGCTTAACAACAATGTGTTGTTGCGTATCTGGTGGTTGCTGGGTTAAAGAATTCACTTTTTAATGTATTTCTTAGAGAATGTCTTAATATGGTTGAATTTTTGGTCTCCCATGGCAGCTCCTTACTAGATAGCTAATCCCATTGATGACACTGCACTCGTTAAGGATGGCAGCTGAGACCTTGGCCACTGACAGGAGAGCACTGTTTTTAATTTAATGTTTATTCCTTTTATTTTTAATTTTTTATTGTATTCTTTCCTTGAATTTAAGGGCTCTGAGTCTAAGATTGAGGGCAGGGGGGCCTTGGTTGTTACTCATCACTCCCAAACAAAGTATTTGTTTTAATCATGATAACAAACATATGTCTTTATCATTGCGTGAGTTTAATAACTGAAATGCTCAAACTGATGTAAGTTGTAAATGCGAAGATTATTGTTGGGTTTTTTTTTCTTAAAAAAGACTGTCAAAATTTCAAGTATGAAAACATAATAGTTTAATGTTTAGCTTCAAATTAATGTTAATCTATTGCCTTTGATCTGCTGCAGTTTTGCCACATTAAGACATATTTTACATGTGTTAAATAAAGTAGGAATACTATTGGAAATTATTGCTTTAGCTGGTTGGACATGGCATGAATTGAAGATTCAGCATCATCAAAGTCTGTAAACTAAGTAATTTTTAAGGATATTTAAAGCCCAACACAAGTCCATGGATTGCACTTATATACCACTTTATCCACACTATCAAGGTGCCCTCAAAGCAATTTACACTGGCCTCTCATTCACCCACTCACACTCACATTCATACACCAGTGGACGCCTGCTACCATGCAAGGTGCTGCCAGACCCACTGGGGGAAAGTTAGGGTTCAGTGTCTTGCCCAAGGACACTTTGGCATGTGGACAGTTGGAGCCGGGATCGAACCGCCAACCTTCCAGTGACTGGATGACCCGCTCTACCAACTGAGGTACAGCCACCCATCATACCATAGTATGATTCACTAGTTAGACTAATTGCTTTTACTCACCATTTTATCACACCTAAATCCAAAAACTACCAGTAAAAACTAATTCACACCCAAGGACGGATTCATTTTCTACACAGCATGCTTTGCGGTTTGCCCTGAGAGTGTTTGAAAGCTGCTCATCTTTTTAATGTCCTGTATGTTTAGAACCTTTCAAAGAATTAAGAAATATTTTCTTTCTTTTTTTTTCAAATAACATCTTGATAAGCCATTCATGTTTTCAGGTTATGTCAATTCCTCATTGTTGCATGCAGACATGTTGTTGGATATTCGAATAGACTTACAGTCCACCAGATCTATGTCTTTACTAAAGCAAATATTGCTAGCTTCATAAAGGACTCAGCCATAACATCAGCAAAGAAGACAAATTCTTCTGTGGTTGACTAAAAGAGAACATCTGTACTAAGTACCTTCATGAGTGTCCTTGTATACTCGCCTTTAGCAACATAAACATATAGTCTTTCCTGTATGATCTTATCAGTCGAGAATAATGTAGAGGAGGAATTTTGGTCCATTCTTCTTCATAGCGTTGCTTCAACTCATTGAGATTTTTGCCTGTAACAAATGCACGGCTCTCTTCAGATCCCACCAAAGCATTATTTTTTTAGCCATTCTATAAATTTGCTGATGTGCTTTTTCTTCTTTTTCAGCTGTTCTGTGACCCAGTTCAAACCAAGCTTTAGTTGGTAGACAGAGAGCCCCCCATACACCTCTAGAATACTCTGCTATTCAGAGGATGTCATACTCACCAGTGGCTGCAAGACAACACCAATCATCACCCTCCCACCACTGTGCTTGACAGCCAGTATGGGGTGTTTCTGCCTAAAAGCTTTGTATGGTTTCAGACAAACATGGCACTGAGCTTTAAGGTGAAACAACTCATATTTGCTCTTATCTGTCCATAGGACATCATTCCTGAGGTTTGTTTTTCTGAAATGCAGGTTAGTGAACCTCAGTCCATGCTTCTTTGAAAAACTGGCAACTACCTTGAATGTTTTCCACATACAAAGAATATTTTTCACTGTAGAATGTTGAACTCCAAATTATTGTGGAAATGATTTCATAACCCTTTCCAGACTGATGTACAAAACAACAACAACAACTGCTTCTCTATCGCATTGCTTATGTCTTGCCCTTTTGGCATTGTATTAACATACCGCTGAATGCCCCAGACCAAACTCCTTAAACAACTGCTGTTAATCAATTCATCAAGCACTAATGACTAACAGTACCTAGCTGCAACCTACCCTTTTAACCACATGGGGAAAGTGAGGGTGTACTTGGTGTTGTCCCCAAGATTTGTTTTATTTTTTATTTTTGAGTTCAATCTTTTTAAATACATGATGTCATTATGAAAAGTTATACTATGCTGTTTGTTGGAGGCTGTATTTGTCTAATACTAAGACCCACTATGATTATATGATATTCATGTTGTTGTTTGTACACAAAAAACAACAGAAAGAATTAAAAGAGAGCTAACTTTTGCACATGTTTGTAGAATAACTGGGACATTTGCAACTCTTATTCTTGTATACTCTTATGATTAGGCCCACGTGTGGAGGGCGCAGGCTGAGGCCAGTAATGTTCAGAGCCATCTTCCGGTGAAATTAAAAACAACCACTAAGTTTCCATTTATTATGGTAGTTACCTAAAGAGGTGAGCAACATGTGAAGACTCACATACACATGTAATTGCCAACTTTAAACAATTTTTATGATAAATACCTCCACAGGCATCCCTGAGTTCAGACACTGTGTCTTCATCACTGATGCTCTGAAAAATTAAGTGTACAGTGGTTCAACACAAAAGCAAACATGCTCAGAAGTGAGACAGACCTTGTCGGTTATGTCTGTTTGAGGGTGAACAAGTGCAGCAGTGGTGGCTCCTGCAGAACCATAGGGATGCAGTGACTGTAAATGACATCACATTGGTATTTAGGTCTTTGTGTCTTATATTTACATTTTAGATGTACATTTAGTACATTTCCTACTTTTCATTTATATGAAATCTGCATAAACAGTTGTAGCTGGGAGCAACCACCAGGGTCAGATGACACATCCCTTTTATGCCCTCCATTATTAGGTGTCCTTGATTGTATGAGAGGGCCTGTGTCCCTGGGATTTGGAAGTATGGAGGAGCTGGCCCCAATCCCGTCTTTCTTTCCTCTCTATCTTTTTTTCTATTTTTTTTAACCTCTTCTTGCTTCAGATAAGAGTTCCACTTCACATTCTCGGGATGTGACTTTGTTTGAAATGTTTTGTAATCATTGACAAAGAGACTATTTCAAACAATGACTGTGGTATTATGACACATCACAAATTTAATTCATAGCTAAGGACAGCTCCAATTTGTGTTTACATCAGCCAGATCAACTATAATACATCAAGTTAAACTACTAGAAGCATTGAGAGCTGAGGGGTGAAATGAATAAATAGACTTATGAATTCACTCGATCTGCACTTTTCTGCCAGCATTTGTCTCTGGATTTATTTTCTGCAAAGGGGTCGTTCTTGGCATTTATGACAGATTCAAATTCTTTGTGTAATTCATGTTTCCCTGAATTGCACAGGTGCACTATATTGTCATTCCACTTTAGTGGCAACTCCAGAGGATTGTTGCCTGTCATGTCCTTTTTAAGTGAGCTCACACAGCGTCAGGCTGTGGTAACCCAGCTGATAATCACCATCGTAAACCTAATTATCTCTGATTGAAGCTTATGCATTTCTATAGCTGGTTCTCCAAAGAGAGCCTGGCTTTGTTGAGCTCAGTTTGTGGTGTACCCCCTGGTAAAGAACATGCAGTTCTCTTCATTACATCTTTATACACAAAACCTTGGAACTGAAAGAAAGTGTATTTCCTTTATCACACGACTTTTGTTGTATCATCTCATTATCATACAATCAAAAGCTGTTTTGAAACTGGAAGGTCATCACTGATTCTTGTCTTTAGTTGTGTGTTATCCTACAGACCTAAGAGTGGGTGTAACCTCACGTAGGGGTGACCTGAAGTGCTTTGAATGAATACTCACATTGATCTGTGTGGTGTTTTTCATCTGATACTTTCTGGAGGTATGTGCGATGTTCCTTTTATTTATTTATTTATTTTTTTATGGGCTGTATAATATAGGATTTCTAAGCCACCAATAACACAATTTTTGTTTAAATAAAGGCCTATAAAGAAATAAATCCCATCATCAGTGTTCTGACAAGGCAATTTGTGTAATCTCAAACCTGCTATTGTGTCTTCAAATCGCAGAATTAATCTCACTGTGTTCTTTTAAACAGATGAATTGTTGGAGAGTATGTGATAAGATTGTGTTTGGCGGACGATCACAGATGTACGTTTTAGAAAATAAACTAACTATTAACTTCTGCCCATAGCAAGGAATCTTAAAACAGCTCCAACTAAATAAACACTTTGACAAACCCAAGGAAAATTATTTCTGTTCCCTTATTTAGAATTTTACTATTATCAGCTCTTTTTTTTAATTCTTGTGAAATGCAATTTTACAAGTGAGTTTCAGTTACACATACAGAATATTAAGCATCTAAGGTGGAGTCAGAGTTGAGCCCTGTAAGCTGGCATCTCAGACTGGTTGATATCAAGTGGATAAATGTACTAAGGATGTTTATCCACTGGCAACATTCTCTGTCTACAAAAAAAACACTGAATTCTTCATTAACATTAAAGCTGCATGAGTTTACTTGGCATTGACATAAGCCCCACAGGTTTACATGTTTATCTCTGGCAGTCTGTGAATTAATTTGGCTTTAAAAAATTGCAGCAAAGAGCCAAGAGTAAGATTTCTTCCAGCTCAACACATCTGTTTTGTAAAGGTTCAGCCAGAAAGACTAACTGTGTGCTGAATAACGCATGAAAGGAAATTACCAAAACAGGGCAGGGTGTGCCACAGGTGGGTAATTATGAAATATATGAAAGATTCAAAAAAACTCTTGATGAATGTTTACTGATAGCACCAGAGCTGTATATTTTCATTGGACGTATCAGCCAAAGTGCTATATACTGTGCAACCAACAACAATCAATGGTTCTGTTGCCATAATATTGAATGATAATGATTATGTATTGTATTTTACATCTCCCCTCTTTTCCTCTCACTTTTGCCTTCAAAATTGCATAGTTTCCCACGGCACTGATTCCACAAGGGGTTGGAAACATTCCTCAGCGATCTCGGTCCCTACTGGTGTACTGTAATTGCATCACAAAGGTGCTATTTTGGATTAAAATATAGAAGGAGTTGGAGGTCATTTGAATACAGCCACCCTTATAAAAACATCTTGAAATGATTGGGGTTTTTTCAGATGGCATGTTGTGTTGCTGTAAGTGGTCATTAAAAGTTTATAAAGGGATGGACATCACCAACAACCCTCAAGTAGGCTGTGATGTTTAGATAATGTTCTAAACACCCTGGGGTCTCAAGTGGTATCCTGGGGTCTCTCATCCATCCCTACCATCACACCACTAGCAGTAGCGTGAATTTTTCATACAAGGGAGGATAGATCCATGTTCTATTTATGTTACTGATGTCAAATGTTTAGAACTCATTAAACCAAGCAGTTTTTAAACTTCTGTTGTCCAGTTTTGGTAAGCGAGGGTGACTTGGTTCCCTTTTCTTAGCTCACAAGGCACAGTATCTGGTGTGGTATTCTCCTGCTGTCTTCTGGTGGTCTTCTGCAAAAAGTTAGTAGCAACAAGTGGTTGTCTGAGTTATTGTTGCCTGTCTGTCATCTCAAACCAGTTTGGCCGATCTCCTCTGACCTCTGACATGAACATGGCCACTTCCACCAGAGAGCTGTCACTCAGAGGATATCTTCTATTTCATTCTATTCTCTGTAAACCCTAGAGATGGTTGTGTGTGAAAATTCCAGCAGATCAGCAGTTTCTGACATACTCAGATAACCCATCTGGCAACAACCAGCTTACATTCAAAATCACTTAAGTCGTTCTTCCGCACTCTAATGCTCGATTTGAACTTTACAAAGCCTTTTTGATCACTTCTACTTCAAAATCCATTAAGCTGCTACCATTTGATTGTCTGATTTAGATAACTGTGTCAATGAGCAGTTGAACAGCCCAGCCATGTGGGTTTCATCTGGATTAAAAGTGTGCCACTTGGGTACTGAGGGATAGCATGTGACCTATATTGTTTTGGTATTGCTGGCCCCAAACAGGAATCCTTTGTGTATGTGGGACAATGAGGGATGTAAGTATACTAAATGAGCATGAATTAAGAAAAGGGGGAATTGTGTGGTTTCCATATACTCAAGTAGGCTCAAGTTTCAGTAACAACAGCCCCACATTAGAACATTACCCAATTAACTCACCTTAAATCCATGTAGATCCCACTCAGAGCCCATATACGAGAACACAGATGGGGCCACCATGAATCTTCTGCACAAACTCACATGGGACCCATTTTGAAGCCCACCTTTAGCTTTGTCATTTCATGGAGTCCAGTAAAACAACTACCAACCACTGTAACCTAATTTTAAAGTTAAAGCAGCATAGAAGACTTTGTTTCATGTTAAAATAACAGTTTAAATTCATTTTTTTAAAGAAATATTTGCTTACTTTAAGGAGGCATTGTTTCGCTCTTGCTGTCTTACGTCCCTGTGGCAAAAATTATCCAAAGTAACTTGAGATCCTGTCTTAGCGGTCTCTTGCAATAACTATGTATCCTTCACTCAATTAAATCACACAACAGCAATGATGAAACTCATGCTCATAGATAGCATGTGTTTACCTAAAAAAAGCGGGCATTAAATGTATGTTTCACACAGAGATTGGAAATCTCTGTGTGAAACGTTAGAACAGTCTACAATTATTTCATGATGGCATTACAAGCTTGGTAATGTAACTGTAAGTGAATTAAAGTAAGTGAAGTTATTTATCTATTTTCTATGTGTTTGTAATAAGTGATAATCATTTGCATTAAATCTGGGGCAAATTAAAATAGTCTTCCTGGGAAGATATTTGCTCAAAGTGCATAAAAACTTCTTTTTAACCCACCTCTTTATTTCTTTCCACCGGCTATATTTCTTTTGCAACTTGAACCTTAAAAAATATCTTTAGCGTTGCACTTGGACAATAAGCTTGAGTAATTCTTTGGCTACTTGTGTGTAAAATTGACAAAGGTTTCACGATGACATTATTGATGCTGCACAATCACAATGGCTTCTCGTGCACATTTGGAGCTTTCTCTTCTTCCTGCCAAGGATGCTAGTTGTTTAGCTCTGGGATTATCTGTCCTCATTTAGACTTGGTGAATGTGCACCTAAATGCAATCAGGGACTTTGGGAGTTCAATCAAGAGCCACTTGAAACTGGGTAAATTTAACTACCGTGTAAGATTTGATGGTTGAGCTGTATACAAGGTGACCTCTCATGGCCCCCAAAGAGGGGAACAGTTAATTTGCAACAGATCTGTGGACAAAGACGTCCCCTATGGCTCGGTCTCTTGTGGACAAACTGCTGCTGAATGTCTGACCACACAACACAGCTACAGCTCATACAGCAGTGAATTTACAATTATGTTGATAGTATTACTTTCAATCTTTGTAAATTTTCCCTTTAGTTTGCCACTTAAGAAAATTTAGAACATTATGTCTCCAATAAACTTGATGGTAATTAACAGTAGACTCAGTCTGAAATATTAGAAGATAGAATATAAGAACCGAGCTTAAGTAATTGAATCAACACTCCAACCACTGCATATCTCAAAATACTTGACATTAAACCCCATTACATACTTTTAAGATTTAGATTTTTAGTGATTCCTGTGTCAAATAATTTAAGATAGATATGCAAAATGTCTTCCACTTTCTAAATTGTCATAAAGCTTGCCCACAAATTGTAAATCAGAGATTTAATGTAGCCCCAGCCCCACTTCATAGTCACCGAGGTGCATTAGTTGAGCTCAACCAGGATTATACTGGCTTTACTGGAGAATTCAGATTTACTCATGTGGGAGACACAGGTGTGCTCTCCATGTAATGACAAACCCTGCATCTTATTTGGCCAGAGGCATATCGACTGCTCTGTTTCAGAATTAACCTTTAGCAGGATCAAGAAAAAAAAATGTACTGAAATCTGAGGATCACACATAATTGCATTAGATGAGCAGTTTGAATGCTGCTCAGCCAAGACTTTGGAAAGATATTGATTTCACTTCAACTTATCCGCAATTTTACGTTTAGTATCATGAATGATACATTTAATGATTTTATATGAAAATGATTACACCTGCTTGAAATTCACATTCCTTGTCTCCTACTTTGATTCAAGAACATTTAAGGTGGCATGAGGGTAAATAACAACTGATATCTCCTTCAGGGAATGCATATATTTAGGCTTTTTTATATCTGAATATCTTTAACTAATGTTTACAAGGATATGCTGTGAAGGTGATTGCCTGGTTTATTGTCGTATGTCTGGAAAATCATTGCACACATAAGCCATTTGGACACATGTAATGTGAGGGTACAACCACTGCTGGAAAAGTACCTACACTGAGATAGAAAATTACAAAGCTTCTACTTCTTTAGTTTAGCCAGTACAGACACGAAAAAGAGGCAGTATATTCTCTAGCAGTAATAAGAACTATGAAAAACCACCTACGGTCTGAAAGTGCTTATTTACACTGTACTGAATAATATTCAGCCCCCTTGATGTTTCATTTGTTTTGTGTGCCAAATTATGACACTAACCATGACTTTAAAATGTATGTGCGCATATTTATTGAGCCCTTTTTCCTTGAAACCCTAAGTAAAGATTTGGTTCTGCCAGTTACCTTCAGAATATATATCATGAGTTCAATTATATCCACATTTTAAAGTCAAATCTGGCTCCTTTGAGGGATTTGATTCCTGTTGATCCCTTTGGCTATGCTGTGAAATCCTGACAGTGAAACAAGAACCCATTGTCGCTCACTACAAATAAATACTTCTGAAATTAATAGTTAAAATATACCGTATCTAATGTATATCTATATATTAAAAAAAAAAAAAGAAAGAATTTAAAAGGTTTACTTTATTAACAAATACCAATGTAAAGACAGACTTCTGTGGGATATTGCAGCAAAGAAGTTTGACAAACTGAGATAAATGCTGAAATCAAGATTTTTTTAACCTGTGTCAACCAAACCCAAGTTGTTGGTTCCACAATACCAGCTATAAATTAGTTCAATCAAGTCCATGTTAGTAAAACCAGAATTGTGACTGTTCACAGCAAACCTATGTACAAGTTGACATCAGCTATGGATCATCAAAACTATGATTATAATGGAGAAAAAAGGGCAACAAGTCCTACTAAAAGTTTATTAAAATGAAAAGACAATAATAATTTCAAAAAAGCAACAGGCAAAGGAATTGAAAAGGAATTATTGACGACATAAATGTCTGCATGATTATGTATGTGAATAACACGAAGTAGACAAAGTGAATCTGAAGATATTTTAGGTTAGTTTAGTTTTAGGATTCATTTTTATGATGTTCTTTTAGTGTACTAAAAAGACACTAAAAAGAGCCATCACCCTGCATGTGTCAGATGTTTCCCTGCTCCAACACACTGGGCTCAATTTAATGGTATCATTAACAGACATGTGTAGACCTTGATGACAAGTTAATGTGTTGATCCAATCCTCTGAATCAGGTGTATTAAAGATGAGACACATCTAAAACATGCAGGGCAGTGGTTCCCTAGGGCCAAGACCTCATAAATTTGGCCTTTTTGTCTGTATTTTTTCTTCAGTGACTTTTTTTTTCTTCAACGTTCATTTTAAAGCCAGGAGGAGGAAGGCAGAGGTCCATTAAAAAAGGTGGAACGCCACCACCATCTCTTTCACTCTCTCAGCATCAATAGAGGATGGACTATTATGGAGGGAATTCTTGGGGGCGTCTTCCTAAGCCAACAACCTCTCAGGATACCAGAGAATTGATGGCTACAAATGTACATATTTCATTCTGAATATGTTCTTAATAAATATTTCGCCTCCAATGCCCGGCCCTATTTTCTTGTTGTTGCCTGTGCATGCCAACATGTTCTGCATCTCCAGTGCCGTACAAATAGCTCCCAGAAGAGGGGAACAAAAAAATAATGGAGAGCAATGATATATTTGAAATGTCAAGCTGCAGAATGTTGTTTAAATATATTAAAGATTCTATAAAAGAAATATTGACGCTCTGCCAAAAAAATTTAAATGAGATAACACATCAGTCTGTGGGCTTATCGCCCTCTCAAGGTATAAAGTATTGTGCAATAAGGTGTATAACGTGCTCCTTTAGTCATAAAGGAGGTTATTAGCAACTGTCTTGAGAGACAGCTGCTAATAACCAGAAGGGTATTGACAAAGTTAATAAATTGAAACGGAGCACCACCTGATAAATCAGGAAAAAGGAACTTAACGGCACAATCAGTCTCAAAGTGGCTGTTGGTCTATGCGTGCCAGCCTGTGACCAGGTGTGGTGCAATAAAGCAGCAGAAGTTGAGAGTCCAAGCACAGACTTCTTCAACCAGCAAATGTTACAAAACTGTGTAAAATAACCACAAACAACTTCTCTCATTAGAATATATCAGAATTAATTAACAAGTTAAAGATGAACAAACACTTCAATCAAGATCCTGATATCTACTAACTAAAAGATGACTAAACTAACATAAGCAAATACAATGTTAAATGGAAAAGAGTGTCAATTTATATACATGTATGCTGAGGACTGTGTGTGTGTGTGTGTGTGTGTGTGTGTGTGGACGTGTGATAAACTAAGATGACTTAATACTGTGAGGAGGATTCCAAGATGGCGGCCAAGATCATGTGGTCACTCGTCCATTACCAAGATGGCAGACGAGATCGCGGGGTGTTCTCATCCCCACCATACCAAGATGGCCGTTGACTCACGCGATAGGGCGCTACAAGATGGCGGACGAGGTCACGTGTAACCTCGCCACAAAGATTGTTAGTAAAGAGAAAGAGGAAAGAAAAGATCAACTAAATGGTAGGTGATGGTTGAATCCTGACGTTGATTCAACATAAAAATACACTACAATGTGCCTGCAGACTACCATTTAGATGATGGCTGAATCCTGATGTTGATTCAACGTAAAAATACATTACGATGTGCCTGCAGACTACCATTTAGATGATGGTTGATTCAACATTGTCAGTGACCTCAATGTTAAAGAAGGGTGGAATTCCTTTGCGCTTTCAACTTAGAATCAATATCACTGCTGACACTCTTTCAACGTTGATTCAACCATATTTTGCTATCTGGGTATGGATAATTTTTGCCGATCGTCAAAAAGGAATGCATTTTGTGACAGTAACCAAACCACAGCCTTGTTGAAAGTGGATTTAAAATACTCAAATAACCTAAACAAAACCTCCTTTTGTGGTGGTGTAGAAATGTTGATGATGCTGTGGCTACTTTACCTCACTTTCTTCAGTCACCTTGATGGTGGTAAAAACTTTGGTCGGCTGATTTTTATTGACTTTTCCTCCTTTTTAAATTGTATTCAACCACATATTTTAGAAGACCGACTTGCCAGTATGGACACTGATCATTGATTCACTGGCTGATTGATTTCTTAATTGATCGACCCCAGAAAGTCAGTCAATGGGGTTTTGTCAGGCATCATTTTATCCTCCACAGGGTCACCTCAAGGATGTGTCCTTTCAGCACCCTTATTCTCCTTATACACCAATGACTATCAGTGTCATTACGAGGGCAGACACATACTGAAATACGCACATGACTCTGTGATTTTTTTCCCTGCTTATTGATGAGGACTGTCAGCATGGCCCAGTATTGGATGATTTCACTGCCTGGTGTAAACGCAACTGTTTCAAAAACAAAGGGGATAATCATTGACTTGTGAAGAAAGTCTTCCCTCACCCCCCGCCTCATTGATGGATGACCATGCTGTTAAAGTGGTGCATCAGTACAAGTACTTGGGGACAATTACCTATGACACCCTCAATTTTGATGCCACTACTGATGCTGCATGTGCTAAGATCCATCAGGACATGCTTTTCTTGTCATAAACTGTGGAGTTTTAATGTTGACAAATGTTTTATGAAATTTTTTTTGTCATGTTTTATTGAGTCTCTTTCAACATTCTATTTCATTTGTTGGTTTGGGTCTCTTTCCCTAAAAAAGAAGAAAGGATTGGACTACACCGTAAGGAGGTGCAGTAAGATTGCTGGCATAGAGTTGGACGAACTCTCACTGCTGTACAAATCCAGAGCTACGAGGAAGGGCCAGGCTATTCTATCCAACTGCACTCATCATCTCTTCGCTACCATCGCAGATATACTCTGGCAAGATCCAGTACAAATAGTACAAATCTTTTGTACCTGCCACCATTGGACTGCTGAACAGCATAATGTGACATGTAACTGTTTGATTCTCTGTATATATGAATTTTTAACAGAAATACTGTGGGCTGTATAACAAATTGCCCCTCTGGGATAATAAAGTTACCAGTACCAATAATACCAATCCCAAGTTCAGAAGGTATGTTACCATGGTTATTAAGACACACAGTAATTTTTGGAACTGAAAATGCAGGTTTAGTGCTTAGTCTAAGTAGCCAGGCAAGTGAACAAAACCTGCTTCATGGAATACCACCCTGTTTTGTCAAAATGACATTTACTTTATTTAAACACTGCGCTTTATGATGTATGGATTAAAATTGTCTTTTTTCTGATTTTTGTGTTTTTTTTTTTGTCTGAATAATAACAGCAGAGAAGGAGCACACAAAAGCACAGTTACATGCAGTGTTGGGACTAACGCGTTATTAAGTAACGCGTTACAGTAACTACGTTACTTTTTGCGGTAACGAGCACTGTAACTAATTACTTTGTCAAAATCAGTAACACGTTTATCATTACTGCGATTTAAACAGGCTCATTACTTCACGTGCATAACTCAGAACTACAGTTTTCGTGGTGGACCTGAAGCGCACGTGACGCAGCGACCTGAGAGTGAAGGAATGAAAACAACAATGGCGGCGGCAGTTGACGACAGTCCAGGCGTGGGATTTCTTTCGTGGAAATATGGACATTATTTTTCCCTTGTGACGGTAAAAGACATTAAGAATTTTGTGGTAACCTGCAAACTATGTGGAGGTTCGAAAACTTTATCCACATCAAAGACTAGCAATTCAATCTGATGAAACATCTTCAGAAAACAACACGCATCTACCAAGCTAGTTGAAAAAGACCCTGAAGGCAACACAGGTGATGCTTCTGTTAACGTTAGCTCCGCGTGACGCTAAAGGAGGAGCCACTCCAGCCAACAACGCAAGCTTGATTTTACAAAGCCTGTTGCACAGTGGATTACCCAGACACAGCTAAACAGACTGATGCCAGGTATGTGGTGGAAGACATGAACCTATCTCAACCGTTGAGTCCGTGCTTTCAGAGAACTGGTTAGTAAATAACCTGTGCGAGGGAGACGGTGCTGCGCCAGCACCATGCAGAAAGACGTTTTCGCGTTACCTGGACCAAGAATATGCGAACATGGAGTCAGAGCTCAAAAAGACATTTGATGAGTTAGAACATGTCTCCACAACAGCAGACATTTGGACTGTGCATACTAAAAGTTTTCTTGGTGTAACCGCACATTGGATAAATCCAAACACATGAAACATGAGAAAGCAGCGCTGGCATGCAGGAGATTTACAGGTCGACATACGTATGACAGTGTGTAAGTGAGCTGGACAACATAAACTCATCCATGGCCTATCCTTCAAAAATCACAGCAACTGTAACAGACAATGGTTCCATTTTGTCAGGCCTTTCAAGTGTACCAGCCACCACCTGAGTCGGACGACTATGAAGATGGGGAGGATGACGTGACTTTTGTTTCCATTGGGGATGTGCTGCAGAACGGTGCTGATGATGTTAATGACGTAATTTCTTTACCTCCGCATCACAGATGTGCGTCGCACAATTGAACCTCATCTCTTGCACTGATGTGGATAAGTGGCTGTTGTCAAAACCTGAAACGAAAGCCATTTACAGAAGTGCCACCACAAAATGTGCAGGGCTGTGGAACAAGGCCAGTCGTTCCACAGTGGCCGCTGAGATTGTGGACGATGTTATTGCAAAGAAGCTACTAGTACCTTGCACAACCAGGTGAAACTCGTTCTATGATGCTCTGGAGCGAATTTCTAAGATACCTTTGGTGGAGCTGAACACCCCTCTCTTCCAGACTACAGATGAAATGTTTCAATGAAAGGGAACATCAGTGTATCAGAGAGTACTGTGCTGTCATGCAACCACTGACTATGGCACTGGACATTCTTCAGGGAGAAAACTATTGTTTTTATGGCACACTCCTACCCACACTGGAATCATTGATGACCAAGACTCTGGAAATGAAAAATGATCTGCAAATCCTTGTTAGGCTACCAGATGCAGTTATCCAGGTAAGAGATGTTATTTTCTTTTGTGTTTATTTTTAATTAAATTAATAATTCAATTGCATTTGTGTTCATATTGTGCTGTTAATTTTATGGGTGTATATAGACTGTATCCCATTGATCTGTAGCATACAAGTGTATACTGATACAGTTTGAAATACTTTTATCCTGATAAATACAACATATAGGCTAGGCCTACACATTATTCACAAATTAAAATACATTCTATATAAAACTACAGCATGCTGTTAATGTTTAATGCATTTGTTTTTGAAACAATGATTACTGTCTCATGCAATAATGTTTTTTGCACTCTTGTTATGTCATTACAGGCAGTCAAAACAAGGTTTGCACGTGTCCTTGGAAGTGAAGATGCTGTCCTCGCTGCTGTGACACTACCAAAATTCAAGCTTCGTTGGTTGCATGACCAGGAGCGGAAGGACCTGGCAAAGGCAAGTTTGCTGGCAGAGTCCCGGAAACTTCTTCCCGAGCAAGAGCAGCATCAACCAGGTACCAGCTCCACCGACACAACACAGCGCCCGGCTTCTAGCAAAGAGGATGAGTTTTTTTCCTTTCCAGAGAATGAGGAGGACACCTATGCCACTGCTGAAGCTGAAGTAGCCAAGTACCTCAAATCAGGAGCAACAGGGATAGACTCTCTGAATCAATTTCCAATGATAAAGAAACTCTCTCTTAAACTTAATGCAGCCACTCCCTCCAGTGCCCCAGTAGAAAGACTTTTTAGCCTTGGAAACCTGATTCTCTCTCCAAAGAGGAACAGACTGTCAGATCACAAGTTTGAGAAACCTCTCCTCTTGAGGTACAATCATTGGTTTGAGGGCTAGCAATGTTGATGAGGTTAATACTTCAAAGTAAAATTTCCAAGTGTGTAACTAAAGCACTTTATCCACCATTATTGATTTCATCAGTTGTTTAATTTATCTAAACGGCCAGACTGGAGGAAATATTATTTTTGTTAGACATTAACTAGGCTAGTTTGTGTGGCTGAAAATACTTTTAAGTTTGCCCATCAGAAGATGGGGTTTCCAGTTGGAGGAGTTTAGATGTTTTTAGTTAAGATTACAAAGAATGGATAAACCTCACTGTGTTTATGTTGAAAACATCTGTTGAATCAGTTTTGCACTAATATTGATTCTTACAGCTGCTAAATGGTCTGAGACATAATTTTATTTTTGTACTGCTAAAAGTATACTTTCTGCCTGTTTCAATGGCTACAATAAATATGCCTATCATAAGTTTTAACATACTGTTTGCTGTGTTTTGTTGATCCACTGCTTCATTGTAGTGACACTGGGTACAATGATCAAATTTTACAATTGTTTTATTGTATACTATGCCACATCAACCCTAAAATAATGTATGTGCATTTGTAGAGGATTGGAAACAATAGAAATAAATTAAAACAGTAGGATAAGATAAATGAGAGGAAAACAGACATTATAATTTTTTATTTATTTTCATTCATTTCATCATTCACTTTCACTCACACTACTACACTGCCATTGCATTTTTAGTTCGCTAGGTGGCTCATTGTGCTTGTGGTAGGATGGGACTTACATGTAAACAAGCCAGAGGACTGGCAGCCTCTTTGGCTATCTAGTGGGGAGGCAACACATTATTAAGGGAATTTAGAGTAAAAAGTTACTTTCCCTAGTAACTAGTTACCTTGAAAGTAACGAGTAACTTAAAGTAACTGAGTTACTTTTGAAAGAAGTAACTAGTAACTGTAACTAAGTTACTAATTTAAAGTAACTTGCCCAACACTGGTTACATAAAACAAGGGTAATCCTGTCGAACATTGATTCTGACTCTGCACCATTTCACCTGGTTGAGTCTGTAGATTCAGATAAATCCAGAGATTCAGGCGAGTCCGTGCCTGGGTCAGTGCGATGAACGCTCCAGCTCCAATAATATGACTAGCATGCTAACACCTTCATCAGCAGATGCTAAAAATGAGCATTCAGTTAGGTATGACTGAAGCTTACAATAGCACAGTTGAAAAAAAAAGAGCTTCTTTGAACCATTAGTCTGTAGATTCAGGTGAGTCAGCGTGATGAACACCCCAACTCTGACAGTACAGCGGACATGCTAACAGCTTAAACAGAAAAGCTGAAGGTCACTTTTGTGTATGTTGTGATGCAGTGGTCCCTGGTCCTGGTAAAAGATCCGTGGGTCATACCGGGCTGCAGAGAAAAAATAAATAACTTCCATTATTATGTTTGATTTATTATCTGAGTCTAAATGATGTTTTTTTTTTTTGAAAAATGAGCAGGTACTCTCCATCAGACCTGTCGATGACTTACTCTTGACGCATGACAAGACTTTCAGACCCCTGTCTCGGTCACGTGATACGTTTAAACCCCCAAGCTGGCAAAATGAATAAAAACCAAACATCTTTGGAAGGTTGTCTTTGCGCGGAAAGGATGTTACCGATGTTTTGTTGTTACGAGGATGCTTCTAATAAAGTTTCACATGAATAACACAGCAGATTTATATTTATAATAATGATATAGAAAATACCACAGATTTTATGCCAGTCATATCATTTTATTTTTGTTGTATTTATCTGCGACACACTTTACAGACCGGTCCGTATAAAATAATGTCTGAGATTAAACCGGTCCGTGGTGGAAAAAAGGTTGGGGACCACTGTTGTAATGTACAGGATAAAGGTGAATGTATGAATTGCGAATAACTTATAGAAACTATAAATAATTCCTACATCCCCCTGAGGTGAGTAGCAGACCTAGCAGCCTACTGGGATTCATTTCCTTAAGATTTTGGGACTCAGGACTCTTGAGTCTGCCTGCGGATCTGCAGGGATGCCTACATCTCCTCTCTGTATACACCGGTCGTGAATGGCTTCAGAGTTTGCAACACCATGAAGAGAAGCAGAGTGACGATCAAAATGGTCTTATCTGATGTGTTATCAGATAATGGAGGGAATGAGGCATCACATCAAACCTGGCAAAAAAAAAAAAAAAAAAGGCAGACCACCCAAAATCTTTTTTTGTTTATACGGTTACTATAAACCCCTGTAGTCTCTATGCAGGGGATATTTAAAACAAAAATGTGCCAGAGTTCACCAAAACACAAGGACACTTCTAGATTTTTGGTAAAAGGCACTTAGATTAAACTGACACGGAACTTTTTAGCCATCAAAGAACAAGAAAATGGAGCACAACACCATTACCCCAAATACGCAAACCCCACAGGGACGCATGGTGGCCAGTGTTTGTTATTGTTGAAGGAGTGATGGATGGTGCTACATAAAGGGGGGTTTTCAGAAAACCCTGTTTCAATCTTTCAGAGAATTGAGAAGGGAATGGAAATCAACTGTTTTGAAATGACATTGACCCTTAGCATATTGATAAACCAGCACTTTAGTGGTTTAAGGCTACGCAATAAAAAGTCTGAGAGGGGCCTAGTTGAAGTTTAAGATCTCAGTCTCACTCAGACTCTGTGGTATATATTAATGATTGCTATTCAACAGCAGAGCCCATTCAGATGGAAGTGGGAAGTAGCTTTGTGTTTAAGGATGGCCAGAAATCCCCAGGTCTAGATCTGCCAGACCTACAGTGACAAAGCCAGGAGATCAAAGCTGTAATTGCTGCTAAACATTCATGGGTGAGTACTCATACACAATCAGATTTTTTCTTCTGTCATATATCTGCTTTGTGTGTGTGTGTGTGTGTGTACCCATGAGTTTGAAGCAACATTCTTAAATTACTTGCTAGTTCACTTCATGCCCTGTACTGACAGAGAGACAACAATGGGTTGGACTCCAGAAACATTTTATTTCTTTTTTTTTTTTTTTTTCAAATGAAAAAAATATCTAAATAATTTTTTTTGTTTTTTTTTTAAGTCTGACATTTGTAATAATGATAGGTGTTCAACATAAATTACATGAAAAAAATAACTTCAGTCAAGAGAAGAAAAACACAAATTTTATTATCATCTCATTACAAAACATTACAGAATCAAACCCCATAAATGATAAATCCAACAGAGACCTTCATGGTGGAAATTATGAAACTTAATAATAAATCTGTATTTTGCCCCAACAGCATTTTATGTCATATTTTACCTCGGTGCTTGGCTTTAGTTTTTTGCTGCTCTTGCTCACAAAAAAGTTGTTAACCAATCAACTGTTTACCTTGTACATCATTGTTCGATGTCTACAAAAGAAGCAGTGCTACGAAAATGAAATACAGATGTATGAAAATCAGAAAGACAAGTGAGCCATTGGCACACAACTGCATCGTGGTTAGCCTGTCCTCAGAAAGACTGATGATTATCATGCACTTTGCAGATGATGTTAAATAACTTCACTTAACACATTCCTGGGCATAGAGGCTAGTTTTTTTAGGGATTAGGGTTTTTTGTTTTTTTTTTGGATGACACTTGATGTTGCATTCGTGAACTATCAACTCAGTGGGAAGCAGAGGAAAAAATGTGCAGCATGATTGCAGCCTCGCTGCCAAAATCTGAAAATGGTGTTATTTTTCCCCAAGAAGGACAAATTATGTTTGTGTTATTATTCCAGCTGATTTCAGTAATTGCAGCAATCATTGTAACACTTAGGACAATATAACAGGAAGGTAGAGTTAAAAATCTGTTAGTTTTCAGTCAGCTAGAGTTCCCTTTGTTCTTCTGACTGCAGCAAGGTGAGTGCTGATTTACATGTAAATCCTCTGTAGAGATTTACATCCCCACTGCTCAGTAACTGTGGGAAAATGGTGAACATGGAGTTTCTGACAACTAAAATAATTTTCTTAAATCATGCTCCATAACTATAATTTAGGTGAAACATAACTGGGTTAAATTGTGTACCACAGTTTAGCCCGGACCTTGGTGACAGTCGTCCTAGTGTCTCCAGTGGTACTTGAAAGTCTGCAACCTGTATTAATTTACTGTATATTCCACAGCATCATCAATTTGATCAAATTTTCACACAAAAATTATATAAAGAATAATCTGAAAAAAACAATGAAGATTTTTTTTTTCACCCTTATTTGGTTTTTTTTTTCACTTTTCCCTTACCTCTGGAATAAACTATTAATTTCAAGGTAAAGATTGAGCTTGACAGAACATTTGTGAGTCTATCATACTTTAAACAAAGACATTTCTGAGAAGCTCCATAAAAAAGAATAAAAGATCCTGATCAAGTTAAAAAAAAAAAAGGGGGGGGGACAAAGCCACCTCTAAAGGACTGAATATTCAATCAGTGGTTAAAGATGTCATGTTGAAATCAAGAAAAATCAGAGCCATTCTTACCTTGATCAGACTAACAGAGGTATTCAGTAGCACAGTGTGATTATGATTATGCCTGACATATCATCACAACAGTGAATTATGTCGTCAGACCAGTGATTAAAAATATGTTAATATCAGTGGTTTAACCAAACCACATTCACTGCAGTTTTCATCCTAAACAATAGGCGTTGACTCTAAGAACATTATAACACTACTTTACAGGAATAGCAGCTATACAGTGAAAAAGGAGCCCATGCGTGTAAATTACATATATGTAGCAAGAAGTGTAATGAAGTTCCATATGACAAGTTTATGCACTCCACTAATAAACACTGCCTGTACCTGATTATCTTGATTACATTTTTGAAATCTTTGAATCTTGACTGTAATTTTAGCTTGTGCCTACGATGTTTTCAAGATTCAGGTCTATGTGAAGCATAGCATAAACACTGAAGATCCAGAATTTTCACTGCTGAACATTCCTGCATCTAGATGCAGGTTCAGTAGTATAATGTGTCTCTGGTCTCAACCAATTCTTCATATCTGAATAAGTCTACAAAAGTCAATTTATCCGGATGGATATAACTTATTATTTCCTATATTTTACAGATGACTGAATCCATGTGTCAGTAGACCTGGCTGAGTCCATGCATTCAGGTGAGTACATGGATATGGATCCGGATTTGTCAGGATATACCCCCTGACCCGACAGAAATAAAAGAGGGCAGTGTGGATAACAGTAGAGCTAACACACTAACGCCGCGAGAAACATGTGCTGAACGGTGGCACTCTAATGTACAGAATAAGTATATCTTCATTGATTAAACTTTTTTGTTGGTTTTATTTGAATGCCTTTTGCAAAGCACTATGAATTGCCTTTGCATATGAAATGTGCAAAACAAAACAAAACAAAAAAAGAAATGTCATTACAAAAAAAATGTACCACAAATCTTTAGTTGTAGTTATTGCACAATGTGCTCACAGTAAGTGTACAAATACTTTCGTCAAGTTATACATATCTACTGTAATGCTGAAACATTTTCCAAAGTAAATAAAGGACAAAAGTGTAATATTTTTCATCTGATTTGTTTAATCTACTTTTAGTGCTTGTGTGAAAATCTGATGATGCTTTATTTCATATTTATGCAGTTTACTTACCTTTCAAGAGCCACTGTGTTCAAATCCTGTGACACATTTATAGACATTTCAAACTACATTCAGCTTTATATTAAACACAGAAGTCAGGTGCCTGAAATTGTGGATGTGAGACATGCAGAGAGCTAAAACAGATACAAAACTTGGTGCAACCGTCAAGATGTGGCATTAGGTTAGATGGCAACTGCAAAGTATTGTACAATACTGCATGTAAGCAAAACTAATGACTGAATTATATGCAGACTTATAAAGTAAAAAGTGGGTTTCCAGTGTGCTATTTATGTCAGCATTTGATAGATGAAAACCAGAAACACAATGGATTTTCTGCTTGTGAAATGGTTTGTCTTCTATCAAAGTGTTATAGCGTCTCTGAGGTTGCAGCTAAAAATAAATAAATAAAAAGAATCGATTACAATGAGAGACCTACTACCGTGTAGCTTTTCTGTCGTCTGGAAAATCCCCAACATCCTTAAATGGGCAATTTGTGAGTGCAAATGTACTGCAGACCATTTTCAGACTTTTTTCCATATGGCCCATGCCTATTATACAAAGAGTATGCTATGAGAATGCAACATGAATAACATGATTAAATGGTTGTGGGATACATGTGAATAAAATGGAATTGATTGATGCCATGCATTTGAATTTCACTCTGGCCTACAGTCATTTCTTTCATTTTTCCATCCCACCTTTTTGACTGGTGGCACATTGAAATGGGATTGACTGATATTTCAAACTGTAGTCAGAACCCAATTCATTTCCCATAAACCATTCAATCTGTTCACACCTGTGTGATTTTGAAATAAATTGGAATTATACAGGAGGTTTTGTGCATCATGCAGAGCTTTTTATAGTGCACAATAATGAGACGGACAAGCAAATACAGGCACATGTAGAACACTTCCGTTATCAATCATGAAATCCATAGGAAATAAAGTGGAATAAACTATCCAGTGTTTAGCTGCTTGCTCAACATTTCTGTTCAATAGTGCATTGTCAGAAGTAGTCTAGTAGAGGACCAAAGCCTGGCCAGCCATTCAAATTCTTATCCTCTTCGATACAAAGAATGAGTCTGGTTCCTCTGGACTTCACTTTGACTTCCAGTAGGCAGTATCAATTGACGCAGAAGAAACCATTTCTGGATGCCATTGGATAGGCATACAACCAGTCAAAAAAACATGTGACATAGGTCCAGACTAGTATCAACGAAATACATTAAAATGGTGGGTAGTGACATAGGAACACCAGTGAATGACAGTAAAAATTCATTAGCAATTCTGCAGCCATCTTGGAGCCATCCTCAGATAAAACCCACCCCATTGCGACTGGTTTGGTAATGGTCTGTTCTGTTAGAAATGGGTGCGAATGGGAGGGGTACCAAACCCATTTCATGAGAGAGAATTTCCTCTCGTGAAAAGGGTGAAAAGGGTGTAGATGGCCAGGCTAAAAGGATCATTGTATAAGGTAATCTAATGAAGGAAGGTCAACCTTGGTTTAAAAGTTTTTGAGCACATCTTTATCTTTACTTGGCATTTGCCATGAGGTTTGTAGTTCAAAAAAAAAAAAAAAAAAAAAGTAGAGTGATGTACCAAACTATGACAGATGCCATGACAGGTACTTGAGTTCAAAAAAGTAAAGCTTCCAGGAACCTCCCCAGAACAAAAGAGAAATGACATAGATATGTGTCAGGAATTAAGTAATAGTGCTGATATACATGTTTACAGTGATTACTAGAAATGATCAAAGTTAAAGCTACATAAATATCAGGACAGTCAAAAATAGAAATAAATAAACTAGGTGCAATGCCATTTGCACAAAGGTCATGTGATGCACTGAGGAAGGATGGGTAGAAATTAGAGTGTGCCCATTCCAGTGACTTCAGACGTCAGCCTAAAACAGTTCAAGGAATATGGGGAAGAGGGGGTGTGGGTAAGGGAGAGGAGGGGGGTTGGAAGGTGGTAGACAGAAAATAAAACAACTGTGAAAGAGGAACTTTTTCCTTGAAAGTGAAAGTTATTCTGCAATGACTGGCTTGAATCTGCTGGCATAGGATTTTGTGCACAGATGGTGGTTACTCTATTTTCATACCAGTTCAGATAAAACATTTTTGCAGATATGGAAACATAACCATGCAGCACTAACTCTTTTTAAAAAAAAAAAGCCATGCAGTGGTCTAAAAAAAGGTGTCATAAAACTGTTGCATTTCCTGACAGTGGCATCACATCACTCTTCTTTTTAACAGCATTGCTAAATAGCAATTGCGTGTTCTTTTTTTTTGTTTTGTTTTTTATTCATTTTTCAAAGTTCATTTTACTCTTGGCAGACACTGACACATTCAGACTTAATAGATAAATTTATAGTCATAAGAAAAAAAAACATTTTCTTGAATTAGGCATGCTAAACACATAATTAAAGAAGACGTTTGGCATTTTGGGAAAATATATTTATTCATTTCCTTTCAGGCGATATGAGAACATCTGTCCTCCTTTTTGCTCATCCACTAAGTACAAAGATGGAGAAAACATACTGTTAACTTGGCTAAAATCTGCCTTCGCAAGTCTAATCATTTGGTTGCCATATTGGAAACAGTGTTGGGCAACTTATTTCCACAATGTGATTTTTATTTCTTTTTTTTTTTTATTTCAAGTTACTGTCATTTTAAAGCAAGTGGTTACACTATATTACCGTCTCAGAATTTGTAAAGTTCTTAGCATGGTTTATACCTCTAAGACTAACCGACAAGATAATACCTCCCATAGCTGAAAATGCCATGTTATCACCTCTGCTGTAGCCTGATGTGCACCTCCGCTGACATGGAAGTGCACTTGATTGGTATGCTTGGATGCATTGTTTTGCCTTTTACATTTTTTCCGCAGCCTCCTCTATGGTTTTTTTGATGCAGGGCCTCTTCACTCTGACACTGCATCTCTGAAACAATAATGGACTTTAGCATCAATGTAAATTCTAGATTGACCAGTTCGGCAGCTGACTGGTGCCTTTTCTCTTTTTTGTGCCTCATAGCAGATATCCCTGGACGAGTACTTTTGTGTTTGTTGGTATCCCTTTCATGACCCTGGTTTTGGTGGAGGTTTCTTTGTGCTAATAGGAAGCTGATCCTCTCCCATCATCGCATTGGGAGTGGGGGGACTAAAGGGCCGTGTATACTCTTGCGGCAATGTGTCACCGTCAGCTTGTCGCAGAGATGCCGCCGTCACTTTTGATTTATACTCACGCGGTCTCCACTGTGTTATTCCACGCCACAATGCAAGATGGACAATCACGAACTAGCTAAACTTACTAAACTTATCTCTTGCATTTTTCCACTTCCTCACCGTCTCGGCCGTATCCAGACCCACATTCATCGCAATCTCCTCCATGAATTACTAGAATATGTGCTGTCTTTGTGGTGTGGAGAACTAGAATCATACAGATGTGGGTACTTCCTCATTTCTTCAATGTGGTCTTTTCTACGCGGATGTAGAATTGACCATTGATCAGATGCCTCCTTTCTCTCCTCTCTGCGACACTGTCTGCGTCGACCTACAATTTTGGGTAGGCGCACCGGAGTGTCTGCGTAGTGTCTGCATAGGGTGGGGGGGCATCTCTGTGTCGTCTGCGACACAGACGACCTGACGTTCGAGTATAAATCAGGCTTTAATCTAAATGAAGATTTGATGCATTCTATTGGGTTCTTCAGCGAGGCATCTTTTCATAAAATTGATTTGGACTGATTTAGAATGAACTGGATTATAAATGGAATGGAACAAATTGGATATGATTGTAATATAAGCACAGGAGAAATGTGGCTAGGTGGTTAGCACTGCAGGCCTCACAGCTAGAAAGAAGGTTACTGTTTCGACCTATGCCGATGCTCAAATTAGCATGTTTTCACATGCTTGTTTGGGATTTCTCCAGGTACTCTAGTTTATTCCCACAGATGAAAAGCATGCATGCTAGGCTGGTTGGTGATATTAAATTCACCGTAGAAGTTAGTGTGAGAATGTGTGGTTGTCTTTTTTTTTTTTTTTTTTTTTTTTTATATGTGGCCCTGCAATGCACTGGCGACCTGTCCAGGATGTAGCCCACCTTTTGCCTCAAGAGAGCTGTCTCGATGTTTTCATCCCATGCTGTATTTCAGGGAAGTGTCGCCATACTGTAAGGACAAGCTATCCATTGCCATGGTTATTTCAATAGTGAGAGAAAGAGAGAGAGAGAGAGACCTTGTTAATTGTTTTATATTAACAATGCAGAAAAGTTTCAAGGGAAGAAATAGAGAAGGAGAAAAATGAAAGTAAAGGTACTTTACCAGGAGAAGCTAAATACTTCTCCAAGTCTTTTGCATAACTGAATTCTCTCAGAAGAATTTCTTTTAAAAGTGTATAGTGGGTATGCATCACCTTCAATTTAGCATGGATACTGGAAAAGGTTGTGGTAACTATAACTGTATACTTACACATCCAACCACCCATCCATTTTCTACACCTGCTTCATTATGCTCAGGGTCTTGGGGGGCTGGGGTCTATCCCAGCTGTTGCTAGGTGAGGGGTACAATGCACCCTGGACAGGCTCGCCAGACAGAGCTACTTACAGCCTTAAAATGTCCTTAATATGCTAAGGCTATCAAATCTGTTGTGGTTATGATATGGGTCATGTGCCCAGTTGTTTTTTTTTTCTTCTTCTTAACAATGCATATCTCTCTGAAGGTTTTCAGTCGTTAGACATTGTCAGGCAACTACCTGTACATTCATGAGGGAGTGTTTCCTTTTAGAAAGAACTGACTTGCTGTCTCTTGTGTTGAAACTTTATATTTAAGAAAGAGAAAGCAGCATTGATTTTCTCATCTTTTCAAGATTTTTTTTAATGAATTAGCATATTTCCCAAAATGTCAAACTATTAAAGGCTAGCGTTCCTACAGGTTTCTCACAGGCTAATCCTTAAGTGATATGCACATCCAATTGAGTGTCGGGGAAGTCCCGCAGGATAACACATAGAGGTTTTGATGTTAAAACCAGATTTGGGGTGACTTCAGGATGTTGTCATGGATGAGGGGTCATTCCACATGGCAGCCACGTCCCTGAACCTGCCATTGGAATTGTGGGAAAGCAGCAGCCATTAGTTTCTTTGTGGACCAGAGTCTGAAATTCCCTTAAAGAAGTAAAAAACACAAACTCCTGTCTGTTGAGCATGTGGCTTCTCCTGCACTAATGCTGATAACATTTGACTTTGATATGGAGGTAGCCCATGGACATCAGTGGAGCTGCAGATTTGACATTCATTTTCACTGGTGATGATGAATTACCGGTTTTCAGGTGAGAGAGGGGGAAAGAGGTAGGGGAAAGTGTAAACACTAAAAAGCAGTTCCAGAGTATTTTTATGGTATGCACCGTAGCTCACCATCCAGCCCCTGCTTATTTTAAAATAATTTTGGAGTCAAATGTTCTGCATTTCATTATACTGATGACTGAGCAGAAAGAATTTCCATTCTGTAGAGAGTATATCACTTTTATAGATTTCTCAGGGACAACTTCCCAAACTGAGGTTGGCATTGAATGTATGATTAATTATTTTTGATCCATTTAATGTGCAGGTTTTATTGAAAGGGACGAACGTGTAGCTTTTTAATGTCTGTGGTATAAATAGAAAAAAGAAAAAAAAAGAAAAAGAGCATAAAGGAACAAGCACATAATTCAAAGGACTACTTCCCTGACAGAACATCTGACAGTTAAAGTGCACTTTTCGCAACTCATCAATTATCAGTGTCATAGATGTCAAAACTAAACTAGTGGTATATTTCTATTCCTTTCAAAAAGGACAATCACAAAGAGCAGTTTTCTCTTATATTGACTTATGCATGACCATGCAGATGTTGCTTTTATCTTTTAGATTGTGCAGGCACCCTGCAATTAGAGTTAAAAGGTTACCTGGCATTGATGAGGTACTGGGCCAGGCTGATGTTAGCAGGGGTCCCTGTGATGGTGATCTGGCGCTCTGATGAACCCTCCATGGCATTTGCAATTTTGATCTGTGCCCCAGACATCTGTCGGATCTCATTTATTTTAGTTCCCTGGCGTCCAATAATGCAGCCTATTAGCTAATAAGAACAAAAAAATAAGAACAATAACAAATTGTTGGGCTGTCTTTAAGCATTTATACTGAATACCTAATGTGTGAAACCAAGTTGATGTACAAAGACAGGCTGATTTTTTTTTTCAATTGAATTGGTCTTTGTTTGATTTATAATTCAGGAAAATATGTTAGATTAATACTGAAATGGTAAGTAGATCATTTGTGAGTTAGTATTCTGAAATGATTCTTTAATTTTCAGGAACTTGGTAAGTTTCTTTATACAGAATGAGCATGAAAACAGCAGTATATTAGTGTCCTCAACTATCTGCAGATGTTTATCTTAATTATTCAATTAATTAACAAATAAACATCAACAAAAATACCCATCAATTAAAAGTTTAAGGTACAAGTTTCCATTAGCAGGGGACCAGGGTTAAAAAATGGAGGCTGGAACTGAATTTAGGCCAAACTCCTCCTGTGTCTTTTCAGCCAGCTCGTCTGTATTTATGAGACAAGTCTGATAGAATCTACTGACTGAGCAAACTATCACTCCATACCACCTGGTGGTGGTAGTGCATCCTTTTCGTTGTTTGTCCAACCACCAATGAACAAAAGAGGAAGACGATAGCAAAGTAGAAGGAAGAAAAAAACTGGAATGGCGAGATCAACATTATATGAACTAAGATAGTTGCTGTATTTATGTTTGCTGTTTACATGCACTGTGATGGTGGTGATAAATGGTAGGGGTGCACGTTAATTATCGGCCCAATATTTATCGAGCCGATAACAGAAAATCATGACGTCATTTCAATAAGTCCGACATCATGGCGAATAGCCCCGATAACATATATATTTTTGTCAAGACGGCAGTGCCTCACTCCCACTGAAAACCCGAATAACTGGCAGTGAATGTTATGTTCAAGTGACGTCAGCATAATCAGAAAAACTATTTCTCAATAAGGAAAATCAAGAATACCCCCTTATGCCAGAAAACAACTTGTTAACTCGGTCAAAATTTTGGTAGTTGCTGACTTGAATTGATATTCGCAGTATTTTCCCACATGTTACCCATGAAAAAAATAGAAAAATTGAAAAGGCTGCAAGAACGACTCGCAAACGAGGGAATGGACGAATTTATGTTACACCTTGAATGCAGCCTGCAGCACAGCGTGCTGATAATAACAAACATGGCGTGGCGATTGTATGGCACTTCTTCAAAGTTTCCGAAGAAGATAGTTCAATGGTCATTTGTGACAAATGCTCACAGCAAATTCCACGAGGAGGAAAAAATAGCACAAGCTTTAATACATCAAACCCAATTAGCCATCTGAAACGTAACCAACGCTTTTGAAAGTTTTGAAATTGCGCTAATGTGAGCTAATGTGAGCTAAAGCTAACGTGAGCAAGCTAGCAGCAGAGAATTCATTGTAACTTACACATATCGGCGAGACTTTTAAAAAAATCCAAGAAATTTGCCAAGGGTGACCCACGCTTATCATGCTGTCCCCGCACTGTTCTGGTCATTTGATTCCTGCATACAGGCAGAAACTAAAACTCTGCAAACCTACTGTGAGGATATAAAAGAAGTGGAGGGGGCTTCAGGAGTATTTAGACTATACAAACTGGGACGTTTTCAAATCTGCCACCAACAGTCTGGATGAATACACAGACACTGTGACATCCTACTTTAACTTGTGAGAGGACAGTGTCATTCCATCAGGGTGAGTTACAGTAACAACAAACCATAGTTCACAGCTAAACTCAGACATCTTAAGTCAGAGAAAGAGGCCACATTCTGATGTGAGGGCAAAGACTAATAAAAGAAGGCTAAATGCAGATTTAGCAAAGAGGTGAGAAGAGCACATGGAGTGAGAATTAATCAACGCTTCTCAGCCAACTACATTGCCTCTGTCTGGAAAGGGCTTAAGACAATCACCCACCCCCCCGTTACTGACCTGTGTCTGACAAACAGACTGAATGAGTTCTACTGCCACTTTGAAACACAACTGGGCAGATCTGACACCACATACACCTACATTCCCCTGGCACTGACCAGCAGCAGCAGGAGCAACCCCCTCCGCCCTCTACTGCCACACCTGGATCACCTATGCAGCTCCACACCTCAGCTCAGTTCATGAGGCTGGGGAAGCATGTCTCTGACTCCTGGTCCATCAGCGCTGGATCCCCTCAAGGCTATGTCCTTTCTCCTGTCTTATTCTCCCTGTACATCTGGACATCAGTCTGTCAAACTCCAGAGGTTTGCAGATGGCACCACCCTCATTTTCTTATTATTTGAATTTATATACAGAATATCAACATTAAAAGACTCAGAATTTTTTTAATTAGTACACTTATTCAAACATATTTCTGTAAGTCTCTGGAAAACTCTTCTACATTACTCACATCATTAGGAATGGTGAGTTCATGGGTGCTGGCTGGGGGACTGGCATCCAAACCTGAATTAGAAAACAGCAATATAAGATACAACATTTTAATTTTAAAAGAAACTTCAAAAGAGTTGAAAATGTTTGAAGCAATATTTTAATTTGAAATACATACTGAATCCCTTTTGGTGCTTGGATATAGGTTAGATGAAAAAAAAAAAACAACTGATACCCCTTGTACGATAACTATAAAGGCAGCATACGATTTCCCCAGTTCAACACAAAGACTGGAGGCTGGAAAAGAGGTAAACTGCGAGCCTGACTCTGTTCAAATGTTACAAAACACAAAATATCCCGACTGTCTTGGCATAATCCACTTGTAAATAGCTATATTTACAATGAGTGAGCGTGTGGCAGAAGCATCTCCACTGTCACTGCTGGCCCCCTTTAGGTCACGTCCACAGAAATTTTTGTCCCACAAAAAAGGCAGGATTTATCTGCAGGTTAAGGCCGGAAGCCCACATCTTTCAGAACAACTTTCAGCAGCTTCATCAAACTCGGTATTTCTTCTGACAACAAGCAGTTAGAGGAATGGCATGCAGTGGAAAGAGTCTACTCAAGGGGCTCCATCTGACTTTCTCTTCATAATACAGACATGACAAAACATGCAGTTCCTCAACTGATCACAAGGGGCTCACTCCAACAATAAGTCAATCTCCAATGAACCCCATGTTAAAATGTAAAAGAGGAATCACTTTAGCTACTTAGCTCTTAACATTTTTGGTGAATATGACATCTGAGCTGTGAAATGAGAGCTAATATTCACACTAATTAAAAAAAAAAGACTTGTGCTGTTCATTGTACTAATAAACCTCCACAACTTGCTCTAGGTTGTTGAACATCCTTTGGCCAGGGCTTCACCCCTTCACTCATGGCTGCTAAATTAGAACATCTAGCTTGTGGAATTCGATGTAATGTGGCTGTGTTCCCATTGACTGCCAAGTTTGTTTCTTAAGGCCATTTGCCCATTTTGGATTAGGTGGCATTGAGACTGAGTAAGATCCTGACAAGATGGCATCCCATAGGTCCAAAGAATAGGCTTCAGAATCACTCTTCAGAAATGTATGGATGATGTCACAGAGGATTTGTCCAGTTCCTTTTATACAATCTAAGGGTCAACTGCTTGCGCATAGATACTTGGGCTATACTCTGCAATTTATTCTTTGCCAAAATACAAAGGCAGATTGACACTGTTTGCTATAATGGAAATATAATAAAACAAATTGCTGCACAGCTGGCAAAACCAACACATGATTAGGCAACCTTTGGATGTCATAGCTATGCTATCAGACTTTCTGGACCTGTATTTTTTTTCCATCAATTTGCTTTGCCATTAATTTATTTTAGTAGTTACATAATAAAATGATTCATCTGAATCATTTTATTTTGCAGCTCAAAGTTTGCTGTCATCAAACATTTTCTTGACTGATGCAATCATATACTGCTGATGTAAATAAAAAAAAAATTACTTCAAGGGCAGCAGCCCCACAGTTGAAATATAAAAATGTCTTTTCGCTTCAACTTTCAAGTCCCAGGATGTGAGGACACCAGAGTTCAAAGATAGCTTAGGTTGCACTGAGCCAAAAATGTAATCAAGGCTAATGAAGATAGTTTTGTCCTTCTCAGCTCACAGTTTTAAATTTACAGCTCCTTGAATATTTACTTGAGGTCGGATCCAAAATCAAGTCAGTCCTCATTGACTCCCACATTCAAATACAGAAATAAACAGTCAGGTAAAAGCCTTCCTATTTGTACAACAAAAAAAGAAATCCAAAAATGTTTGACAAAGTTTAAATAAACCAGAATACAATGATTTACAAGTTTCATAAATCCCTATTTTAGTCCCAATAAAACATAAAGATCATATCAGATGTTGAAACTGAGACATTTTACCTTTTCATGGAAAATATTAGCTCATTTTGACATTGATGACAGCAACAGATCTCAAAAAAGTTGGAATTGGAGCAACAAAAGGCTTGAAAAGTATTTAGTGCAAATCGAAAGCAAGTGAAGAAGCATTTCACAACTAATTGGGTTAAGTGGCAGAAACTTTGAAGATCTCACCATCTACACACTCACAGAAATATTTAGGCCTAATTATCATATTTATTTATTTTAATTGCATATCAAATTTCCATCCATATTATCATAAACAGGCTCATAAACTTAATGTGGTGCATATTTGTCAGCCGAATCTAAATGAAACAAATTAGATTTATGTAATAATACCAATAAACCGAACTTGTTTTAAATACATAATGATAGATTTATGTATTTATCATAAATAAATCTAACTTGTTTCAAATCCTTAAGAACCAGTGTTGAATACACACAGCCTTGCATATGTCAGCAAGACAATCCTAAACCACATACTGCATCCATCACAGCATCATGGCTTTGCAGGAGAAAAGTTCAGGTGATGAACTCACCTGCCTGCAGTCCAAACCTTTCACCAATAGAAAATATTTAGTATCATAAAATGAAAAATGTGGCAACACAGGCCCGGGACTGTTCAAGAATGCTGCATCAAACAAGAATGGGACAACATTCCTCCCCTAAAACTTCAGCAACTGGTCTTCTCACTTCCCATACATTTATAGACAGCTGTTGAAACTAGAGTTGTGACTTAAAAATGGCAACAGAGCAAACAAAGCATATCCTACATGAGATGGAGCTGATGCATCAGTCATTTTTACCAACATATCAATCTGTCATTGTACCAGATCTGAAAAATGACAAAAAAGAAGTAGCTGGGAAATACAAAGACGAAGAGGACCAATGCAGCCAAGCGGACAGATTGCATTTGTTGTGGTTCCTGTTGCACCGAAGCGTCATCACATTTGTACAGAGATACAGCATCACTTATGGCATGGCTTTCCCCACTACTCTGGACATACACCATCAATTTGATGCTGAAACATAAACCAAACTTTAGAAATATGGTAGAATATTGTGTGCCCAGGTGGTCGCTGAGAAAGACTCACATGAACCCAGAGGGTTAACCCTTGACATCATCAGTAATTTGAAGCAAAAACCTGATTCGATTGACTAATGCCTGCACAGCCACTTGAACAGGTGAGCTTTCCATTGGTTTTCATTGCAAATGATGAATGCCAAGTGAAGCAACACAATGATTATTATTGTGTAATTTCCAGCAGGAAAATCCAACAAATATAGTAATATTCACAAAAGCAAGTAATTGTTAGACATGAAAGTTCATAAATATCTAAAAGAAACCTTGAACTAAAATATCTTCTCCTTACTTGGAATCTTGATGATTGTGTGAGCTAATCTATTCATTCCATGCATGATAGTAATTTCTACATGGTGATCGGCGAACCTGGTCCTCTGGCCATGTCACCCCAGTGCTGCTACCTCCATCTGTTTATTTTATGTTTATATGGTCATTATATTTAGTCATTTGTGTGCTCTCCTCTGTCTGTCCTACACCCTCTCTCTGTCCTGTCTCCCCTCTTTTCTTTCTTTACACGGCTGGCCTTCCGCAGGACGGTCCCCCCATATGAGCCAGATCCTACTCAAGGTTTCTTTCCTCTTAAAGTGGAGTTTTTCCTTGCCACTGTTTGGCTTAAAGGTTTTTTTCTAACTCTGTTTCTAACTCTGGAGTTTTTTACTTGCCATTATCATTGATTGGATTTAAAATTATAATTTTAGTTATTGATATTTGCTCTGGGGTCATGCTCTGGGTCTCTGTGAAGCGCCTAGAGCAGGGGTCTTCAACCTTTTTTAGCCCAGGGACCCCTTGGATGAGAGAAAAACAGAGCAGGGACCCCTGCTTGTAATTCTTATTTTTCCCCCCCATTTTTTTTTAATGTGTCACATTTTAAGCCTGGCTTATAATAACTTTTAGATTATTTTATTCTGCTTATTTCACCTTATTAACCAATTCCTGACAGGGTTATTAGCCTACATGTGTTTATGGTTGATAAAACTTTCATGCATATCATTATTATTATTATAATTATAATAATAATAATAATAATTATTATTATTATTATTATTATTATTATTATAAGTTGGTATTAATTGTTATTTTCCAACAATGAAACATTTAACTTCAGGCAGTTATATATTTAGAACTGCCTGTATATATATACAGTCATGGAAAAATTATTAGACCACCATTTTTCTTCACTTTCTTGTTCATTTTAATACCTGGTATCACTAAACGTCATCATGTGACTAAAACAGACAGGAAAAAAACACCAATGCATAAAACAGTGTTTTTGTCAGTTACAACGCCATAGCTATTGATTTAAAAACTTAGGTGATTTAGGTTTATAATCAAGAAAACCATGGAAAATGGTAAGATATCAGCTCTTAAATAAAACTCTTATGAGCAATCTTTGTGGTTATCGTTATGTTTGTCCAAACAATGAACAAGAAACTGAAGAAAACAAGGGTGGACTAATAATTTTTTCCATGACTGTATATATATATATATATATATATATATATATATATATATATATATATATATATTATATATGTATAATTATAATCTTTATTTATCCAATTATTTTGGTTAAAAATTGCCTTTATTTCTTTTTAAGTTGGAGGACCCCCTGCAGTACCTCCACGGCCCCCCTAGGGGTCGCGGACCCCTGGTTGAAGACCACTGGCCTAGAGACAATTGACATTGTAACAGACGCTATACAAATAAAATTGAATTTAATTGAATTAATCGCATTATTTCCCTGATTGATCATAATTAATCGCATTGTATGCGAAAAATTAAATAATGAATTCAAAAGTAGTGTAAAATGCATTTTTATTTGAATATTCTGCCGTCATATGAACTAAACTGCCAGAAGATCACTTTTAACATCAGCACTTGTCAGTAACACATATTTAGTGTAAATCTCATCCTAAAAAATATTAAAAAATAAATAAAACTTATGGCCACTGCCAGGGCATTAAAGTAATCCTGTTTTTATGAAAAATAAAAAAAAAGTCTACAAACAAAATGCGACAAAATGATTGTGGCTCAGCACAATCAGAACATTAGAACAGGTAATTTCTGCAGTAACAGCAGAAACTTTTAACAGGGAGTTCAACTATTAGGGGTGGACAAAGATTAAAATTTTTGATCGTACAATTTCCCTGATTAATCACAATTAATCGCATTTTGTACGGAAAATTAAATAATGAATTCAAAAGTAGTGTAAATTTACATTTCAATAAAGTGTTACTTTTATTGAAATGTTCTGCTGCCATATGAACTAAAGTGCAATAATTGTTGTTGTTCAAACAATTTTAACATCAGCACTTGCCAGAAACACATATTTAGTTTAAATCTCATCTTAAAAAATGTAAAATAAAATAAAGCTTATTGCCACTGCCAGGGCATCAATGTCATCCTGTTTCTTTTTTTATGAATAATAAAAAAAAGTCTACCAACAAAATCCTAACAATCTAGAGGCCACAATCGAAACATTAAAACAGGTATTTTTATGTATTTTTTTTTTCCATTTTCAATTGTCAATCAAAAATCAAAAAAGTGACTTTTTATTTTTTTCATTTTTTTAATCTAACAAAAATATAAACAAAAAAAAATGCTTGTTTTTTTATATTTCAATTTTAGAAAACAGGCCATGGGACTGAATTTGTTTTTAATATTTTATTGTCTGGTTTACGTGACCCAGAAATGGCTTTGTTTCATAATCAAGGAATAGACTTTCTGTTGTCATTACACATCTGTGCGACTAGATAGAGCCGCACTGAGGTAACCAGCTAGAGAATAACAGGACTGTGAACACATGGAGCAGATCTGAGGATAAATGGAGGAATGACGCGATCGTCTTGAACAAAGGGGTTTGAAAGTTTTTTTTTTTCAGACAGAATTGTTAATATTGCTACCTGAGTTGCTACCTGAACAGAAAAGTTCACGGATTTTTACGGTTCTCTATGTCTTTTTTAGCTTTTCCATGTTTACCTGCCAATTGTCTTCCAGTTCCGCAGCAGCCAGTAACGGACTTTTCAAAACAAAAGCACGTGAGCAACACCAGCCTTGACTGGAGAAGCTGTGAAGCTGCTCATTTTTGCGAGACCTAAAGTTTCAAATGTTTTTTTAGTGATGACATCAGAAATGACTGCTGCATGTTGCTGACCCTTCAGTTAGCACAAACTAGTAGCTGCTTTGTTTAGCTTTGTCCTCATACCACACCAACTAGCAGCCAGTTGTGGCTGTCTCTTTGAACAATTAACAGCACAACAAAACATATCATTTTTAAAAAATAATCTTAGAAATAAGAATAACTATGTTCTGTTAGATCTGTATTCACAGCTCAGAAGCTATGCTCAAACATCAATGTCGTGCTTGGTGCCGAGTAGCAAAAGTGGTGACAGGTAGTGATTGTCTATGCCAGCTACTAATCAAAAGACCTCCTAATGAAAATATAAAGTATTACTCCATATATTTTTTTCTGATGCGGGAAGAAAAAGCTTCACTGCCCTTACAGTTGTCCTAAATATGAAACCTAACTCTGAAAAACAATTTGTCTGAACCAAGCTGTAAAGGTGGTTTAATGCTGCAAAATTGGACATTTTAATATGGGGGTCAATGGAAATTGACTCACTTTTTGAGTCAGCCCCCGGTGGTCAATCCAACAACTGCAAAAAAACCTGCTTCCTCACTGGATTCAACCACCAAGTGGGATGGTTACCCATCGGTTGGAACACACCATCCTTTCCTCAGCTGTTATTTTATCTTAGCTCATGCAAACCTAAGATGCAAACTAATGTGATGTTGGGTTCATTTTGATCAGGTTGTCCCCTCATCTTAGAATTCAGATGTTGCTACTGAAACAACATCTGATTCTCACTGGAGACATCTGGAGCTCTGTTCAAACTCCACCAGAGCTTTAGCCATGGTTACAGCCTGTATTCCAACAGAGCCACCTTTGCCCCTTCACCCTCATAGGTCAAAGAGAGCCAGTCACTGTGATTTCACAACAAACCATGTAATCTTTAAAATAAGAATGATTAAGTTCTGGTAGGTCTTATTCACACCTCAGAAGGGAAAAGTGAAAGTAGGAGTGAGGACAGCAAGCCATCTAGGTAGCTGAGATGATGACATCCCCCTAACTATGGATAAACGTATGGTTTTATACAAATTCACCTGTTGAAGTACCAGTACATAATAATTCACCCCTGTACAGTTGTCATGGATGTGAATTCCAGCTTTGGAGACAAAAAGCACTATTTTGTATCAACTTGTAAGCATGTTTATTTCTACTGTAGGTTTTTTTTTTTACTTTTGTTTGAGAAACCACACTTCTCAAACAAATGGTATGGTTTGTGCCAGGTTGGCTTAAACTATGAAAATCCAAGGCTGAACCTTGGTATTGCATATGGCAGGCCATAAAATCATTTTATGGGGCTACCCCTCTCACACTGCACTGAGATTCTGAGAGGCTTGGGGCCATCCAGCGAGTCCCAGGGTGTGGACACCCTACAATGGGTCTCCAAGAAGAAATACTCTGAGACTTTGGAGCAGGCTGCAGAAGGGGGTGCACGGTATATTGGTAGCGGCAGCGGGTAAACAGCAAGGACCCAGACAAAAAGGAGGATTTACTGTGGGCAGCTCTGTTTCTTAGGGTAAACTACTGCTGCCAGATAGCAAACACGCTGCTGAGGGGGCAGCAGGCACTACCCGTGAGCATCGGGAAGTTTGCCACCGAAACTATACCAGGTGGAGAATCCCTTAGCAATATGTAACGACATTATATATACTTTGTCACAATTGTGTTGTCATTGTAAACGCAACCAGACGTCCGCCTAATAAATACTCGGATATTGGAATATTTTGGTCCGGTCCTAGCACTGTGAGTGATTAAATCCACAAACTCTTTTCAGTTATACATTGGGAAATATTCTTTGAAAACTGTTAAACACAGTCTTCCCAATATCAGTCCATATCTGTCTCCAAACAGCTGAGGCTGAGATGATCTTTTAATACCAAATCATGTTACTGACCTGTTGTTAATGAACCACCAGATGCTGTTTCAGCATTACAGAACTTTACTATTTGTGTTTCTAATTGAAATTTATTTAAGAAGTGTTGCTGGAATGAGTTCTATTTTCTGTAATATGTTGTCTCTATGTTTTTTGCTTTAACCCGGCACACGTTTGGATCCATTTTATTTAAATTTTAAACAGCATCTTAATCTTTTCTGTTTTGAGGTTTATGTTATAGCTAAACTATTGCGTAATGGAAAGTGAATGATGTGTCCTATTGCCAGGTGTTAATTCAAATTTGAATACATTATTGTAAAATGAAGTATGATTTTTTTTTCTTTTTTACTGGCGTAATATCAGACAGAGGCAAGAGAAAAATAAACACAAAGAAAAAATGAAGGATAGAAACCACAGGGGTCAGAACATGCTGTGCCAAATGAGACATGAGGTGCAATGTAGGGAAAGAGAAAAAAAAAATTCTCTGGATGCAAAGAGACCGAAGTATCTATAGGGCCTTGTGGGTACGTACCAGGGAAAGCAGGGGTGGTCTGTCCAAGAGGGGTAAAGGGGGTTTGCTGCATAGCCAACTGGTGGAGCTTGGTCAACTGCTGAAGGGTTAGGAGGGAAAGGAAAACTAAGAGGTTACTGTTACACAGGTCACACCAAGAAATGAAGCCAACCAAAACTAGAGTGAAGAAACAGTGAGGAGAAGGAGGCCATGACACAGGGCGGTGGAGGACAAAATGTAAGAGAAAGAGAAATACAGAATGAGAGTGATTGTCTGTTGAGGAGATACTGTATACAGTCCTACATAATTTCAGCCTTTTTTCTTCTTTGTAATTTTCACAGTCTGGAACGTCTGGCTCACACTCAAAAGGACCTTTGGTTTTAAATGCCTGTCAAAGGCAGCTGCTCTCCAGAACATGGTCACAGGTTGTCTATCACCTGCTGTGTATTATTTCCATTGGAAATGAGGGCTGCTTTATAGGCATCTTCTCCTCTTAAGAGGATCTTTAATGAGGGTGGAAGTGGGTGTCAAGCTTATACTTGAGTTATTGTACCGTCAACCACTGCTTCCATTGACATCAATCACTGGCCAACTTTGAATTAGTGGATCTGACACAAGGTAGCTCTCAAGATGGATTTACGACAAGGAAAGATGAAGGCAGATAATTAATGAAGACTATAGGGTCCACTGGAATTAAAGAGGTGTCTACATTAAAACTGCCCTCACTGTCTTTGCTTTTATGGGTAGCAACAGAACTCAATGTATTGTTATTGATCATACTCTTCTAGTTGCTGAGATGCAGTTCTTCCTGAAACTATACACAGGAAGCAAATTTGGGAGTGCACTGTAAAACTTGCTTTGAATTAGCTTAAAAGAGCTGGTGTCTATGTAATCAAATATCTGCTATTAACATTATTAAGTAACGGATAACATTTTTGATTATTTAAAAAGATACTATGAACTTACATCTGGGTGTGGTATGGCGTACTGTCCCTGAATTGTGTAGGCCTAGAAAGAGGGATAATATAAGAAAGAACCATATTTTAGCATCAAGGGAAAAAACAAAACAAAACATTAAATTCAGAACAAATAATCATTTATGTCAGCTCTGCATACATTTTCTTGACAAATTTAGCTCAAATCAGTATTGGAATCTTCAAACTACAATTATTCTTATTAATTTCAATCATTACTGAAGAACAGGTCATTGTAATGACAGACTGAATTATTTATACAAAACATTGCTAAAATATGCAAGGATATAGTACGTACATATTCATGGCCCAGGGAGATTGTTACAGTTAATGGGCCAGATGGATTAACAATGTGTACACACAAGAACTATGTGTACACTTTGTCCTGCACACAAACTGGTATTTATAAAGTAAGAATTTTTTTTTAAAAACAGCTTTTATAACACACTCTTATTTAAGTTAGAATATTCTCTGGGTGCTCCGAGTATCCCCAACAGCTTTAACAACTTTAAATTGCCAATGGCCACGAGTGTCAGTAAAGGTAATTTGTCTCTTTTATTCTGTTAATATCTATTACGTTCCAAGAACTGCAGCAGAGAGTGATGCCTTTAGAAATAACACCTGTTTGAATAATGTTGTATAAAACTGTTGAATACTGTGTAATTTCCAAAGATGTCATTTCACAGTGACTCAACTAGATTGTGTTTTTTTGTCTTTGTACTCACTGTGACCAAGCTTACTCCTCAAAGCTGTCAAATATTTGTTTTTGTTTTTCTTTTGACAAAAGAGTAATGTTGAGTTCTACCTTTACGTGTCACTTCTACTAGCTATAATTACCAGACAAATGAGAACCTCCACAATTGGAGTCATTATTAATAATTATGTGTTGTCTCTATTGTATAGACAGTTTTTTTATGCAGTCAGTCCACATCTGCAAATAAATTATCCAAAAGCCAAAAATCACCTGTCTAATACCTCCTCTTGAGGTCATGTGGTTAGTATGATTTTGTGTATTTATTTATTTGTTGTCTATATTTTATGAGCAGGATTACTTACAGTTTACTGCCCATTACCTTTTCAGTAATCACTCAAAAAAAAAAAAAAAAACTATTGGGATTCAGGATCTTTTACATTCAACCACGGTGAGGAAAACTTACTCAGATAACTATTTTCATCAAGGTGGTTAGTCGGTTTGTTTAATAGAATTATAAGTGATAAATAAAAAATAAATAAATAAATTCAAGTTTTTCTGCAGTCAAACTTAGACTAATTTCTCTTATCAAACGTCTCAATTTGTCTGGCCATGATTTATATTGTGGTATGCATATGTAGTGTTTACCATCATGTTGGATTGATGTTACACAAAGGGAAAAAAAAATACCATGAGTTGATTTTTTAAAATTCTTTCTATTAAAACATCTCTTACTTACATTAACTAAAGGGTTTTTTTTTTTTTTACCTAAGCCTAACCCTGAGTGAGTCTTAAGTTTGAAACTAAATCAGATATCAGATTCAGCCACCCTGATATTAATATACTATTTGAGGTCCAGTTGTCTTTAAACCACACTTGCATGCATACACCTACACAAAAACACAGGCACATGCAGTATAAACACATATTCTGAACATAATTCATCCAGTAATCACTATACTTTCTGGAGGACAGCGTTAAAAAAAGCACACAGGTTTGCATAAGGAAGTACAAAGGCTTTCTGCAGGCAGCGGCTGATGCTGCAGTAAAAGTCTAAAGATGACTGTAGGCACAAACTAATGATCTTAAGCTAGCTCAGCGCTTACCTGGCCACCAGAAAAAATGACTGGGGTGGAAGCAGGCTTTGGGCGATAAGGAATAGTGGCACCTTTTGGTGGGGACTACAAGAAAAGCAAAAGAGAGATGAGTTAGTCAGTTTGAAGTGGGGTTGGTTCAATAGATGTGTTCATTGCGCATAAAGTAAAGAATCCAGGCAAAAGAAAAACAACTACCAACACAGACTGTTGCAGTGGTGCGGTGTGTAAATTCATAATAAGGTATTCACTCTTACTGCTATATCATTTCTGAGGTTTCAGTTGCTTTTGATTGTAAAAGTTTACTCTTCTGGTACCCCTGTTCTGAATACCTGCTAGCTTGTTTTACCCATTAGCCCTGCTCCGTGATTCACCAGACTGAGAGCACGCTGACTCCTGTCAGCTGCAGGTAAGAGAGAGACTATTCAGAAATAATTCACAAAATGCTACTTAGAAAAAAGAGAAAAATAATACAATATAGTAAAATAACCTATTAGTTAGCCTTTACTCTGAGAGAATCAAATAACAGCATCTCAAGGCTAACTTGTTTAGGTTAGGTTAGCATAAAGACTGGAAAAAAGTTCTGTCAGCTAGCATAAGGGCAATTACTTTCATGATAATTTTTTTGTTTCGTTTTAGCACTGATGCGTAATACAAAGTCATGTGACAGATCTTTCCAGATTAACTGCTATGCACAACAGGAAGTACTGGGGGAGCATAGTTTCCAATTTTTTGCCATGATAACTGCATGTAGCCCGCAAAAGAAGAATAACCTATGTAAAATAGGAAACCGTGAAGAGAATAAAGATAGTCGTGGTAAAAAGTAAGTATACTGTTGAAATTTTATAGAAGAAAAACCAATGAAGCAAGTGAAATGGATACTGTGATACAGATCTATCATTTCATGGTAGTAATACACTGAATTGACTACCGTATTTTCCAGACTATAAATCACACCTTAGCATTAGTTGCATCTGTCAAAAAATACTTTATTAAGAGGAAAGAAACATATACAAGTCGCATCAGGCAATAACACTGGATGATAACTGTATCGTTGATGAACCCCTTTCAGCAGCAGCTGTTGAAGGACCCATCTGAGGACTTGTTCCTCCAGCTATGGTCATCGTGCTTTCAGCCAGCGATTTTGATTTTTGTCATATCTGTCAGACTTACCACTGCTTTTTGCCAGTCCTTGACAAGTTTCTCACTCACGCCAAACTTTCTGCTGCTTGATTACTGTTTTTGACTGCATATTTTATAATCTTCAGTTGAAATTCTGACAGATGAGTCAACTACCAAAATAATCATTAGTTGAAGCCCCCCCCCCCCCCGCGAATCCCAAAAATCCACCAATTATTGATGCAGTTTTAAAAGTCCTATGTATGACATTATATACACTAAAATATTTTTCCCAAACACAATCTAAAGACATTCTCACTCATTAATACAGTATTAATGTAGTAATGATAAATTAAAAAACATTTTAATGTTGTCGTGTGGTTATTATTATTATTTGTATTATTATTATATTATTATTAATAATATTAATACTACCACTACTACTACTACAAATAATAATAATAATATAAACATATATATATATATATATATATATATATATATATATATATATATATATATATATATTAGGGCTGTCAAAGTTAACGCGTGATTAACGCAACTAATTTTTTTAACGCACGATTAACGCGAGCCTTAGCCTGGCCGTTGATGTACAATAGTAGAGAGGAGAGTAGGTGTTGCCTCCAGGCTTCATGAGCCTCAGGCCCCGCCATAGTTGTAGTCCTGTAGTCCTCCGTAGTCCTGTCAAAACAGGAAGCCATGCACTGACGTTGACGTCCATGCCGCAGATAGACAGACGTAAACAAACCTCTGTGAGCAGTAGCTGGGATAAAAATGGATACAAAAGATACTATTTTGAATGGTAAGTTTAGCTTCAAAACCTTGCCTGATGGCTAACTCCACAAGTGAATGTTGTTTGTGTTTGCTGTCGATGTGAATTTAGTTACCACCGGAGTCCCGACTACTGAAATATCACTTGTCGGCTAATGAGAGCTCTGATGCAGAGAGCCCCCCCCCCTTTGAAGCAAACCACGAAAATATTTTGTATGAAGAACATAAGAGAAAATATTGAGTGTATATATATATATATATATATCATATATAATGGATTTTGGCATTGTAGCAATAAATAAACATGAATTAGTTTTGCATAAGGCAAGCATTTGTGTACTCTTATATTAGGCAAGGCAACTTTATTTGTAGAGCATAATTCATACACAAGGCAATTCAAAGTGCTTTACAGATGCATAAAGTCACAAGAAGGCAAATAGAATCATTCCATACAAGCATAAAAATAATCAATAATAAATAAAATTAATTAATAAAAAAATTAATAAATTAAATTAAAAATGAAGAGTGCAGATAAAATCCTTCCAGTCATCATCTTCACATCTAAACAGAACTGTTTTCAGTCTGGATCAGAACATTGTCAGAGTTCAGGTCAGTCTCACATCTTCTGGAAGACTGGTCCAGATTTTAGGAGCATAAAACTGAAATGCAGCTTCACCTTGTTTAGTCCTGACTCTGGGCACCAGCAGAAGACCACTCCCTGAGGTTCTCAGAGTCCAGGTTGGTTCATATGGATCTAACAAGTCAGAGATGGACTTTGGGGCCATGAAGAGACTTGTACACAAGTAGAGCTGTTTTAAAGTCTATTCTCTGAGTGACAGGAAGCCAGAGACCTCAGAACTGGACTAATATGGTCATATTTCCTGGTTCTAGTCAGGACTCGTATTAATAAGTGTAATACAACTTGAAAAAGATCTGTATAAGGTAGATTTAGAACAGATAAAAATATGCGATTAATTTGCGATTATTCATAATTAACTATTGACAGTCATGTGATTAAACTGATTAATTATTTTGAGAAATTGACAGCCCTAATAAATATATATATATATATATATATATATATATATATATATATATATATATATATATATATATATATATATATATATACACACAGTCATGGAAAAAACTATTAGACCACCCTTGTTTTCTTCAGTTTCTTGTTCATTTTAATGCCTGGTACAACTAAAGGTACATTTGTTTGGACAAACATAACGATAACCACAAAGATTGCTCATAAGAGTTTTATTTAAGAGCTGATATCTTACCATTTTCCATGGTTTTCTTGATTATAACCTAAATCACTTAAGTTTTAACATCAATAGCTGTGGCGTCGTACTGCCAAAAACACTGCTTTTATACATTCAGTGTTTTCTTTTCTGTCTGTTTTAGTCACATGATGACGTTTAGTGGTACCAGGTATTAAAATGAACAAGAGAGTGAAGAAAAAATGGTGGTCTAATAATTTTTTCCATGACTGTGTATATATATATATAAATACAATAATACTAGTTAGGGCGAATGTGACAGTTTTTTCTGCTAAAAATGGCCTAAGAAATTCACGAAATTGCGGTGGCTACCACAAATTCAAATACATTATGAAAAAAAAAGCAAAATTTTGAGAGCAAAATCTGTGAGTATGCGAGACCCTGAACAGTGAACCGCGAAATGCCAGGGGTATATTGTATTTTTATTTTTTACCGGGCACAAAACGACAGATACCAAGGGACCGCCTTCCTCAAGTATTAGCCAAACGAAGAAAGAAAACCAAACCGTGTCAAGTTAGGCACCCTCTCAAATAGCCTAAACCCAAATTGCTCTAACTGGGCAACAACCATCTGGAAAGGGATACTTAAAACCAACAACCACAACCATATAAAATAAAAAGATTAAAAAAAAAAAAAAGACAGGACCACATAACACTATTATCTAAAATCAGTCATAACCCTTAAACATAATCTTGCATAATCCCCAAATTGAAAAAATGATAATAAACTTATTAAACTTATTACTTATCTGCAGACCCACTCACCCCTTGGCTGTCTGAGGCCTTTGCCCCCTCCCCGAGTGTAAATAAAGGGGTGGTCCACGATAAAGGCAGTGCACACTTCCACAAAGGGATGCAGCCAACAGACAGACAACTACATGGCATGCAGATTAGCATATATACAAACAATTTTTATGGAACAACAAAAAAAAAGAAAAAAAGAATTATGATCAGTGGGTACCACACTACATATCAACTGTAACTGAAAATAACTCAATAAAACAAACACTGGTCCCTGAGCTCATGAGGGTGAGAAGTACACATGCTCCCCTTCTCACATTAGGACAGGAGTAAATAACTGAATGTCCCTAAGTTGCACCCTAAGTAGTCCCATCCATTGTATTATTGAGGATAGTGAACACTATTATTAAATAGTTATCAGAGAAGTAAGAACCAGGAATTCTCATTCATACTTTTAGAAATCAAAAAAGCCGTATGCAATATCAACGTACACAATGTTGATCCTGGAAATATCTCCATGAAACAACACAGGATCTCATGTTTACATAAGGGAAAAAAACAGAACCAAAACAAAAAACCAAACCTGAAACTCAAAGAAAAGAAGTACAAATACAAAAACCCTGAATGTGTGGTATGAATATATTCAGCACCACATTTCTGTTTCTCTTGCAAATGCACCTTTTTTTCCCCCCTTTTTCATTCAACCAGGAGCAGAGGTTTCAATGAGTAGACAGGGGAGTTTCATTTTTTTTTAATTACTATAATAACAAAAAAATAATACCTGTTGTGCTGTATCAACAAGGCTAATCAAGAGAGCTGAGAAGACTTAATCAGATTTTTTCTATCTCTGCTTCTGTGCTAGAAGCATCCGCTTAAGAGTAGTATGTCGTAAATGCAATAGCCAGACACGAAGCAATCCGTGCTTTATGTCTTAAACTGTATGAATAACAATAGAGATTGCTTTCTTTATTTTGCTTGAAAAAACTGTACTAAATATAATGAATTACATAACTGAAGGTATGAGGACTGAGAAAGAAAGTCCTCTTGGTGACTCTATAATGCAAGTATGTTGTTTGTTAAGGTGGTCTTTCAAGACAGCTGTTGTAAGTTTGCAAATTTATTCTTAAAATTTAAAATGTCTCACTCAACATCAGCACTGAATTTACAGTGTCCTAAAAAAGTATTCAACCCCCTTGCGTGTTGACGCCTTAATGTCCTAAAATGAGCATGAGATCTGCAAATTAACTTCAGTCTGACTCTTTGAAAAGGTCAGGGACAAAACTCATTGACCAGACAAGGAAGATTTTAATTCGAGGTAACATAGAAGTCCAAAAAAATCACAGATCACCAGAAAATCTCTCTACAATGGTAATAGTAGTGTTTGTTGATAGAACTACTCAAAAGGCATAAAGAAAATGTGTGAACTGCCTGTGATTGGCTGCTTTTATGCATTAATTTGTCAAAAGGGCACATTAGTCCACATAAGTAATAACAATAGAACAACAGATTGCATTTAAGCAGACAACACACAAACCATTATATTTCTTGTAGTTTTATTGAACTCACCATTAAACATTCACAACGTTGGGGAAATGAAGTGAACCCAATGAAAGGTAATTGAAGTCAGTAATTTGTACATTTGGATTCTAATGAATGAAATTAGTTTGGAGGTGTGCTTTAGAGCTACCTTGATTACTAAGACTGAGACATTTTAAGTTTGCTGTTCATTAGAAGCATCTGCTGATGTGAGCCATGCCTCACAAACAGGAAATCTCTTCAGCATTCTGATCACGCTTTGTTGATCTTTATGAGGCTGGAAAGGTATAGAAAGTAATCTCAATATGTTTAGGAAATTGCCTACAAATGGCAACAGTTTAGTATTTTGGCTACTCTTCCCAGAAAGGGACATCTAACCTAGATGACATGAATGGAATAATGTAGAACCCATGAGAATCAGGTTTTAGCTGCTACCCAACAGCCTGGCTGTCTGCCAGCTTAAAGACAGTAGAAATTGGGTGATGCAGCAGAGTAATGACACTGAGCACTGAAGTAATCCACCACAGAATGGCTTCAGAAAAATAAAATCTTCCATTGTACTAACCTAGTCAGAGTGAAGACCTTAACTCCACAGGGGTGATGTGAAAAGACGTCAAGGCGCACCACACCAGACATTCTACAATTTTGTCTGAACTCAGGCAGTATTGTGAGAAGTATACTGTCATGGCTGAAAGTTTTGGCACCCTTGCACATAAAGACCCAAAAACTCCAAATGTCTGCAAAATAAGTTGAAATTGACCAAAGTATTTGGTGTCTCAAATTCTTTATTAAACTAATAACAGTACAGGAACTTTGTTTTTTAATCAGAACTTAATATTAAATTTTAAATAATAGATTACATAGAAAATGCTGTGGCAAACGTTTCGACACCCTTTTAGATTTACAAATAATAAATGAATTTCAAGCAGGTCATTCACCTTGAACTCACCTGTGGTGAGTTTACAGGTGACAGCAATCTAGTAATCTGTCATCCAACCAGTTTAAAAGGAGAAAACCCCTCATTCTGCTGTTGTGAGTCACTGCATGACCATACTGAGCATGGACAAAAGAAAGAAAAGTAGAGCATTGTCTGAGGAAGTCAAAGAGAAGATTGTAGCAAAGCATAGACAGTCTCAAGGCTACAAGTCCATCTCCAGAGACCTTCATGTTCTGCATCCACTGTGTGAAATGTTATAAAGAAGTTTAAGGCTCATGCTACGGTAGCTAACCATCCAAGAAGTGGCAGCAAGAGAATTATGGATGAAAGGATGCAGCGAAAGATTGTTCGAATGGTTGCAGAAGAACCTCGGACAACTGCTAAACAGATTCAAGCTGACCTTCAGACACAAGGTAGAATTATTTCAACGCGTAGCATCCGTCGCCAGCTCAATGAAAGAGGGCTCTATGGTAGGAGACCCAGAAGGAAGCCTCTACTGACAGACAGACACAAGAAAGCCTGGCTAGAGTTTGTCAAAACACACCTGAACAAGCCAAAATCCTTCTGGGAAAATGTCCTGTGGACAAATGAGACCAAATTGGAGCTTTTTGGTAAATCACATAGACTCTGTGTTTACAGGAAAAGAAATGAAGCCTTCAAGCAAAAGAACACCCTCCCTACAGTCAAACATGGAGGAGGTTCACTAATGTTTTGGGGTTGTTTTGCAGCCTCTGGTGCTGGGTGCCTTGAATGTGTGTGTGGCATAATGAAAACTGGTGATTACCAAGGTATTTTGGAGAGAAATGTTTCACCAAATGTCATGAATGGGACTTCGTCAAACATCATGGGTGTTCCAACAGGACAACGACCCAAAACACACATCAAAAAGCACCCAGGAATGGTTCAACAGAAAACGCTGGACTGTTCTAAAGTGGCCAGCAATGAGTCCAGATCTCAATCCCATTGAACACCTGTGGAGGGATCTGAAAATGGCAGTTGGAAGAAGGCACCCTTCTAATCTGGGTCAACTGGAGCAGTTTGCAAAAGAAGTATGGGCCAAACTGCCCGTAGAGAGGTGTAGGCATCTCATTGAAACCCATAGGAAGCGTTTGACAGCAGTCATTTTCTCCAAAGGATGTGCTACCAAATATTGAATTCAAGGTGTCAATACTTTTGCCACACTGATTTCTGTGTAATATCCTTCCATCCATCCATTATCTATACCCGTTTCATCCTCCGAAGGGTCATGGGGTCTGTGTAATATATTATTTATAATTTAATATTAAGTTCTGATTAAAAAACAAAGTTCCTGTACTATTATTAGTTTAATAAAGAATTTTAGACACCAAATACTTTCGTCAATTTCAACTTATTTTGCAGACATTTGGAGTTGTTGGGTCTTTATGTGCAAGGGTGCCAAAACTTTCAGCCATGACCGTAATGAAACATTCCTCTCGATGTTGTGCATGCTGCTAAAGGATACCTCAAGTAATTTCACTGGTAATATTTAAATGTCTTGGAATGGTCTGAAAAAAAAAAAACAAAACAAAACACAGACCTAAATCCAACCAAAAATCTGTCGTACAAGATCACAATTGCTTCACGCCAGCAAAGCCCAGATGTGGAGAAATATCCCAAGAGACCCTCAGCTTATTCTTTCTTTCCTTTTGTTTTAAAGAGAGGGACTTATGCATGCTCAGCTTTTCAGAAAAAACAAAAGAAAAATTGTCCAAAAGATGAAAACACTTTCATGACAGTGTAAGTACCATATTGGCCCGAATATAGGACGACTCTGACTATAAGACAACCCCTATTTTTCAAATATCATTTTGGGGGGAAAATATTATGAAGACAATAAGGTTATTCACAAAACAACTTTTTATTGTACAAATACTATAGAAAAAAACACACAGAGATAACATTCTGCTGTTTTGTTAAACATTTTAATAATTTCATCTTTTTAGGAAGTATGGTACCATACTTAAGGTAAGGTATGTGTCAGGTTTCCATGTTATTTAAGATCAAGGTATAGTACTATTTAATAAACTATATTCTCTTAAAATCTGAGAATTTGACTCAGTGAATAAGCAACAACCATGTAGTTCAATAACTGCATTTATGATATCAGTAACTGCATAACCATCAAAGTTGAGTTATATTCGGTTTCAAGAACAACATTAATAATTCAGTCTGTAAAAAACAAAATCTGGACTGCAAAAAAACTTTCTAACCCCTTTGCTTGAGTTGGTCGTGTGGTTTCCTGATTACTGTTTACTGAGGTGCGGGCTCCATCTAGTGGAAGAAGTGTAACGACAATAGTAAAGTCTAGTATTCGATAATAAGCCGACCACCCATTTTTGAGAATATGATTTCTAGAATAAAATATAGTCCTATATTCAGGCCAGTATGGTTCTTAAACGCTTTTTAGTCCAGAAATGCAATGTACCATAGACAGGCTCATCCTATTTGATATGGACATTCTTCGGACCTTTAAGAAAAGCAGTAAAATTAGGACTAAGAAAAAACAGAAGTTGTTTTCTTAAATCTGTACATACTTTACCTCCAGCATGACTACACAAATTTGTTTAACACACTGGATGATGGCTTCTGGGGTTCCAGAGATTGTCACTGCACGTTCTGTGGAGTTGGGAAGCATGTCCCCTGCCACCTGAACCTGGGCCCCTGTCGACTGGAGAAGAGTAAGTGACTGTGAGGGCCAAGACCATGTTGACAGGTTTCATCTGTAACAAATATTCTACAGTCTGCATTTGCACTCTCCCTACCACCCAAAAGGGAAATTGAAATTGAAACATACTAATCAGCATTTTCAGCCAAGTTCTCAAGATTCAGGATATAGATAAGATTCCGCACATATATTGTGATGCAATAAAAGAGCAGTGTAGTGCTTAAGATGTTTATACTGGCCTCTCTTTTGATATTAACCTCCTGAGTCTTCTGGGGAAACAAATTGCTTCTAATTCTATTCTGCTGGCACAATATCATTCCTATGACTGTTCTATTGATTTATTTTGTATGTCAAGTCCCATTTGTTGAATTTATCTCCAGCACTAAAGCATTCTCCCCTCACAGTAGAGCTTGAGTGTATTAAGACTAAAGTTAACACTTACAAAGGATAAGTGGCATGCTTAGTCTTCTAAGCATACTTCCGAAAGTTACCATTTCAATTATGACTTTACAACTCAGTTACTAGCACCACTTTTAGGGAATTAAGTAACCACTTAAAAGCAGTAGAAACTTCACTCCAACTCCTTGTCCACAAGGAGTATCGCTTTTGAGACTGGTGTTATAGCTTTCCACTATCCACTTCTGATGTCCAGCGAATGCAGGCTGATGTGAAGTTAAGTGGAGATAAAGATGGAGAGGATGGAGAAATTTACCTTGATCTCAATCTGTGATGTCGCTACATCCCGCAAATCTCAACAGCTCTCTGAATAACATGTTTTTACACTCAGGATGGCCCCACACAAATTGACAGGGTTCTGTTATAATGGAGTTTGAAGAAGAATGTCCACAACCATAACGGATGGATGTTGAATGCCTCATGTTAATTTGTTTCATGTTCTTTAAACTCCTTCAATCCATAATAACTAACAAATATCATAAAACAACATTACATTTATGTAGTATTTATCCTTATGTCGACATTTGTCAGAGTGCATTCTTTGCGCATGTACAAAGCTAGCCACATTGGCCTCCTAAGGTTCTAATTTGTAAAAAAAAAAAAAAAAAAAAAAAATCCATCCATCCATAATCTATGCCCGCTTAATCCTCTGCAAGGTCACGGGGGATCCCAGCTTTCTTCGGGCGAAAGGCAGGGGTAAACCCTGGACAGTTCACGAGTCCATTGCAGGACCACGCATAGACAAAAACAAACAAACAAAATAAAAACATTTTATACAACTGAGCAATCTTAGTTTTACAAATGTCACGTTGTCAAACCTGACTGATTACCCCTGACAGCATGTAGATAGGATCTAAAAACAGATTTAGCTGAGAACACTATTGTGAAGCCACAAATGCTAGTATGTCCGTACATTGATCTTTACTCAACGTCCCATCGAGCTGCATTTGCTGTACCTCTGAAGTGGGTAGTGAAAAGCTGCAACTCCAATTCTTTTTTTTTTAATCAAATCCAAGGAAAAGGAGGGTAGAGAGAGGTCAAATGGCTGCCTCTGGATGGAGATGTAAAGATATGGTTAAAGAGGGAGCTTTCTGTACTGTAACTGTAGTATTTTAACAAAAATATGTCACAGAAATTTCACCAAGACAGTAAGAAAAAAAGGGCAGAATATGTCTCCTTTAATGATCTGCATACAGCAAATATTATGAAAAATGTACATATTTAATATACATTAAATTAAATACATTATTCTTGACTAATGGGAACGAATGCCATTTTCAAAGTTTGACCTGGAACATTTGGTGCACTTTTTTGTGTCTATTACACAATGAAACAAGCATCTCATGTTTTATTTGTAATTTATTTGATATCCATGTAAATTCTTCATGTACCTCTCTCATTTCTTTGATTTTGGAACCTCCTTTTCCTATGAGAGAGCCGCACTGGCTGGCTGGCACAACAAGCCTTAAGGTGACAGGGGGCTTGCTGGTTGCTGGGCTGTTACTCATGGAATTGATTATGTCCTAGAACACAACAACACATATTTCATTCTGCTGGAGCAATGTGACCCCAAACATTCATGATGTTTAATTAACTAACCATATAAATCAATTAAAAACACACAATTTAGTATAAATGACCTGAAAAAATACATTTGTTTCTTTTTTTTTTTCATCAGTTTTCAGCTTTTTCCATTGTCTGTGCTTGCTGAAGAAGCACTGCTTCTTGGGTGTATGTGGAAGAAACTAGTTTATTAAACTGCCATATTTCACACAGATCACTTCCGTCAGTCTCATCTCAGAAGCTCCAGTCACAGTTTTCAGAAAGTATCAGTTAGATGTGAGATGACAAAGACAAGTTCAGGGCTAAAGAAAAGAAACTAGATTCCCCTCACACTGTCAAGTGCCTCATGCCTCATTTGCATATTTGCTGCATAGATATGGCTCTTTGAGAGAAGTCTGCACTATTTTCTATTTAATTAAAAGTGCTAGAGTTGGTGTTTGCACATAAACTTTCCTACACTATATACTTTCAAATACTTTTTGGTCACTGAAAATGGATGTTTTTTGAGAACTACCATGGATAAATAAATTCATGAGTCCTATGTAGACAGCTGCACATCAGAGACTTTTTCATACTTTTAAACTGTCTGTCTGGTAATTATCTGCCCCTACGTACCCCCTCCTGATTTGTTATGTACCTAATAAATATCTATCACAGCTCAACAATCAACCACCTGCATCTTGTTTGTTAGTAAATACACTAACAGTGTGCATAAATGATCAAGTGATTTGCACTTCTAGGCACATTAAGATTATTTTTCAAAGAAATAACGAAGCTCTCATTTGCATGAATTAAGCCTTACGTGACACAAAAGAAGTGGTAGACATTTTGCGTCCATAAAGAAGGCAAAATTGCTGGCTCAGTTTGCTAAAGAATCATGTAGCAGGATAAAAAACAAAACAAAACAAAAAAAAACATCAAGTGTGAAGACCAGTCATACCTCTTCAAATTTGTAGGCAATCATGGCAAAAGCCTTAAAGATGGTGTCTGTTGGACCAGTGATTGTGACAATTCTCTCTGGACAGTTGCCCTCTGAAATATTGATCCGCGCTCCGCTCTGGGAAAACAGCACACATGTTGTTGATGGGATCATTACAAGCAACGTGAGACCCTCATCTCAGGACAAATGTTGACAAATTTAAATAATCTATTTTCTAATAATAAACCTGATGCAACATGAGAAAAACCATTTTCCATTAGACATTCAATGGCAAGCTGGCTTTATTGCTTATTGACATTTTCTTTTTTTCCCCAGCAACTTTAACTGTGGATGTATTTCTTATTTATCACTGTAAATAATGAAACATATTACTCAAACTCACCTCTTCTCGCATTTTTTTTACGGTTTCTCCTTTCTGGAAGAAAGTAAACCAATAGTAACAAAATAAATGAGCAATGGAGCATAGTAGACTTTTATTGTATATTTGTGAACAGGAGTTAATCAGTAAATACCTTGCCAATTATACTTCCAACCTCCTGCAATAGAAAACAGATGTTTCTTAAAGAGTTTAATTGGAGTCTTAAAGTAAGTGGAAAGAAAAATGATGGGAAGCAACTGGTTTTCTGAATTATTTGGCTGTAAATTGTAATCTAATCTTAATCTATGTCACAATAATAGACAAACATGAAGTGTTTAGGATGATAACACACTAACAGGTACATTTTTTGTAAAGCCATTCCTGCCAAAACGAAGTTTGTCAATTTATTAAGTCCAAGGGCTGCCTTACTTCCACCAGAATGATGGATTTTTAAAGGGTGTGTTGTGTAGGAATCCACGTCTCCATTTGCAGATGGCCTGTTTCAATCTTCAAATAACACTTCCCTTCAGATCTGACACTCCCACCACCAAAGACAGAGAAAAGGGGGAGTCGATAAACATCTGGACCCAGCCGATGTGGATGAGAGGTGCCTCAGCCATCACAAACCTCCGCTAATAGAAAAGTTCTCTTTCTTCTTTGGACCCGAGGTGAAAGCTGGATTGCCTTGATGTAAATTTCACCGACAGAAACTCAGATTTGCAATCTCACAGGCCAAGCAAAGTCTACTAAATTCTATTCTGGAATACAATCCAGACAGCAGCAGCAGTTCACTCAGGGGTTTTTGGTCCCAGATGGGCCGTTATCTGTTTTGAGCCATAAACATAAAAAAAAACTCTGCATTCTTTAACCGCTTGTCCCACGAACCCAGACTGGAGATGGACCAATAGCTACCCCATGTGGCCAAAGGAATACCAATGGACAATTGCAGTTTTGAATGGTTGTTAATGAGTGATGAGTAAAATGCTGACATAATATAACATGTATGTGGTAATATTTTGTCTTTCCATGGTTAAAACGTTTTTCTTTTACTGTCTAACTGCAGTTGAAGTGGTGGAATTAGGAAAACTTGTTTTAATATCTAAAAGTGTCTCACAAAGGGACCTAACTGGTGAATCCGGGCTGGGCGGAGACAAATTACCTGCCAAGGTCAGCCGTCTCCAGGCCAACCCCTCTTTTACATAAAGACCCTTTGAATATTCAAACATATAAAAACAGAAGACAGTCCCTTTGTCTCTCTCTTCTCTTCACTTTTCATTTTGGCCAAAACTTTTGCGTTTCACCCTCGTTCTTTTCTTTTGTTAACTCATTCACTGCCATTGATGTCTATAGACGTCAATTGTGGAAAATATGTTTTTGAACAGGGGTTGCTAGGAAACTCTCTGGCGGAGTTTCTCAATAAATATCAGAGTTCTAAGCATCGTAGTTAGTGTTTAGATCCTCTAGATGGCAGCTTCCACACTTCCTAAAAAGTCTGCCACGATGCAGATTTGTCTGAGAAGATGGCGCAGCGTGGTAGCAAGAAGCAGTACAAGCAGCTCACACTCGAACAGTGTGTCGGTAGTTCGAGGAGTGAATGGAAAAAAGATGATGGAGGTGATGGACATCATGGAGGAGGATTGGAGCAAAGGAGAGGATTAAAAGCCGCGGACGACCAACCAGGTCCAAGCGGAGTTCGGCCATGCTCACGGCAGACTTTGCCCGTGTTGCCAGAGCCCTGCTCCGGAGAAAGCTCCGATGAATTTTGTGAACTCGACGGATATTCGTTGGACGAATGGCTGCCGGATGGATTGGCTGAGAGCAGCAGAAACTCGTCGCCCGAAAGGCCAGAGAGAGGTAAGAAATAACTTTTTTTCTTTTGCTTTGTACCCGCTGTTCACCCCTCCCTGCAGCTGTTTCTAACCGTACATGTTATGTTCTGCCAGTTCATTTACTGAAATATCTAGTACCAGCATCTAGTTGTGCTGAATCTAGTTAATACTTTTCACCAGGAAATGGTGGATATGTGTGCCTGTAATCTGAGGACCATTTCTGGTGGTGGCGTTATTAAAGATTTTAGCGTAAAATTAGTTTGAAAAACACCCTCCTGCACAGACGCGCGGCACAGCACAGGGAGAAATCCAGGGCTGCTTCACCTCAGCGGGACCGGGGTGAAAGCATTCTGCAATCGCCAAGCAGGTCGAGGTGTCCGGGGGCTCATAACACCGCAAATATGGAAAAATGTAGCGGGGATTAAACAGTTCTGGCAACGAGGGGGAAGCCGGGGAAAAAAACACAGCTAATGACACACCAGAAATCACGGTGATGATGATGATGGCGGCTGAGTTCTTGAGAGAAGAGGAAGAGTATAGTGAGCCCATTGGTTATCGTGTAGATGATGTGGAGATATTCTCATTGACAGTATACCTTAATCTCAAACTGCTTTCGAATTAGAGCCTTTTGAAATCTTTATCAAAATTGTATATTTTCTTGAAAAAATGTTCAGGTCCTGCACCCAGCAGAGGTCCCAGTTCCACACCTGTTTGGCAGTGCAACAAAAGAAAGGTGAGTGTAAAAGGGGGGGGGGGGGGGTACCTCCACACTGCAGCAATATCAAAAATATATTTATGCTGATTGTATATATTTCTGTAATTTATAGGTTGTGCATCCAGGTGTCGTGGGGAAGACTGTCTGGCATGAAGATGTCAAAATGTGTTATATAATGTTGTATATGTGTAAATAAATCATTATTTTTGCCATCAAAAACCTTCTGCTTTTTTTTTTCCTTTGGTTCTATAGGAAACCACAGTTCAGATGTTTGAAGTGTCAGTAAAACAACAAATATTTGTGTTAAACTCATTGTTGTTTTGCTTCTCTTCACAAAAAGCTTGTTTTCTCTATTGTTTGGTCAGAAATCTGTGATTTTGGTGAAACTTCCCCATGTTCTACTGTTGATTACTTGAGATTGGAAGAAGGTAGAGACAAATTTTTTTTCCTGATGAAAGAAGAGAGTCTACCCTTTATCAACATCCTCACCTCCTCCATCACCATCTGGTATGCTGCTGCCACCACCAAGGACAAGAGCAGGCTGCAGCGTGTCATTCAGTCAGCTGAGAAGGTGGCAGGAGGCTGCGGACCATCAAGACCAAAACCTCACGCCACAAGAACAGTTTTTTCCCATCTGCTGTCAGCCTTATCAATAAGACCCGGAACCCCCCGACACCCCTCACTCTCCACCTCTGACTCTGACACTACTGTCACATTGAAAGAACTCAGAACACTATCTGTTACATTAACGCTCAGTCTGGACTACCTGTTCATTTGCACATTTCCATGGCGCACTTGGTCACTCTGACCTTAATGCAAAAAACAGTTTGTGTATAAATATTTATATTGCAATATTTCTATTCTACATTGTTTGTTATATTTTTCCCTTAATTGCATGCACCATCATCGCCACAACAAATTCCTCGTATGTGTAAAATCGTACTTGGCAATAAAGTTGATTCTGATTCTGATTATGTTGGTGGTTTCAGTGTTCACAGAGTCATAGAACACAATATTCTATGGGTCTTGGAAAATCTGTGAAAATACTCCAAAACGCTGGCAGTATGAGGCTCTCTGCTGTGCAGCTGTCTGGCAGTCAATGAGTTAGCAAGACGCTATTGCTGTTTTTCTTTTCTATCTCAAAGCAGTCTCATTTTAGTTTTTGTCTTTTGCTTTATCAGAGTTACGTTATAACTTGATCTTCGCATCATTTTGAATGTTTGTTATCACTAACTTCTCCGTGCAGCGGGCAAGCATTGGAAGAGCTTCATACTTTTTTTTGACACTTTGCAACTCTAAATCCCCACAATTAAAACTTAGTTTAGGTAATTTATCCAACTCCTTTTAAAGTTGATTTTCCCATTTTCTCCTTTTTGACTCAATTAACTTCATTCAAGTTTTCTGAAGTTTTATTCTGCCCACGTCAATTCTTGACGGGCCCGAAATCATAAAGTTCTTTTCATCGAACTTATCCGCTGATTCCCAACGGCCTGTGCTAAGTCTGTGGAGCGCAGAGTCAGCCTTCACCACCACAAGACCGGCTGATCGAAATCCGAGACACCGGATTCATTCAGACCACCAGACGGGAGAAAAGGGGTCGTCCCGACCCCCGAACAACGCGAGATATTCCAAGATTCTGCTGGCAGAATAGTCTCCAGCTGGATCAGGATCCCAAGGTGGTTCAAGGAGGATCCACCGTGAACCGTTTTGTTACCGACGCACGCTGACAACCTCTCGTTCCTGACACATCAGTCTGGTAAGGTCTACACGGTCAGTTTGGTGTCTCCAGGTCCCCTTCAGTCAAGTACTGCAACGCTGCCCACGGCCCGAGCGCCGCTCATTATTCAGCAGATAATTTTTGTTCTAGACTTCTCCCCTTTTATTTTTTTGTTTTGTTTTATAAGCACATCCCATTCCACGATAAAGAGTTTTTACTTAAGTTCCCATCAAAATTTGGCATCTTGTTTTGTTTTCTTTACTTCCTCTTTCGTTCTCTTTCCGTTAACTCTCCAGTCCAGCCTCTAGGTAGAAACAATCCATATTGATACGATACGTATATATATATATATATATATATATATATATATATATATGTGTGTGTGTGTGTGTGTGTGTGTATGTGTGTGTATATATGACTGCCTTATGTGTGTCTGTTTTGTGTCTATGTCTAAATAAATGTTCGTAGAACCATCATGAAGTCTGTTTTTTTTTATGTACTCATCCAATCCAGCTCGAAAAGAATTTGCATCTAATCAGATAAGAGACTGAAAATGTATAGCTTCCTCCTTTTCCTATAAAAGGGGGTGGTGCCCCATTATTAGACATTAATTATTAATAATTACGAGGTGGAACACTACAGTTGAATGAAGGCATGAGAAATAAGAATTGTTTGTCCGTTATCACCCCTAAGTACATGTACATTGTGCTTTTCTATTATTGTGACTTAGATGGAGATCAGATCAAATTTTATAGCAAATTAATGCAGGAATCAAATAATTCCAAGGGGCTATGATAATTTCTCTTGCCATGCTGTTTTTCCCGAACAAGGTGCAAAACGTACAGGGACACATCAAGGATACACACAGATACATGGTGGTGTTCAGGGCCACCTCTCTATACACGTGATCACTCTTAGTGAGCTTGGTTTAGAATAATAGAGGCAGCATCATGCACTTCTCCAAGCATAAATGTATATTTACCAAGATGAATGCCAAGCTCCTCCTATTCCTAAACAATTTCTAAATCCATCAAGAATCAAATGATCAACAATGTTAAACAGTGTTTCAAGAGAAGACCTAGGTCCTGCATTGCTTAATCCTTTTTTTTTTTTACCTCTTTTTTTATCTTCCTTTCCTTTTAAATTGAAGTCAAAGAGACTGAAAAACACACAGTTTGAAGTCTCTTATTCTACTTCAGAGAATAAGCACCTTACTCTCAGACAGATGCAAGAGCTTGGATGTAACCTGTTGCCATAGTAAGGGTTTAGGAGGGTGAGCATTCCTCATTGAGATAAAGAGCAATAAGAGGAAGTGAACAGCCAGAGAATAAGGTTTTTTTTCTTTATAAATGTGGATCAAGATAATCATATTAGTTCTGTAATCAGTTTTATAGTGAGACTGACATGTCCTCGAAAGGTCCACGTCTAGATTTTAAGATGGGTTTAAAACAGACCTGCAGAGACGTATACATCATGACTGTTATCTCATACAGTGGACAAAACTCCAAAATGGTCTCAATGGATTAAATTTTCTTGTGGAAGTGATTGCATTTTTCATAAGCAGCTTCTGTGGTAACTATAAAAACATATATGCCAAACTCCATGCGCAGAGTTCACAAGCCACACGGATTCCTAAAACATTATGTTAAAAAATTAGTTCACTGGATGAGTCGTATTATTCAGAATGAGTAAATCAATGAAAATAAAATCAATTGGATTGTTTTGTTGGATTGACTATACGTGATATGTGTTTATGTGAGATGTAGACATCACTTTGGGGTGTGTTGCTGCAAGTGTGGTCGTTTAAAAGGTCAAAAATTACTTTTTAGACACAACAATGAATAAACAGATAACACATTCTCTCACTTTTCACCTTTCTCCACACCCATCACATATATTGTTTTGCACCTGCTTACTTTTCCGTGCATGAGGAGGCGAATGGTGAGGGTGACATTGAGTCCACCCTCTGACTGGACTTTGGCGGACTCCATGCTTGGGAAAGTAGGAGTAATCTTTTGATGGGATGTCCTCAGAGGCAGTAGGAGTACGGCGGTGTTCCAGCCAGCCAGTCACCTGCCAGGAAAACCCAACACAAGCCAAAAAAAATGCATTAACCCAAGCAGAGGTGTTCACATGTTTAAAACCAGCAGAACATAGAAGATGAAAAAAATGGGATTTCAATGGCATAAATACCCCAAATGCTGACATCTACTTTGTGATTTTTTAAGCAAAGGTAGGGTCACATGCAAAGTTCAAAGTCAGAAGAAAATCATGCATAGTCCTGCTTGAGTTGGGGCGCTCCTCTGATCTCAGGTGTTCTGCGCAAGGTGGCAGTCTACGCCATGTCTTGGCATTTCGACAAAGTCAAACATGTCAAATATTGTCCAAAATCTTTAGCCTTGTCTCACTCAGATTGTATCATTCCATTATATAATTTGTGTCAACAGCAATCAGGAACATAGCTTGTTGTTTCTAGTTGTATAAAGAGCGTAGCTGCAATATCAAACATTTTTGCAAAATAATTTGTTTGCGACTTAAAACTCTGGCTTACCATCTTCAGATGTGAGAGGATTTCATATGTTGTCATAAAAATGAAACTTGTTGGATTGGTGTTATTCATGTATCATCTGAATTTCACAGCCAGCCACAATCTATACCATACTTGGCAGGGCTGTTTTAAAACATATTAATCTACATTAGTTTCACACTACAGAAGCTTTTAATTTGTTTTTATTGCTGGGTCTTTAATGAACATTTGATTTAATTAAACAATATTAGGATAACATCCATCCATCCATCCATTTTCTACCGCTTATCCAAGTTATGGGGGCAAGTGTCTAATTCAAAGTAGCAATATGTGCAGTTCTTGAATGACCAATAGGGCCTGACTCCAAAAGTATCTGATGTAAACATATTTACAACCTGGTCCTTAAAAAAGGAACTAAAAAAAGCTACATTTTACATCTGAGACAACTGTACAGAAATGGAATTTTTATGTCCCTGATCGGGTAAAATTACATAAAGCCATAAATTCATACTTAAAAAGGAGAATTTTTTTTTCTCCTTTTGAGTGACAGCTGTGTTGCAGTCTATGGTGGTAGTGTCTCGCTGTCATTGCTTCAGCCACTTACGTTCACTGAAAGGGCTTTGTGCTGACTTCTGAACTGTGAATAAAGACTAAACATAGTATGGTCATTCTTATTTTAAAGATAATACCACTTGTTGTGCTGCTAATTGCATTGAATAGTATGTATTGCATACTGAAACAGCTCTGTCGTGACTGGTTCTGAGTTGCCCTGGAAGGATGAAGCTGAGTTAAGTAGCAGGCAACAGCTATCTTTGTCTATGGCCAAATGTTGCTACCGAGTCTAACCAGATAACGGCCTCTCACTCATCAGCTGCTACCCTGAGCAGAAGTCACAACAGCTTCCTCCTCCAGCCAAGGCACCCCCAGGTTGGCCGGGAGCCTTCCAGATTGACTAACTTTGGCAAGACCAAGCTCCAACAGAGTCCCAGGTAACCCCAGGTCATGGTGAGTGAGCATCATAGAGAAATCAAAAAAGAAGATGGATGGACAGATTTGATAAGAATTAATTTAAAGTAACACTTGTTAGTATCAGAGCTTACGATAAGCTTAGCCAAGCTTTAATAGGTAACCCGTAGTGACCAACGTAGCCCTTTTTCAACCAGCTGCCAGGCTTGCTTGTTTCAGCAGTTGCCCTATTTTTGGATTAACTGGGCTGAATCATCTCCTGTCAATATGAAGCTGTCCAGAGGCTGTGGTCAGTTACCCAAAAATTAGAGTCAAACCAACCCTTTAGAAAAGCAATAGATGAAGTCATATAGGTTTGTCCAGTTTTTTTTTTTTTTTTTCTTATACAGTCTGGTGATATGGTGAGCAGATATCCCCAGACGTCCCTCTCTCCAGCCAGCCTCTCTTGCTCTACTTGCTCTAGAAAATGCTCGGTATGAGCACCCAGCCTTCAAAGAAAGCTAATTTCAGCAGTTTTTATTTGTAACTTAATTCTTCCAGTCACCACCTAGAGTTCATGAACATAATGAGCTTGGAATGCACTGTACATCAACAGCTTTGCCTTTCAGATCAGCACACTTCAGCATGTTAATTATAACATTGGGCTGAGAATAAATCAGCTGCAGCAGGGCTAACAGTCATGTTTATGAGTTCTCCAGCGAACATATTAGCTCCATGTCTACCAATGCATGATCTACATGCATCTCATCCAATTCAAGAACACAGAGTTTGCCTAAAATACATGTTCTTGCACTGTGTGAGGATGACAGCATGCCTGAATAAAATCCATACAAGTCCGGGGAGATGATGCAAACTCCAAAGAAAAAGGCCAATATACAAAACAGGTTCCTTCTAGCTGTGTGGCAACAATACTAACCATCAAAGCCACGGTACTGCTTCATGAATATTATATAATTTTCAAAAAAGATAATTTGATAACTAGCTGTAATAACATGCCCTTTGCTTATGAGTTTTATGTTTGTATTCTGAGACAAAATCAAAGGATAAAGGAATTCTGCTAACATCATAAAAAAAATAAACACATTTTATTATTAAAAAAAAAAAAACACTACTACAAAACCATCACAAAGTACAACCCATGGCCAAAATCATGTTCAAAATATGTAATTTTATAGAAAAAAAATCATGTCACATTTTCAACATTTCAACTTCCTGGATTTAAGAAACACATCTTTTTCTTTTTCAAATGAAGCAGAGGAAAAAATATGGAATCACCAGTTCTGAAGAAAATATTATAGAATCACAAAAAACATACTCCACCACGAGCTGCACTACCTCTGCTTTAATGACAGCTGAGATTCTCTGAAACATGAACTTAACTATCGACAAACAGTATTTTTCATCTAGCAGGCCATGCGATTGACATCATAGGTTTTTCTTGAATGTTTTTCATGCCTTTTTCCCTATGGCAAGATGCGTTATCATCCTGAAAAAAAAAAAGTCATCATCAGAAGTCATTCCAACTGATGGAAAAAGGAAAGTGCCCAAATGTCAATGTAAATGTGTGCATTTATTGTAGACATAATGACTACCATTCAGTACATACAGAATAGTTTTGTGGCATGTCTGTGATTACTTCTTTTTTTTTTTCCTTTTCTTTGGTTTCCAACAAAATTAAACGATTAAATGAACATCCTCCAAGGATGTTGATTGCAGGGGTTGTATATTATTCTGAAGGGAAGAAAAAACATGCAGTATAATAAATACCTCACCTAATCTTTTAGTAAGAATAACTTTTTTAATAACAATACCATTCTAGCAAAGTCTTCATGAATAAATGTCTCCTTTCTCTGAGTCAGATAATGAAGCTTTCCTCCTGTGTCATCATTTCAGTTAGCCAAAATACTTTCCTTTTCCCTAATTTTCCTATTAAAGCAAAGGCAAATATTCCACTCTTTGCTTGGATGATGCTGCCACAATGTTTAATAGAAGAAGAAAATATATCTTTGCAATTGGAACATATACAATGAAAATTGAATATCCTCCTCATTTGAGAGGTCAGTAAAAGGGCTAATAAGGTATCTATGAGTGAATGTCAACAAAAATAAATGAATAAATCGATAGAAATAAAACCAGATAGAAAAAAAAGCCACACGTACTACGTTCCACCCAAATTTCTCAGATCTCTTATGTTCCATGTTCCATGTTTGTTTTCCAGAGAGAATATTGCATGAAAATATTGCACTTAAGCAGCATTTAGCCTCCTTATTTTTATATTTCTGTACCTTGTCTTTGACTACAGCAGTTCATACTTAGAGCAAACTGGGTGAGATGGACTGTGTAGAATGTAATGTAATGTAAATGCATCAAGAAAAGGTGGGTAGAGAACAACATTTTGCAATCAGCTATACGGAATCTCTTAGTATTTTGAATTGTATGGTATTAACATACAATCCAGTAGACTATGTAAAGCTTATAAAAGAACCATAGCAAAGATAGAAAAAATAAAATATTGTCAACATATTTCCAAAGGTGTGGCTGAAATTTGCACGAATTCCAACATTTCTTTCTGTGTTCTCATTCAGAGACTGACTGAATTTGATCTTTTCCAAAATTTGCTTGTATCCCCTTGGGCATGAGTTTTGTTCTGTAATCCTTTTTTTTTTTTTTTTTTTTTATCATTTTACAGAAAAGGCACGTTCCAAATGTTAATGTCACATCCACACAGCTGCCTGTGCTACCTGATACTATTATGCTCTTTGTTAATTTACTGCTGCAGGGTACATTTCTCATTCTGTTTCTTGCTATAATTGTGGGCTCATTTGGCTACAGGATATAATTTTAGGTCAGAACACAATCTTAGTGAAGGTTGCTGTTGTTTTCAGTCATTTATTCTCTCAAACAAAAAGAGTGGAATATATATATATATATATATATATATATATATATATATATATATATATATATATATACATATATATATAAAGAAAATAAAACCCATATAGAAAATAAAGCAAAGTGTTTAGTGATGGTATTAACATGTCTAAAATACAGGATTGAAAAAGGGCTCTCAACAGGTTTATTACTGGCAAAATAAATGTACAGTGTTTTTTTTTTCCTGGTAAGTTGGAGATAAAGCCCACCCTCATTGGTTTCCCCATTATGTTTTCCATAACTGGCTCCATTTGATTCACCCATATCAAACAAATGCATGTATTTTGCAGTATTGGTCTAACTAATACGATCGCCTGTCACCGAGGTACAACTGGTTACACAAGTATTGTGGGTCTGGCTACATCCTCAGTGCAACCTCAGGTCCCACAGAGAACACTTTAAATTGGAGCACTTCCAAGCTCCTGCCTGTTCAGTTGGGTTTGTGAGACACAATCCACAGCAATTTTCAATATTAAATGTGTGTCATAACATCATGCTATAATCTAGTTCAAAGGTGCAATCATGAGGTAACATTCATCTTCCATTCCAAAAATAGTTTCTATTTCATACCCTTTCTGCTATTAACCTCAAAGGATGGGTGGTATCAAATCAAATGTGCTTTTCAACTTCAGAAATTCTCTTTTTTTCTGTGGTTGAAATCTCATCATAGACCCTCTGATTAATTACTTATCTCCAAGAACAATGTTGATGTACAAGTTAGACTCATTCCTGCAATTGTTGTCAATTTGTGAGTAGATTTGCACATAAATCACCTCTTTACTAAAAACCTACTCTGGATTCACAAACGTCATGTAAAACTCATCAGAAGTTTCAGAAGATCGGAAGAACGTGCATATATTTTTTAATTTCCAGTCATCACTCACTCGCAGCTTGGCAGTGTGCTCCTTTTGCTCATCAATTAGCATAAATCCCCACCCAGAGACAAACTTAAAAGCAGATGTAACATGCATCCTGAACCTTCAGGTCTACCTGTGGATATATCACATGTTTAATAAACAAAAGAGAGAAGAAGAGAAAGTTTTCAGATGCAGCAACAGAGGTAATTTTAACTATAGTGGAGCAAAGAAAAAAGATTTGATTTTGCTCTGCAAGTGTAGGGCTCCAGGTAATGCTGTGTCTTCTGTCCAATGAAGCATACAAAAGGTGAAGGAAAAATGGTTTGATTTATAGGCCATTAACTTTCCTAATTGTAGGCCATTAAAAAATCATTGGCCAACAAACCTTTTTTTTATGCTTTTTTTTTTTCTGGAAATTAGAAGCAATTAATGTTTTTGTTTTGTTTTTTTTTTTTTCCCCACATGTTTCTCCTGATGGCCAACAGCATATCAAGTGGATTTAATCAACACAGTGACTTTCTTAAAAACATAATCTGAGTCTTAAAAATGCAAAATTTCCATCAGTTACGATAAAAATGTTACATTTCTAATATATTCTCAGGTAAATAAGAGACCATCTAAGTTCTGTGAAGCCTGACAAAGACAAGCCATATTTATGTGTGGTCATTTTTTAAAATGACATTTACACTTGGTCAGAGGTTGCACCACTCTCGTCAGTTGGAGTGGCCACAATTGACCCTTCGGTAAGTACCACCTCCCTCCCACTTTTCCCTAGTTACTGTTGCTAGGTCGGTCAAGCTTGCTGCTCCTGCGTTAAGGACTATGTTAATTTGCTATATTTCCGATGTGTATCATCAATGTTATTATTATACTATATTAACGCCATGGTGAAGTATTGCCGCTGTCGAGACTCCAGCTTCCACTGTCGAGACTCCAGCTGCTGCTGTTGAGATTCCAGCTGCTGCTGTCGAGACTCCAGCTGCTGCTGTCGAGACTCCAGCTTCTGCTGTCGAGATTCCAGCTGCTGCTGTCGAGATTCCAGCTGCCGCTGTCGAGACTCCAGCTGCCGCTGTCGAGACTCCAGCGGCAGCTGTCGAGACTCCAGCTGCCGCTTTCGAGATTCCAGCTGCCGCTGTGGAGACTCCAGCTGCCGCTGTCGAGACTCCAGCTGCCGCTGTCGAGATTCCAGCTGCCGCTGTCGAGACTCCAGCTGCCGCTGTCGAGACTCCAGCTGCCGCTTTGTCGAGATTCCAGCTGCCGCTGTCGAGACTCCAGCTGCCGCTGTCGAGACTCCAGCTGCCGCTTTCGAGATTCCAGCTGCCGCTGTCGAGACTCCAGCTGCCGCTGTCGAGACTCCAGCTGCCGCTGTCGAGACTGCCGCTGTCGAGATTCCAGCTTCTGCTCTCGAGACTCCAGCTTCCGCTGTCGAGACTCCAGCTGCCGCTGTCGAGACTCCAGCTTCTGCTGTCGATATTCCAGTTGCTGCTGTCGAGATTCCAGCTGCTGCTGTCGAGACTCCAGATGCTGCTATCGAGACTCCAGCTGCTGCTGTCGAGATTCCAGCTGCTGCTGTCGAGATTCCAGCTTCTGCTGTCGAGATTGCAGCTGCTGCTGTCGAGACTCCAGCTGCTGCTGTCGAGACTCCAGCTGCAGCTGTCGAGACTCCAGTTGCAGCTGTCGAGACTCCAGCTGCCGCTTTCGAGATTCCAGCTGCCGCTGTCGAGACTCCAGCTGCCGCTGTCGAGACTCCAGCTGCCGCTGTCGAGACTGCCGCTGTCGAGACTGCCGCTGTCGAGACTCCAGCTTCTGCTCTCGAGACTCCAGCTTCCGCTGTCGAGATTCCAACTGCCGCTGTCGAGACTCCAGCTGCCTCTGTCGAGACTCCAGCTGCCGCTTTCGAGACTCCAGCTGCCGCTGTCGAGACTCCAGCTTCTGCTGTCGATATTCCAGCTGCTGCTGTCGAGACTCCAGCTGCAGCTGTCGAGACTCCAGCTTCTGCTCTCAAGACTCCAGCTTCTGCTGTCGAGACTCCAGCTGCCGCTGTCGAGACTCCAGCTGCCGCTGTCGAGACTCCAGCTTCTGCTGTCGAGATTCCAGTGTCTGCTGTCGAGATTCCAGTTGCTGCTGTCGAGACTCCAGCTGCTGCTGTCGAGACTCCAGCTTCTGCTGTCGAGATTCCAGTTGCTGCTGTCGAGATTCCAGCTGCTGCTGTCGAGATTCCAGCTGTCATTATATTTGTCTTCACTTTATATTAGAAATGTAGCAAACTAGCCCAGAGGGGTGTACTACGAAGCGAGATTAGAGGGTTAGCGAGGTATGTTGAGTCTAAAGCCAGGATTTCCAGTACCACGAAGGTGGCTCTCTTTTAACCTGGCTAGATCACCATGGTAATTTACTCTGCAAGCTTAACCTGGTCTGGAGCAGGTTATGTGCAGAGTTTAGGCTCAAATCGGCTATAAAAAGCGCCACCCTTTCACTTACCACCTCTTTCAGAGATGGCATAACCTTTTTAGAGAAATCCTGTTGACCTGAGCGCCAGGATTGTGCGAGGATCTCTATGGAGGGAGAGAATATTCAGAGACCGGACTGATCCACTGGCTTCCCATGGCCATATTCTCTATGAACGCTATAGATTTTCAGCTGAGGGAATACGTTATATTTGTAATCTGCTAGAACCATATATTGGCAGTGCCACCAAATGCAGCCGTGCGCTCACAGCAGCGCAAACGGTGTGCGTTTCTTTGCCGCGGGAACCTACATGCATTCAGTTGGTGATGCAGAAAATCTGAGCAAGAATACTGTATGTCGCCCTATTCACTAGGTTATACTTGCTCTTACTAAACTGCTGAATATGTTTGTAGTATTCCCTAGCCATCTGCCCACGCTTCAAATAAAAGTAGCATTTTACAAAATCGCAGGTAACAACATAAATTAATAGTCCATTATATTGATAATCAGTGTGACGTGGAATTTCATGTGAAATTTTTTAATATAATTCATTCATAGGATTCCCCAGGGTGATAGGGTACCTATTAAAGTGGCCGGTGAGTGTATATTGGTATCACAGATAATATAAAATCTTAAATTAATTTCATATAGATTTAGCAAAAAACTAAAGTGATTTTCATTTATTATTCATAATGGGACAGTCAAACCTACATAATGTTTAAATCTGCTGCATTAAGTTTAAAGTTTAAGCGCTCTAAAAGAGGGAGGGAGATTAATTAAAGTGCATTAAGTGGTGAAATAAATATAATTTACGAATTTACATGATCAGTGTTTTTTGCCAACACTCCTCTCTGGCTTTATTCGCACCTACAGTATTGCTTTTGGCCGTAAAGATTTCTTTGAAATCCTCATAGCCCTGCATTATTAAAACCTGCTCCTCCTGACTGAAATATACGGACCGCGATCTATCCATTTTATCCGGAATAGGCGTCAAATGACGCGTCAAACGCCCCCTTTTATGTGAACGCGCACAGAGCAAAAAGCAGAAAGCCGCGATTAACAAAGATAGTTGATAACCACCGTCATGGTACCGATTATCTCTGATGGCGAGTTTCAGGTTTGTTAAGCCAGCTCACCCAAAGAAAGCCTGGCTGTGTCAAACTTGCTTCGTAGTACACCCCTCAGCTGTAGCTACTTAGAAACACGTGTTTGGAGACAAACACCTGGCCAAGTAAATAAAATGGAGTTGTTGGTTATGTAGTCTTTCTTCTTTTTCAGGAAATATCGGCAGTGGATTGGACCAGAAGATGACGACGTGGCGACAACGGATTGGACGTACGAACGGAGGACCGGACCGGCCAATGGGAGAGCCAAGTCTAAACCGTGGCTCCTCCCCATCTAGTGACGCACATTTCTGTATAAACTGTTGTTGTGTTGTTTAGCTCCGCCTTCTTCTGCTAGAGACTGTCTCTGTGAAGGAGCCGTGATCATGTTATTGAAATTAAACATCTGTGTTGTACTGAGCCCACCAAGACTCTCCTTTCCAACAAAGAATACGCAGCAAGAATCTTTCAGAAAAAAGATCTTAACACTGGCTGACCGTTTTCTGTCTGGCCCTCAGCTGAAAGGGAAAGTCATCTTTAGTTCACAATGTAAACTGTTACACCTTCTGGTCACCAAATCTGACCTGGTCAGTGTAAAATGTTAAACGCCTCTCAACAAGTGATTGTTGCATTGCGTTACTGATGCAGGAGGGTTAGATCTGGATTTAGGTAAAGGTATGTGGCAGTGTAAGGAGTGTAGCTGATCTATTTCAGGTAGATATGAGCTGCTAAAACACTACAGCACCACAACAGCCAATGCTACTCATGCCCACAGATAAACTGCCTATGTACTTTTAAGACATGGACACTCGGAACTCTTGTAGAAGTTGCTACAGAGAGGGATTATTTTCAACACATTGGCACTCATTTGAAGAGTTGTGAAACTGCTCATTGTATGTTTGAGGGTTGCAGATTTCAAACAAATGGATATGGAACATTTTTTTTTATAAGAACAGAAAACATAATCCACATGTGTTGAATGGATTTTAAGCCAAGTGTAGTTAGAACAAGTCCAAAAGATGCCTGAATAAACCTGTAGGAGACACTCAGTCAAGATGACAGTCAACATGAAGCTGAACGTGCACGCTCAAGTAGTGATGTGGACAGAGACAAAAGCTTGGCCACAAGAAATCAAGCAAACTTTTGCTGCAGTCTTACTTAAGTTGGAGTTGGAGTTTGCTCATGTGCCAAACTTTGAACAGTTTATAGAGGAACTGCACTTCTAAGTTCAGCAGCATTGCTCCAAGACCGCTCTAGAAAGTCCAACCCAGTTTTCCAGCCTGTGCAACAGGATTCTGTGATCTACAGTACCAACGCAGCACTGAGATCTAACAGAACCAGGACTGATAAAAGAATCAGTGTTCAACCTAATGTCATTCAGCACTTTGACCAGAACAGTTTCAGTGCTGTGATGCTGTCGGAAGCCTGATTGAAATTTGTCCAGATTTCCACTTTCATTCAGAAAGTCATTAAGCAGGTTAAACAACTTTCTCATTGATCTTGGATATGAAAGAGAGGTTAGATACAGGTCAATAGTTGTTCATAATGGAGACATCTAGACTTCTAGTTTTTAGGAGTGGCTTAATGACAGCTGTCTTTAGAGATAGGTCTATCCCTCACCAGAGCTATGTTAACTCATTCACTGCCATTGACGTTTATAGACGTCAATTGCGCAAAATATGTTTTTGAACAGGGGTTGCTAGGAAACACTCTGGCGGAGCTTCTCAATAAATATCAGAGTTCTAAGCATCTTAGTGTTTAGATCCTCTAGATGGCAGCATCCACACTTCTTATAAAGTCGGCCATGCGATGCAGATTTGTTTGAAGAGAAGATGGCGCAGCGTGGTAGCAAGGGTACCACACTCAATAAGCTTGGAGGGTTAATGACACCTGTGAAATGGCAGGCACTCTTATATCTACTAAATTACACCAACCTGGAAGAAATCGGTGCTGTTTTCATGACGCTATTAAAATTTGAAGAGAAAAAAACAAGCGAATGTCGAAAATGAAACTAACTTTACCGCGCATGTTTTGGCTGGGTAAAGGGAATAAAAAATGCCCCCTCCAAATGTTCTGGACGCCTCGAATCACTGTTGCAGGTCCCCAGCAGCAATTTTTCACCATGGTGTTATTATAGTATAATATTAACACTGATCCCCGTGACCCTTCAGAGGATGAAATGGGTATAGATAATGGATGGATGGATTAATCAGAATCAGAATCAGAATCAGTTTTATTGGCCAAGTTTGTGCACACAAACAAGGAATTTGACTCCGGTTACTAAGCTCTCTGTACAATTTGAATAAAATTAAATAAAATATAACAATTACTGGCACAATATATACAACAATATACAAAAATATATACAAACTGACAAGCTAACATGGCATTGTGCAATTTTGTGGTTCTTCTGACACTCTGTGACTGTTAAGAGTTCATCAGAGCGACAGCCTGGGGAAAGAAACTGTCTCTGTGTCGGCTGGTTTTGGCGAACAGAGCTCTGTAACGCCTACCAGAGGGGAGGAGCTGGAACAGTCTGTGTCCGGGATGTAAGGGGTCTGCAGAGATGTTAGCTGCCCGTTTCCTGACCCTGGACCGGTACAAGTCCTGGATGGAGGGAAGGTCAGCACCGATGGTCCTCTCTGCAGACCTGATTGTCCGTTGCAGTCTGGCCCTGTCCCTCTTAGTGGCTGATCCAAACCAGACAGTAATAGAGGAGCAGAGGACAGACTGGATGATGGCAGTGTAAAAGATGGTCAGCAGCTCCTGTGGCAGGTTAAACTTCCTGAGCTGTCGCAGGAAGTACAACCTCTGCTGGGCCTTCTTCCGGACAGTGTCTATGTGGGAAGTCCACTTCAGGTCCCGAGAGAAAGTGGATCCCAGAAACCTGAAGTTGTCCACAGTAGACACTGTGTTGTTGAGGATGGTGAGGGGGGGGAGTGTCGGGGGGCTTCTCCTAAAGTCCACTGTCATCTCCACAGTCTTGAGCGGGTTCAGCTCCAGGTGGTTCTGACTGCACCAGTGGACCAGCTGTTCCACCTCCCGTCTGTAAGCAGACTCGTCACCGTCCCGGATCAGACCAATGACAGTGGTGTCGTCCGCAAACTTCAGGAGTTTCACAGAAGGGTCCCCTGAGGTGCAGTCATTTGTGTAGAGGGAGAAGAGCAGTGGGGAGAGGACACACCCCTGGGGGGCGCCAGTGCTGATGGTCCGGATGCTCGACGTGATGCCCCCTAGCCTCACCTGCTGCTGCCTGTCAGTCAGGAAGCTGGTAATCCACTGACAGGTGGAGGCAGGCACGGTGAGCTGGGCGAGCTTCTGGTGGAGGATTTCAGGGACGATGGTGTTGAAGGCCGAGCTGAAATCCACAAACAAGACCCTCGCGTACATCCCTGGGGAGTCGAGGTGATGCAGGATGTAGTGCAGTCCCATGTTGACTGCATCGTCCGCCGACCTGTTTGCCCTGTAGGCAAACTGCAGGGGGTCCAGCAGGGGTCCTGTAATGGCCTTCAGGTGGCTCAACACCAGTCTCTCAAAGGATTTCATGACTACAGATGTCAGAGCAACAGGCCCGTAGTCATTTAATCCTGTGATGGAGGGCTTCTTGGGGACAGGGATGATGGTGGAGCGCTTGAAGCAGGAGGGCACTTCACACAGCTCCAGAGATCGGTTAAAGATCTGGGTGAAGATGGGTGCCAGCTGGTCAGCACAGACTCTCAGGCAGGAGGGGGACACACCATCAGGTCCTGGAGCCTTCCTGATCTTCTGTTTCTGAAAGAGCCGACACACATCCACCTCACAGATCCTTAGTGCAGGCGGGGGGTCTGGGTGGAGGGGGGGAGGAGAGGGTGTTGCAGGTAGTCCTTTTGTGTGGTTGAGAGGTGTGAATGGGGGCTTCTCAAACCTGCAGTAGAAGCCGTTCAGGTCGTCTGCCAGTCTGGGGTTTTCCACCGGGTGGGGGGATGGTCTCCTGTAGTTGGTGATGTGTTGCAGGCCTCTCCAAACTGATGCAGGGTCGTTGGCTGAGAGGCTGTTTTTAAGCTTCTCACTGTAGCTCCTCTTAGCTACTTTGATCTCCTTTGTCAGCTTGTTTCTGGCCTGCTTAAACAGGGCCCGGTCCCCACCTCTGTAGGCCACCTCCTTGTCCTGGCGCAGCTTCCTCAGATTTGGAGTGAACCAAGGTTTGCTGTTGTTGTATGTGCAGAAGGTCTTGGTCTGCACACACATGTCCTCACAAAAACTGATGTAGGATGTCACAGTGTCAGTGAGTTCATTGAGGTCTGTGGCTGCAGCTTCAAAAACACTCCAGTCAGTGCAGTCAAAGCAGGCCTGTAACTCCAACTTTGACTCCTCTGTCCATTTCCTCACAGTCCTTACAGCAGGCTTGGAAATTTTTAATTTCTGCCTAACACTGATGATACATCATAAATATAGCGAATTAACACAGTCCTTAACCCAGGAGCAGCAAGATTGTCCGACCTAGCAACAGTAACTAGGGAGGGGCCGGTGCTTACCCAAGGGTCAATTCACAACGGTTGGTGTGGCTCTGCCAGACAACGAAAAGAAAAAAGAAATTGCCCCATTTCAATACAATTTAAATATTTATCATTCTTTTGATGAGTATAAAAATTAGAAAAAAACTATCAAAACTGAATTGAGATGTTTCATGTACAAATAAATTTGTGTGGGCATGGCCTGTCTTCTTACTGAAGACCTAAAAGAAGTGTCATCTGTTCACTGTTAGATTAGATGGTAGATGGTATAAATCGATACAAGTCTTCCCCACAAAAGCCACCCACTGCTCGTCATGTTCGCCGGCAGTTTTGCGGGAAGTTTGTTGGAGGAACGTTTTAGCTCTGAAAATTTTCAGACCGAAATAAACTTCAAATTAACGCATCCCGCTAACACGTCTTCAGATTCAGCTGGGACTAAACTCACCAGCGGGAGGAAACGACCGTACACCGAAAAAACACTTTCGTCAACGTCCGCAGAAGTGGATTCTATGGATTAAAACTACAAAAGAACACATCCTGTGGTGGAGAACGCTGAACGCGACACACCCGCGATGGCCCCGAAGAAAGTTCCCACGGTCGAAGAGATGGAGGATATCAAGAAATCCCTCGACTTTTTGGGTGAGGAAGTGTCTGCTGTCAGGCTGCAGCAGAGGAACATCCTGGATATGGTGGAGGAGATCAAAGCTCTGCGGCTGCAGAACATTGAAAAAGAAAAAAGGATAGTCTTCCTTGAGAACCGAGTGGCTGATTTGGAGCAATACACTCGGATTAATGACATCATTGTGACCGGGCTGCAGATGAAGCCCCGGTCATACGCCCGGGCAGTGACGGGAGGAGATGGAGAGGAGCAGAGAGAGGAGGACGCTAACTCTGTGGAGCAACAGGTGACAGCATTCCTTCACTCCAGGGGAATTGAGGTAAATAACAAAAACATTGAAGCCTGTCACCCTCTACCACGGAGAAACAACACAAGCAAACCAGCCATTATAATAAGATTTGCTAACAGAAAGCATAAAACAGAACTATTAAAACAAGGGAGAAAACTAAAAGGATCGGATGTTTATTTGAACGAACACTTGACCAAGAAAAATGCAGACATAGCCAGAAAGGCTAGACTCCTGAGGAAACAAGGAAAAATACAAAACACTTGGACACAAAACTGTAAAATATTCATTAAACTGAAAGGAAGTCCAGAAGAGGCCAAGGTCCTGGTTATCCGAGACATTGAAGAACTGGACAAATTCTGATGAAGGAAAACAAAGCGAGAAAATGAAATAAATATACCACACCTACAATCATGATGAGAGAACTGGACACTTTTGTTTACACTGAACACAAAACACAAGATATAGAAAATAATATTGATCCTGAAAATAACCTACTCAGTGATATCAACTACAGCTGCCGTTATTATACAGAAAAACAATACAAAACAATGATTAAATCAGAGCGCAAGATATCGATTATTCACTTCAACAGCAGAAGTCTATACACCAACTTCCACAAAATCAAGGAATATCTCAGTCAGTTCAGTACCCCATTCAACATAATAGCAGTATCAGAAACGTGGATAAACAACGAGAAGGGAGTCGATTTTGAACTGGATGGATATGAATTCAATTATATCAACAGAAAGAACAAAAAGGGTGGAGGAGTGGCAATATACGTGGACAAATGTTTGAAATATAAAATTATTGGAAAAATGACTGAAGCTGTGGATGATTTACTTGAGTGCATTACAATAGAACTTTATTTTGAAAAGATGAAGAACATAATAGTGAGCTGTATATATAGATCTCCTGGATCAAACATCGAAGTGTTTAGAGACTGGATGGAAAACATATTTATAAAGTCAACAACACAGAAGGTTATGTACATTTGTGGAGATTTTAACATCGACCTCTTGAACCCAAACGAACATAAAATGACAGAAGAGTTTATTAACTCAATGTTCAGCATGGGCTTCTATCCAACAATCACCAAACCAAGCAGGATCACTTCACTGTGCCACTTTAATAGACAATATATTTACGAACATTTTGGAAAATAATACAGAAAGCGGACTATTACTAACAGACATCAGTGACCACCTACCTGTTTTTATTGTATATTACTGTAATTATAGAAAGAAAAAGGAAACCAAAAATTATAAATATCTAAGGGTGAAAACAGAGGAAGCTATGATTGCACTAAAAAATGATTTAATGATGCAAAATTGGAGTATTGTTTACAAGGAAAAAGATGTGGATAAAGCCTATGAGGAATTTTTAAAAATATTTAACTTATTATATGATAAAAATTGCCCGATAAAACAATACAGTGATATACATAAACATACAAACAGTCCATGGGTCACCAACGGGCTACAAAATGCCTGCAAAAAGAAAAATACATTATATAGACAATTCATAAAGCATCGAACTATAGAGGCAGAGGAAAAGTATAAAAAATATAAAAATAAATTAACTAATATTATGAGGACATGTAAGAAGGACTACTATAATAAATTATTGGAAAAAAATAAAAACAACATTAAAGGTATATGGAATGTCCTAAATGGCATAGTGAGAAATGGATTGAAAAATAAAAGTTACCCGGAATACTTCACTGAAAATGAGAAGACCATTAATAATATGGAAGATGTGGTGAATGGTTTTAACAGATTCTTTGTAAACGTGGGACCAGAATTAGCAACAAAAATAAAGAAACCAGAGACAACAGAATGTGGGGTTGTAGATGATGTGGGGGACAGAAACCCAAGTACAATCTTTATAGGAGCTGTTGATGAAAAAGAAATCACGGAAATAGTAAGAAACTGTAAAAACAAAACCTCTACAGACTGGAATGATATTGACATGACAACAGTAAAGAATGTTATTGAAGGAATTGCAAAACCACTAACCCACATCTGCAACGTGTCTTTTCAATCAGGTATATTTCCAAACAAAATGAAAAAAGCAAAAGTAATACCGCTATTTAAAACTGGAGATAGACACCACTTCACAAACTACAGGCCTGTTTCTTTACTGCCCCAATTCTCCAAGATATTTGAAAAACTTTTTATACTCAGACTGGACAAATTCATTGAAAAACACAATCTGCTTACAGATAGTCAATATGGATTCAGAACAGACAGATCAACATCTCTAGCACTTATTGAGTTAATAGAAGAAATCACAAATTGTATAGACAACAAAAAAATTGCAGTTGGAGTATTTTTGGACTTAAAAAAAGCTTTTGACACAATTGATCACAACATATTATTAAATAAACTGGAAAGGTACGGTATAAGAGGGGTTGGGTTGAGATGGCTGAAGAGCTATTTAGGAAACAGGCAGCAGTTTGTACAAATAGGGGAGTATAAATCAGAGGATATAGAAATTACTTGTGGAGTACCACAGGGGTCGGTACTGGGTCCAAAATTGTTTATATTATATATCAACGACATATGCAGAGTATCAAAATTACTGAAATTTCTTTTGTTTGCAGATGATACAAATATTTTTTGTTCTGGGGAGAGTCTGCAGAAGATTTTGAACACGATTACAACAGAAATACACAAATTAAAAGTGTGGTTTGATAGAAACAAACTATCACTAAATCTGAGTAAAACTAAGATTATGGTGTTCGGAAGACATAAAACAGAATCTTATGTAGATCTAATAATAGATAATACACAAATAGAAAAAGTAAACGAAATTAAATTTCTTGGTGTAATCCTGGACAACAAAATCTGCTGGAGACCACACGTGAGCCACGTACGAGCAAAGCTGGCAAAGTGCTCTGCGATTCTTGGGAAAGTAAGACACATTCTGGATCATAAATCATTACATACCCTATACTGTTCACTCTTCTTACCATATCTATCTTACTGCGTAGAAGTCTGGGGAAACACCTACAGAAGCACTCTACAGCCGATATCCATACTTCAGAAAAGAGCCATAAGGACAATAAATAATGCAGGATACAGAGAACACACAAACCCACTGTTTATAAAATCACACACACTGAAATTTATGGATCTGGTTAAGTACAAAATAGCACAAATAATGTTCAAAGCAAGGAATAATTTACTACCAAAAAGTATCAGAGGAATGTTCACAGAGAGAGAAGGGGGCTATAATTTAAGGGGAGAACTAAATTTTAGAAAACGTAAAGTAAGAACAACAATTAAAAGCATGGGCATATCGAGCCGTGGAGTGACTCTGTGGAACAGTTTGGAGAAGGAAGTGAAGTGAAACAAAGTACTAACATAAATCTGTTTAAAAAGAGATACAAAAAATTAATTATAAACAGGTATATGGAAGAAGAAATGGGTTAACGAGGAGTGTGATAAATAAAATAAATAAATAAATAAATAAATAAATAAAAAAATAGGGGAAAATGGTATATTATACTTGCTAAAGATATGTTTACATATTTATATGAATATTATGTGGTATATATTGTATGTTGGGAGGGATAGTTGTAGTAGTTATGTAATATATGTTGTATATTTTTATGTATGTAGCATATATATATATTTATAGGGATATTTATGTAGTTTATATAGTGTATATTTATATAGATTTATATAATTATTGTATTTTCTATAATAGGCCGTGTTTAATTAGTGGTTTATGTGGACTGTATTTATAGGGATATATATATATATATATATATTACTATATAGATATAGTAATGGCGATGCTATAAATTTATAGAGTTATAAAGGGGTAGGAATTTAGAAAAAGTATGCACTTCTTCCTACTCCTTTTTCAAGCATATGTGTATATAAAGACGTTACTATTTGTTTTTTTTTGTTTTTTTTTTTGTTTGTTTTCTTTGCTGTTTTTGTTTTAGATTTTTTTATGTACATGTTTGTTTGAAATAAAATTCTAATTCAATTCAATTCTAATTCAATTCTCATCTTCTTTGGAGGTGGCCCTATCTCTTTGGAGGTGGGGCTACCTCTGTGGGAGTCAACTCTGTCCAGTGCTAGGTATGGCTGGTGCTGGGCAGTGTTTGACTGTATGGGTGATCCCCCATGGTAGATGCATCCGCTGTCTGTGGTTGGGTCCTGCTGCAGCTTTCCGCTCCCCAGCAGCTGCTGCTGGCTCTTATGGGGCACCCCTCCCTGCCCGGACTGCTTTGGGGGTTCGCCTCAACTTGCGTCCGGGTCAGGCGGGGAGGCCGTGGGGTTGAGGGACCACGTCACTGCCCTGTCCCACCCTTTCCAGTATGTGTTCATACCATGCCTCTTCTAATGCACATCACTAGATCAGGGCACAAGACACATGGGTCACACACTAGGGTATATGGTAGGGTTGAAGGTGCTCCTTGTGGTGGGTTGCGGCCCAGCAGTGGATCACTGTCCTCCTTGCCACCCCCTAACCACTCCTGCACTCCAGTTTTAATGCAATTACCTACCCTTATTCACTTAGTTCGGGGTCACATAGCACTGTTGGTAGCACTACTGTTCTCTAATCGGGAGTTAGAGAAAAGCCTAAACTTAACTGTCAGTCAGGAAGGACCTCGGATTTTGCCATCAACAGGTCTGTTTGTTGTTTTTGTGATTTTATATCTACTTCTGAGCTTGACCTGTCCAAGAAAAGTGGATGTTTTGACCCTACGTCAAACCAAAGAAAGCCAACATGCTCTGTACACAAGAGTACTGGACTATGGCCACGCTAGGCCACCCCCAGGTAAAGATGAACAATCAGTTACAACTCGTTCCTCCATGGGAATTGTTCATCTCTTGATGATACTGATTCTGGCTGGTGATGTTGAAGTAAATCCAGGGCCTCAGTTCCTTTGTCCTGATTTTTTGGATGAATCACTGTCACTGCTAGCTGAGCCTCCACCACCACTGCTAGCTGGGCTACCACCACTGCTAGCTGGGCCTCCACCACCACGGCTAGCTGAGCCTCCACCACCACTGCTAGCTGGGCCTCCACCACCACTGCTAGCTGGGCTACCACCACTGCTAGCCGGACTACCACCACTGCTAGCTGGGCTACCACCACTGCTAGCTGGGCCTCCACCATCACCACTGCTAGCTGGGCTCCCACCACTGCTAGCTGGGCCTTCACCACCACTACTAGCTGGGCTACCACCACTGCTAGCTGGGCCACCACTGCTAGCTGGGCCTCCACCACCACTGCTAGCTGGGCCTCCACCACCACTGCTAGCTGGGCCTCCACCACCACTGCTAGCTGGGCTACCACCACTGCTAGCTGGGTTACCACCACCACTGCTAGCTGGGCCTCCACCACCACCACTGCTAGCTGGGCTACCACCACTGCTAGCTGGGCCATTGCTAGCTGGGCCTCACCACCATTGCTAGCTGGCCTCCACCACATTAGCTGGGCCTCCACCACCACTGCTAGCTGGGCCTCCACCACCACTGCTAGCTGGGCCTCCACCACCACTGCTAGCTGGGCCTCCACCACCACTGCAGGCTGGGCCTCCACCACCACTGCTAGCTGGGCCTCCACCACCACCTCTAGCTGGGCCTCCACCACCACTGCTAGCTGGGCTACCACCACTGCTAGCTGGGCCTCCACCACCACTGCAGGCTGGGCCTCCACCACCACCTCTAGCTGGGCCTCCACCACCACTGCTAGCTGGGCTACCACCACTACTAACCGGGCCTCCACCACATAACACACAACATGTGCTTCAACCCCAGCTAATGGCTCAGCAGCCAGGGGCTCTCCCCACCGCGGCTCACCTGGATCTCGGTCCACCAGCACTAGCGGCCTCTCTGGCAGGTGGGCACCCGCAGCCCATGGCTCAGCAGCCGGATGCCATCTCTATCTCCACCTGCTTCACCGCGACGCACCTGGACTTCAATCCACCAGCCAGTAACATACGTAAATTAAATAAAGCGACCATGAAACATCGTAAGTACAAGCTCCTCAAGACATTAAACCATTCTCGTGTTATTTGGGACTTAAAAGCCAAACCAAGGGGCCTACTTGGCGGCCACCTGAATATACATAGTATAACACCTAAATGTGAGCAAGTGCAACACTTATTATATGAATCAAACCTAGATTTTCTATGTATCTCAGAGACATGGCTTCATTCTAATTCACCAACGGCTGGGCTAAATGTGATGGGGGTATAATATCTTCAGGAAAGACAGGCCCGTAGGAAGAGGTGGGGGAGTGAATTTTTTATGTTAAAGAACAATTAAAGTGTAGACAAAATACAATGGCAATGTGTGAATAATCTTGAATGTATTGGGCTCGACATCACTATTTCCCCACAATGTCTGTCACTATAATTGGTATATACAGACCGCCATCAGCCTCTAATGGCTTTTATGAGGAATTAAAAGATATTCTTAAAGAATGTAATTTTAAAAACGAAGTTATATTAGTGGGAGATTTTAATGTAAATTGGAATGATAAAACAAATCGTAGACGCCTTAAAGCACTAACAAGCAGCTTTGATATGGTTCAAATGATAAAAGAACCCACTAGAATAACATCTCTGTCTGAAACTTGTATAGATCTGGTCTTTAGTAACAAGCATGAAAGAATTAAAAAAATGTTTAATATGATTACAGGTCTGTCAGACCACAACATGATCCTGTTCTCAAGAAAATTAACGAAACATAGACTTATCTCTCCCCCCAGTAATAAACTACAACAGTTGAGAATACCAAAATGTGAAATTGAGAACCTAGAAACTGCTCTGAGTGAAATAAACTAGTCCGAGCACCTCACCTGTGAACAGGTTAACGATGAATGCAGTGTCTTTATGACAGTAATACAAACAACCATGTCCAGCTTTATGAAAAATATAAAACATAAACCGAGGAAAATAAATCACCTCCCCTGGTTGAACAGTGCAATATGGTCATTGATGAAACAACGGGACCATGTGCTTAAGATAGCTCTTAAGACAAGATCAACACATAACAGACACTTGTTTACTTCACTCAGGAACAAGGTAACCAAAGTAATCAGGACCGCAAAGGCAAATTTTTTTATTAATGTCATCAGCAATGCAAGAGGCAATGCCAAGGAGATTTGGTCAAACATAAAGAAATTAACAGGTCATAATACTTTAAACAAAAATATCAGGGAGCTACAAATAAATGGAAACCTAGTGCATGACTCAAAAGCCATGGCAACAGCCCTGAACTCTTACTTTATTAATTCAGTAAAAAATCTTGCAAACGATCCTTGTGTACAAAAATCCGTCCTACAATGCCTCTTAGCACTGCTACTCCAATTTTTAATCTAAAGGAAGTCTCTCAGGCGGATGTAGATCGAGTGGTTTTTTGTGGTTTGAAAAACTCTAAAGCCAAGGATGCATTTTATATGGACACTTTGTTTCTTAAGACACATAAACAATCACTTATTACCTCTTTGACCAGCATAATCAATAAATCTATAACCCAAGGTACATTTCCAAATTCATGGAAAACTGCAGTCATCACTCCAATTTTCAAATCAGGAGATCCTGCAATAATCAGTAACTATAGACCGATAAGCATTCTCCCTGCAGTTTCCAAAGTAGCAGAAAAACTGGTGGCAGAGCAAATCATTAATCATTTGAATGACAGTCCGTACAACCTGAATCCAATGCAGTTTGGCTTTAGAAAGTACCACTCCACTGAGACAGCCATTTGTTATTTTATGGAGAAACTGAAGTCTAAAATCGATTCTGGGGGTGTCATAGGAGCTGTTTTTTCTTGATTTAAGAAAGGCATTCGATACAGTAAATCATCAGATACTTTTAACTAAGATGTCATATTTTAACTTTTCTGAAAGAGCATTGCAATGGTTTGAATCATATGTTGAGCAGCCGAAACAGTGTGTTAGAGTTCACAATACAGTATCCTCAACTTCTGAAAATAATCTGGGTGTACCTCAAGGCTCAGTCCTTGGACCAATTCTGTTAGCTTGTACATCAATGACCTACCCAACTGCTGCCCATCAAATGTAGCTTTCCAGATGTATGCTGACGACGCAGTCGTGTATGTGCATGCAAAAACAAAATGTCAAGCCGCAAAAGATTTGTCCATAGCAATGACTAATGTGTCTAACTGGTTGAAAGATTCCCAGTTACATCTCAATGTATCAAAAACTGTTTGCATGTTTTTCTCTAAAAAAGCAAATTCAGATTCAGATGGTGTGTTTGATGTGCTTGTCCATGGAACAAAACTTGAAGTCGTACAGGAATTTAAATATTTAGGAATTATTATTGACTCACAACTAAGCTTCAAACAGCAAGTAAAAAAAAAACTGTGAATAAAAAAAAATTCAACCTGTCAAATTTTAGATACATTCGAAATAACTTAACTACTGATTCTGCAAAAACTATATCTAGGTTCGATGATCATGCCACACATGACGTATTGCGTAACAACGTGGGCACGGGCATGCAAATCCACACTAAGGCCCATAGAAATAGCATATAAGCAGGCCCTAAAAGTCCTAGACAGAAAGCCCAACTCACACCACCATTGTAAAATCCTAAAAAAATGAATTGTTGAGTTGGGAAAATATAATAACTTATGCAGATTCTATTTTTAATCTACAAGATCCTCCATGGACTAGCACCACCACCATTGAATGAGTTTGTAGAGATTAACACAAACAGGTCAACTCGAGCAGGGTCTAGAGGAGATTGTCGGGTCCCTTTTAGGAAAAGTGTGTCTGGTCAGTCAGTTTTTTTCATATCAAGCATCTCACTTCTGGAATACAATACCAAGTGACATACGGGACTCACCAACACTTACTACTTTCTCAAAGTACCTAAAAAACATGGCTACTGGAAACTCAAAAACTGCACCCCCATTGAATCTTGAATTTCTAGTCTGTATTTGTCATATGTACCTGTATTCGTAATGTCTTCTGTATAGTCGTTTGTTGGGTATGTTGCTAGTGATAGACCAGTCCAGTGACCTTTGTATGCTTACATACACTTGTTATGTATGCAATTTTTCTGTGTTTTTTTTGTGCGTACATAATTATATCTATGTATGCTAACTTGTGCAATATCACCTGCACACACAAGTCTGTGTGTGCAAAAATCATGTGCAAATTGGGGCAGTGTGCAATATGCACTTCAGCACCTTAAAACTTTAGCACTGAAGCACTTTAGCATTTTTGCACTTTAAACACTCAATGATCACATCCTGGTCTGTCATGAGCAACAAGGCTCATTGTCTTTTTGTGTATATTTTTATGACCGGCTATGCTGGTTTATTTGTCATTATTGTTTTTATTTTAACCTTGTGTATCATGTGGGGACTGCGGATGGAAATTAGCATCCTTGCTAAATCCGGTGTATTTACACTGCTTCATGTGGTGTCCATTAATATGCATTGTCCCATCTAAATAAATAAATAAAAAAAAATAAAAAAAAAAACTGCACTAGGATTTTGCTCAGGGTCTCGAGGCTCCACGCTGTGGACCTGCTGATGGAGGATCTGGTGACGGGGCAGTGCCCCTGGTTTTATTGACATGGTCTGGCTCACTGTGTGTGGGTGGCTGGCTCTTGGGTGGGCTGTGGTGGTATGAGGGTTTCCCTCTCTGGTTCCGGTGGCGGGTTGTGTGGGGGGTGGCTGGCAGTGACCGGGGCAGGGGCTCGGGGATGCACTGGGGCACTCCACCCCTACAGTTACTTCAACATCTGGCCCACCATGGTATTTCTTTCCATCTGGATCTCCCATAAGAAGTGGTGACCCCTACTGCTGGAGGATCTGTCGGGAGCGGCTCCGGGCCCCGCCCTGTGGGTTTGGTATGTCCCTTCCCTTGGCATCTTTTGGGGTGGGGGGGCTTGTGCCTTGCCCTCTGCGGGGCAGTGGTATGGTTGGGGGGCGGGCAGGGTCACCCTTCCCCTGCCCTTGTACCATACCTGCGGCGTCGGTGGTATGTTCTGGTGGTGCAGGCTGGTGCCTTCCTGGACTGTGGGCCACTCCACCTTTCTGTTGCCTCTGGTGTGTGTGTGTGTTGGGGGGGGTGCTGAAATGGCGTTGGAGGCCAACATCACAGTTTACTGCCCTTGGTCCAGGCTGCTGGTCTGCTTTAACTTTGGAGAGGATACTGGAGACAAACACTTTCACATCACTATCACAACTCAAACCACCACACATTCATTTATATGCACCACACCACACAACTCACACATACTACACTACACATATTACACACACCACATCATCATGGTCTGCTTTATGTCTTCTTGTTTAGTGTCTTCATCTGTTCTTTTGTACTTCACTGTCAGTGTTTTAAGTCCTCCCTGACAGAACCAAGGTTTTAGGAGTTAATAAAGCACAAACTCACTGTCACTCACACTTGTGCATTTATTAAAAAAAAAAAAAAATACTGCAGAGAGGACTGGTGAAGGGCATGTCCACTTTTCACATTAGCACAATATAAAAGAAAAATGCTACAAGATTGAATTGCATATATACATTAGTTGGTTATGCCAGATGATGGCACTGACCATGAATGTAAGTGCAGACAAAAAAAAAAGCAAAAAAAAGCAAAAAAAAAAAAAACAACAAAAAACCACCCACTGCTGATTGCAGCAACATTTTTTAAGCAGTTTAGGTGTTGTGTGTGATGGATGTGTTGTCAGACGATATAACTCAAAGTTCCCAGCTTGTGGTTGGCTTTGTGCTTTATGTGCCTCTTCACCTCATTCTGGTTCTGTTTTCTGTAAAGACACTCTAAAGAGTCATTATGTAAGGCCATAATTGTGGGCAGTGCTTACCACACAGAAGAAGTTTGTTTTAATCACACTGACTTTCTTTAACTGTTTTTTATTTTCTTGTATATAATCATTTCATAGCTGATTTGTCACAATCTGCTACTTTCCCTTGTGATTCACTAAAATAATACAATTGACTTTTCTGACTTTTCTTTTTTTGTCCTATCTTGTTGGTTCTAGAAAAAAAAAAGAATTCTAACCTGAACCCGTCAGGCTGCAGCTGCACCTTTTTATCTCAGGGTAAAAAGGTATGGCGTCATTCAAATTCTCATTAATCTCCATTGGATACCAACAGCTTTCAAGATGAATGACCTTTTTCTTTGTCTAAACGGGTCTTAATGGGTTAGCGCGGATACACTTACAATATTTCCCATTCTATAAAATAATTTTGAAAAGGTCAAAGGGTTTTCTGAAGTGCAAAAAAATTTAGGATCACTGCACCAATTACATACATGCGACCAGGAATGTTTCAACGTTACACTCCTGCGTGTGTTAGCAGACATTCTCCCAGACCCCCTCCTCCCATTTACTCCAAAAAGCAGGTTGTAATCTGTCATCTCTAATCAGTCAGCTTGGTTAAGACCTCAACCTAAATTAAAATGAATCGATGTTGCCTCACTGCATTGTTCTCCTGCCATCTAGCATTAGTTTAGGGAACAAACATACTTTTTTAGGCGTTGTTGACAAGAAATGATCAATAGCTGTTCTCCCTTTTCTTTTCTCAGATAACAAATTGCGACAAAAATACCTTGCTTGTTTTCTGGATGGTTTAAATTAATCCCTCATTTTGCATATACATTGACTTGCCCAATCATTTGATCATCTTATCATCATAACGCACAGAACTGCATTGATAGTACAAGTATTTGCAACTTTGTTCTAGTTTTCTGGTGACTGAGCTGAAGTAGCAGATAATATCCAGAAAGATCCAGCATTATTTCATCCAGAAACATAGTGAGTACACAAAACTCAGGATTGATGTCTTTAGTCATAACCCTATAGTTTTAATAACCATTAACCAACATCAGAAGACATAACATCTCATCTGTTCAGGGTGATTCATGAAACTTTACATTTATCCCTGTTCCTCTGCAGAAGATGCTACCCAGCAAAAAAGGCAGCCCTGACAAACATATTTACTACATGAGAACCAGGGTTATTATAGTTAACGAAAACTAAGACTAAAACTAAAACTAGCAATGAAAAAATATTTCAGTTAACTGAAATAAAAATAAAAACTACAATTAAAAAAAAAACGAAAACTAAATAAAAACTACAATGAAGGATGTAAAACTAACTAAAACTAAACTGAATTGTAGATAAATTCAGCTTCGTTTTCGTTGTCGTTTCGTTTTCTCCCTTGATTACTGCCATAGAGATTACTGCCTGTCCTGCAGCAGCCGCTATGATACCCTCCCTCCAGAGAGGGGGCAGCATAGCGGATATAGACCTTTTCGGGCCAGCCCCCCGGAAGTACTCCGTCCGCCATTGCTGGAGGGAGCTACAGAGCGACACTTTCACCGGCTCGCAGATTAACCAGTGTTTTTCTCTTTCTACAAATATATATTTTTATAATGTCGAGTCGGTCGAGTGGGAATAATGTTCCGTCATAAACTGTGCCAACAATGGAAGAAGAAAGTATGCACGAAGACTGCCTTGTTTGCAGAACAAGAAGTTAGGAAGACGTGGGTGAAAAATATCAACAGAAAGGACTTTGTTCCAAATGAATACAGCCGGGTAAGTTTTCGTTAACATTCAATCTCGTACTACTCATAGTCTCGCTGAGAGTCCCGGACGATTCTGGCCGAAAGAACAGCAGTAAGAGGCTACTGTAGCCCTCGGCACTAGCACAAGACTATAAATGAATGAATGAATGACTTAGGAGAATGATAAAATAAATTAAATATAACATTAACACATAGCCTAATTTACCGCTCGCGTTAACATTACAGCAGCATAATCTTTATGGCTTGTTGACGTTAGTTATAGCCCGCGTTCCACAGTTTTTAGTGTTTGATTATGGGAATAGATCATGCTATTTCCATAACCAATCATTAAAAACAGCGATAAACTACCTTCATCTGTAACTGGAGGCCACTGCCTAACATCATCAATCCAAGACATGTCTGTGTTATCAGTAACAGATGCTCCACGCTGCTGTGTTTGGGTTACTTGATGGAGCACCGCACCCTCCAGTTATGGCGGGGCCACTAGGGGGCGCATGTCCACAATTTTCAAGTCGAAAAGGTGTATAAACTCCTGCATACTGCAAGAAGAAGAAAAACTAAAACTAAGACTAAAACTAAATAAAAACTAAACTGAAACTAGTCAATTCCTCAAAATAAAAACTAAACTAAAACTACTAAATTACTTGTTGAACTAACTAAAACTAAACTGAAATAAAAAAGCAAACTGGAAAACTAAATAAAAATAAAAACTAAAGAAAATTTCAAAACTATAATAACCTTGATGAGAACCACAATCCATGGCCACGGACCTTTAAATGAAATTAGTAACATCATCATGAAGATCCAAATGATGACTTGATCATGATTAACAAAGAAAAGCCAATATTTACATCCTCCTACCACTAAAGCACAATGCAAAGATGGAAAAGATCAATGCAAAGATCAAGAAGTCATGAGGGCAATGAATCCCAATTCCCGATGTCATGTTTGACGTCTGAATGAAACACAAACCAATATACAAATTTGGACAATTGTTAAAGCCAATCTGGACATTTTGTCATGTTTCGAACATCACATGAGCAAATATTTTCCTGCACATGGGCATTCAACATGGCAAGTGCCCCAAATTATGATGGGCCCTGGGGTCTTGGAGCAGAGAGTGGGGTGTAGTGGAGGTTTACGGGGATTCACATGGTTCTCCGATATTCTGCGTGACATGTCACCAAAGCGTGCTAAAATCAATTGTCTGATCAATTCTAAAACGATTTTATCTGCTTTTATGTTTTAAACTTTTCTACTGACCATAAACAGACTTGGGTCTCACTCTTTGCTCTTAATTCTCTGCTTTGGATCTGAACTAAGGGCAACATCATACCATGTTGTCTCAATTCACAGAGCTGTTCAGCACAGTGGCCTAGACAGTTCAATATTATTAATAAAACAACCAAAACAATGTTCATGTTGCCTCAGTCTAGTAAATGTTTCTTGATACACACAAATTTCCATGGAGCTGTGATTTTTTATGCTGCTTCGTTGCTAAATGTACACGGAAGAAGTAAATGATTCAATTTTCTGCAAAGGCAGTCAGTTGAAGACATTGCTGATTTACTGATAACACATTTCCAATTACCATCCAGGTCAATACTGACACTTACAACAATAACTCTTATCTTATGTGTTATTCATGTGTCACTTTTATATTTGTTTTTAGTCATTTCTCCAAATCCTGATAAGGTTTGGGCCACTTAGTGTCTGGAAGACATAGATAGGTTTTGTAAATCAACCATTTTGATAAAGACTCCACATAGAATATGAATAGAGTCGTTCCTGTCCTCATTTACCCATTTCTCCCTCAAACCCGTTTGAGGGAGTCTGTTCCTGCCAAGATGTTGACGACTAGAACTTACACAACTGGGCTTCAACAATAGTCTTAAGAAACTTAGGGCTAATGTCACAGAAGGGTTGACCAGATTTATTTGTTTTTTTTACATATAGAGTCTAACTGCGAAAGTGCTTTCAAATGATCAGCAACAAGCGTCAAAACCACAATTTTTAACCCTATCATAAATGTAGACAGTGGAAAGGTCAAATGAAGCAATGATGATGACTAATGTGAGAAAGAGGCCAAGGACTCAACACATGGACCGTGGTGACAATCAAGAAAAAAAGCCTCAGAACAATACGTTACGACAGGATCCCCAGCAACGCCACAAGTACAATCATATTCTGTACGATTCAGTTGAACACACTGAGTTGTTTCTCTAAGATTTGCTCACATCAGTCGGGTAACGAATCTAATCTTTGTCAATTCAAGCAAGTATAATTTGCAGTGTGAAAGGGTTAGCAGCGAAGTCGAGTGCCATAAAAAAAAAAAAAAAATCCATACTTAAGTTTGTCCAGAATCACCACAAAAGCAGAATTTCATTGAATACATTGGAGGCCTTCATGCTCATGGTGAAGGGGAGGGGGTACCTTTATTGAAACCTGGCCTCTGATTACAGAGGCTTTTCTCTGGTTGCAGAGAAAAGCAATTTGTTTTATTGTCCTGTCAAACTATTGAAGGCGAGACGCATCTATTTATTACTATATGCCTTATTATATGGCTTTGTAGTGCGTATTTTATAAAGGACTTGTTCCAATTTGTTCACTTCATTAGTATCAAGCCTGTGTAAGAGTGCTGAAGCTGCCTTTGATATAGTGTGATCATAGCAAGTGTTTTTCTGAAGTCCCAGCTGTCTTTGGGCAAAAGGCTTTATTTATTTATTTACTGCATTCTCCATATCATCTTAACTTTGTCTGAGTTGTGAAGTGTGTTAGAGTGCAACGTAGGCAGAAATGTGGAGAAGAAAACGTATGGAATTGTGAAGCAGATTCAGACTGATCTGCTGCACCAACTGCTTTTTTGATGTATATGGTAATGTGTTAACATACCCGAATGCTTTAGACATATAGAGGTCTGCTCATCTGACAGTTATCAGTTCATCAAAGGCTGATGATTATCAGCACTTGGCTGAAACATAAAGCCTATAAAAAGCAGTAAGGGGATATACTATATAGTACTGTCCACATGATTTTCTTTAACTTCAATTTTGTTAAATAAATAACGGCACATTGAAAAATGTTATATGTAGTAATTTGTCCGAGGTTGGATGTGGCTTGTATTAAGACACACTACTTGTTTCATATCTATATGTTTGTTTCTTCAGCTCAGCAAGCACACCAGAACACATTCATCAATAAGCAGAATTGTTTTTAGGAATTTGTGTTGGCTGGGCCCTTGTTATGTGGGACTTAAGATTCCACCAAATACACCATGTATCAATGTATTTATCTTATGAATTACATGAAGAATTCTGGAGCTGCTGCAGGGACTGCCATTACAATTTCTCTGGCCTTTTTTTTTTTTTTTTTTGCCTGAAGAAGTGGTACGAAACATGCTGTGTTTAATTTTGTTTCTCCAGCTGCTCACCTTCACCTTTTACTGGGTGCTTAGGATCAGCTGAGCACACACTTTCTCAAGATACATTGTCTGCTTTTTTCTTTCTTGTTATGGAGCACTCAAAACACAAACCAAATTACATCTTTTCTTTTTCAGTAGCCATTTTAAAGTTATACTGGCACCTCCAACCAGCATGTGAATGTCTGAAACTCTTTTAAGCTTTCAGAATCAAGGTTTCCTAGTCTGACTAAGAAAGCTGCTCTGTACTGCAAAGGTGCCTTGAGAGGTTCCTGGACTAGAAAGGCACTATATAAGGCACTATATAAGTATGTTGTTGTTGGCTAACATGATACATGATACATAAGAGAGGAAAGTTGGCAGAATGCAAACTTCTACAGATGGAGTAATATACAGTGACCAAAAAATAGTTTGTTTTTAAAGATTTACTTCATTTTAGTACTTTAGGCAGGTGTAACCCCTGGAAAAAAGGTATCAAAAGCCAGTGTGCCATGCATGATATCTGTGGATTGAAACACAGCGTATACTTATTGAATGTAGATATTTCATGTAGCTGTAAAGCTGTGAATAGACGGGAAAGAAGGGAGGAAAATCAGCTGCACGCTGGCTTTTTGCTTAATTAAAACAGGGCACAGTATGGATTCTCCACCTCTATTATCTGATCTGAAGTCTGATTTACTTGTTTGTGGCTTCAGACACCTAAGTGGGTATATCTGGTTTAAACATTTAATAAGAAATTACAATGTGGCTCAGATGCAAAAAAAATCAGTTTAGATAGAAGAGCATAAATCAACTTGTTAATGACATGAATGTAAACATTATCACCTATGGGATATCTCCCAGCCATTACATGTAATTACAGGTTTTAGGATTGATTGTGTCTCTTCTCAGTACATAGCAACATTTGATGAAAATCACTGTATCTAGAGCCTTTATTCAGAGACAGAGACACAAGAATGTGACTTAAACTATAGAGGCACTTTAGTTGCACATACCAGTGGCTTGAGTCATCACTTGGACTCCTGTTCAATTTTCATTATGATTTTCATTCCCTTTTCTATCATCATGTGCAACCTTGTACATATATGCACTGTGACCACAGAAAAGGTGAGCAGCAATTGATTTATTATTGAATTAACTGTGTTTGTAATTGGTCAATCTATGTGTGTGGTGCATGCAGTATTCTCCTAGATATAGTGGAGGATAGATGTTTTTCTCCTGTAGGTTTGCGACAGAATGCTAGTATCTGCTGACTTAGTACTATCAGTCCATAGCAGTGCTTTGTAGAGACAGTCGGCTCAGAGTTACATTTCTCCAAGGATGAATCTACAAAGGTTTGCTGCAAGTATTAAATTATCAAAACACACTTACGTGTGGCTTCTGGAGTTCGGACAGAACTCCAGAAGCCACATCCCTTGGAAGGGTCACTGCCTTCAATAGAACGACTGTTGGGGAGTTCTATGATAATCTGCCAGTAGTCATGGGCAGGTGGGTGAATTGATTGTTCTAATTCATGTGTTTTATTCTCTAAAATTAAGTAGTTTAGATTCCCTTTCTCCTTATCTTTAACAGGCATAAATTCCCGCACACATGATTTTCAATGTGGACGAAACAGGTCTCCATACGGTACAAAGGCCTCACCAGGTGAGGTTAAACGCACACACAAGGCTAATATGTGTAGCTTGTAATGAATGTAATAAACAGGCCGGGCGGGACCTCCGAGTGAGCAAGGCCGAAGAATGGTGCTCCGAAATCGGATAGGCGATGGAGCCAGCAGCCTCTCATCCACATACAGGTCACTGCCGGAGCTCTGTATGTAACCTACAGATCAAACATGCCATTAATTCCCAACTTTCTGTCTGTTTCAGGTGGTGACACAAAGAGGGAAAAGGCAAGTTGGTTCCATCACATTGGCCGAGAGAGGGGAGCTGGTAACTCTGGTCTGTGCTGTGAATGCTTCTGGGGACGCTGCACCTCCGATGCTGGTCTTTCCCAGAGTAAAGTTTAAAGACTGCTTCATGATCAATGCACCTCCAGGAGCAAAAGGTACATCCACCAGAACAGGATGGATGAATGAAGATGAATGAAGAGTTTTTCGGCCACCTGATAAACCACAATTACTGTTCACCTGACCACCCCATGCTTCTCATCATGGACAATCTTAAAGCTCACATATCACTCAGGGCAGTAGAACTCGCCAGGAGTAATGGTATCATTATGCTCACTCTTCCACCTCACACATCCCTCATGCAGCCTCTGGATGTGGCCGTTGTACGGTCCGTTCAAAGCCCAATACAGCCGAGCTCTCAATGGGTGGATGCGATCGAATCCTGGCAAAACAGTCACCATCTACCACAACCGTGACACCACAAAACGTGACTTCTGGGTTTAGGTCCACTAGGATTTTCCCATACAATTGTGACATTTTCCCGGATGAAGCGTTTGCACCATCCATTCCGTCAGACCGGCCAAACCTTGAACTACAGCCTGCCACCGGAGATGCTCCATCTCCGGGAGAAGTTATTGAAGGTCTGCACCCTGCAGATGATCCGCCTGAAGATGACCCTCCTCCCGCTGCAGATAACCCAGCCTCCCGTACGAATTTGCCCGCTCCCGCACCAGCTGACACGGATCCAGGACCTTTAACTAATCGGCCTGGTTATGTCTCTCCACAGAAAATCATCGCGCTTCCAAAGTTCACCCCCAGAAAACAAACCAGACGGAGGCGCGTGAAGACCGTTATCCTCACCGACACTCCTGAGAAGCAGGCACTCGAAAGGGCTTTTGAAGAAAGATGACGTAGCAGGCTGCAGAGGAAGTGCAAAAGAGGGCAAAAAAGGGTGAGCCGATCCAGAGCTTTTGAAAAGACACGTAATAGACTGATGAGAAAATGCAAAGGAAGGGCTAAAAATCGGAGCTAATTCCGAGGACGTGAGTGGATATAATCTGAGTTTCCCCTAATGTGGAAGTCGTTATTTTCTCTAAGTCTAGTAAAACATTTTTTGAATGATAATTTGCATTATTTGTGTTTGTTCAGTCACCTCCAGAGTGGTGGAAAAAATAAGGAGATCACTTTACCCCAGAGTGGCTCGTTTTACCCCTTTGAAATCTGGGCTTTGTCTTAGTTTTACCCCATAGCTGGGGTAAAATGAGACACTTGACCTCTTTTTAAAAAAAACGATCCCATTTTCACCATCTTTAGTCCAGAAGTCATGATCGTTTCCGTCCTTTGTCATTTGGTTAAATGGTTGTGTGTCCTCTAAAAAGAATTATAATTATCTTTTCTGTAACGATAACTTCTTTCCCTGAATTTGTTATTCTATCGTGGAAATGTCTAGACTTGGGTTGGGAAATAAAATCAAAGGACAGGGTTATATGAATCACACAAACAATGTCATGACAGCTTTATCAGAATAAGAGGTCTTCTGCTTTCTGGGCTCTACAACCATACACTCTGAAGCATTAACAGAAGTAAGAGGTTTATCTACTTATTGCTGAAAGGCCTTTGATCTATGCAAAGTTATAGTGGCATGAAAAAGGATGTGCAGCCCTTAGAAGGAATTAGTTTACTGCATTATTTTGCCATAAGATGTTCTCTGATATTGATGAAGTCACAAAACCAGACAAATACAATGTGCTTTGGCTGATGATAATGAATGACTCTTAATGTAATTAAGAATATTGAATGATTTTAGTAGCTCAACGTTCAGGAGGAATTTTTGACTATTTTTCCTTCCATAACTGCTTCAGTTCAGACAGTTTGTAGGATTACAAATGTGAGCAGCTCCTTAAGGTCATTCCTTGTACCTCAGCAGGGTTCTCCTCTGAGTTCTGACTGGGCCACTGCAAATGGCAGATTCATTTTTTTTTTTTAATCATTTTGTGATGGATTCACTTTAGGGTCATTCATTTTGATGCAAGGCAGGATGGATCGATGCTTTCATGTTGTTGATGCCAAATTCTGACCCTACCATCCAAATGTCGCAGCAGAAATCAAGACTCATCAGACCAGGCGATCTTCTATTAGCCAATGAGGTGAGTTATTCACCTGTCCAATTGAGCACTTGGACAGGTGTACCTAATAAAGTGGCCATGTATTTTGTCCTATATAATTTTACCAACATATTTGTGCCACTCCTTTCTCTTTCTTTTCTCCCTCCTCTTTTCTTCTTTTACCTGGCTGGCTTTTGGCAGAAAGCCCCCCCACCCCTGGTTTTTAACAGACATAGCACTTGGGATTCAAGCCAAACAACTAAATTTGGTCATGTCTCTGCATCAGAGCATTGTTCAGAAAATCTTGCATTTTGTCCAGATGCAACATTGCAAACCTCTGTCATACTTCTATGTATTGTTTAGACAGAAGGAACATCCTCGTGATTTTATGCACTTTCCAGGTTGATGTGCAGCAACAATTGCTTCCTTAGCATCAGTTCACCAAGGGCTGATTGTTAGCAGTACCTGGCTGCAATTTACTTATTAAATCTGATGGAAACAGTAAGGGTGTACTTGTCAGGATCCTCAGTTTCAGTTTCTGACCAGAAACATAGGCTCCGATGACAGATGAAATTGGGAGGCTCGAGTTGATGGAACACTGGTTTCCTATGAAAATGAACTTTGGTCATTGTCACCTGCCATTGATAAACTTACAGAGAACTTATCAGAGAACAAATCACATTTTCCTGTTCAGCAGCCTCAAATCTGTTTACCAGAAAAATATTCCGGAGAACCTTCCAATTGTCGCTAATTCTTGATACAATGTTCCCTCCCAAAGTGGCTTTCATGCTTTCTTTGCTGTTGGGACCAGCTCGAGAGTGGGGGGCAGCTGACTGCCTCTCACCTGCAACTTTTGAAGACTTTTCAGAGGAACTGATTCAGACATTTGATCCAGCAAAGCCCAAAAAGGAGGCGGCTCTTTGACTGATAAGAATAGCTGAAGGAAACAGGTCAGTGGTTGAGTATGCAATTGAATTCCACACACTGATAGTATTATATGACTGGAATAGTTCAGCTCTGTGTGATCTCTTTTACACTGGATAATCAGAAAAGGTTAAGGATTAGTTAGGAGCAAGATAGCTGCCAAAGATGTTCAATGGTTTGGTGGAGAAGGCAACCAACATTAATAGAAGAATAAGAGAAAGACATCATGAATGACTGTTAAATTCAAGACGTACTGAAAGTTTCTAGCCCATAATTAAATAGATCCGTTTCTACCCCATCAACTCAATCCAGGATGACCTGCAGTCATCCAATAGCTAGAATATGCCTTGATCCTTCCCAGCCAATTGCACCAGTGAAGTCTGATTCTCCAGAACCAATGCAAATTAGCTTAACAATCTTAACAAGATTGTCTTTGGAAGTAACTGAACGCAATGTTGATATTGTGGATGGGAAGGGCACATGGTTCGGTATTGTCCAGTAAAAGAAGGCAAGGCAAGGCAAGTTCATTTGTAGAACACAATTTGTCCATGTAGCAATTCATAGTACTTTACAGATGCATAAAATCACAAGGAGGCAAAAATAATCATACCATAAATCATAAAAACATAAAAAAATAATCATTAACAAATTAAATTAAAGATGAATTTAAAATGAAGAGTGCAGATAAAAACCTTAATAAATTAAATTAAAAATGAAGAGTGCAGATAAAATCCTTTCAGTTGTTATATGCACAGCTAAACAGACCTGTTTTCATCCTGGATTTGAACATTGTCAGAGTTGAGGAAGAAGAACATTGTGAAAAGGCTCAGCAGTCCAAGTGGGGGCACTGTTAAGCCCAGCCAGAATCATTCCTCCTAACCCCGACTACTCACACCTGTTCAACAGTTTTTCAATTACTGGCATCATGAATTGCCAGCCTTCATTGATTCAAAATTCATTGATAAACAGTTCGCTATAAGAAGTGGGTTACAACTTGCTCCAACCTTCAATGCTCTGGCAGATTTCCAGAACCCGTTCAATGATATTTTGTGAGATATGCTGAATAAAATTTTTCATTTGCTCATCTTGACGATATTCCTATGTTCTCTTCCTCTGAGGCCGAACATGTCCAGCATGTGAGATCCATCCTTCTAAGGTTGTTACAGAACCACTTGTACGTAAAGGCGGAGGAATGTGAGTTTTATGCTTCTACTATCTCCTTCTTGGGTTTTGTCTTACGTGCAGGAGAAATCAAGATGGATCTAGCAAAGGTTGAAACCATCCAAGAATAGCCTGTTCCTGAGAATCAGAAAACTCTGCAGCAGTTTCTACAGACTCTTTATCTTTGGATACATTACAATTGCCAGTCCCTTCCATGTCTAAAGTCTAGTTCACCTGGTCCAGCCACCTGAAACAGTGGTTTGCTGAAGCTCCAATCTTGTCCACGACCAGCTAAGAGCTTAAACCCTCATCAAGTAGGTAACACAGTTTTTTTTTTCAACATTTTCACTTCACCAGTTCAAAGAACTGTAAAGCAGATTCCCTATCCAGACATTTTGTATCTCCTGAGACAAAACCTGATTCTGATTATATTCTTCCTGAAAGTGCCCAGTTAGGACTCACCACTATTGAATCCGTGGTCCTTAATGCTCATGCCCCAGTTCCCTCAGGTTGTCCAGTGAATCGCCTCTATGTTCCTGATCACTTCTGGTCTTCTGTCATGCAGTGATGTCACTCATCCCACCTGACCTGTCACCCAGGAGTAGCCTGCACCTGCTTCATTGTCCAACAGCATATCTGGTGGCCCACATGGAGGGAAGACATAAAAGAGTTTGTTGCTGCTTGTCCAGTATGTATTCAGTCAAAAACTTCACAACCACATTTGGTCTCCTTCAGCCCTTTGCCATTCCTCAGTGACCCTGGTCACACATCTCAGTAAATTTTGTCACCCCTTTCCTTATCTAATGAAAGGCAGCGCCGGCTACCTGGCTGTGGCTTCAGTGTACCGTTGACCCATGTCCTGTATTGTTTGTTATTCTGTATGTTTTCTTGAGCGATGTACTAAAATTACATTCCGATGTGCTGGGATGCTAGCTTAATGACAATAAAAAGGCATCTTGACTAGACTCTTGATTTTGTCACTGGTCTTCCTCCCTCTCCTGGAAACACTTGTATCTTAACTGTGGTTGATCAGTTCTTTAAGATGGTACATTAAATTCCACTACCCAAGGTTCCCTCTACCAAAGAGACTGCAGATTTGCTGATGCTACATGTTTTTAGACTCTATGGCCATTCCCAGAGACATTGGGCCCTATTATGTGCCAAACCTCCTAAACCTGCTATTAAGGGATAGCAGGTAGCAGGAGGGGCGTTCCCCCACAAAGAACGCAATCTTCCACCTCCCGAAACCCACGATCTTACCTGCACCAACCACTATATTATGCACACATTATGCATGGGAGTGGTTAGGACGTTCCACCTGTTTAACCAATCAGTGCGTCAGTAGCCATTGCCTTTAAAGAGCAGGTTGCGCTACCTGCAAACTGCTATGGAGCGTCTTTTCACCCAGATTGGAGCAGCTCTCATGGGCAGCTGGTCTGGGACTCTGCTGTAGAGCTTCCTCCTCTTTTTTCCTCCTCCTCCTCTGCACTGATATATACATAACTAGCTCTAACTAATGTGGAGCAAATGATTTATTCATTTCTTTTGTACTCCAAGAAGTTCCAACAAACTGCTCAGAAAAAAATAGAGCCAGTGAACTTCAAGGAAAGCATTTCTTAACTAGAAAAGCACTCAGAGAGCACAGACCTCCGCCAAGCACAACAGTTCTCCCATACAGCGATTTACAGATTGCAATAAAATCCGCCTTCTGGATAAGATCCGGATCAGCCTCTGAAATTTTATAGAGGTTTTCAGTGTCAATACCTGAGTGAAATTTAATGAGCTGTGGGCAATAATTAACGGAGATGTTGAGAAACAAAATTTCCAGCCCCATTGAGAGCATGTTATGGTCTCAAGCTGTGTTGTGAACCACAACCTTCCACCTCCGGGGCTCCTGCGCACAACCCACTGCGCCACCTTCAATCCTCTACATAGACACTCATGTTTCACCTTCCCATCCGATGAGCAGCCCAGGTGCGGCACTGCACACCTGTACCTATTCAGTCATCATTCAACTAGACTCGTCTCCAGATCTTCCCATAGAAATGCCTGATCCAGCCATTCGCAGTGCCACCTCCCTGCCTTCGTCATCCCCTGGATTGTTGGTTTGGCTGCCAACCCTCGAATCCTCCTTTTTTACATCTGAGAGAATTAACCTCTTGAAATTCCAGAACTCCCTTCCTGTCTCCATTGTGGTTGCTTTAGGGTTCAAGAAACAACTAAACAGCGCAATGTTATCGAAAATTTGAAAGTGATCCAGAATCCAGGATTTCTTCCGGATCACACCCAAAATAAAATCAGTTCTTCCTTTTCACATTTCTGACAACTCCTGAAAATGTCATCAAAATCCATCCATAACTTTTTGAGTTATCTTGAACATATCCTCTGCGCAAAGACGCACAGCTGCGCCAAGACGCATAGTCGCTGGGAGCGATGCTTTTTAAAATACTGCAGAACGGATCATTGGATGAACATTGAGCCAGAGGAACACGTATGATGACATCTACCTTCTATACCAGTGAGCGCATCTCAGGTGTTCCGAGCGCAAGGAGAGGGTCAGAGGGATAGGCGCACAGTGCAAGAAACTCCACAACAGAGTTCTGTGATCTCCTCGTTTCCTCCACAGCAAACATCTGAATGAGATCATGCCACAGCTGTACAGACATCATCTGCCCTTAAGAGAATAAAAACGTATGAAAGTAATACAGTGATGCATAATCGAGAGGTAGAGCCGGTTGTGCTGTCCACATGTGACTGGGTGGACGCGCAATGACGGGATTTGGACGCGCTCTTTTACGCGCCGACATGCCAGTTGCGCTTTCCACAAACTCGGTATCTTGCGGTACCTGTTTCTCGCAGATTTTGGGTATTGGGTAATGGCTGGTCAGACCAACCATTACCCAATACCCAAAATCTGCGAGATACAGGTACCGCAAGATACCGAATTTGTGGAAAGCGCAAGAGACACGCCCACAATGTGAGTAAGGGAGTCGGCATAATGGGTAGCAGGTTTTGGGAGCAGAAGATTGCATTTGCGGTTGGCAGAGGCTCCTAAATCTGCAATTTGCAGGTAATGGGTATTGGGTATTGGGTAGCAGGAGGTGTCAGATAGGACCCATTGTGTCAGACAGAGGTCCCCAGTTCACAGCTAAGTTTTGGTCAAAATTCTGTAGGCTGCTGGGGGTTTCTGCCAGCCTTTCTTCTGGGATTCACCCCACAATCAAATGGCCAAACAGAGAGGTTAAACCAAGAGCTTGAGATTGGATTCTGACTTTTGTGCTCCCAAGAACTGGCATTGTGGTCCAGGAACATTGTCTAAGTTGAGTATGGACATAATTCTCTACAATCATCTGCCACAGGGTTTACTCCTTTCCAAGCAGTACTGTTACCAGCCTCTGCCATTTTAGATTTAGGAAAATGACTCTGTTGTCCCATCTGCTCAAGCTTCTTTCCAGTGTTATCATCTGGCCAGGAGAAGAGCTCAAGATATTTTACTTATATCTGGCTCTGCATATGAAATATGGACCAGCAATAAGGGTTCTGTTCCACCTGTATATTGTCCAGGTTAGAGAGTATGGTTATCTGCAGCAGACATACCTTTTGCATGCAAGAAAATGGTGCACCCTTTTATCGGACCCTTTCCCATAACCAAAGTCATCAACTCTGGACCGTCCAGTTGCGCTTGCCCAGGATTCACCCAAACTTCCATGTTTCCAAGTCAAGTCAGTGCTTGAGAGTTCCTTGATGCCCTTCCCCAGACCCCCTCCGCCCACCTGGCTCATTGATGGGGTGCCTGCTTACATGGTTTGGCAGTTGCTCAAGTCCTGTCGTTGAGGTTGTGGGTTGCAATAGCTTTTGGACTGGGAGGGGTTTGGTCCAGAGGACTGCTGTTGGGTTCCCTCTTGTTTTGTCCTCTTGTTTTGTCCACTCTGATCAGTGATTTCCATTATGGCTGTCCAGACCAGCCCGGACCATCATGAGACAGTTTTTAAAGATGGGGGTACTGTCAGGATCCTCAGTTTCAGTCTCTGCCCTCTGCTCCTCTCAACTTGATCATATTTGGATTTCCTCCTGCTCTCTGTCTGTACCTCTCTCCCTGCTAACTTTAATCAACTATTATCAGCCTCACCTGTTCTGTCCCTTTTTAAGCAGCCAAGCAACCTTTACTCCCTGCCAGATTGTGCTGTATCAGCACTACATGCACTCTCTAGCCTGTGTTTCTGTGGAGCCTAGAAAGTCCCGACCTGGACTGTTTTGCCTGTGCTGATTCTTGCCTGCCCCCTTTCAGTAGAAAGCTGTCCTGATTCTGACCCTGACCTGTTTCCTGATCATTGACTTGAATTTCTGGATTATGGATTTTGGATTCAAAGGAATCATTTACAGATTTCTAATTCTGTCCGCAAACAATTATTCTGGATCACTAAAACCAACACTTATAATGATCAGATGAATTGGATCTTTTACAAGAAAAACCCCCACAGACTTATGGAAATAAAAAAACTGCTTTTGCACATGTCTGGAACACAGATATTATGATGAGAAGGTGACACAGATGAATTCAAAATGTTCCGTAATGTCTACTAATTGTGTCTCAGATAACTAACGGGGTGCTGCAGTGAGAACTGCAATTGGAAGTGTGTCAAAAATTTCCCTTGTTACACAATGACCCTAAAGAGGTCACTTAAGCTGATTGAGTCAAGAGGTTTGTGCATAAGAAAACATGGGCAATAAGTCGGGTGTGATTCAGAAGATGAGAACATTATTTTACCATACATCTTTATTACCACAGTTCAGTCTAGGAAATTACTTGTTCCTTGCATCACCTGATTAAAGGTCTAGATATAAACCTGCCATGTAGACTGTATTGCCAAAAAATATTAGCTTACTCATCCAAATGAATGGTATCAGGTGTTCCAATCACTTCCATGGCCACAAGTGTATAAAATTAAGCACCTAGGCATGCAGACTATTTTTACAAATATTTGTGAAAGAGTGTGTCGCTCTCAGGAGCTCATTGAATTCCAGCGTGTGATAGGATGCCACCTGTGCAACAAATCCAGTCATGAAATTTCCTCACTCCTAAATATTCCAGTCAACTGTCAGCTGTATTATAACGAAATGGAAGTGTTTGGGAATGACAGCAACTCAGCCACGAAGTGATAGGCCACGTAAATCGTCAACTTTCTGCAGAGTCAATCACTACAGACCTCCAAACTTCATGTGGCCTTTAGATTAGCTCAGCAACAGTACACAGAGAGCTTTATGAATGGGTTTCCATGGTTTAAGCAGCTGCATCCAAGCCACACAACACCAAGTGCAATGCAAAGCATCGGATGTAGTGGTGTAAAGCAAATCTCCAGGCCTTCTTGGCCATCATCAGTGTTTAACCTCACAAATGCGCTTCTGGAAGAATGGTCAAAAATCCCCATAAACACACTCCTAAACCTTGTGGACAGCCTTCCCAGAAGAGTTGAATCTGTTCTAGCTGCAAAGGGTGGACCCACATCATATTGATTAGGAATGGGATGTCACTAAAGCTCATGTGAGTCAAGGCAGATGACCGAATACTTTTGGCAATATAATGTATGTCATGAAGTATTTACATCCGCTCTTCATGTCTGTGTGCCTACACTTTCTGGCACTATTTTGCAGGAACACAGTAGTTACAGGAGGCAAAGTAAGAAAATTCCACAGTTTTAACACAACACTAAATGGTAAGTGGTCTGATAAGGGGCCTACATCTAGCTTACTTCCTGCTCTCGGCAGAGGCAGACACGGACGCTTTTTCTCAAGCTCCTCTCTATCTATCTGTCCCTGCTGCTGCTTTTGTCTTGTCTGTGCTTTTTGGAGCCTTACTCGGCATAATATCTAAATCTCTAACCATGGATCTGGTCAGCTGGTCTCTCAATGCAATTGATCAAATTTTCTCAACGAGAAGAAACGGCAGAGGAGAGCCCTCCAGGGAACACACGCAGTTGGATACGTCCAAGATTCATGGGGTAAATTTAGATTGGAATGTCTGGCTCCTCTGTTCATCGAGGACACTGAAGATGTCTACCTATTTGGATTTATGATCACAGGATTTCTGCTGTTTGGAGTCGGCGGATACCTGCTGTATCAAAAAATTAATCGCACGGCGGCTGCCATTCTGGACACCAACCTGCCTGCCGTGTGTGTGGGGGTGAGTCACGCTGTGAGCGCCCAGACTGCTACGCTTGGTGAGCTGAATCGGAAACTGGATGTGATTCAGAGCATGAATCACAGACAGGTGATGATTTTTGAACTCACTGGGAAAATTGATTCCAACTTGGGGAAACTACATGTGCTGCTCAGGGAGAACTGACCTGGAATCCGGCTATTTGAATTGATTCCCATCGAGACGAAACCAGCAAGGACTCAAGGCAGATGAAATCACATGTCAGCCTGACCTAACAATCTTCTCTTATCTGAATCTGGCTCCCCTGAAGCGAAGTTGGCCTTGAAAAGGCTGGCTTCTATCTAAACTCTCCTAGATGTTATGCTGTTCTTGACGCTCTTCCCTCACCCCTCCCTTTTCCAAACAACACCTGTGGATCAATGCCCTGGACTGAACTGGGTCAGGAGTCCCTGGCTTATCAACTACAGACACTTACTCACAGACTGATACATATGTGCAAAATGTTGGTGTAGCTATGCCATAAATGTGAGACAAACCACAAGAAATATGATTGGTCCACTTGGTAGGTTTATTCTTCTTTGTCTTTGTATTTCCTGCCACCACTTCTTCTTCATTTTTTTCAGTTGGGTAGAACAATAGTTTGCTGCGGTGTCTGTAAAAACAACTGATGCCCGAGATTTATTATCTATCCACCTCACATAAAATATACTTTATTAGTTCCGTTGCTATGTCTGACCTATACCAAGGCAGTAAACAAAGAGAAACTTGCGACTGTGAGCTACAGTGAGCTTTTTACCCACTCATCCACGACAGCGCGGGTAAAAAGAACCTGCGCTGTCGTCTAGCGGTTGGTGGTGTAATTAGATAGATAGATAGATAGATAGATAGATAGATAGATAGATAGATAGATAGATAGATAGATAGATAGATACTTTATTCATCTCAAAGAGAAATTTGCAAATCTCAAAGAGAAATTTGCAATTAAAGAGTGACGTAAACAATAAGACACAAGTATAAATGTCAGAGATGGTGTAGGGGCCATGTGTAGCCTACATATGTAGCTGCTACAGCGAAACATAAATCCGCCTTACCTCTACAAAACTATGCGACAGTAGATCAGTGATGGAAGGATGAGCACAGAGTTCTGAGTTCAAGTTTATAGCTACAGAGGTACACTCACTACAGAATAGTCAGCATTTTTTTGAAAACCAAATACTGAGGTTTGAATCTGTTCTAATGTCAGTCTGGGTGATCTATTGTATGAAAAGAAATTAATCTCATAATTGTCAGAAATAGAACAATTAACTTATGTGTTTAAATTATGTGTGCTTTCTACATAACATTGGGTTATTGCAAATGTATATTTTAGTCCATGCACAAATACCATGACATTTAAAAATGTACAAACTGAAATAATAGAAATATATAACATACAGGTGTGATCATTGTACTCTGAAAACACACCTGTGTATACAAATAGTCAAATTCATGTGCAAGCATAGCCTGATGCTCAAGGATCTGCATGTGTGTACATATGGAAACATAGATCCACAAACCCATACTGTGATTAAGTGCTGGTGAAAAGCTGAGTCACCAAAGCTTTCAACACATTCATATGTTATTTCTCTAAAAAGTAATTTTGAGGTGGGAACGATGTTTTCTTCACTGACAACTCAGAACTCCCTTGATTGGAGCACATAAGTCTCCTGTTACTGTTACAGATTCTGAAAATAATTAATGGAGACACAACTGTGTGTATATATACGATAATATAAAATCAAGACTGTTACTGGGTTATCCAGGAAAGCCCATCTTCAGACACACACAGGGGCGCACACGAACAGGAGGCAGAGAGAAGAGAACGAGAGGAGCGCAAGAAGATTTGACCATTTTACCAAAGAGGAGTAAAAATTGGACACATTTTAAAGTGTTAGACTCCGGAAAGGTAGAGTGTACACTTTGTAAAATACAAATTTCATATCAAGCAGGCTCCACAAACAACCTGCACAGGCACATTCGAACCAATCATCCAACAGATTCAATTAACAGAGTTGGAGAAAAGACCAGCAAGGGACTCTGCTAATGAAGGTTTTTTTTACTGTAAATAGATGCACATTTTAACTTATATTTTGTTGAGTGATGTTTAGATGATTTTGTTTTTTCACAAATTGAAATGGGTCTTTTTTTTTATTTAGAATTTATTTATGTATATATTAAGTTTATTAATAAAGCCATATAAAAACTATACATATGTTATATTCTATGTTTTTTTTTAACATCAGTTATTCATTTTACACATAATTTGGTAATAAATTAATCTAAGTAACAAAAAATCTGAGGAGCCACTTGGGAGCTGAAAGAGCTGGCTCTTTTTAGTTAGCCGAGACAAAAGAGCCAGCTCTCCACAAAGAGCTGGAATTCCCATCATTATGAACAACATGCATGCTTTGCAGTGTGAGCATAGGCGTAATTTATGGGGGGGATGGGTGGGTTGCAACCCACCCAATAATTTAAACCAGCCACCACAACCCCCCCAAAATCATATGATAATTATTTAAAATGAATGTTAGGTATTATAAACACGACAGTGTGGTAGATTTTCTCAATGGTAGTAAAAAATTTTAAAAAGTGGCATTGATCTGCGCCCCCCCCCCCCCCCCCCCCCCCCCCCCCCCCCGATAAGATTTGGTTTCGCCTACCACGGATCTGAGGTTCCCTCTTTCGTTATGTTTCGGAAGTATCCGCGGTGGTATGAGGCGAGCTGAAGGAAAAAACAGAAGAGCTTTAGTACTCTTATAAGGTTGAAGACTTGGCTACGTTCAACCATGACACAAAAAAGTCAGAACCATGTTGCTGTTTGCCATATATGTCAAGATAAGTTGGACCTCTTACACAGAAAGTCAGTGTGCAAACAGTTTATTTCTGTTTCACAGAGGCAATAGCAAACTTTTGGTGCTTTTGGTGGGTGTTGATGGGCAGTGAGATAAAACACACATCAGTAAAGCAAAGAATGCAAAATATTAGATTTAGTTAGCAAGTTCAAAAAATATATGTGTTGTATTGTAAAGTTGAGGTTTATGGTTAAAACCTTTGATACTTTATCATTCTGTGTGTTCTTTGGACAAATAAACCTAAACCTAGTTGTAAATGTGATTTATGCTATATTTTTACTATTGATCTGTCTCTCTACCTGAGCGGCTCATGCAGCCTCAACTCAAAGTTACACCCTTGAGTGTGAGTATAACCAAATACTATGTAACTAAAAGGCATACCTTATATTATAAAGTCACTGAGCTACATTTATCAAATTAGTATTTAAAACAAAGGTATATCAGGAGGTATATCTAAAATAATAATAATAATAATCATTACTCACAACTGGTTAATTTATTTGAAGCCCATGTTCCTAAGGATCCCCATATATTTTTCGTCCATCTAGGCTTCACATTTGGGGCTCATATTACTGAAGTCATATGGAACCCATAACAGTTGCTCATTTAAGCCCCAAGCCCACTGTGTACCCAAATAGCCCAGTTTTAACCCAGATGGGGCCCACATAAACACACTTACTGGGTAGTAACCCACCAAAATCTCTAACTCTTACCCTTAACAATTGACAAATGATTGTCCCATCAACATCTTATAAGCCTGAAAACTCCTCTTAGTGAAATGTCTTTAAGAACTATGAAGAGATGACCATTTGTCTTCTAATCAAAAATATAGGACTGAAGAAGTAATTAGGCTCATGATAATACTAGTTCACTATTATCAGAGGCAATGACCTATTCTGACCTTTAAAATAAATGTCTTTTTCAACCAATATTTGTCACATAAGTCTCTCTAGATGTGTAACTGATGGTATTAAACAAAAGAAAAAGTACACTTTCTTGCCAATTCTTAGACTTTTTGTCTCTCCCATATGCTCAACATTTGATTTATCTAATGAAACAGACGAAGACAAGCAGAAGATAAGAAGAGAAGATAAAGAAGGGCAACCATATTATGAGTTCTGGGTAGATCTTTGCTTAATAACCTTCCCTGCGTTCCAAACAAAAATCACACAATTGAACAGTATTTCTTCTTCCTCTGACACTTATGTGGCACTGGTAACACATTTATCAACCCTCATCTGGTGTAGAGCTTCAAACCAAGGACACCTGCTTGCTTAAACATCTCAATAATGGAAGGGAATAAAATTCATCAATTTAACTGTGACAGAAGATATTAGCTTTGTAACTCACCAGATTTGCGCTGGATGTTGTGCTGCCAAGGCATATAGGACACCAGAGCAATGCAGTCTCACACACACTCAGATGAGTTCATCAGCCTTTTGACTTCCAATTAGGTTGATAGCCAGCCCACGCTGAAGCAGAAATAAAGACAAAATATAAAAGAAAGATTGGGGCAGAGAACATGCTATAGATGATTCCTTTAGAAGGTAACCCAGTCTTTGTCACTACAGTGATCCCTTATTTTTCGCAGGTTAATGTGGACCAGCGCTCCATTACCCATAAGGCCACATCATTACCCCTAAGGCTACCTTCTTAAAGGGTCCAGGCTGGCTCACAACATTTCTTCACTGTGAGAGAACGCACGTGATTTTTTAATTTTTTAAAATTATATTATATATTTCTGAAAAAATCTGCGAATAATCAAAACCGCTGAACTTAAACCACGAAGTGGCAAGGGATCACTGTACTAATTTTCAATCAAAATAAAGCAGCCCATCAATCTTGTTATGTACAGTAGCTTTAATATCCAGTTTTAAAAAAAAGAAGAAAATAAGGTGTATCTGACCGAAGAGGGATCCCAAAAGTCTCCTGTTTTTTTTCTTCCAGGTCATGTGACCTGTCACTTTCAGGTCTCAAACAGAAGGGGGTGACTGGATGTTTTGCCAATAGATCTGAAAAAGATCATGATGTTAGGAAACGACAGTGGGGGATGCTGGTTTTGAAACAGGATAAATTGTAGTGGGTTAATCATTGAATCTAACTGACAGACAACTGTAAAGATTCAAAATTAACCATAGCAGTTAGAAGAGGAAAAATGACTGTGAAAACATGAAAGCATCTACTATTAATAATCCTGATTTAAGATGCTTATAGATAATAAAAATATAATTAGTCTCTCTTGAATGACCAATAGTGACGTGAAATCCATGGGGTTACAGTAACCAAAGTGAATTACACATTTCCTGTCTTTCTTCAGATTGGTACTTTAATCAAAATTATAAATATTCTGATGCAACTTTTAGGCAACAGGCCTGCCACTGCATGTTAATGTCCACTCGCCTCTGCTCACTCACAGTGACCAGCCTATCACACTTTGGCCGGTTGGCTACAGCTCATAGACGCAGACAAAAAAAATAAATAATAAGCAGGCATGGCCAGCAGTAGCGTAGAAATTGGGAAAAACTTTTTTTATTCACCGGTGTGGGAGCAATTTGGTTTTGCTGTTGAATACACCGGCGATGGAGTGGAAACTGTTAACAGTTAACAGAACGCAATCTTCCACCTCCCTAAACCCGTGATCTTACCTGCGTAAGATCCAGTTGTTACCAGTTGTGCATCTTGGCGCAGCTTATGTGCTTTTTAAAATACTGCAAAACGAATTGTTTTGGATGCTTATTTAAAGATCACGAAACAATTAATATTCCTTGTCCCCCCTCGACCACCAACAGTTTCAGACATATCGGAAATAAATTCCCCCATCCAACCTTTTACAGCTTGACACCAGAGACAAAGATCTCCTTGGTTTCCTCCAGAGCAGACATCTGAATGAGATCATACCACAGCTGTACAGACTGACGTGTCTGGCCGTGACTATTCCCACATCCACCACAACTGCTGACCAGACATCCCCTGACCTCAAGAGAATAAAAACGTATGCAAGTAATACGGTGATGCGTAATTGAGAGGTAGAGCCGTTTGTGCACGTCCGCATGTGACCAGGTAGACGCACATTTATGCCATTTGGACGTGCTCGTTTACGCGCTGGCATGCGAGTTGCGCTTTCCGCAAACTCTGTATCTTGCGATCACGGGTTTAGGGTAGCGGGTAGCGGGTGGTCTGAAACAGTACCGAATCCGTACCGAAACCATGAGCCACCTGTACCGTTGCACCCCTAGTGCTAGTTCCCAGCACCATGTTTGGTAAGAAAAAACAGACATAGCTATTCAGCAGAAAAACCTAATTGACAATGTTTTGCACCCACAGGACCTGGATACTGAGTTGACCATGACTCTGCCAGAAAGGGGATTCCTCTGAGACTGCAAGGGAATCTGAGCTTCCTCTGCCTCCCTGACCTATAATTTTAAAAAATAAATGACCTCATATGTGCAGTTGTGTTAACATTTCATTGACTATAAATTTTGTTAGAACACGTTAAACATGAAGACAAGTTGATCCAGAATCAGCTACTTCCCTTACAAGTAAAGTAGTTAACTTGTCCGTACATTCCCATACCACTTTCTGGTCAATGCATTTCCCCGTAGAAGCTGAGCGTCTCTGGGACTGCATGGAGCATATTTTTTCATCGCTGCAAAACTCGGCGGGCATTGGCTAAAATGCCAATGTTATCCAGCCCCCCGGACTCTTAGCGTCTCTGGGAGTGAATGGAGCTGTGGGTTGGCCTCGGCTGGCCTGGACGTTGATCAGTCCACATGGCGACTTGGTGGAAAAGCTCAATGCAGCAGTGATGCATGGTGATTAGAGGAAAAGTGGAATGCAGTTTTGACTGATGGGTTTCTGAGATATATATACTGTCACGTCTTATGCCACGATTTCAGTCCATCACAGATTTTGCATGCGAATTCGAATGACAAGCAGCAACCATTTGTTGGCATTTCTACAGCGAAACACTTCATTTCATACACTGTAAATAAATCACACTGTAGGGAACGGGAAGGGCAGAACTTACATATAAATAAATTGACACATTTTTATTATGTACTATGAGCTTCCCCCTGTTTGAAAGACCAGAAATCTCCACTGGACTGCATACCAGAATATTCAGGAGGCATTGATTGGGCTGCCCTGGTTGCACAGTGGTTAGGCCAGGTGACCCATCACTCTCTGAAGAGATGAATCACTATAGCAGAGGCTATAGTCCTCGTGTGGCGGCCACGGGTTCAACTCCCAGCCTGTGAGACCCTTTGCAGCATCTCTTCCCCATTCTCTCTCTGCCCCCCTTAATGTCTGTTCTCCACTATGAATAAAGGCTACTAGCTCCAAAAATATTTTAAAAAGGGGCATTGATTAAACTTTCTAAAGAATGGCTAACTGAAGAAAGAAAAGAGTTTGTAATCGCCTAGTGAAAGTCCAGACATCTGTCCGACAGCTAAAACCCAGTAAAAACTGGGTCATGAACAGGACGTGATCTGAATGTAAACCACTTAATCAGATTGGCTGAAAAATAAGATAATCAGGTTTTTGTTGTCCAAATCTTAATTCAAATTAAATACTAAAGAGAGCTGTATATAACCAAATGGCCAAAAAATATCAAGAACAGAAGCAATTTGTAAAGAAGAATGGGAAATACATTCTTCTACAACACAGAGACTTGGAGTCATACAGGTTAAGGTCATGTTACACTATATTGCCAAAAGTATTTGCTCATCCATCCAAATTATCAGGATCAGGTGTTCCAATCACTTCCATGGCCACAGGTGTATAAAATTAAGCACCTCAGCATGCAGACTGTTTCTACAAACATTTGTGAAAGAATGAGTCGCTCTCAGGAACTCAGTGTAATTCCAGCATGGAACTGTGATAGAATGCCACCTAATCGCTCCTAAATATTCCACAGTCAACTGTCAGCGGTATTATAAAGAAATGGAAGTGTTTGGGAACGACCACAACTCAGCCATGAAGTGGTAGGACACGTAAACTGATGGAGCGGGGTCAGTAGGATTGCTGAAGCCTGTAGTGCGAAGAGGTTTCTGCAAAATCAATCACTACCAGTGTTGGTCAAGTTCACTTTCTACACGTAACTAGTTAAGTTCATAGTTCATAGAAATTAAAATGAACTAGTTCAGTTCACCATTTCAAAAAATGAACTAAATAGTTCATTTTTAGTTCATTATTTTAAAATTCTTTTTAATGTTGTTGCATGCAATTATTAGTCAAAATGATTGCCACTGCCCATATACTAAACCACCACAAACAGCAATTATGTTATAATCCTTAACCAACCAGGGTTCACATTAGCATTAAAGGGACAGCCCATGTAAAACTGTCATTTCCGTTTCAGCTTCTCTCTACAACAGCCATTCCCAAACTTCAGAATATCAAGGCCCAATTTGAAAGGTGAAAAATCTCCACAGCCCACCGAAACCTTTAATCACAACTGTGATCAACATACAGGACAAGGAACCATGATCCGACATCAATGTAAGGGGTCAACAAATGAAGTGACACTTGTCATATTAAGTTAAGATGATAGCAGAATAACACTTAACTGGTTTGTTTTATTACTTCTTAATGTTTTTTTATTCATGTCATGAATATTTTACAGTAATTAAAAATATATTTAAAAAAGATCAAGGATTTAAAACACATTTGTTTAATTTTAATGACCTCTCATGGCCCACCTGCAGTCCCACGATGGCCCACCAGGGGGCCGCGGCCCACACTTTGGGAATCACTGCTCTAAAGTAAATTAAGAATATGGGGAAAAACTTGCTGCCAAATGGTCTTTATTATAAGACAAAAACAGGTCCTTAAGGTGCAAATGTCTTTTCCCCCCATTTCAATATTTCCCAAGAACCCCTTGTTTTACAGCTCTGAAAGGGGGGGGGGGGTCCTTTAATTCAAAGGTGTATCATCTGTCATTTCAAAGCAACCACATTACAAGGGCTTATTTTGTTGTTTACATTTCCCTGAGAAGACAGTTCAGTTGTGATGAATATAAAAGCTATCCCCTAAACTAGATTGTAGTTCAAGCTAGAGAAAGTGTAGAAATGTAAAGCATGCGTTGTGGGATAAAAACATATTTGGTACATCAACTTACTTTGCTGTGCACATTCACCAGAGGTGTACTTAGAACAAATTAGCTCTGGCAACAGGGCTCAGTCTGTTAGGGAAAGCAAAAAATACACTGAGAGGAAAATTATCTTTGGGCTTTGCTCAGCATTTAAAAGCACACCATGCACCTGCATTTCTACACAGTCACACAGTGGAGAACTCTTGGCTTGAGGCTTGACTTTTAAACATTTTAATGGCTCATCAGTGAAGATGTTATGTCTCTTACGTTGGGTAGCTGAGATATTCACCGACAGCTCTGGAGGTGCAGACAGAAGAAGAAACCCTGCCAAAGATATAAACATATTTATTTCAATTAAGGGTGCCTTGAATATTCGAAAGCACCTCTCTCTACTACCATCTGCTCATATCCCAGTGAGTAGTTTCATTCATTCACAGCCACAAACTGGCTATACACATACATGAATGTGCTCACTTGTGTATGCACAATCAAGCATCTTCACTTTCAAAGTGGATTACTGCCCTCTGCTGGTATTTCATGTCAGCAACACCATTCAGGCATGAGATTCCTGGATTACAGTTTGTAGATGCTTATTAAAAAGAGTTACAGAATACAGCTTCTACAATTAAATTGTCACTGTTATAAGTGGAAATGTACATTTTATACTTGGAAACAGTTTAAGATGAAAGGTGTTAATAAATAACATAACTGATTTGTAATCAATAAAAGCTTGACGAGGTCCTGACTCACAGAAACTTAAATGAATGACAATTCACTTTCTTTTTCAAGGAAAAATTGCAGCAAATACATAATTCCACATTCTACTCTGTGACATTTTCTTTGTGTAACCTCAATCTGTTTTGGATGATAACAACAAAAAAGAAAAGGAAAAAAAATAATATAACTGTCAATTTAAGATGAAATGCAACTGAAAGCAAATTAAATGCAATGTTCTTTAATGTATAAACATAATTAAAATTTTAAAAAATCAATTATATGAGGCAAATAGAACCTTTAAACTTGTTTACAGCAGCATTATTTGGGCATATGCTTCCATATGTTGTAAGAGGATAAGTGTCACCCATGTATTGCTAATCATCAGCCTTTGATGTACTGATCATCAGAGTGTGTTTAATCAATTAATTAATTAAAAAAAACACTACACACCTTTAATAGACAAGTTAAATGTACATGTCCATGACAGCATAATTAAAAGAAGACTTTGGAATTGTTTTGCAGCCACAGGACCGGGGCACCTTGAAGTCATTGAGTTGATCGGGAAGTCCTCTCTGTATTTGAGAATTCTGCTAGCAAATATTGATCATCTGTTTGATAGCTAAAGCTGATCAAATCTCCAACAAATGACTGGCCAGGCCATTATAAATCCTTTTTTTTTTTTAAGTCCAGACCTCAGTCTGAAAATGAAATGCTGTGGTGGGACTCGAAGTGAGATCTGCATGAACTAATAGCTTAAAACCTCAATCATCTCAGACAATGTTGTCAAGTTTAATGGGCCAGAATTCCTCCACAATGATGTCAGCGACTGATGAAGTCACACAGGAAAGATGAGTCCAAGTTATTGCGGTTAAAGGTGCATATCCAAACTACTACATCATGCGGATACTTAGTACTGACTGATTTATTTTCCCTGTTGGCTTAATTTTTGTTAAATAATGGCACAGTGAAAGGTTATATTTTGTTAATTGTTTAAGGTTGTGTTTGCCGCAGACCCACTATAACCATATGATTTTAATGTTTTTACACAAAAATACTGGATTACTGTGATAAATTATTCAAGGAATTTTAAGAGTTTTACAAATAAGTAAGATGACAGTTTTACACATCAATTCAAAACTACTGGAAAAATTAAGAGATGATGGTACCAATAAAAAAGAAAAAACACCACACATTTAAAAAAAAAAAAAAAAACAAATAAATCTTTTACCAGATGGTGCAAGAATTACTTTAAAAACAACATGACAACACTTTGAAGGAAACCATTTTTAAACCACACTTCAGGAATAAGTATGGGATAAATTTACGCAAGCCGTCCTTAGACGTTTAACAGTTTTAAATGATTGTATTTAACAAATACCATACACAGTAAGCAAAGACAGAGAGAGTAAGAGAATGACTGCATAACCTTGTATTCTTTAGTCTACAGTTAACACACACATACACACACAGATTGCCTCTCAATCTCATTTAATCTCATCCTCGGAAGCGGGGTAGCGATCTGATCTTCCCTTAGCTTTAGCTCTGAGCTGAGGGGCGGTTTGGGGGTGCGGAGGTCTCCAGAGGTGAAAGTCTATTAGCACACAGCATGAAAGTCAATGAAAAGGACCCCAGTGTGCTCCAGTCCCCTGACAGTATTAATGTTTAATGATATCTAAAAAGGCTAATTCCCCCACCCCTCGCTTTTGCTCTTATCCTCTCATTAAATACCCTCACAATGTCATCACTTCCTCAGATTAGAGCACTGACCCCGTCTACTGAAGGAGTCACTCTTCACTGATGGCAAATGCATCTCGCTCTGTTTCTTTTTCTCCCCCTCAGCTACCACACACATGCACACGCAAGATTAATGCAGCGGGCAAGATGTTTTAGAGAGAGTGGCAAAGGCCCAAATCTGGAGGAAGAATGAGCAAACTGACTGTTCCTGTATCCAAAAGTAATGTTCTTTACTATCCATAGAAAGTTTGAACAAACTGTGCACATGGGAAAAGCACTTCAGGATGAGATAAAATTTCCATCTGTTTAAAGTTAAGACAAGGAATTACAATTAATCCTATCATAGCTGTATGCTGGTGGGGAAGGGGGTGTCAGTGAGCATTTGAAAGGGAGGAGGAAACTTGTCATGTTTCTCAGTGCAATGTCCTGCCATGTATGCTATATTTGTTACCAGAAGTGCAAAAAAGTAAATGGAGTGTATGATGTTGCAAAAGAAAACTGTGATTACAAAATCTAGCCCAGCGACCAAGCATATAACCTAACCAAACTGTCCCACTGCTTTTTCCCAGGCAAGCCTATACTGACCACCCCAAACCACAGTAAATCATGTAAAACCAGTCCCAGAAAGACTGATGATTTCTGGAAATTTTACCAATGGATTTACTTAAACAGTAGAGGAATAATCATCTATGTGCCTGGTCGAGACACACAGCCTTATTTCCAAAAAAAGCTGAAAATGTAAATTAAAAATACAATGCAATGATTTGCAAATTTCATAAATACATACTGTTGCTTAAACAAAGCAAAGAAAACAGAAAAAAAAAACAAATTGAAACATTTTATAATCTCAGAATAAACATTAGCTTATTTTGAACTTGATGGACGTAACACATCTCAAAAGGTTTGGGACACAGGCAACTGAAGGCTGGAAAAGCAAGTGGTCCTAAAAAGAAACACCTGGAGGAACGTCTTCAGGCTAATTAAACTGGTAAAAATAATTGGCAACTGGGCAACTGGGCAATCAAGGAGCATTTTTGAAACACCACTGTCTTTTCTGGGCCAAAGCTCAATGAACTAAGGCAAACTAGAAAACTGTCCTGTGGTCAGACGAATCATGTTTTAAATTCTTTTTTGGTAACCATGGGTGTTATGTCTGCCAGACTACAGAGAAGAGGCACCATCCAGCTAGTTATCAGTTTAAAGCATTTCTGATGGCACGGAAGTGCATTAACGCTTATGGAATGGGCAGATTGAACATCTGGAAAGGAAACATCAATGCTTTCAGGTATAGAGCAACATATGCCCCCATAAAGATATCCTTTTTCATTGAAGGCCTTGCACCTTTCAGCAAGACAATGCTATTCTGTATACATTATACTGGTACTCACAGCAGTGGGTTCTCTACACTGGCTTCCTGTTAAGTTCAGGATCAATTTAAAAATGTTATCATTGGCTGTTAAACCTATGAATGGGCTGGCACCTCCATATTTGACTGAACTTTTTAACGCTCAGGCTCCAGCCAGAGCATTAAGGTCCATCGATCAGCTTCCTTTGGAAGTGCCAGAGCAAGTTTCAAAACGAGAGGCGGTCCAACTTTAAAAAATTACAGCATCAAATTGTGGAACAGGCTTCCACTGCACATAAGACCTGCTCCCACAGTGAGACTTTTTAAATCTCTTCTGAAGAAGCATCTGTTCTCTTTGGTTTTTGACACAGATTGAGCATTTTATCTCAACAGTTTTTATTTGTTTTATTGGTTTCACTAGTTGTTCTTTTAGTTTGATCATTTTAATGGTTCAATTTAAGGGTCTTGTTGCAATAAATTTTCACCGTTACTACTATTCTATTATGTATAATGTATCATTTTATCTTTGTTCTGTGAAGCACTTGGCTTTTTGTGCTATATAAATAAAGCTGACTTGACATTATAAATGCACAGCTTTATGTGGTGCTGAACTGGCCTACTTGCACTCCAGACTTTTCACCAACTGAAACCATTTGGTGCATCACGAAAAAGGAAATATGTCAACAACCCAGAACTGTTGAGCTACTCCTGTTTTATGACTTAGCATTTAATGAATTTAATTATGACAAACTGGACTACATGGGATTAACATGGAATTTACTGCATTATAAATGGATTATATCAAACTAGATTTAATTGGAGTATAACTTAATTATCATTGGCTTGGATTTGGTTTTATTGCGTTGCATTTAATTGTATTTTTACTTAACTGGGCTACTTTCTCTGTAAAGCACCCTGAGATTAAATTTGTTGTGAATTAGTCCTGCACAAATAAACCAAATTAAACTTAATCATAACATACTTATTTTAGATGTGACTATGTTAAAAAAAAAAAAAAAAAGAGAGAGAGACCTGTGACTGATTGGCTTCAGATAATCCAGTCTTACAGTAACTGACATGAGATTGTGAACTACCATAAACACAAAAAAATCCTACTTTGTAATTATTCATATGATCATGAAAAAACATCTGGACTATCAAAAAAGATATTGCACATTTCTACAATATGGTTATAGAGTAATTTGATGGTTGGTATGTTATAGCCAGTCTTTTTTTTTTTTTTTTAATCACACAACCTCTTTGCCTATTGTTGTGCTTCAACATTTGTTGTCAAATACAGGTTATATAATAACACTTGTCTTTAGATAAACTCTGCCCAGGGAGATGCTAAAAGATGTTTGTGCTTGACCATTTAATTAAGACCCTTAAGAGGCTTTTTAGTGGTCCTCTTAACAGGCCGATAAAGCCTTCTGGGTCTGCTATTGTGTCCCTTTAATCTGGCTTTTTTGAGACAAATATGAAAAGGAAGGAGCACAATATAAATCTTTTTAAAGCGGTCTACTAACGTGCAGGACTGCATATTTGAGAAAAAAAAATCCTGAAACTTTACCAACAAAGGTAACAAATTAATTCAATTTGTAAGTTTCTCTCTAACAACACTGTTTGAGATAGCTGGTTTAAAACTGCAACAAAATACCTTCTCTTAATACAACTGAACATTAACACTGAGACTTGAGTTCTCAGTTTGTCATAAAACTGGTTGTCCATATAAATTCAAAGAGACAACAAGCCAGTTGCTTTCAGGCCTTTTAAATTCCCTGTGAAAAACGATGTTCCTCAGAATATGTCGGCAGCTGAGTGAACATGGCACCTGTCTGTATCCATGGGAATGGTTGCTTTTCCACTAAATGTGTAGCTGTTATGATGTGGGTTGGGCGAGGGCTCACTTCCTGGGTTTTCCTCTCAGTTTCTGAGTTTAGTTAGTGTCTCGTCTCATCTCCCCTGTCCTCAGTCTATCTTGTTTCCTGTTTTACTTTGAAGGTCTGTCTCATCTTCGTAGTGTTCTGCTTTTCTTCCTTCCATGTATTACCCTGATTGTTTGCACTTGCCTCTCATTTGTCCCTTTTGTGTATTTAAGTCTTATCTTCCCCTGTTTGTTTGCCAGATCATACTGTTGCGTTTGCTCATGTTCTTGTCTTGTGGGTTTCCTCATTTGATCCTGGCTTTGATTGTAGCCTGGTCCTGCCGTGTTTTCCCATTCCCTAAACCAGCCATTCCGTAAACTTCAGAATACCATGGCCTAAATTGAAATGTGAAAAATGTCTGCGGCCCACCCAAACCTATAATCACAACTGTGATCAACATACAAGACTAGAAGCTATGTTCTAATATCAGTGTAAGGGGTCAACAAATACGATGACACTTGTTATATTAAGTTAAGGATGACAGTAGAACACTCAGCTGGTTTTATTACATCTTTTTCAAATCATCCCATAAATACTTTGCAGTAATTAAAAACATATTTTAAAAAAATTGAGGATTTAAAAATATTTGTTTATTTTTTTATGACCTCTCACGGCCCACCTGCAGTACCACTATGGCCCACCATTGGGCCGCAGCCCACACTTTGGGAATCACCGCCAACTCAGCTAAACTGGTTGAGTTGGTTTTTGTGTGAAAATTATTAAAAGGACGTTTGGCTTCAAACCTCCCTACCCTCCTGCAATATTAATACACAACTATGAATATTTCTCTGTTACATTTGATGACATTTGATCCTCTTTCAAACACTCCCTATTGACAATGGTGTAACGCTTAAAGAATATGCTCCCAATGAAATCAATGACTCAACAAACTACCAAAGGAACAAATGAAGGAATTAATATTCACATTATAATCAAACATTCTCTGGCACTCTCTTTGTGACTGATGATCTGTCCAGGGTGTACTCTGCCTTAATCCAAGCACCCCCCCCCTCCCCCCCCAAAAGAAAAAAAAAATCCTGAAACTGGAATAGAAACTGGAATTGATGGATCGATAGATGGACAGCGCCACCTACTTTTTAACTGTCCGATTGCGCTACAACTGCCCGCGTAGGAGAATGTGCGTCATTGTACCGGTGCTGTCAAGCAGTCTGGGTTGGTGAGGGGGGTTAACCGCCACGTCTCCAGTGAATAACCCCTGTCACCTGATGTGCAACTAATTACTTATCAAATAAACTTTCATAGGTGGATTTTACAGTGATTTCCATTTTAAACGCCTCACTCACCAGAAGCCACCCATCCTTCCCTCCACCAGCTTGGAGCCTCAACACTACTATGCTGTTTGAAGAATATATATGATGTGGGTTGATCCAGGACACCTTGAACATTACTCAGGTGCAATGATGCATCATATTTTTTTTGCATGTTTATTGAGTGGAAATTCTTCCTCTTAACATATGCAAATTAACATTCAGATGGCATCTTAATATCTATGTGTGCAGCCGATCACCCAGTGTTGTCAGCACTTGTAAAGGAAGATGACAGCTCTTAGAAATCCAAAACAACTGACAGCTGCCATCATCATGGGCTAAAGAAGTCATTGTGGTCTCCTATACTCCTCATTCTGTCAAAGCTGCCATTGTCATAGGCTCTGGATTGCATCATTTTGTGCTTGATTTCATATGATCTGAATAATCGCTTTATTGAGACATTGTTATGATGAGGCTCATGTGTCTGCATCTAACAAATTATCTAATGACTGGAAAGTTAGTGATGTCTCTTGTGCCAATTCAAAGACAAAATCTGAGAACCAAAAGCCTAAATCAGAGAACCAAAAGCCTAAATCAGAGAACGAGAACACACAATCAAATTCTGTAAGCGACAATAATCATCTTTCTCAGTTACACTTTTTCTTTTCTAGCTATCAGTTCTAAAACCATCTCTGTTTTCCAACCGTCTTTCTCAGTTGTGCTTTTTCCATTCTTGCTTTCAATTTTAAGAAGAGAGATATTGATGAATTGACACCAGACATCCATGTTTGGTGGGATTCAAATACTTGAAGAAATGATTCCTAATGTTTGGAACTTTGCTGCGTCGCCTGCATTCTGCATTCACCAGCTATGAAGTGTGTGTGGAGCACCGCACATTCTCACATTTCACTCTTTTGTACATCCAAATGTGAGCATGAATAATTACGTCCGGAACTTTTTGGTGCGTACGCAAGGTTAGTACATGAGGTCCCTGGTCAGAAAACTTGCAGGACATCTTCAAGGGAAGGTATTTCAGATCATTCAAATGAGCCCTTGGGGCAGAACCAAGACCCCCTGGAGAGAAAATGCCTCATTTGATTTAAGAACTCTTCAGTGTTTCACCAGTAGAATTAGATGTGGTACCTGGGGAGAGAGATCTGGTTAGGCCCCCTGCAACTTGATCTGGATGGATGGCTTCTTCAACAAAAGAACAAAATTCCAGCCCTCATCTCAACAGGTATTTCCTGTTACCATTTCCTTTGTTAAGGGCATACGATAAGTTTTTTTTTATGGTACTAGTGGCCTTTATTTGCAGTGAAGAGGGACATGGAAAGCAAGACAGACACAGCAAAGGGTCGCAGGCCAGGAGTCAAACCTCACTGTGGGCTGGCTGCTTAAACAACGGACTTATGGAGTAGCCCAGAGAGAGGCATTTTTTGTAGAATCTTGTTTCGCCAAGCAACTAGGCCAAGACAACTCAGGCTACATTACCCTGTGACTAATTTTATAAAAGGTTTTACAAGGGCATAACTCTCTTCTCCAATACGCTTCATACCTCGGACTCATAACATACATTGGAATGCGAGATTTATGTCATTAAGGCAGAAATTGCTGTCTAGTTACTGCTTATTTGTGAAAGACATTTTATTTACTGAAGCTGGTAAAACCTCCGTTTGACAGTAGAATGATAATGGGCACAATGTTGAGTGAGGCAGAGAAATGTTGGGATCATCTCGCTGTATCGAAGGAATATTTTCTCTAAGACTGAGCCATGAAGGAGAGAAAATATTGCATCTAAGTGATTTGCAGAATGCGAATTACAATCTGATTATGCTCATAGTGTAGTAGGTTAACTAAAATGTAGTGATTATGGTGATTTGTGATCTCTAATCAACACCCGTAGGATCAATGTTAAATTTAAGTAATGCAGAAAATCAGTAAGAAGTGGTTGAATGCTGATCTGAGAGACACAAAGTATTGTGCATCTGTGCTGAACTGAGCGAGGAAATCTGGAATGTAAACAGTGATCTGTTTGTTCCCAAAACAAGAGGAGAGTTGGATGACAAGTATTGGTTTATTCAGGTATTAAAACCAATAAAATCATTGATTTCTCTAATGGCGAACCTAAAAGGGTTTGGGAAAGCATAAATTAGGGTTTGTTAATTAGGTAACATTTCTTTTGAGAGAAAAGTTAAACTGGTTATGCAAAACAAAGAGACTTCATGCACAGTGCATTTGGTTATGTAAGACTCTGTTGAACGTGGACCAATCATACAACACTATGTAAATGTAATTATGCATGCCACTGTAAGGCCAATCAGAAATGCTATGTAAATGTGGTATTGTATGGCCCTCAGGTATACCATATAATCAGGACTTGTGGGTTTGAAACGGTGCCAAACAAGGACTTTGGGGGCTGAGGTGAGTAAGGCGTGGCTAGCCAGGAGGCATAAAAGCTGAGGAGTTGAGGAAGTCTGGGTTCTTCTGTGGAGCTTCCCGACTATACAGGACTGGCTTGGGACCAAGTGAGCTAACCACCACAAGGGATTTTACTTTAATTCTTCAAGACCAGAACAGAGAAAGAAGACGCTTAGAACGGATTAACCAAAACTTCCCAAGTCTTGAAGGATATTTGGAGCCTTTGGATTTTACCTTAGCTCACTGCTAGAGAAAAGGAGGAGCCGGATACTAGAGTTTCCAGGAGCACCCCTTGGAAGGACTGCGCCTTGACTCCTCTCCCCTCGGCAGCGTCAGACAGAGCAATCTGGCCATTTGCTCATAACAAACCACGAAACATGAAATTTATTTGAAATTAAAATACTAAGTGTCCATTTGAGTGTCCAAGTAAGATGACTTCTTTTTATGTGTAATTTAAGACATTCAGTTCAATTCTTGTTTAAAATGATGCAAACCTGCTATTCAGCATAATAACAGGACTTTGGAAACAGATTGACTCCCTTTCACACATGCACACACAGCAAAACAAGCTTCAATGCACCATTGAGCATGCATGCACAAACAAATGCATTCTCAAGGACACACACTGACACACAGTGCAAGCAGGCAAAATGTCATAGGAAATGCTTATGCCAACAAACAGGCTCAGGAGGGAAGTGCAGCACTTAAGTGGTCACTTTTACAAGCAGAGGCCAAAATCAGGAGCTTAGGTGGCCCCATCAAGCTTTTTTGTAAATGCTGCCTCACTGAAACTGCTTCTTAGTTAACCCTGTCCCCCACAGAGAGGAATATGAATAGGTTCCATCAGTCCACTATGAGTTGTGACAAATGCTTGGCTTTGAGGTTATTGTGTGAAAGAAAAGAGATTAGTCATGCAATGTTAACAACAGAGCTACAACTTGACTGAAGCATGTTAAGGATTTCTGTTCCAGAGGTATTTTTGTCCTTATCACCCCAGCAGGAAAACCTGAGCATCATAGCAACTGTACAGCAACAGTACAACACAGTTGCAATTTTGTAATTTGCTTTCCTGATGAATTAAAGTTTGTTGAACTTTGATGCATATTTTCTGATCAGAGTTATTATATATGAAAAGGTTATCCTTCTTGCCCACAGCAATAACCTTCTATAATCTATCTTTGAAAAGACTCAGATAATGACAGTTACTGCAATAGTTTAATTTCCCTTCAGGGATGAATAAAGTGTTTTTTGAATTAAACTGAACTGAATTAAGATTAACTGAAAAAGAAAATAAAAACTACAATAAATAATACAAAAAAAAAGCAAAATAGAATTGAAGGTAAAAATTAACTTTGCTTTCTTTTTATTACCCCCCAACCTGTCCTGATAAGCCTGACATAATGGGCCATTCCATGACGGTGGCAGCATTGCGGTTGCTGCCAGTGCTTTTGAAGGTGATGGTTGACGTGAACTTCAAGTCCTGCTTTGTACAGACACTGGCAGGACATCCATCCATCCATCCATTGTCTATGCCCGTTTTCAACCCTATGTAGGTCAAAAGGCAGACCCTGGACAGGTCACCAGTCCTGTAGACAAACAACCATGCACACTCACAATCATTCCTACAATTTGTAACGACCAATTAACCATGTGTTTGAACTGTGGGAGGAAGGCAGACAACCTGGAGAAAACCCACGCAAGCACAGGGAGAACAAGCAACTCCACACAGAAAGGCCCTTGCCGAGGTTCAAACCAAGAACCCTCTTGCTGTGAGGCAACCAGTGCTAACCACAAAGCCACTGTGTTGACTAGCAGGACAGTCTCAATCAAACACAGATGAGGATATTTCACGCACCACCAAAAGTGCCCTTTGCCCTTAAGAGTTACTCCTTTCTTGCATCCCGCCTGGAAGGGAGCAGGTCTGACCATAATGTCATGAATTCTCCATGAAGGGAAATTACAAAATGCATGGATGACGGTCCAGAAAGGAATCGATTATGAAAACGCACTAGATTTCTGGAAGGGAAGGGAAACCATTTATTCCAAAATTGCCCCAGTGGGATTAGACTTAACCAGTGCCCCTTCCTCACAGACCTTGGTCGAGTGCAGTTTCTTGGTGCGTGGCCTATTGTCATCTGGTCTGAGAAATCAGGCTACAATTTCACTTGAGAAATACATTTTGCTTAAAATTAATGAGTTACTTGACTGACGATATGTTGTGAGAGTGGCACATGTGCTTTCATGTTAGTTCCTGTGCATATGTGTTTGTTAGTCATCTTCAATATTAAGACTCACATTGACCTCCCCTCATCTCCTATTTAATTTTGACTTGGGGTTGGGTGCAGCAGAGGAAGAAAGAAGGGTGTGAATGCAGAAACCATGTCCATGTAAGGACCAGTTTCTAGGTGACCAAAAAGCTTTAAAGGAAGTGGTTAGCAGTTTAATGGAGTCTTGGCCTTGTATGAACACTATATCTTTCTACCTATCACTGAGAAAAAGCTCTGGCTTTAGCAAGGAAGGTTGGGCTGTGGGCCTTTGATGTCCTCAAACATAGATGTGAGTCTCTGAGCTTTTCCCCTCTTTCAATGAGCCTAAACTCTCCCGACTCCTAACTGTGCACAACTTGGAGCTGCTGGAGAAGACAATCACTTCAAAAGAACAATACAATACAATCGCTCGATTGTGTTGTGACAGCGAACAAACTCAAAAGATAATATGTAAGAAGCAGAGACTACTAACAAGAAAACTGGATAAACACCTTCTACCAAGCTACAGACCTGTATATGGAGAATTGATGTAAACATTATCGATTGATTGTTTTGACAGTAGAGTGGGGGTGTTGGGCAAGCGGTGTAAAGCATAAATGTGTCCGTGCCCATATACACTCACATGTAAGTTACCAAAGTACCAAGGAAGCTGTCGCAACCATTACCATCACCACTCTCCTTATCTTCGTCCACCTCAAGTCCTCCTGTGGGTGAGAAAACGCCAGCTAACTCCTATCACCCCAGGACCAGACTGGCCCAAGAGAGCCCTTTGACCCCTGAACCAAGAGGTCACAGGGGGCAAACATCCCCGAGGCATACGTCCACTGACAGGAGTGCCAGGCAGGGCCCCAGAAGGCCAGAACCACGACGAGGCCCACCCACCACCTGGCCCCCACACCCACCAGGCCCCAAGCCCACAGCAGCAGCACCAGAAGCAGAAAATGCAGACTCAGTAGCCATCACCCCACGCAGCCGAGCCCCCAGGGCCCACCCCAGCCCCAACCACCAGAGACACAGCGCAAACTGGGGCAAGAACCCTGGCAACAACACATGAACCCTGACCCAGAGTGACCGTGCGCTGGCGGCCCACACCCACTGGGAAGGCGAGATAATGTTATATCACTAAGGGAAATGCACATGTGGTTTGATAACAATGATGACAGCAACCCATCGTAAAAATATATGCCCATTTTTTTTCTTCACCCAGGATCAATAAGTTTATATCAATGGATTCTCAAGCTAAAGGAGATCAAGCTAACTGTGGGCAGTTGTGTTTTTTTTATTAATTCAATGCCGTGTACATTCATGTTAATAATTACAACTGAAGTGGAATCCAGACTGTAGGCTTTATTAGATGACCAAGATCAAATGATGACAGTTCCTTTTCAAATGCTCCTATGATGGGCCACTGGATATCTTGACGGTTTAAGCAAGCAGCCTAAATACAGAGGACACAGTCCTCCTACAGTGGTCGCAGGTTCAATTCTTGGCCTGTGACCATTAGCTGCATCCCTTCCTGTCACCTGTACTGTAAATTAGGGCCACAAAAACATTTGAATAACTTCAGGGTTCAGTGGCTGTCCTTTACTTTTTAGTAGTACATGAATATTATTTTCTGTTGACGTGAAATCAATTTTGTACCTAAAACAATTCATTTCATGTAGGCTCTTCTGACTCTGCAGGGTTAACGATGACATCATAGCAAATGTCCAGTCTCCAGGCAGTTTAACTGGGGATCAGCTGAACGCATGCTGCATTACCAGAGGGGTAACACAGCCCTTTCCAATTTGATGCAACTGGGAAGTGAGTTAATACTGCAGCTCCTCAACTTACCACTGGAGGTTGGTTTAGAAAAGGGATCAATCTCCGTTGACCCCCAGGTTAGAATGTCCCACTTTGCAGCAGAAATCAACATAATATGGGCCTGGTTTAAAAAAAAAAAAAAAGGTTTTGATCTCCATGGTAAGATTTCAGATCCATGACAACTGAACAGGGGATGATTTTTTTTTTTTTTTGCACCACATTAGGTAAAATTCTTTACAGACAACAAATTTATGTATTTATGTAAACTGGGACATGGTCTTTTGATTGGCACTGAGGATAGCCAAAGTCTAGCCCTGATCAATAAAGCTGTCTTGACTTCTGAGCTGTGAATAAAGACCTAACAGCACATTCATTTATATTTTAAGGAGAATACATTTTGTTGTACTGTTAATAGATCTAACAGTTCGCCATGACTTGGAAGGGTCCAGCCAACCCACACCAAACACTGTGCTGATTTGGCGGTCGGGAGGAGTGTAACGAATGCGGTTCGAGATGCGGATCTGGGGGATCTGGTACCTGCAAACGAATAAATGCGATGTGTCTACTTTGGATTATTCTGTAGTACGGTTCAATTGGGAGTATTTTAGGATGTTCTTAATTGGAGTTCAGGTCCTGCATGTCGTGGGCCTGGAAACGCTTGGGTTTAGACCAGCTCCTCATTGTGTGCACAGGGAGGGGGGCGTCTATCTGTTGTAGGTGAGGCCTGCTGCGTTCATGTTGTGTTTTGGGGGTATTTACTCCAGTCAAGGTTTATTCTCTTTGAATTTTGTGTTTCTTTTTTTATTTTCATGTGTGATTTTTATGTTTCCACCACGGATGCTGCTAGAAGCAATGACGACATCTTTCTTGCACGATCAGAGATCTGATTCATTCCCCAACATCACCTGAGGGGTGCACCTGCGGGTGCTTCTGAGGATTGAATGTTCTTTGCTTTAGATAGTCTTGTGGCCCTTTATTTCCCACTGGGTTTTTGGCCTAGTCTAGAGTAGTTAGCCTCTACGGGGTCTTTTGCCGTTCCTCTTATTTTTGGAATCTGACAGTCTAAATTATGCTAAAATTCAAAAATTCAAACTCCAAATTTAATCACTTTAATCATTTTAACCGATCAATCAACTGATTCCAATCTGAGCTGCAAACCTGTACACATAGTGGGGACGGGAGTTTGGCCACTACGAGGGGTCACATTTAGTAGACTGTGCTTCGTTATTCCCTGCTTAGCTCGCAGTTGTGGGCTGTGCCCTTTTCGGTGGGACCGCGTGCTCTACTGCTGTGATCTAGATAAGCTTTTCATACATGCAAAGAAAAATGGGGTGCAAAAACAAAAAGCGGGGACTGTAATATTAAAAACTGCATTTTGGGGCCTTTGTATAATGTTGGTTCATGAGTCCATGACTTATGCTTTAGATTCTGGTCTGTTGAAGGACACAGTTTCGGTTATCATTCTGGCTCCACCAAGTCTGCTAAGTTTTGACACGTAGCCATCTAGAGAACTTCCTGATGTTTTCATGTGATGTTTAAAGACGGCTGTTTCCTACTGACAATTCATTCTGAATCATCCTGCATTCTGTGATGTGAGTTAATGGCCTCTCGATATTGTATACAGACTGGAGATTAAACCCACTTTGCTCCTTCGTTGTGGTCAGTGCATTGTTTAACTGCCGATTGACTGCCTCACCTAGTTCAAGTTCAAGTTAACTTTATTAATACCCGTAGGTAGATTTGTTTTGCAGTAGGAGAAGGCATCTCACACACAACCTTTGCCGTCATTAATTTAACACAGGACAAAAAACATGTTTTACAATAACACAAGACAGACATGGCAGGTACTCACAATGCTCACTGACCAGGATAAAAGTAGATTTTGCCCACAAGGCCAAGAACAATAAATAGAAGTAAAAAACCAAGGTCAGGGTTTCTAATAAATATAAATAAATAAATTAAAATAAATTAAAAGCAGGATAGACCTCATCAATAAATAAAATACGTTAAGATTTGTTTAAAAGAGAGACAGCAGCAGGGACGAAGCTGTTCCTGTAGCGTGTGGTCCTAGTTCTAGGGACTATAAATCTGCGTCCTGATGGCAGTAGCTGGAACTCACTTGCTAAGGGATGGGAGGGATCATTGGGGCGATGGAGCCGGCGAGCCGCTGCTGCTGCTTCACGTACAGCGACTCCAGACCCGGCTGTATTTCCCCAATCAGCCGACCTGACCATTTAATTATCTGATTGAGTGAGCTCCTTTCTTTTAGAGTCAGGTTTCCGAACCATGATGCTAATGAAAAAGTTAAAACAGATTCAATAAAAGCATGATAAAAAAGTGTCATCATGGTCCTATCTACATGGAAACAGGACAACTTCCTCAGACACAACAAATAGAACACATTATAGTGTACAGTCATGGAAAAAATTATTAGACCACCATTTTTTCTTCACTTTCTTGTTCATTTTAATACCTGGTACCAACTTAAACATCATCATGTGACTAAAACAGACAGAAAAGAAAACACTGAATGCATAAAAGCAGTGTTTTTGGCAGTACAACGCCATAGCTATTGATGTAAAAACTTAAGTGATTTAGGTTATAATCAAGCAAACATTGGAAAATGGTAAGATATCAGCTCTTAAATAAAACTCTTATGAGCCATTTTTGTGGTTATCGTTATGTTTGTCCAAACAAATGTACCTTTAGTTGTACCAGGCATTGAAATGAACAAGAAACTGAAGAAAACAAGGGTGGTCTAATAAATTTTTTCCATGACTGTATATACTTATAAATAAGATATACTCAAATTTCTAGATTACACAGTGCATCAGCTAGACGCAGCAGTAATTTCTGATGTTACCACTGAAAAAAGGAACATCTACAATGGGAAGTCCTGCTGCGGGCATCCACCTGCAGCTCTGCAGCTCTGAAGTAGCCGGGAGACACGGTGGATCATCTAAGGACCCTTCCAAGTGGAGGTCCATTGGGATCCCACAGTCACTCAGGCCCAAGAACTTGCAAGGCTTGCCCAGCCCACAGGTGACTGAAAAAGGTCTAACCTCATGAGTGGCAGGCCGAGCGAGGTGGGGTGGGGTCCCAGCGGAGCTCTGCTCGTCCTAATTTCAGCTCTGGCAGCACTCATTGTGGAGGTTGTTTTGGTAGCAATCGGAAAGATTTTAACAGAATGATTGCATAGTAGGTTAGCACTGTTGCCTCACAGCTAGAAGGTTCCTGGTTCGAACCTCGGCAGGGGGGGTCCTGGATTGAACCTCGGGGCCTTTCTGTGTGGAGTTTGCATGTTCTCCCCGTGCTTGCGTGGGTTTCCTCCGGGTACTCTGGCTTCCTCCCACAGTCCAAAGACATGCATGTCAGGTTAATTGATAATTCTAAATTGCCCGTAGGAGTGAATGTGAGTGTGAATGGTTGTGTGTCTGTATGTGTGGCCCTGCGATGGACTGGCGACCTGTCCAGGGTGTACCCCTGCCTTTCGCCCGTAGACAGCTGGGATAGGCTCCAGCAGATCCCCGTGACCCTTCAAGGATGAAATGGGTATAGAAAATGGATGGATGGATGGATTGCATAGTAATATTAATTACTAAAAAGAATTATAAAATGGCATTGTGCAGTACAAGGGAGAAAGAGGCTTCAAAAGCACATTTCAGAAATTCTATAGCTGACATCACAGGGGAGTTGTCCAGTTCTTATGTGGTTATACCACTTCAGTCAAGCACGGTTTAACCCACAACTGTGTTCTAACATCTACATATACTGTATCATTATGAGTTCAGTGAAATTAGCCATATTCTAACCAACAGCACCAACTAGCATACAGCTATTAAATTGCTTACTGGATTGTGTTTGTCTTTTCTTCTTGTTTATGTCGATTTAATGTTCATACTAATCTGGACAATAAGTGAAAACATCACTGCTTTTCTTCACATTGATCGCTCCAAATGTCACATTAAATCTTTACACAAAACTGCTGAAACAACTCTGCAAAAATACGAGTAAAAGTCATTTTATTTATTCAAAAACACACGATTTTCATTACAAAGACGAATCAATTTTCAACTTGCTTCCCCATAAAAGATCACTGATGTTAACCACAAGTGCATACATAATCCTCACATGGAAAAAGATTCTATGCAAAATTCTATGCAGTCATGCAAAATAAATGCTTATAAACAAATACAAAACAAAGGAAATGAAAACACACCTCAACAGACGAGGTTTCAAAGAGTGCAACATCCCATCTACTTATTCAAACACTGCATGATTCATCGAATAGCCCTCCCATCCATTATGCTTCTCCTCTGGACTACACTACCATGAAAGATGATTTACAATCTCAGTTTGGTACCAAGTGAAATGGAGAATATTTCTTAATAACTTCCACACAGTGGAAGAAAAAAAATACACTTACTTAAAATATATTAGATTTGATTTATCAGAACAAATGTTCCATTACTTTTGTCAAAAGGAAAAAAAAACTTAATTGAAAAACCTTATAATGAATAACTATAAAAAGCAGTAAAGTACCATGAGTCTGGAGCGCTCATCTATATGCAGAGCTTGTTGTGCAGAGCCTCTATATACAACTGATGGATGTGTTTGCATGATGCCTATTAAAGAGAGAGGTCATTTTCATATTGTTAGATATCCTCTTTTTGACCTTTTCATTGTTTGCATTATGTTGCAACTGCATGCATCCAAGGCCATTGTTGGTGCTGCAAGGCTACATGAGCTGCAGGGAAGGGGCAAAAAGCAATCGACAAGGCTTCAACGGGAGATGGGATTGCCAGTTGTATATCTTAAGGCTGGACATATTTATGTCCAAAGAGGTTTGCCTTTCTGCCTGCTCATCACAGCAACTGTCTGGTGGTGAACTGTGTGCAGTTTTTGCTAGCTTCAGAGGCAGACTCACTTCATGTACATGCGGTAAAATCTATATACTATGCACTTAGCTTTAACTTCTAACAAAAGGACAGTAGGTATGAAGTTTAAAATAGCTTCATGGCAGATTTTTCATGCTTTTTGAGGCTCAGTTTTAAACTATTAGTTAAAATGTAAAAGCAGACAATAAAATAGCTGTGCACTGTTGTTCTAATCCCATGTAATCACTTTAATAAGTCCATTTTATTATCTGGTAGTAAAGTAAAGTGCCTGCTAATTGACTACAACAACACAGTACGGACAAAAGACGAGAAGAGAAACTGAAAACTTAACCTCTTCTAGTTATATAAAATAATTGATGCCGAGACGATTTAGGCAAATTGAATTTTGGGATTTGAATAAACAAAAGAAAAAGAAGACATATGAGCACCCAAACATAAACTTGATCTGATCAAACCATAACAGAGCTTGGCAGAGATGGAGAAATTCCTGACAGCCAACTGAAACAAAGACTCACTAATCTCTAATGTCTCTAATTAAATCAGAAAGAACTTAACTGTTTCTACAGAGACAAGTAAACCAAAATCAATCTTTGTTTTACCATTCTGAACTATAGATGTTATCAGTACTTATTCTCAGGAGATAACCTCTTCCCAGCCACTTCGACCACAAACAAGAAAACATTATTTTACAATATAAGGTGCATTTGTCCCAAGCTAGCCTGCTGAACAACCCTCCACCACTGAGCTCGACGATGGGTTTCTGCTAAAAGTCCCGAAACAAAGTCATCAGATTTCTGCCGCGGTCAAAAAATTATTGCAGACAACCTTTGGTCACAAGACCTTTGGGACGGCTGTCATTGAACCGAACCTTTTCTGTATGATGCAGGACCGCTGATTTGGAGCTACATTGAAAGATTTTGTCACAATTCTTTCATGACAGTGATCTTTTTTTTGCAGTGTATAAAGGAAACTGAATCTAGCCCAATGCTTATCTGGGCTTCAGCATTTAACGTGCTCAGTTATTTCTTTATTTTCTTTTTTTAAATTTCATTTTATATTTCTTTCACTCTTGCTATTGTCTGACTTCAATAAACTTGCAGGGACATCCACTCCTAGGCTTGGCAAGTAGAAAACTGAACAGTTTTATAACACTTTCTAGATTGATATGCAGCAATGATTGCTTCTCCAAGACCTATGCTTTTGTCTTTCCTTCTTGTGTGAATTGCGTCGTGTGAACACACACGCACCCAGTGAAGACCAGTTTGTATTTGGCACCACTTGACTGCAACTTACCCTCTTGAATCCTATGGAAACGGTGAGGCGGTACTTCGCATTAGCCACATAAGTTTATTATATATATGACCACAATTCAAACTCTATTAAGTATGTGCTGGATTGTATTGCTTAAAGGACATAAGAAAGTCATCTCACTTCCATTCAGTGTATTCAAGGTAAATTACTGTATTTGGAAACAAATAATAAACTTATACTTAAAAATAACTTAATAATAAACTTTTTTAAAAATAATTCATACATGAATGGATTAAACTATAGAATTATAGCTGGCATAACAACATGTATTTGAGATTCGTAACCCTGAAAATATAAAAATGGGAGTTAAATGTCCACTGAGTGAAGTCAAACAGCACATGGACAAATAGAGAAGCAGTCGGAGGCTTGTCAGGATAATTTTCTGGGCTGTTGCATTACTGTGTCTGATAAATGGCTTCTCACAGTGGTTATTCTAATCTGTTCATCCTCTGTGACATCTGTCTGAATGAGCACAGAGACAGAGCCTTGAACCCTAATAATACATTTCTTTAAAAATGGTGACTATGATTTTGTTTGTGTTCCTACAGCATTCTGCAATCGACCTTCTACTTTTATAGAATAAGATCCAAAACCCCCTCACATTTATTTTCTGTTACAAATATTTCAGTCTAAGGACCTGATCTTGCGCCAGATATCCTAAAGCCACTATTAAGGGATAGCGGGTAGCAGGGAGGGCATTCCCCCACAAAGAATGCAATCTTCCACCTCCCTAAACCCACTATCCTACCTGCGCTAACTGCTATATTATGCATGGGAGTGGTTAGGGCGTTTCACCTGTTAAACCAAAAGAGTTTTGTGACACCATTGAGCCAGAAGAACAGGTATGATGACATCTACTTTCTACCACTGAGCGCATTTCGGGTGCGCAAGGAGAGGGTCAGTGCATGAAGGGATATGTGCACAGTACAAGAAACTCCACAATAGTGTTCTGGAAAACCTTATCTGACAGTTACAGAACCAATTTAATGATCACAAACAATCAATGTTCCTGTCCCTCCTCGACCACCAGCAGTTTCAGACGTATCGGAAATAAATTCCCGCATAAAACCTTTTCCACCTTAACACCAGAGACACGGAGCTCTATTTGATGATCTGACCTGTTTAAAAACAGACGTGACTGTGATGTAGGCCATGACGGATTTTGAGAGGAAATGTCCTAAAGATCTCCTCGTTTCCTCCACAGCAAACATCTGAATGAGATCATGCCACAGCTGTACAGACTGACGTGTCTGGCCGTGACTATTCTGACATTGTCAAATGACCCTGAGAGATCGTTGGAATCAGCTCAGCTTCTAATCAATAATCACTATTAACTCTGTGTGTTAAAGGAGAGACGGATGTGACATGAGGAGGCACATAGGCCAGAGTGGAGTAACAGAAAAAGTGGTAATTGATGTGATTTGGAATCAATCTATAAGCAATGACATGGGTGATTCAATAATTCAATGATCAGAACAGAAAGATGTATTGTAGATGTATTCGGTATGATTTGGATCAGTACTGTGAGTCTCTGCTGCAGCGGCTGAGTGGAGTCACTGTGTACCCAGGGGAATAAAAACAACTGATATGTTTAACAAAAACAGGAGAAGAGATCAGGCAGCAGCTGGGTGATGTAATGTAAACAGAAGTAACAGAAGAAGAGGTGATTTACGTGATTTGTAAGCAATTCCTAATCAATGAAATGTATGAAATGTGTGTGTGATTAGTCAAGGATCAGAAACAAAATGTATTAGTAATTTTGGTAATAGATCTGTGTTAGTTAATGTATGTTAAAAGGGAAAACTTATTTTGTTGGGTCAAAAACGGACAGAGACAGAGCGGAGCGCATGTTCCTCTCTGGAATGTCAACAGGGCAGGAGAGAGGGCGTAAGTGTAAACATAAGTTACTTCGCACATACACAACACTGGGGCCAGGTGTCTGGGTCAAATGGTGATGTCGAGGTGGGGCTGTGTGTTTGGTACAGAAGGCGGTACATGGGCTCCGGACTGCAGACGGAAGGTTCATTGCCGAATTCTGTTATTAAACACGAACCAATCAATCAATCAGTTAATGTAACGTTGGAACATACGTTGGTATGTAGATCGTTAGAAAAAGGGTTAGCGTTAGCTGATAAGCTTTAGCTTAACGAGCGGTATAGCCAAGAAAAACAAGGTGGCCTTGGACTGGTGATAGGGAAGATGTCATGCTGTAAACATATGAAGTCATTGGGGGACAGGGCCTGTGGAATATGAATGATGTAATCGGGATTATGTAAAATTATGCACGCCTCTGTATATGTGAATAACCAATCAGAAGTGTCATGTGAAGTTTGAGGGAAATTATGTATGCATATGCAAAGGTGAGAGAACCAATCAGATGAAGGCTGGTGCGGGGCGAGCAAGGAGAGAGAGAGCGCATAAAAAGAGAAGGCAGAAGGACTCTGGGTGGATTTCTGGAGCGATTTCATACGAAGAAGGATTAGCTGCACCTGGACGAGCAACCCCCATCTGGAGGATTAACTGGAAGGAATTACTTCAAGAAAAGAAGACAGAAAGACGCTTGGAACAGGATCTACGAATTTTTCCCAATTCTTGAAGGAATAATTGGAGCCTTTTTGGTTAGCCTAGCTCACCGCTAGCAAGGAGGAGGGGCCGAATCAGCATACCGGCCGGCCTGATCGTTTGAGCTCTCTCTCTCTCCCTCCCTGCCAGCGGCCTTGAAAACGCAAAGGTGCACATTGCGTACCAGCCTGTCCTTGACCAACCAGATGAACTGATCAGTAAGCCACAGCTTTAATTTGCCTTTTTAGAATTATAAATTGTATAACCAATCAATGCTGTTGCTTAACCTTGCTAATCTGCTTTAATAAAATATAAAAAACTGTCATAAGACGTCGTTGTGGACATTACATCTGTATTCAGAATTCTGAAGACTTGTTTATGCCTCTGCACTAACACACAGGTTCTTATGGGTTATTTTAGCCACATTTTTGTCAAATTGTCCCTGAGGCTCGCTGTCCGAGCCGCTAAAGTTTCCTAGCCTGTAACAAGAGCCCAGATCGTGAGAGAAGAGTTGCCGTTAACAGACGTGACCGATAGCTGGACTTCGAGCCACCCGGCTATTCCTCTGAAGGACAGTTATTGGAGTGAGCGGGGCATACGTTTGGAAGTAGGCAGTGAGAGCTAGGCGTATCTTCTCGACACCAGCTTAAATAAGTTGAGGAAATCTAGTGAGGAACCTCTCCTAGACCGCAACTTCTTACCCGTAGGATGGAGAGCTGGTCCCGGTGACAGACTCTGCTAATCAGAGACTGAACCAAAACTGGGGGATTTTACAACATCCACCACAACTGCTGACCAGACATCCTCTGCCCTCAAGAGAATAAAACCTATGCAAGTAATTCAGTGATGTGTAATCGAGAGGTAGAGCCGTTTGTGCATGTCCACATTTGACCAGCTGGATGCACATTTATGCTATTTGGACGCGCTCTTTTACGCACCGACATGCAGGTGTAGCCTACCAGCTACCCTAAACCCGTGATCACAAGATACCGAGTTTGCGGGAAGCGCAAGAGACACGCCCATTGCCACACCTACAATGCGAGTAAGGGAGTCGGTGTAGCGGGTAGCGACTTTAGGGAAGCGGAAGATTGCATTGCGGTTGGCAGAGGTTCCTAAACCCGCAATTTGCGGGTAGTGGGTAGCGGCTAGCGGCTAGCGGCTAGCGGGAGGTGTACGATCGGGGCCTAAGAGCACAATACAGGAGTGATCTAACGGAATATTTTTTTTAGACAGCCAGAAACCTGCTCATCAAGTATTTTGCTTTTTGAAAGTGAATACAGAATACAGAATGCCTTTATTCTCCAGCCAACAGCTGTAGGTCCCACAGATTGTCTTTTTGCAAGCAGCACTAAACAGTTCTGTGTTTTCAGCTGTGACATGCAACTTCTCCATTAACTTTGTCTCCTCATCAGTTGGTCCTTTGAGCAGTGTGCGCGACCACCTAAATCACTTTTATGATAATTTTGCTGATTTCACCTGTTTCCACCTGGGAGGACATGTCCACTCCAGTGTCCTGTGTGCAACAGATTTCTGATTAAACTTTGTATTTATTTGATGTTTTCCTCTGATTTTTTTCCTCTCTTTGACCATCTGCATTTAAATGCTGAAACTAATTATTGCTGCTCTTCTTAGCAACCCTTTAATCTGAGGGTACTGTACAGGACTAAAGCACAAATTAATGTAAATCTTTTAGAAACATTATCAATATTTTCTCCCTATTATCACTCTAATTATAGCTTAGCATATTTCTCAGTGCTTTGTGAGTAATTTATTTCCTGGAGTGGAGGATATGAGCCCCATTAATCCTGCACACGTCATCAGAAGAAATAAGCCAACCTCCTAAATGTTCTAATTATGTCAAACTCAAGTGTTTATATCTCACTTTCGTATATTACTGATTAAAGAGAAATGGAATTATTTCATGTGCCATTTTGAGGTCTCCAATGTATCCCTGTCATACACAGTATAAATACAGAGTCAGCCAAATATGTTACCTGTATCATGAGACAACCCTCCTCTTATGCATGGTAATTGAATAGCTCTTTTTCCCTGACTTGTACATTTTGTACCTGCAGATGAAAAGTGCCCACTTGAACAAATCTGATAAATTACATGTGGCAAACTGTTGACCAGTCATTTTTCTGACAGGGTGTATTACCTGATTTGTTCTGTTCTGTGAAGATGAATGGCTTGATTGCTTCTTTTAGGGAGTAAAATTACATGCTAATGCTCTTTAATATCTGATGCCTTCTTCCAAGACCTTTGACCCACATAAAATTTCTAGATCTCCTTCATAACATGAGTCACTGTATGAATGGCAAAGTCTGAGGAATAAGTAAGTCTAATCTTTTTTTTAATAATAGGTAGTTTTCCTGCATTTCAAACAACAGAGACACTCATACATTTTCTAATGTGGCATCATTCCGCAATCCTCATTGCATCAAACAATTTACTGTCAATGCTGTCTACATCAGTGACTCCCTAAAGCCTGATTTATACTTGAACGTCAGGTTGTCTGCGTCACCTACGCAGATGACGCAGAGATGCCCCCCCCCACGCTACGCAGACACTATGCAGACACTACGCAGACACTCCGGTGCACCTACCCAAAATTGTAGGTCGACCCAGACAGTGTCACAGAGAGGAGAGAAAGGAGACCTCTGATTGGTCAATTCTACATCAGCGTAGAAAAAAGTGCATTGAAGAGATGAGGAAGTACCCACATCTGTACGATTCTGGTTCACCACAGTACAAAGACAGCACATATTCTAGTAATTCATAGAGAGAGATTGCAACGAATGTGGGTCTGGATGCGGCCGAGACGGTGAGGAAGTGGAAAAACGCAAGAGATAAGTTTAGTAAGTTTAGCTAGTTCATGATTGTCCATCTCGTGTTGTGGCGTAACATAGCGGAGACCCCGCGAGAATAAATCAAAAGTGACGGCAGCATCTTTGCAACAAGCTGACGGCGACACATTGCCACGAGAGTATACACGGCCCTTAAGTGTGGGCAGCGCCTCCCTTGGTGGGCAGTCGTGGTACTGGAGGTGGGCCGTGAGAGGTCATTAAAAATAAACAAATATATTTTAAATCCTCAATTTTTTTTAAATTGAGGATACATTTTTAATTACTGTAAAATATTCATATTACATATTTGTAATATGTAATTATATTTGTTATATGTGTTGTAACTGCCTCACCAGAACTCACTAATTATTGGTTAACTATTATACCTTAATAGTAAGAAATTACTCAACACTGACCCCTTACACGTAGCTTACGTAGCTTCTAGTCTGGTATGTTGATCACAATTGTGATCAAAGGTTGGGGTGGGCCGCTGAGATTATTTACATTTCATTTTTCATGCATTGGGCTACCGTATTCTGAAGTTGGGAGAATGGCTGGTGTATATAACACACTCTCTCTCTCTCTCTCTCTCTCTCTCTCTCTCTCTCTCTCTCTCTCTCTCTATATATATATATATATATATATATATATATATATATATATCTATATATATATATATATATATATATATATATACATATACGTGTGTGTGTGTGTATATGTGTGTAAGTATGCATTATATCATTCTGTAATCGAATGATCCTGTAGCCAACCTACTCTATCTAACCTTTTTAAAGCTTCAGCTTCATTCTTTCGAAAATATAGTGCAAATTTGAGTTTAATTCGATTTAATATTATCTATTTTACTTATGGACTAACAATGTGTCCAGGGTGTTTCCAGCCTCTAGCCAATTAGCAGCTGGGATAGGGTCTACTAACTTACTTTCTGGACTCCATTACATTATATATTGAATATGTGCAGTTTGTTCCAATCTACTAGCAGCTGAGTTTTTTTTTTTTTTTTTTCAGAGTATCCTATTCTGCCTTCTTGGTTCCCATAGTAACATTACACACAATCTACAGTTTGTTTTAACAGCAAATAACCTCTGGTTAATATCCAGCTCAGTGGATCTGGTTATATGACACATTTCCTCAGATGAGGGAAGATCACAAATTGTTAGTTTAACATGGATTTCTGGTCAAAAGGGTTCTTTTTTTTAAATTCAAGTTAAAAGGACTGAGAGAAATAATGAAGATATAACATTACATTTTGTTTTTATAATAATCTCAAAATCACTGCAGGGCTTTGATGACCAGACATAGACATGTCCACAATCAGCTTGGAGGCTCCCGTCTGAGAGGAGATGAGACGTCTCTCACAGCTCCAGGGCCTTGTCATTGCATCAATAAGATAATGTTCTTCAGGAACTTTCTAGCCCTCTCTGTAATCTGTCTGTTTAAGCTTAAATTCATTGTTGATATCTCATTTTGGGGCTCATTCACTATGATCTGCAGCTTGCTGTCTGACCTCTTGCGTTGCACTAGAGGTAGTCTTTTAATTTTCAATCATGCTTACAAACATAGTTCCAGACACATGGGTAAATATTTTAAAAAATGCATGTTTCAACAACAGAACTTTTGTATTTTTCTATTATTAAATGGTGAGAAGTGTAAACTTTCATTTGGGTCCAAAAAGATATGAATCGAAGCAGTTTTAAGTGAGAATGGAATATGTGTTTGCAGCAAAATGGGAATCGACCTACATCAAAATAAATAGCTATTTTAAGTCTCCAAAAAGACTTAGAAATTTAATTCCACTTAAGTAATAGTGTGGAACGGATCCCTACAGGCAGAAGAAGGTCGTTTTCACTTTATACTTGCACAAGAAAACTTTAAAAGATGAGGATGAGGAGAGGCTCATTTTTGAAGTCAAAAAGCAGCGTGTTTTACTTTTTTTTTTTGGTTATTCTTATTCAAATTGCTAAGTGATCTTGTGATTCTCATGTAAACTCATGATCTCATGAACCCACATGAACAAGCAGCACATCGCTTTTCAAATGCTCCCCGTGGGAGTTGTGGCAACACTGTGAACAGAGCAAAACTGCCACACAGCCAGATTGTAGCGTTTCCACCCCTGGTGGAGCTACCTTACTTTTTAAAGCATTGCAATGGGATGAATAAATACAAAGAATATATGTTTTAACAACAGAACTTTCTGAAGTTAAAACAATCCTGGGTCTATTATTAGATGGTGAGCACAGCTTTGACCATCCTGCATCATGGCTTCTTTGGTAACCTATGAAGTCATTCCCATGTTGCTTTACTTTCCAAATGGTTTTGGAGCTTCACACATTGTCATGTCCTAAACAAAACTGGGTTGCAATAGATGAAAGTCAGACCTGATGCTGGTATGCGCTGTTTCCTTCAGATTCATGATAACGGTGCATGTCTGAAAGAGGCGAAAGATGCATGACTAGCACCCACCAAAAGCACAAGAGGGTGTGGATAATGATATTTTCCATTTCACATCAAAAGTAAAACAGTCCTGAGTTGTGGGCCTTTTTGGTGACCCCCAGTGGTGTTCTGATAGTTGAGAACCCTGCCGGTAAATGGTAACAAGAATCTGATAAAAGGCTGTTTGATCTCAGCACGTTCATATGGTCAGTGTCTCTGAAAACCTCGGGACAGTGGCTAGTTGGTGATGCAAATGCACATTCAACTCTGTTCAATTCAAAAATGCTTTATTAATCCCCAAAGGAAAACTAAATAAATGGAGGATGAATGGAAATACAGAGCATAAGTAAAACACTAAAACTCCATGCTAAATGTCATGCTTGTGACGCAGTAATGAAAGGGTTAATGACCAGATTTACACATGCAGTAGTCAGCTGGTCTGTAGAGACAGTCGTAGAAGTATTCATGTGCATCTAAAAAATGTCCTCACATCACAGGAAAAAAGCTAATCATGTGTGACAGACTACGTAGGTTTAAGATGTTTAAAATGTGTGTGTGTGTCTGTCATATCACTGCTGTGCATTTTATGTTTGTGCATGTGTCAGGGGAAGCCTGCCATCCTGTTTTGTTAAGTAGCATTTGACATCCTCGCTCTTGAGCATGCAGCCTTTCTTTGACATGAAGACGACACTGAAACTCTTTGATGTTCCAGTCTTTAACCAATTAATCCCAAAGCGGGGGGAATCTTTAAGAACCTCGGATTGCAGTGTTTGTAGTTTTCCACCCTGCACTTTGAACAGACACAAATGAACACACGCAGACAATAAATGCAGACATATTTTGAAATATATGCTTCAGGTGCTTTGCTAGGTTGCCACATATATTTGATTTATGCTGTGGATAATTCAAAGGGGTTCACAAGGAATTTACAGAGATCAGATTAACCTCTGAAATAAAGAAATGTTCTCAATAAATGGAGCATGTGACATGTGACAGGAACAATGTGGAGTGTGGAGTAGATGTAATGTCATTAAACTCCTTCTCAAGTGACAAAAGCAAATTAGTCAATGGATTCATTTTTTTTACCAAATCTGTGTGTGTGGAAATGACACAGTGTAGTTGACCACTGTAGGGGGTGAATTTTTGCATTCCTCATCAGTTACAAATTATGCTAAATGACAAATTCATGCATAATTGGAGGTGGTTTGATGGGTGATGATGAATTGCAGTCTGTAGCATCATCACCTTAGCTACTTAGCACCTTCAGTAATCTTGACTTTTGAGCTGTCTGTGGACAAAGACGTAACAGAGGATAATCATTCTCATATTGAAAGTAACATTGCCTTTATTGTAAGGTTGCTAACCAGTTCTAGTCAGAGGAAGAGAGCAAGCTTTGCAGGTAGGCCTTCAGCCAACAGCTTAGTTGGTTTCTCGTTGGCCATTAGCTCAGCTGATCGCTAACTCTATAGACCAGTGGCTTGGCCTGTTTCTCCTCCAGCACCGAGACTCATTTAGGTAAGATGGATTGTGTTTAACTGACCACAGCTAGCCTCAGCTGTCCAACTCGCACCCACATGAGTGCAGCAACTCTGCCGGAGTCGTTTCAGACGTTGTTTCAGTAGTAATATGTAAAATGAGGATAGATGCACATATTTTACGAGTATGAATGTAAGGTAATGTTGGTTAACATTATCGGTAAGTATGAGCTAAGCTAAAATAGCTTGCTCATGATAACGGGTAAGGTCTGCCAGGTTTGGCCATTTCCCCCATTTGCTCATTTTTGGATTAACCAGGGTTGGGTGAAATCAATTCCTGCCAATACAACATCAATCAGAGCTCTGAAAAATGGTCTTTAAAAGTACTCTTCAGAAAACCAGTTCAAGTATGTTCTGCTGTCTAGTTACGTTCCAGAACCCCGTACGATAGGTGAAAATCCACGATATAGCAAAACTATATAGAAAACAAATAAAAACATTTTAAGTTCAGTATGGGTAGGCTACTCACCAGTAAAGACACACTGCTAATTTGAATTATGATGATGAATTAGCTGTGTAATTGCTACTGATGGAGTAGGCTGATGTAGGTGTCAACGAGTAGGCTACGTACAGCAAGCAAAATAGTGGATTTATAGCTCTTCAGTAGGCTTTTCTTCTTATTTTGTTATTCATTTTTTAGCCTAGAAAAATCTCATTTTAGTGCAAAAAAGAATACATTATCGCTATAAACCACTGATCTCTGCTGTATAGCAAAGGTTAAGCAATAGAAAAATACATATATTAATGAAAAAAAAAATCTACAATATAGCAAGACCGCAAAAGGTTAACTGTGGGGATCACTGTACATGTCACAGTGAAATACACAGAGGAAGGATGCGGAAGACTTTTGTTTTCATTAATTAGAAGTGAGTCTTAATGTATGAGTCAAGTTTTCATTGGGTGGGAGTTGATTGGGTTTTTTTCTATCTCAATTAATTTTGCCATTGTTGAGTGCTGATCTGAAACAGATGCTGTGTCTATAACAGGCTTATGAAATGTCACAGGGTGACAGCGAATGACAAGGAGGAGACAAAAGACGATGTAACATGCGAATAGGCAAGCAAAGACAACGAGGCTGAGAGGGAGAGCCCTTGTTGCACACCAGCTCTGCTTAAAATATTTGACACAGTTTCAGTACTCCAATAAATGAATAATAGAGGAAGAAAGGAGTGTTAAGAGCATTTCCACTCTCCTAATGTTGAAAGAAGCTGCACACAGGAGAAAAAGAGAACAACAAGGCCTGTTTGTAAATGCACTGAACTTTTTTTTTTTTTTTTTTTTTGGTAGTTAGCTTAAAAGGAGTTATTGCCCACTTTAAGGATTATTTTTAGTGCATCAGGCTTCCAAATGTTACTCCTTATAGTACATGATGGAATTTTTGAATGTGTCCCCTGGGGGATCTTGGATTCATTTTAAGATTAATGAATTAGGCTGTGCTTATGGAGAGGTGGGCTAATACCACTTTAAGCTCTGCACTTCCAGACCTGACACCCCTCTCCCAACAAGCTTCATCAAACCCACCACTAAGACACAGAGTGCACACAAGCAGCAGCAACCTGGGATTTTATTTTTTCTAAGTACCTCAAGTGCTCCCCTGCTTTTTTCCCTTCTACTCTATTATTGTTATTTTTTTATTTATTTTCAACATCTGCTTAAGCTCACTTGGCTGCTTTCTCGCTGACTTAGCAGCCTCTTCTACAGATGCCTCTGGAGCTGCACAAAAGAAAATGCAGCATAAAATAAAACTGCAAGAAGAAAAAACATGCATGGAGGACAGTGTGCTGGGAAACAAAGAGAAATGTTATACCCTTTATTTTTTTGTTCATTGAAATAATGAAATTAGAATCAGGGGAAGATTTTAACATGGAAACTATAAAGCCGCATGCTTAAAAGCTCATAGAGGGAGTGCTGGCCTGGTTACCTGATAAGGAAAAAGAAATGTATATCTGAATTGACTCACTTGAATCTTCCACAGCTACCTCAAAGTCAGTTGTCTGACTTTTCTGCAAAGTTTCCTTTTGTCAGTAATACGCTTCTGAAATGGGATTTTCCAGCATGTCAACAGCTTCATGTGCTTTTCTAAATCTTAATGTCTATGAAATGGCGTTTCATTGCCTGTAAGGCTCTTTGAAACACCGGTAGTCTTGTGTTTAAGTGCTATGCAGATATTACATTATGTAATTTACTTTCTTGCCGGAATAACAAAGTCTACGACATACAAACAAGCTGGCACAACTATCTTCATTAGTGCATAGACTTTCATTCACTGTTGACAGTCTTACCCAAACTTTAACCATCACCAGATTATACTGAATCCAATAATTACCTTCAATTCACACTTTAGCTCTCACCCTAACCAGGACCTGGATCACTGTTGGATTATGGAAAAACGCTGGAAACTTTTGGAAAAAACCACACAGCACCATTAAAACCATCATCGCAAAAGGGGAATAATATAACACGATCACACCAAACATCACCGCGAGAAATGAAAACAATGCAAGATTGTGATGGGAGTTGTATTTAACCTGTGCTTCCATTGTACATGTGCACAGTATCAGCTGAACTGAGCATCCATAGCGTCTGTTCTAGGCTCGGCCCCCAGCTGGGGCCAATCTGCTGGTCAGGTGTGGCGCGGCGGTAACAGCTGTGGCCTCACCAGCAAGCTGAGAGTGCACTCAGCCCGTACACAGAAAGAGACAGCCTTCACTGCAGTGCAGCCAATCGCACTGAGAGATGAGTATCTCTGAGGCCGGTCATTGTTGAGCAAACTGAAATGTATCTTTTTCAGAGAAAATCAGAGTAACCTTTGTCATGGCGGTAAATCAACATGGACAGAAACTAATGTGCTACCAACACATTAATGCATAAAGTGACAGTTAAAAGCTGAAACTTGACATGTGAATTGTTTCTGTGTCCATGCTTTGCTTCTGAAAGTGACCTCACCACAACACAAGTGCATCAGTTAACCACTGATCGTGGATTTAACCCCACTGGAGGGACGTTCCCTCCGGCCGTGTCGAACTACTGCTAATGCTAGCCAGTTCCACACCAAAAATAGCTAGCAGACCAAACATTGGGGAAGATTATGCCTAAATAAAGACTCTCCAGTGTATAAATCACCATGTCACTGATCCCTTCCGCCTCCAAGACAACAGGTTTGCTTTCTGCAAGCTGTCGCCGGCTTTCCACTCTTTCAAATTAAAAATAAAGAAGTGGAGAAATCGAGACAGAGCGAGGGAGAGAAGGGAGTTGACGTTCATCACTCGAGTGCCGTGGCTTAGCCTAAGAGGCTTGAATAATCAGTATGTTAAGCTGTCAGGGTGTGCGCTCGCACCTTACACGCGCTTACTAACTCCTGGGTGCTTTTTAATCAAGCAAAAATGCTGAGAGGCAGTGGAGAGTGCCAACAGCCCAGGCTAAGCAATGAGCTTTAGAATATCTGTTACACTTTTTCCTGACAATAACAGACGTAAGCTTTTTTTCTCCTTCTTTTCTGTAAAGAAGACAGAGTCAGTGTTCTATAGCTCTTTATTTCCTGTGCATCGTCACAGTCTAACTGCATCATAATACAAAAAAAATACTTTTTGAACACAGTCCAAGTTCTTGTTGTTGTTGTTCTTCCTTAGGAACATCCAGCCTTTGTGCTCAGATTTATCAGGAACCTTTGACCACAATGTGACTCTGGAGTCAACTGTTTATGGGCTGTAACAGTCAATGATTAACAATGATTACATCTCATCCAACTTCAATCGCACTTTGTGTTTACTGATAATAAGCCAATTTTGTGAGCACAAAGACGCATCTAACCCAAAGCACCCTATCAAAAAAAAAAAAAAAAAAAAAACAACAACAAAAAAAAAAAAACATGTAATGCCCTCAGTAATACCCCTCCACTCTTGTGAAGGGCAGTGGAGATTTAGTAGAGCTTCATTGTTGACTCAAGATCAAAAGACTCACATTCATCATTTAGACCCAAAGAAACAGCAGCAATAATAGCTAAATAATAACAGAACTGCATACATGCACTATTTCATACCTGCATTCTGCACATCAGTAGGGTCGATTTAGAGGTCAACCTTTATTAGAAAATATAAGAATTTCTGAGAGCAGTCGATGCTGTTGTCACACGCTCACTGCACGAAGTGATCAGATATTCAGAGTCAGTGGGTGGGTATAAAGATTTAAGGAAAATCCAAATGGATGTCAGAGAAGACGTGGCTAACTGGGTTACAGTTTTGACTCTTGGTCTAAATTTTCAGTCGTCAGTGCTGAAACATTAAACCCATCTGAAAGTAGATTGAAATGGATTGAAAACTGAACCTTCAGGTTCTACCTTCAGGTAGAGGTTGATGCTGATATTTAATATCTGCCTGAACACTGCTATCATTTCAACACGATCACTGAATATGAAACTTGGACCTGTTTCTAGTGATGAAGCTTTCATTGAGTTCTCCTCTTGTGAAATTTGAATCCCCCTGTGATAGCATGCAAAAAATGCTTTTGCAGAAAACAGAAACTTGGCATGGTATGAACATTACAAAGTCTGCATATGACCTAATACAGGTTGGAATTTAGGTTGCCTATTTCTTTGCCACTCAGGTAAATTCCAAATATGGTGTGTATGGGTGCTATTTGGAGTAAATGCTTTATGTTGGTCTCTGTTGAAAGTAAATGCCATAAAATTTTCTTCCTAACTGTGATAATCACTCCACCCCAAAGAATGAATGATTTGCACAGGTTCTTAAAGGAGGCTCCAAACAGACCTCAGGCTACATTCCCAAGATTAAAGATTGTTCATTAAATTAGCTTATGATTAAGTAACAGTCTTAAAAATAAATATCTCAATTTAAAGTTGAGTTGCAAAATAAAGTTTAGAGTTCCTGGGATAAAATATGACATGTTAATATTTAAACAAAGTAGGTTGGTGTGCAGTGCTTCAGTTTTACAACACACACAAAAAAAAAAACCTTAAACGTACAGTGACAACAAACATGTTGCTTAATGAAGATTTACATGTTCAAAATGTAGACATTCATCTGCATAATAATATGACTGACAGAATAAGACATGTTTTTCATAATACATAATACAGTGAACCCTCACAGTTTGCGGTCTCAGCAATTGTGGTCTAAGTACATCGTGGAGGGGTTAAAAAATATTTATTGAAAAAAAAAAATATTCAAATTTTTTTTTTTTAAATCGAAAAAATTCACACGAAGCGCCCGAGGCTGAAGCGAAACACATCACATCAAGAACAAGTCTCAGGAAGCAACAAGAAAATCGAAGCAACGAAAATCGAGGCCTGTGATGGCTGCTACGACGGACATTACTGTGCCGTCCGTTGTCTGTATGCTGATTGGCTGACACGCGTCCACTCATCCCCTCATCTCCCATCTCTTGCTCTTGTGAGAGAAAGCCGAGTTTAACGCTGATATACTTGGTGTTTCTATTCGTCAGTTCCGAATATCACTTGCTTACTTCAGTGATTTAGTGCAGTTTTAAAGTTAACTCATTCACTGCCATTGATGTCTATATACTTCAGTTGGGTCTAATATGTGTCACTGGGGTTGCTAGGCAGAGTGACAAAATAAATATCAAAATTTTGAACATCATAGTTAGTGTTCCAATCCTCCAGATGGCAGTATCGCCACTCTCTATAAAGAGGGGGGAGCTCAGGCACAAATGAGAGGCGCCACGACTCGAGAACTATATTTTAAACTTCCATGGTTTGCCTAGGTTTTTTTTATAGTGTAAATCTACTTAAGTTTCAATAAAATGTTGTGCTCAGATTTCCTTTTAAAGAATAAAGCTGCTATCTGAGACCAAAACCCCGAGCCTGTTGCTTCCATGACCCGGTAAAATTTCCTTTTCTCTCTACGTCACAATCAGACGAACCTAGCGGGATTGGTTGCCATAGTAATGCCCATAAACACACAGCAGCAGAGAAACCCCTTTCCAACACATTTCGCAGGGTTCATTCAGCAACCAATGAAAACATTCACAATCAAGACTACGTAATCACGTTTAATCATAAACATTTACAGTACAATCAAAAATGGCGGAAAACAAGAAAAAGTGCCAGCAGTACTATGGTAATTACATAAATTATAGATTTATTCCATCAACGAGCAACGTACATCTGCCGGTGTGCTGCTATGTGAGCAGGTTCTCCAATGAAGCCATGAAGCCGTCACGATTACAGGAGCATCTTTCTAAAAAAACATCCAGACAAGGTATCTAAAGACTCGGCTTACTTCCAGTCACTGAGGAACCAGCACTCAACAATTAAATCATTTTCCGCAGTTGGCAAAGGTAGGCTTCAATTATATTATTATAAAAGCCTGTTCACACACACATAAATGTGTAGCTATTTATTACATTTTTATAGTAGCCTAGAGGTCAGATATTTCACCTGTCTGTTCTTCGATGTAGCGCTTTCAGTAAATCCTCCTCCTCCGCGGCTTCTGTCTTTCTCCTGAATCAGTGCAAAAATTTCCTCCACAAATTATCTCCGCTAAAAACGGGAATCCCTAGCGCGCATTACGTCATACCATAGTATGAGGAACTCCAAGGGGGAAAAAAAATGTTCATTTTTGTTCACGTGTTGGATGAGCTGACCTGCTGCTCTACACTGGCCACTTAAGTATTATACTTACTTATAATATAATTCTACTCCTAATAATAATAATAATAATAATAATAATAATAGTATTATTTCCATGTAATTTCTATTATTTCTATTTCCACAAATTAAAATCCATGCTTACACACTGCCTTATTGAAATTGAAATGATATGATACAAAATAATTTATCCCCATACAGTTGTCATCGGATGTGTTTTGTGTATCAGGCTGTAAATATGTTTAAATCTACTGCAAAGTTGATCACTTTAACATGGGGGCCAGATATGATTTTGCTCTGTTTTGGAGCCTCTACTGACCAAGTGGTCAGTATAGGAACTTCACAAAAATCTATCACTTCTTTGGCTTCAATCCTGAAGTGGGATGGCTTCCACTTGGGGGTGCCTAAGACTTTTGTACAGTAGCATACTGTATACACTGCACCTTTTTTCTGTGAGATGGGATTGACTTTGTGATTGGTCAGCTGATGTGTTTTCCAACCTTTTCTTACCAAAATTTTAATTTTTCCATTGGCGAGGCTACGGTAGTGTCAGTCAGCAGATGTCAAAAGCTCCGATCTGATTACAAAATGCAAAGTAATTTCTGCCACAACATTCCACCACGTGCTTGTACATATCTCTTTAATCACGACAGCTCTCTTAATTCCAAGCCAACAACAATATTTTCTTGTCACTGCACCCCTTGAAATGGTTCTCCAACACCCACCCCACCCTCATCCATCCTCCTACCCCTGTATTAGTGAGTACAAAAATAGCACAGGGGTTAGAGGAGGCTGTCTATTTATGACCATTCCTAACCACCCAGAGTGATGATAGAAACGCAGCAGGGGAAGCTAAAGCTCTGTTCCTGCACCACCTTTTGCTTCTTAACTTCAGCCTCTTCCACTTTCACTCCTCCCAATCCTCCATCTTTTCTGATTGATCTTGAAAACCTTCACTAACTTCAATTACTTCAGCCAGTGGTTTTGCAGAGACAAGGCCCTCAGGTTTTACAGACCATAATTCTCTCCAATAGCTTCATGTTTTAGAAGGTGCCATGTTCAGTCTTAGCAATGCTTCACATCCCCAACCCATGCTTTCTGTTATGAATTATGACAAAGAATAGACTGTTTTTTAAGTTTACAGCCCAGCTCAGTGATAGAAAACTGCTTACCCATCAAGAGAGTGTGAAAGAAGTAGGAGAACAGCCCAGTGGCCGTATTAAGGTGCTTTCACACCTAAACAGGCTTAAGTAAATTAAAGTGAACTTGACTTAGTTTTCCTTCTCGTTTGAGTTTAATTTGACCAGTATAAGCAAAATAATTGCATTTTGGTGCAGATGAAATCAAACAAACACCCACAGGTAGCATCGATCCGAATCGACTGGCAACCTCAGGTGTGGTCCTTCTGGTGAAAAAGCATCCAAATCAACATCATTAACTTATTTGGACCAAAACCAGATATGAAAGCAGTTTTAGTTTCAATGGTTTCTTATATCAGTGTCTAATCAGCAATCTTGAATTTGATTTCCACATAAGTGCACAATTATTGGTGAAGTTTTTCAAGTCATTAGTCTTTGCCTTGAAATTGATTTTAAAGATATTTTCATGAGGAATTTATGGAAATGTTTAAATGTTTAACAGGCCAGAAAAACTTTGTGAACTTACAACAGTGCTCATGTTTATTGTACATATACATGTTCTGTTTTTGCGTCAGGTCTTTGGTTTAGATATTTTTGTTTCAACTAGGGCTGGGCAAGGATTAAAATTTTTAATCACGATTAATCACATGATTTCCCTGATTGATCAAGATTAATCGCATTGTATACAGAAAATCAAATAATGAATTCAAAAGTAGTGTAAAGGTCAAATTATTTAAATGTTCTTCTGCCATATGAACTAAAGTGCCATAACATTTTTTTTTCAAACACTTACAACACAGCACTTGTCAGTAACACAAATTTAGTGTAAATCTCATCTTAAAAATGTTAAATTAATTATGCTTATTGCCACTGCCAGGGCATTAATGTCATCCTGTTTTTTTTTTTTTTAATGAAAAATAAAAAAAAAGTCTACCAACAAAATCCTGAGCCACAATCAAAAGATTAAAACAGTCAATTTCTGAGGTAACAGCAGAAACTTTTAATGGGGAGTTCAACTTGTCAGTGGTTACAAATACCCTTATTTCTGTCAAATCCTCTGTCTGGGAGAACTTTACGATGAAAATGTCAATGTGAAAGTTCTGTACCTGTATCATTCATTTTTTCCATTTTCAATTGTCAATCAAAACCTAAAAAAATTAAAAAGTGACATTTTATTTTGTTTTTCATTTTTTAATCTAACACAAAAAACTATATATATACAGTATATATATATATATATAGTTTTTTTATATTTCAATTTTATACTTGGATCAAAAATACAAAATGAAAAAATGGGCCACAGGGCTGAATTTGTTTTTAATATTTAATTGTCTGGTTTACGTGACCCAGAAATGGCTTTGTGCAGCAGTTCAGGTAGCATGGGGGCTCTGGAATCACATACTATAATATTTGCAATATTGTGCTACAGCTAGCTACAGCTAGGGTTTAACCCCAGAATTTTCCATATCAAATTTCATTGGTGCCATGCAGGCACTTTTACTCATAACCAATCATGACTGTTTCTTGACGTGGTGGAAAAATGTATTGTCTCTGTTTTTAGCCTCTTAAAGACTAAGGATTCTGAGTAGGATCAACAATCAACCTTAAATAACAAGACTTAGCGATGGCTGGATTTCGGTGAATATATTCTCTATTTACATGCAAAAGGGGTCAGATCTGCACCTCAGCAGGCGATTGATAGAAATGACAACTTGACAGTGACAGACAATAAGCTTTAACAGAATGTCCGAGACCAAACATTGAGATAGGACACCTGCCCAACGCCCATGATGGCGCCACACAGGAGAAACCCAGTTACATAGGAGGACTATATCATAATATATCAGAAATTATCTCCATACACGCTCTGGACAAACAGGTCCCTGTGACCTCTAGACCTCAAAGCACCAATTTTACCATAACACTTGATTAAAGAGTAGCCTATCCAGGACAACTATAAAGTTGACCTACTTTATTTCAGACGATACTGTACTAAAAAACACACTGTACTAATGATACTGTAATAAAATAAAGTTCATATTTGAGAGAGTGGCGTAAAAAGACTACGACAACTTAGCTAGCTCAAACAGTTAGCGAGTTTAGCTAGCAGAGTTATGTGAGCACATCAGGGAGGTGGAATTAAAGTATCAAATAGAACAATTTGAAGAACTGTAAGTAATAAAAATGTATGTTGAATAGCTTTAAGCATCAAATCAAAATTCTTTAAAGAGAAGAAATGCTTTAAATTTGAGAATATATGTGATAACAAGCTGATGTCTTATTGATGGGTGTGAAAGGACAAATCCCTTTTCACACAGAAGCTCCTTATACACAATTCTGTCAAGAAGGGACCGTTGCACTGATTTTCTGTGTCTTTTTGTAAGCAAACAACCGAGGGCTAGAACAGTGAATCGTTTCTGTTGTTTTTTTTCCTTTGGAGAGGTAAAAACAGAGGTGAAATTAAGATGGACCTGTCACTCAGATGACTCTACGCCACCTGTTAGCTGTGTGTAATCACAAACTGGTGCTCTTTGTGAAGTGGAACATCGTCAACTGGGCTTTTTAAAAAAAATTTAAATTATTGTTGATTTGACACAATAGAAGCTGCCAGAGTACTACAGAATCTGGTAAAGGGGCTGCATTCACACTCAGGGTCGAATGCCATGGTGGCTCTATTGCAACAGTACTTGATAATATTTCTCTCACAGAAAATACACGGAAGGTAAAACATGCAGATATGTAGATGATGTGGAGCAGGTCAAAGTGGTCACAAAATCTACACACCTCTGACTCTCTACAGCCACTTTATTTACAGAATGCACCTTTTACCCCATGTACATCTAGTATATTTTATCTTGCTATATTTAAATCCTGCATGCCCTTTTTAAATTAATTTAATTATTTTATTTCATTTTCATCTTCATTCTATTTTATTATAACTGCTTTTTTTTATGTTTGTTTGCACCATTATACCGAAGCAAATTCCTAGTTTGTGAACTTGTCTTCACTGACAATGACAATAAAGCAATTCTGATTTCTGGTTTCTTAAATTATGAAAAATAGTCCTCATATGAGGCTGGATTAATCTGTTTTAGCATTTTTTAAGCATTTAAATAATAAAATATTGTTTCTCTTCTATTAAAATTAATATTGTATTATACAGAACAATAGCTTTAGTTAGATTTGACCTGATAAAAAAAAACAAAAACATTTTGGGCTTAAGATTTCAAGGCCTTCTATGTGTCTATATAACTCTTTCTAATGATTTCATTTTTCAGCCACCTAACATTTTGATAAAACCCTATAAAATAGTCACCCTTTGGATTTGATAAATGTGAGAAAGGTAAACACAGCAAGTGTTTGTCATTTTAGCTCAGTAGTGTACAACATGAAATGTCTCAGTGTAAGTCCTGATGAAAAAGAGCAGATGCCAGTGCACAGTTAGTTTTCCATTGATCAACTCAAAAGCAATTCCTCAAAAGGCCTTTTCTTTTTATCCCTTCGCCCTCCATCACTGTGTGACAGCTACCATTACGGCAGCCAGTCAGTGTCACAGGCTTTTTTTTTTCTTTTTTTTTTACACTGAGCCAGTACCTTCCCAGGCGACTCCCGGCACACTCTGTGCCCTCATCCAGGCCAGCAGGAGAACCGGAACGACCCGGAAGGGGCGAGGCACAAAAGGCCAGCTGCTCACTTACACGGCACTGGCTACATTTCTGTAGTGCAAATAAAAATTGCGAAAATGTTGTTGTGCTGAAAAGACATTTTGAAGAATATGCTTTGAAAGTCTATCAGATTCAGTTAAATAATTACACTTATCCTTTGAAATGTCTTCTTTTCCGTTTTTTTTTCTTTGCATATTTATTGAAAGACACAGTTGGAAAAATTTAAATCATGTCTTTTACTTTTTTTTTTTGTTTTGTTCAGATAAGTCAAACTATAAACAAATATATGTGGCATTGTGCATTGTGTGACATGAGCATGCAAACGGCTCCAACATGGTGAGTGTGACTCATTGTCGTCATTAATATCCTGCAGCTCAAGTTAAGCTTAAAGTAGAGGCTTATGAAGCTATGCGAGCGCACAGGCAGGGGTGTGCTAACGCTTCAGAGTGGCTCATAAATAACTCATTCTACAAGGGATTTTATGAATACACTCTTATGAAAGCTTGAACGTTAAGAGTGCAGAAAGTGCATTGACTGTAGCAGAGGAGGAACTGATGGACTTATGTGAGAGCTTTGTCCATTTGAAGATATGACAGCTGTGAGATGACTGCTGCAAGTTAGTGGTGGTCGTACAACAAATGGAAGCTAATGGTTTGATCGATGCGTCCACATTTCCAAAATGTGATGCTTTCAGTGATGTGTGTATGGTAGGAATGATCATTAAATGTATACATTTAAAAAAAAGTCATCATTTCGTTTATTAAAAATAAGCTGCAAATGTCAACATTCAGTCATATCCCGAAGAACTGAAGCCACTGTGGTTGCTTTATAGCAATGGTTCTCAAACTTTTAATGCTGCGTACCACCTGAGAAACTATTGAGCTCTCCAAGTACCACCATGATGTCCAATTTTAAAATATAGCCATATATGCCTTCTCAATTAGCTTTAAACACACAGGAGAGATGTTTATTCTTTATTGTCGTTCTTTATTGTTACCTGAATTTCATTTGAAATGTTGTATTTATAATGCATTGTCATGCATTGACAAGTCCTGACGTTCCCCCGCGTACCACCAGAGAGCGCTCACGTCCTACCAGTGGTACGCCTACCACAGTTTGCGCACCACTGCTTTATAGTAAAAGAGGACATATTATGGAAAAACAAATGACTGTTTCTTCATGTTAGAGGTCTTATATATTGGTGTCTGAGTTTTCAATTTGGTAGTTACTTCAAACATAACACAACCATGGCATTTAAATGTTGAAAGCCAGGTCTATTTCCATTACCCTTGAAATTGGGCAAATTGGACTTGTGAATAGAAAATATGCCTGATGGAAACACATCAATTTTCCCAAAGACAAGCCATTTATCATAAAAACATTTTTATATATGTATGAGGTCTTTTTTTCTGTCAATTTTTGAAAGAAATGGTTTGCAAAACTGCAATAGAAACACATTTCTTTCTGCAATTCAGGTCATTTGACATAGCTGAAAGCTTTTCAGTAGGAAGCATGATGTAGCTTGAGGATGATGTAGCAGGCACAAGAAGAGACGTTTCTGCCTCTCATAACTCGTCAAAATGTTCATGGGCCGTACTTAAGTTTTGAATCCACTGCTCTTCCGCACAATCATGGACAATGGTCTGCCAGAAATCACTTAGACGGTGGCCTTCAGCAAGTCAGTGCAGTTCTCTACATCTTGTTCAAGCAGAAACAATGACAGCTAGAGTCGCTGCTCAAATAGAAACTCCTCTGCCAAAATTAAAAAGTTCTGGGCATCCACCACCATTATTTTGAAAAGGCTTTTTGTGACTGGAGAAAACAAGAGTTTTCCCATAACGTCACTTAATGGAAACACAGTCATTTTACATTGAGTTATGTCAACACTTTGAAATATAACATAAATTTTGTGCCAGGACTGTAATAGAAACGTGGCTTGTAACATTACAGACCCAGATTAGCATAGATTTATCCAGCCTCCCCATTTGTTTATCCACCAAACTTCATCTTGAAATGGATAGTTCACAGCTGTAACAACAATTTCAAAAGGTGCACATCCAGCAGAGGAGAGGGGTGGGGCCAAATCAAATGACTGACTCCACCCTCTGAAACTGTCTGCTTTGAACAGAGCTGCAAACACACGGTTGTAAGTGGAGATTTTATACTGGATCCCTTTGGTATTTTGACCAAAGTATTTCACAGAGATATCATTAAAAAACCTAGAAAATGATGTCAAGTTTTTTTTTTTTAATAGAAATGTCTCTTTTTAAAGCTTGCTTTTTTCACCTTTTGTTTTTTTTTTTCAATGAGTTATAAATGGTTAATTAACTTAAGAGCCAATGGTGAAATTTTACATGAATGAATTTAGAATCCAAAGTTGTGATTTGCTTTAACGTTTGGCAGTAATTTACAATTTACTATACACTGACAGAACAGTCTAACAGAGCACGATATCTTAGATTCTCCCTGCATAATGACCAAAACACCATGCATTTAAACAAACTAACAAGTTAATAAGTGAGTAAAAAAAGAAATTGTTCTAAATCTTCCAACGCTGTGAGATTCTGAAAGTGGAGCTCTGTCCGTTTCGAGTCCCACTGGGATGGACAACACTCCCGAAGGACTGTCACAGATGATCTCTTGTCACACTGAGTTCAGAAAAAAACTCAACTTCCCTGGCTGCCATGGTCATAGCTGCAAAGATATGGTCAAAAGAGGGGCTGCTATATTGTGTTTGTAATATTTGACCAAAGTATGCTTCATTAAGAACAAAGGATTTTCTTTTCTTTTCTTTTAAACCTAATGAATAATTAAAGATTAATTAGTTTAAAAGCAAGATAAAACTTTTTTATGTATATATGTAAGATCCTGAATTGTGACTTGCTTTAGCATTTGGTTTATGACCAACTGAGTTGTAATTTACACTTCCTAATACACTATAGGTCTGACTGACAGAATGCAGTCAACAGCATCATAAATACTCCCAGCGTCAGAAATGTAAAGAAAACTCAGAACAATGTTCAGCTGCTGGGCTCCAATGCGGCTCCTCTCTGCTCAGAGTCCCTCAGGGATGTACAACACTCCCAAAGGACTGACACAGATGTTCTCTTTTCTTTTCTTCTCTTGCTATCTTTTTTTTTTTTTTTTTTTTTTTTGGTCTAAATTGGAAAAGGATTATCGCATTAGGAAAGGTCAAACTATCTGCTGGAGACAGACAGTATTTTGGTACGCTAAAAGTCACAGGAAGACTCAATTTGATAAACATGCAAATTAGGTTGTTTGTTCCTGAATCCTGGAACGAGTTTTGGACTTGTTTGCAGCACAGACATGCAGAGAACATATTTGGACTTTTGTTGTACAGACAAAGTAAAACAAAATTAATTAATTAATTAAAATTAAAAATGAAAAAAACAAACAAACAATGCATTGACTGATTCTAGAAATTCAATTGCAGCCCTGACTGGAAGACAGTTAATTGCTCAAATATTGCTTTGCAAATGATCAATTCTGAAATATCAATCTCCCCTTTGAAATTCCGAAAACACACAGAAATGCCACATAGAGAGCAGATTCTTCGCAGTTGTTGACATTGTTGTAAGGTCCAATTTTTAGAATTGATGGAGTGGCTTTAAAATCTCTTGGCTGGCAGTATTGATGTATAAAGCACTTCAGCATTATCTCGGTCTTCGTCACACACATACACACACGCTCACACACACACCCACACACACACACACACTCCACTTCCCCTTCCTGGTGGAGTACAGGATGTGCGGCTGAAGAACTAAGCAGTTTTTCTCCTCTTTGCTGTTGCCAGGAATGCTTTATGGGCCATGTTAATATCGGCGTTCTCCTGCCAGAAAGATTGCTTGATTCAATCAAGCAAGACACTGCCTTGTAAAGTCATTACACTTTGTGCAATGTCATGTGTTCTGGAGCCAGTGGACGCTCCAGCGTTCTGTCCTAGCCCAACGAAAGCATGTGAGCCTGGCACGCCAGCATCTATAAATAGCCATCACCAGCCAACATAAACACTTTCCAGAAATCACTTTGAGGTTATCATAGCCAATATTTAGCATGTTGTCAATTTGTGCTCCCGGTCAGATGTAAAGATAAGATACTTCTCACAGGATTTGCATGCACTGAAAGCTGGAGGCTATGAGCTTATAAAAGACAGGAGGAGAGATGCTGAGATTGTGGGGCAGAGAGGGGGGGGGGGGAAGTTGATATCAAGGCAGAATATCAAAGGAAGAAGAAAAACAGTGACCTCACAGATAGCATCTCTTGCAACTGTGTTAACTGAGAGGGACAGAAGAAGAGCTGCAGGGGAAACTTGAAATATGCATGTTGGAAAAACCAAAGAGGACAGAGGACATATGAAGAGAAAGAAAACGTTAGAAAGTCACAGTTTTAGAAGTATTCTAAGTGAGAGGAGAAGAAGATGAAGAAGAAGAAGACAAGCAGCAAGTACTTTTTTAGCCTCAGTGTAGGCTGATAATAGCAGTCTTACCTTCTAAGAGACTGTGGTTGGTGGGACGGAGAAGTGAGGAGAGTCAAAGGGTCCTGGGGTGGTCTGGGAGGTGGGGTGGGGGGGGGTCTCGGTTCGGCTAGAAACAGGGCTGGAGGGTGGTCCAAGAGAGGGGAGGAAGGATGGAGTGACAGGGAGACGGGGAGGCTAGAGGGGGGAGAATAAACACCGCTTGCCTCTCCCTCTCTTCCTCTCTCTCTCTCTTTCCCTCTCTCTCTTTAGCTCCTTTCTTCCTTCTGTACACACACACACACACTCACACACACACACACTCGGAGGCAGAAAACCCAGAGTCACTCAGATAATAGGCAGAGAAAGACTCTTTACATTTACAAGCTCAGCCACAGGGGGAGGATGGGGTGAGCTCCCCGCCCACTCTCCTCCAGGCAGCCAACGGCAGGAGGCAGAGGGGTGACCGAGCAGCCAATGAGAGCAGCGGCAGCCGGTGTCTTACCCCAGCCAATAAGTGCAATTGCTCATATCCAGTTGGAATAATTACAGAATGGTGGGAGTCAAGCTGGAGAACTTTGTTCCTGCCAGTTACTGTAGTTTAAGGCTTCTGCAAACATTAGAGTAATGAGACTGTGGACCCTCATCCCAGCACAATATCACTGCAGGCTCAAAGAAGGAACCGTCAGTCAGCTGGAGTTTGAACATTTCACTGGAAGAAGCAAACGACTCTAAAACTTGGGATGCTGCATAAAATAATAATTTAAAACAGAAAGCAATAAATTACAAATCCATATTTTATTCACAATATGGAAGAAAGAAAACGTTGAAAGTGAGACATTTTACTGTTTCATGAAAAGAATCTCTGAAATGTGACCTTACTAGTTTGGCAACAGGTCAGTGATATGAATGAGTATTAAAAAAGAGCATCTCAGAGAGGCTGACTGCATGTACAAATTGTGAGTTTAACCGATGACTATGAATATCTTGACTGTACATATCATCAAAAGATTCAGAGAATCTGAAGAGATCTCTGCGCACATGAGACAAAGGTGAAAACCGACACAGTGCCTTTAATATTTGGGTCATCAGGAGGGCTTTTATTGAAAACAGGTATGATTCTGTCATTGAAATTACTGCAAATTATTACAGTTAAAGAACATTTTCAGAAATCACTGTGTAAAAGCTAAATTCACCATGCTATCCACAAAGGCAGGTTAAATCTCAGGCAAAGCAGAGCTCATATGTTTATGTGTATGTAAATGTATTGCATGTGTGTAATTGCTCTTACAAGAGAATTCCACTTGGAACATAGCTAAGAAATCTTGGATTCCGGATCACTTTCAAATTTTCGATAACATTGCGGTCAATGGGGCTGAAAATTTTGTTTCACAATATGTCCGTTAATTATTGCCCACAACTCATGAAATTTCACTCAGGGATTGACACTGGGAACCTCTATCAAGTTTCAAAGGTTGATCCGGATCTGATCCAGAAGGCGGATTTTATCGCAATCTGTAAACCGCTATATGGGGGAATTGTTGCGCTTGGCAGAGGTCTGCGCTCTCCGAGTGCTTTTCTAGTTGGATTTTGTTTTTATTTATAATTTACAGTGTCCCGACTCCTTTTAAATTTAGGTTCCACAGTGGCAAGACAAAGTACAGTATTCTTTGCAACATACCATATACAGTGATCCCTTATTATTCACGGTTAATGGGGACCGGCGCCCCCCCGCGAAGATCAAAATCCGCTAACGGGAGCCGGAGCCCCCCGAGCCTCAATAATGTGTTTAAAATATGTTTAAAAACAGTAAAAGAAGTAGCGAGTCACTGCAGCGAAACAAGACAAAGGCTCAACTGTGGTCTTTCTGTTACCTTCACAGCCTCTGGTCTCTGAACCGTAGTAAAGAAACCGCTGGTATTGTGCTATTTTTGGCTCGTAATTAGCGGCTAACACGCTAACAACAACAAAACAAACAGTCCGGTTTTCTCTGCATGGAACGGGCACTTTATTCTGGCATTGCAGGAACTTGTAACATCACACAGGTTGTATTGTTCAGCTCCTGTTGGTTAACAGAGAATTTAAATCTATACACGCTGGGCTGCTGTTTATGCTCACTCCACTTTTCATCTAACCCCATTTTTGTTCTGCTGTCCCACGACACACACACTACATTACCCATGAGGCCACCTTCCTAAAGGGGCCAGGCTGGCTCACAACATTTCTTCGCAGTGAGAGAACGTGCACAACATCCTGTGATGTTTCCGTGATTTTTTTCTTGATTTGTTTATAATATTATATATTTCTGAAAAATCTGTGAATAACTAAAACCGCGGAACTTTAAGTGCGAATTGGCAAGGGATCACTGTATGTACATAACCATCTCCTGCACTGCTCTCTGACAAAGAGGACAGAATAAGTCTGGAGTGTGAAATTTCATCTGACGTCTTTGCTCATTTGTTCGCTATAGAGCACACTTTGTTTCCATGAGACTTATTTTGGTTCCTTCCATGAAATCGATGGCGCTGGCAAGCAAATAATAATAAATGATCAATGCTGAACTGTCAGGCTGAAGAATGAGAAGCATCACTTACTTCAATTTCTGCATGGAGAATTGAGGCTAACAACTGTCTGCATCTATAACATATCCAATCTTGCAGAAGATGTTTGTTTTATTTTGCCTTAAAAAAAAATCACACTGGTCATAATGTTAAAGGGTGAGCACCTCTCTAAAACCAGAAGTTTGGGAAGTATGCTGTTTTGGAGGATTCAGGTGTGTGTTAACAGAATGCCAAGGAGGGAAGACATAAGCAGTGATTTTAGAGAAGCAATTGTTCCTACACATCAAGCTGTGAAACAGATTTTCTTGCCTATCCAATATTACAACACCACTTCCAAACAACCTGGAGTCCATTATTCTAGAATAAAAAAAGATTTGCATGCAACAAACATTCAAAAATGTTATATCAATCTTACAGGGAATCCCAGTGATTGTCAGATAGTGCACCTCATGGAGAAATTGCAAAAAAGACAACAAAAAACAAAGAGCTACACTTCAGATTACACAGGCCTCGGCTAGTACATTTACTGTTAAAGTTTAAGACATGCAAGACACCACATTTGTCAAAAAAACAAAACACAGTGAAACTGTGCAATCACCTGATACAGTAATCCCCCACACTTCGCGGTCTCAGCAATCGCCGTCTCAGTACATCGCGGAAGTTTCAAAAATATTCATAGAAAAAAAATATTCAAAAAAAAAAAAATTGAAAAAAATTTAAACAAAGCACGCGAGGCTGAAGCAAACCCATCACATCAAGAACGAGTCTCGGGAATAAAAAAAAAAAAATTCTCTGAGGCAGTATTCATTTGCAAAGAGTGGAAGAAAATACCAGTTTTGTTATGTTTGTATAATGCCTTAGTTTAGGCTTAAAGTAAAGTTGACCTGTTTTTTACTAAAGGTAAAAAATATTGATACTGTACTCATTTATTGAAAAGAGGTCAGTAGGCCTATTGTAAAAAAAAAAAAAAAAACAGGATTTGACAGAAATAAGGTTATTTGTAACCACTGCCAAGTTGAACTCCCCGTTAAAAGTGTTCTGCTGTTACCACAGAAATTCCCTGTTTTAAAGTTCTGATTGTGCTGAGCCACAATCACTTTTGTTGGATTTTGTTTGTAGACTTTTTTTTTTAATTAAAAAAAAAATAAAAACAGGATGACATTAGTGCCCTGGCAGTGGCAATAAGCTTGATTTTATTTTACATTTTTTAAGATGAGATTTACACTAAATATGTGTTACTGACAAGTGCTGATGTTAAAAGTGTTTGAACAACAAATGTTATGACACTTTAGTTCATATGGCAGCAGAACATTTCAATAAAAGTGCATTTTACTCTACTTTTGAATTCATTATTTGATTTTGTGTATACGAACGCGATTAATCGTGATTAATCAGGGAAATAATGCAATTAATCGCAGTTAAAAATTTTAATCGTTGCCCAGCCCTACTTATGATGTTCATGCATGAGTAAATTTGCATCTTAAGACAACAGCCATTGTAAAGAAATGAAGATGCTACGGTTGTGAATGACGCTGTCTCTGATCACGTCTTATCAGAACCATCAGAAATATAATTTATAGCAATAGCAGAGCAAGAGAGACAGATTCAAGAGGCAATGCTGCCATTTATAATGACATAGTTTACAGAACAGGGCTGATATGAGAGGCCTGTTTGTGTGTGAGTGTGAGAGGAAGAGACATAAAAAATTCATTAGAAGATGGAAGGAGATGTCACATCGAATATGTAGCCAGCTGTACTGATGACCAGTGGTGAGCTGTGTAAGGATGGTGAGGTCGCTCTGAACATACATAAAAGCTGCAGACCTGTCTGGAGTGAATTTTAAATTCCACTGTTGTGGTGATCTCATCAGAAAAGACATGCAAAAAATGAAGGCATGATGGATATATTTTTGACTGTTGTGCTTTTTTCTGAAAAAAGCTAGCTTTTGGATTTCCTTGATAATAAACCTCCACCAAAGAAAATACACTAGAAATGAGAGCATTAAATTAACTGCATCAAATAAAAGAAAGGCAGTTAGACAGAAAATATCTGCATTGCCTGGGTCACAGAAAATATCCTGCCTCTGAGGTCTTTGCAATGAGCTTTACTTCCATGATTAGTCACGTTTTCAGCTATTTTTTTGAATTAAAAGTGACAAAAGACATCAGCGTAACTGCCAGATCAGCGCTAAAGAGTGAACAGGTATGATGAAGTGGTTGAAGCCTATCTTCATAATACCAGGAATATCCATGCTTGATAACCTTCCCCTCATCAAATATTTAAAGACAGGAGAAGAAAAAAAACAAGACTTAAATGCCAGAAGATTCAGAAGAGGATTTAAAGACACGGAGAGAGTTAGTCATTATCAGTCTAAATGTCAGTGAAATGGGAAAGCATAAGGCCCTAAATCTTTCAGAAACAACCTAAATTTTGCCTAAGGACTTCTTATTACCCTTTACTTTAACTGGAAATATGTTGATCTACTTGAAATACAATATTGAGTTAAATAAATCTATATACTTGAAGACATTTAATAATAAATTAGGGTTAGCAGTCTTATGATACACACATTTGTGTTGCTGTAACCTAAGATCATCATCAAACAAAGGCTTAAAATGAACATTGCAGAACAAAGTAGCAATGTAAAAGCATTGCTAAGACAGCGTTGGATTTGAGTTGATGTGAAAATGAGTCACCAGTGAATAAATACAGCCCAGAGACCTGACAACTGCTGCGTTTTCCTTCCACCCCAATTGTAATTAAGTTGCCCAATATCTAGTTGTCACCTTGTTGTATCATTACTGTGACCGGATCATTTCAGTGTACTTAGTTATTACTTAGCACCCACTAAATATAGCTGTCCTCAGGCAGCTGGCCTGATCCCACTTTGCAGCTGTGGGTGATTGCATCCCAATCACCTCTCCACCCACTCTAACTTCCGTCAGTCACAGAGACTTTTTAATAAATAACATGCCCACAGTGAGTTATGTGTTTTTTTTTTTTTTTTCAAGACTCAAGATTTACTCAGCCAAGGACACTGATGAATTGGACAGGAGTTATGGTGCTAGTTTATTTTTCTGTCAACTAGGGACACTGCCACAACGTTGAGCCTTCATTCAATTAATATAAGCCTTATAGCCCTCGTGAGGCTGCGGAGCCTGAGAAGCAGATTTGATTAAACTGAGTGGGAAACGACTGCATTTACTTACTATTTTTGAACTCTCCTGCTTTTTATTATGAAGTGGGGAAATGGATAAATTTGGATGTTAATTCTTAAATGACAGTGCCATTAAAGATGATGCCTTGAGGCTCCAAATATTAAATCCAAACATCTTCAAGTTTAGTTCTTCAAACTTGAAAGACACTGATTCCAAAGTTTTTACAGCGTAGACTGTACTCAAATACAGACTTATCCATTAATCCAGGTTACTATTCACTCTTGAAAAAAAATAACTGCCTCGATGGCAGACTGTGGATTTTTTTTTTAAATGTAAAACATGTTTAGATTAACTGATTAATTATTGACTTCATGCAGTTGTTACCATTTCTGGATCTCGAGCCTGCAACACATTCCAAAAAGGTTGGGATAGTAAAGCCACCCTGGAATGTCTCTTCTTATAGCACAGAAAAGATGTTCTGTAACATCTGAGGATGCCAAGTGATTCAGTGATTCAGCCAATATTTTGTCCCATTCATCTTGCAAACACATAATAAGGTGTTTCACAGGATGTGATCGTCGTCATTACTTTTATTGAATTCCAATTCCTCCCTTAACCCTCAGTCTCAACCCCTCAATCTCAAAAATGCGTGCTTTCGCTAAGTGCAAGTGCTGTCCCGATTCTAAGAACGACAAATTGAGGGACAAGTTTGAGGGCTGTATCGCCCTCAATATTGAGATTCTCCGGCACCACCCTTGGAAGTAAGGGCTACCCAGAAGGCACTGGGTAATTTAGCCAAGACATCTTCGAAAAGGATGGCACAAAAAAAGCTAGCTACAAATGTAAGCATCTTCGTAGTTCTTAAAAATACAAATGTTACGAAACCATCTTATTGTCTTTGTTTGAGACTTTTTTCATGGTGTAAGATCCCCCAGTTCTGGTTCAGTCTCTGACTAGCAGAGTCTATCACCGGGACCAGCTCTCCATCCTACGGGTAAGAAGTTGCGGTCTAGGAGAGGTTCCTCACTAGATTTCCTCAACTTATTTAAGCTGGTGTCGAGGAGATACGCCTAGCTCTCACTGCCTACTTCCAAACGTATGTCCCGCTCACTCCAATAACTGTCCTCAGAGGAATAGCCGGGTGGCTCGAAGTCCAGCTATCGGTCACGTCTGTTAACGGCAGCTCTCCTCTCACGATCTGGGCTCTTGTTACAGGCTAGGAAAACTTTAGTGGCTCGGACAGTGAGCCCCAGGGACAATTTGACAATATTGTGACTAAAAATAACCCATAAGAACCTGTGTGTTAGTGCAGAGGCATAAACAAGTCCTCAAAATTCTGGATACAGATGTAATGTCCACAACGACGTCTTATGATAGTTTTTATATTTATTAAAGCAGATTAGCAAGGTTAAGCAACAGCATTGATTGGTTAAACAATTTCTAATTCTACTTAAAAAGGCAAATTAAAGCTGTGGCTTACTGATCAGTTCCTCTGGTTGGTTCAAGGACAGGCTGGTACGCAATGTGCACCTTTGCGTTTTCAAGGCCGCTGGGCAGGGAGAGAGAGAGAGAGCTCAAACGATCAGGCCTGCAGGTATGCTGATTCTGCCCCTCCTCCTTGCTAGCGGTGAGCTAGGCTAACCAAAAAGGCTCCAATTATTCCTTCAAGAATTGGGAAAAATTTGTGATCCTGTTCCAAGCGTCTTTCTGTCTTCTTTTCTTGAAGTAATTCCTTCCAGTTAATCCTCCAGATGAGGGTTGCTCGTCCAGGTCCCAGCTAGTCCTTCTTCTTCTGAAGTCGCTCCAGGAATCCACCCAGAGTCCCTCTGCCTTCTCTTTTTATGCGCTCTCTCTCTCTCTATCTCCTTCTCTCGTCCAGCCTGCCCCCAGCCCCGAACTGTTGATTGGTTCTCTCACCTTTGCATATGCATATGTAATTTCCCTCAAACTCACATGACACTTCTGATTGGTTATTCACATATACAGGGGCGTGCATAATTTTACATAATCCGTCCTTTACATCATGCATAACTCACAGGCCACGTCCCACAATGACTTCATATGTTTACAGATCAGCAGGGCCGTTTACCTTAATCATCATGACATCATGGCACCACCACCAGAATCACAAGGTCACTTTGTTTACTTGGCCATATAGCTCGTTAAGCTAAAGCTTATCAGCTAACGCTAATCCTTATTCAATGATTTATACCTCACATCTGTCTTACAATGTCCTTAATTGAGCCATGGCTGGATTGATTCAGCCTTAACCACAGAATGTGCGCCTCATTTCATTTTTTTTCTGCATAAAGTCCATAGTCACGGCGTCAATGCTGAGGTCAGCGTGCCCCGCTCCTGTCCTGTTGACATTCCAGAGAGGAACATGCGCTCCGCTCTGTCTCTGTCCGTCGTGACCCAACAAAAACCCATACACTAACTAACACAGATCTATTACCAAAATTATTGACTAGAATCACACACACATTTCATACATTTCATTGATTAGGAATTGCTTACAAATCACGTAATTCACCTCTTCTTCTGTTACTTCACTTGTTTAGACTAGTACTGGCTTGTGTTTACATTACATCACCCGCTACTGCATGATCTCTCCCCCCTGTTTTGATAAACATAGCCGTTGTTTTCATTTTTCACTGGGCACACAGTGACCCACAGCAGCTTACCTCAGCCTGCTGACAGCACAGACGCCCAGTCTTGATCCAACGAGAAATAAATCATACAGAATACATCCACAATACATCTTTCTGATCAATCATCTGTTCTGATCATTGAATAATGTGATTACAAATCACATTAATTACCACTTTTCTGTTAATCCCCTACATTATACCAGAACAATCTCATCAACAAAGCTGGGATAATTCCAACTTCTCCCGGGTCACTTGACAATGGATTAACATCGTTGTTGCGTAACATTTATTTTTTTACTTTACGATGTTTGCTGCCGGACCGGTGGTCCCGCGCGGCTTCACGTTACTTGTATACCTTGTTGTGTAGCGACGGAGGACTGAATAATGTATCCTCTTTTGTGTTATTTGCTAATATTATTTAGAGAATATACAGCGCTCTTTTCAATGTTATCCCTGTGTCATTTCAGGGAATACAGAGACAACACGGGCTCTGATACATTTCAGTCTGAAGACGTAACTGCACTCGAGGGGTGTCCCATTTCTAAGCCAGAAGATAGCCCTTACACTTACTTTCGAGGGTTAAGATTGAGGGACAAAAATTGAGGGTTAAGGGCGAGGGTTGAGATTGAGGGTTAAGGGAGGAATTGGAATTGGCCCCAAAACTCTCCACGTATTAACTAGAACTAGTACTAGTGCTTTCAGCCTTTGTAATGTGTACATAATGTGGTTTTGCATTGCCTTATGCAGAAATGCATGGGCATCCCTGGAAAGCATGTATTTCTGAAGGCAGCATGTTGCTCTAAAATCTGTGTACTTTTCTAAATTCACGGCAAGAGTGTAGATATTGACCTCTGCCAAGGGCCCTGATACGACCCCACATGATAGAGCCTGCTATTTGGACTCATTCCTTTTTGTCTTTGTTCCAGAGCACACAGCATCCATTTCTTCCAAAAATGATCTAGAACAGTGGTGCGCAAACTATGGTAGGCGGAGGAATGTCATAACTTTCCACATTTTTTTTCAACATTTTCACTTTTTTCTTTTTTTTTTTTTAATCGAAAACATACAATGCATTATAAATACAATGTTTCAAAACAAAATTCAGGTAACAATAAATAACCACAATAAGGAATAAACATCTCTCCTGTGTGTTTAAAGCTAATTATGAAGGCATATATGGCTATATTTTAACATTGGTGGTACTCAGAGAGCTGAATAGTTTCTCAGGTGGTACGCAGTCTTAAAAGTTTGAGAACCACTGACCTAGAATAATCATTTCTTTGACTACAAAACATGTTTCTGCTTTTGACCTTGCAAAAAGATTTCTGACCGTAACATAATATATAAGGGACCAGTCTTGATGCAGTACCATCTGAAATATTACAGATTTGTTGTGCCTTTGCACTTAAATCTCTCCAGTTTCTTGGATTTTTTAAATTTAATTTTAATTCAATCCTTTCTAAACTAGTTTTGTTTTTAAACATTTCAATGATTTTCTCACACATTTGCTGACAAGTTTCATCTGATTTGGGGTTACATTTTTTGATAATAAATCTGCTGCTGACCAAGTTGAGAAGTTTTTCCTTTTTCTAACCGTCTAAACATTTTTTTTTTGATTTACTCAGAAACATTATATGCAAGTTTATTGCATTGCCCCTCTATATGCTCGCTCTGTCAAAATAAATAAATAAATGGAGATAATATTAAAAATATTCTTACTTTACCTAAGAGGATCTGTTCTTCATAGAGCCCACTTGATTAGATGTGTAATGGGAGGCAGAAGTTAATGTGCAGTATATACAAGGCCAGCTCTGTGCTTAATATTTTTACCATCCAATTGAGCAGACAAATTAATCTGTTTACATTCATTTGTAATCTGTCTGAGGTTTTCAGAAAAGTGCAATGATTTTCAAACATCACCTTGTAAACGTTCAGCAAAATTGAAAAAAAAAAAAAAATCTATAAACAGTATCTCTACAATGTTCCAGCAAAATATGTCATATTCTCCTGATTTACCTATTTTTATTCATGAGCTTGCCTTAGTTTGAAATGGTTTATACAGCTGGTGCGCCTATTTTCACTGTCTTAAAAATGATTTCTTCCACTTAGAAAAGCAAGTGCAATAAATAAACAAATCTTTTTCCTTTCATCATTGCTGCGGGGGCACAAATGTTTAGTCTGTCCACGTATTGTGAAAATGTCAATAGGGAAGAACATGGAAGGGTGGGATTGTGGATGAAGATGTCTGAAAAACTATATCAGAGTGGTACAGGACATGAATGAGTGCAGAATGATAGAGGTGGGGTGTGTCGAGTAGGAGTAACAGTTGGGTTTCAGGTGGAAGTGGGAACTGCATGTTTGGATACATAAAGAGGAAGGATAATTACTACATTGGTCCCCTAGAGATGGAGCAGCAAGGCAGAGAAAATAAAGGCAAGACCAAAGAGGAGATTCCTGCATGTAGTGAAGTGGGATATACAGTTGGTTTGTGTAACAGAGGGAGAAATCAGAAGACAGGAAATGGTGGAAACAAAGATCTGCTGAGGTGACCTCTGAAGGGAAAAGATGAAAAATGAGGAGTCCTTTTATATAAATAATTTCCTCAGCTGAATCAAGTTATGCAAAACCTCAAAACACACATCATCTCATGTAAAACCACCCATTTTTATCTATTTATACCATCCTGTTCTTCTATTGTCTTTCCAGCATTCTGTATCTTTTGACAACAGGCAGTTTATTTTTATTTTTATTTGTCCTGTCGAGTTTGCTTTTTCTAGTCACATATTCCAGGGCATGTATAAAAATCGCTATCAAACCTAAAATGGTTGTACTGTGGAATAACATCCCCCATTAACCTTAATGTATGACATGAACACAGTCCAATGATTATTATAAATAGTTGTTACATCTTTACTCCTGATTTCATGCTCAAGTTGTAAATATTAATAGACTATGCTTAACCGTCTTACTCCTGCTGCAAAAAAATTGTGGTAGACTTAAAGCCTTCTGCAATGCCTCTTCGGGTTGCTAAGTGAAACATATCAAGGTCGTGGGGTATCAGAAGTCTTCATTAGATAACATCATATTGGACAGCAAAATAATTAAACACAGTGTTGTGCAGTACACTGCACTACTGGCTGAAAAAAAGTCTTTAATTCAGTGCCTGGGTGAAACAATACAGCGCAGTTTGCTATTAAAAAATTGATATCCACAGGTACAGACATGGCATTGGCAGCACTCGGCCAAAACGGTCTTTGAAATGAAATGGAAGGTTACTGAGATATCCTTTTCCTTAAAACACTGGTTTCCTGTTCCTAATCCCCAACATGGCTTATATTGAGTTGCTATTAACTGCAGAGTAATTGTTTCCAGCTTACTCAGTGATAGGTTTTATAGGCTGACTAAAGGCTAAATAATCATTTTAGAATTATTACACTCAATTTTCAATGGACGATTGCCCTCTGGATGTGGGATTATTATTACAGTAGCATCAGTGTCAAAATGTCACATAAATGTTGCAAGGAAATACATTTCAGCAAAAATGGTGCAAAAGTGGTCCACTGCTCTGCATAAAATCACTTTGTAAAGAAGGCACAGTTTCTTTTAAACAAAGAAATCAAAGTTCTGTGTTGTGTAGAAAATACATGAGGGTATTTAGCTTTTTTTTTTAATTCTCAGCTTTTGTCCTTGCATAACTTCATTTAAAAATAAATATCTGTTATATTTTTTTTAGATTTAAAATAGTCCTTAAAAGTTTGCTGTACCCCATTATAACCCCATATTCTACACTGAAATCCAGGAAAAAAATGTGGAAATGATCAAGAGAAAAGTGGGATAACCTACAAACAAAAAATAAAAAAAAGGCTGGATTAACAGTTCAACAGGCAAAACGATGATAACATTAAAAAAAAAAGAACACAACTGGTAAACATGTAATATACAGAATTTAAAAAAAAAATACAATTTGAGAACGATGTTATCTTCTCTGCTGTTGTTCTACCCCTGGAAGAAAATATGTGCCAATGCCCCCGTGAAAAAGGGGCAACTCCCCTCTGTTTGACCCATCTCTTTGGCGCTTATGGAGGGGAGGAGCAGACGATGCTAAGTGTCTCTGCCAGGCCAAGTGCCACCGGGCCAGTTCACTGGACGCGCATATCAACAAACTGTGTTAACAGGATTTTTTGCTTAACTCGGGGCCCAGAAAACACGCAAACCAAAGAGGAGGATGGACTTGATTTATTTCTTGGAGGGAGACATGAAGGCGTTCTCGATGCAGAGGACGATGTAGGACCCGGAGCAGCTGGTGGGAGTTTGCTGCAGGAGCTGCCCGCTCTGCAGCGATGACGCCAGGCCGGTCACAGCGCGGTCACCTGCCCGCCATGTTTCACAGTAGTGGTCCGTTTGCCGGTGGCCTTTGATACTCGATCCGTGCCAGACCATTTTCTCAGGCCTGGAAATGAACAAAAAACACAAATCAACCCAAGAAACAAAGGATGCTTCTGTCTCAGCACGAGTACTTTAGTACAGAAGGTGCTACATTAAATATTTTTACACAAATATAAATTAGAACAGTGGTGCGCAAACTGTGGTATGTGTACCACTGGTGGTACGCGAGCGCTCTCTGGTGGTACGTGGGGGAACGTCATGACTTGTCAATGCATGACAATGCATAATTAATACGTTTCAAATGAAATTCAGGTAACAATAAATAATCACAATAAGGAATAAACACCTCTCCTGTGTGTTTAAAGCTAATTCAGAAGGCATATATGGCTATATTTTAAAATTGGTCATCATGGTGGTACTCGGAGTGCTCAATAGCTTCTCAGTTTCCCACTGAATTAGAATATTTAACAAATACCCACCATGCGCTGTCCCTGACGATGTCTCTACCGTCAAAGGAGTAGATTGGTACATTCTCCCTCATTTTACTGCCACTCTCACTAAAGATGGACTCCCAGCTGCTAAACAACACTTGGTTCTGGAAGAAAACGATAGGAAAGTCCGTTACCACCAAAAAGAAGCAACAAAGCTTACACAGTAGAGTGGACATATGCAGGAATTTTTCTTTATTTCAGATTTTTCTATTGAAGTAATAACACTGTTTATGCAGCAGTGATGTCCTACCTTGAGATTCACAATGGGGAAGCCGTCCCTGTCTGACCTGCGAACGATGGTGTGGAGATCCTGAAGCTTGGAGGACAGGAAGGCTCTGAAGGTTCCCTTCAGACCCACAGCACGGGCCTGCTGAAAGCACAGGAAGTCTGCACCCCGAATTCCTCGCATGTTACCAGTTTGAGGAGCATTCAAGGCAATGAGATGTAGCTGATGAAGAGAGCAAACAGACTTACGTAAACAATTTTGTTTCCATGAGTTTGCAAGCCGCAACAAAACAGTTTATGGGTTAATATTTCATTCATAAGTGCTTTTGAACAAGCACACATTTTAATTGCTGTGCATTTTGGCCCTTTGCTTTCAGTCAGTCATGGTTGCTTCTACTGGAGGAAGTACTGTATTCAAATATCCAATAAAACATAACCTATAGCTGGATATTGGAAAGATACTTCTTCGTTCATTGAGTATTTGTAAGAGTCAGCAGGTTCACTTGGCTTGGACTCAAACCAGGGCCAGCTGGAGCGACGGTTTCAACATCTACACCCAGATAGATGGGCTAGAGTCAAGAAATCTCAAGTCAGCCTGACCTAACCAGTCTACTGTTATCTGGAATTTGGCTCCCCCTTTACTTGTTTTTCAAGTAGATGCAAAAAAATGAAAAGCACTTCTTGAAACAAAATACCAACGGAAATTTGGGAGTTTATTCTTCTTTTGTGTGTGCTTGTGTGGGTGAGAAGCTGGGAGGCTATAACCTCCTCCTCTATAATGAGGAGGTTAAGTTGGAAGAAAAAATGTAAAACAGGTCTAGAAACAATATGTAGAGAAATCTGGAGGTTGATTTTGCCCTGAAAGCCAAAAATAAACTTCCATGTGAACCATCAGCGGTATCTCTAAAACTCCTGACACTCCAAAACATTTTCTTTTCACTCTCTGGTCATATGTATGAAGTCTGCAGACATTAACTGTGCGACTGTTATGTAGCTGCTTCAACCCAACACAAATGGGCAGTCCAACACGAAAGCAAACTGGAACCCAAGAAAACTGTTTAGCATTTGACGGGGCAATTTAAACTAAGGTGTGTGGACAAAATTTAGTTTTTTATAATCATAGTTTATAACAATTTATGAGACTGACAAAGTCATTTCTATAAGGAGGCAAACTGATATTGATTATGCCAACTGTACCCCTGATGCTGATGTTTCGCCATGGCCAACAGGTCCTGGCACAGGTGCGTTGGGTCGCCACTGGGGAGTCACAGGGTACCTGCCATCAGTTGGGTTGTTGGCTAATCTTCCATCTGTCTGACCTGGGAAACGGCGCTCAGGTAATCTGGGCTCATACTGCGGTGGGTATCTGGGCTCTACAGGTGGTGGAGGCTCAATGGGTCGTATTGCCGAGCTGCCCTGGGAGTAACGGCCAGCTCCGTTGTTGTGGGACTGGTCTTGGGAGTTGGGGTAAACAACCACAGGTGGAGGCTGAACTTCTGCCACCTCATTCTCCTTTAAAGGGAAAACAAAGAGATTCAGAATTGCAAAACAATGCAAAGCCTATCTTATTATTCTTCAGAACGTACCAGATCTCTGAAGAAGGGATTGTAATCTCCAAGCTGAGGAGGGAAAACAGTTGTTTAGTCCTTTTTTCATAAACTCACCAATTTCATACTGTATCAAAATCTCAAAGCAACAACATTGCAGTAACTTTGTAAATTTGTTCTAACAAGCCAGGAATAGATTAAAATAACAGGTTTAACTGTGCTATTAATCTTATTAAATCTATATGCTAAGATCTTTGGTCTGACTATCTGTTCTCAACTGTCTGACAAAACTCAAAGTTTTATATTTTCATGGTGCAGAGGACTGTACCATAACTTGTCGTAGTCCATCGCGCACTCTCAAATAAAGATCAGCTCTGTCCAATATGTAGATGAGACTTCCCTCTTCCTGGCGTCTGGCAGTGGCAATCATTGTGTCATACGACCTCAAAACTGTAACCTGAAACAAGGGAGCAATCTATAAAGCATTGTAGTGCTGGACGATATGGAAAAAATCATATATCACGATATGGACTATTTTATATCATGATAACGATATATATCACGATATACCATACTAAAGTATGTTTTCAGTTATTCGCTGAAAAGTTTGACAAAATTTCATTGCTTACTTTTCAACTTTATTTTGAAAGGACATTTAGCTGAACTGTCACAAACATACATTTTAGTGCAGCAAAAACAGGTAGGTACAGAGGTACAGTAGCTTTCACATTTTTTTTTAAAGTGCACAACAGTTTCTGGGAGGAAAAACACATTTTTGCACTGAAGTTAAGCTATAAAAGATAAACACAAATTTTTCAATTTTTAATTTTTTTTTTAACTTTCTGAAATCTGTAACCTTGTAGTGCAAAGTTTGAAAACCAATATAAAGTGTCTAAAGTAAACATCAGGGTTGAAGAGAACTCTGTTTAAGGCATTAACCATGAATAAAAGTGCAAACATAAAAAGCTACTTTGTAGAAGTAGATATGATTCTATCAAATTTATCATTGCAGGTTATTTAATTACATATTTGCTGTAATAATTGATAAAATTAGGTTGGAAACGACAGAAACGATAGAAGAGAAATGGCACGATACACACTTTTCTATCGTCCCCACGATATGTATCGTCATATTGCCCAGCACTAATGCATTGTATTAAAAATAACTATGATTTATTAAAAAAAAAAAAAAGCCCCGAGTAGTGAATGCCACAAATTTGGCAAATCAGCAGATTGATCCATATGAACTGTTTTTTTTTATTTGAAGGGATTGGACAATAAATAAAATGTAGCCATAGCTCATAGCTCTTACCCCCGAGGAGAGACCAGGTGTTCCTGGAGGGCCCGGGGGTCCAGGAGGACCAGGGATGCTGACAGCTTTACAATAGGGGGGAAAAAAAAGCAGTTATAGTTTTTACTTTTGAACAGCTCCAAGGTTTCTGTCAGTAGGCCAGTGAGAACAGTTTCTTTTTTGAAGAGGCCATGTTTTATGCGTTCTACATTTTCTTGTATTCATGAATGATATTAAGAATTATCATCTCAGACATTACCAGAGCTTCAAAAATGTGAGTTTAATGTATTCTGTAATATGGTTATGAACAGAGTATACTACACAGAAAAACCACTTACGATAATTGGGTCGATATGCTCCAGGAGACGAAGGAGACCCCGGGGGTCCTGGAGGTCCTGGAGGACCTGGACGCCCATCGTAACCAATCCCTGGTGGTCCAGGAGGACCTTGGGGTCCAGAAGGGCCCATTATTGAATCTCCTTTTGGACCCTGACATGAAAAGTAGAATTAACTACTCAGCCTTTTTTTTTTTTTATTATTATTATTCAAAAAAACATCCAAATCCAGACAAACAACTTCAGTTTATGATAAATCAGAGTTATTTTACTCTCAAGACTCACTGGTAGACCAGGTGGCCCTGGTGGGCCCTGTGGTCCTCCAAACCGGGGATCATAATATCCACCACCAGGCTCTCCTTTTTCTCCCTTGACACCTGGGTCTCCCCGATCTCCTTTAAGTTCATTCTGTGGAAAAATTTCCAAGTTTTTGATTTATCTGTTTATTTATTTTGTGATACAGAAAAGTGAAGCGAACTGAATAGTGTTGCATTCATGAGCTATTTTACCTTCAGTGTGTAGATATCAAAACTAGATGCTGTTCCTGGATTCAAAAAACAAGAAACAGGTACTTTAGTGATTCGCACATTCAAACAATGTTAAGGATGAGCAGTCTCAGAAAAGTTGTTTATGTAAATCATGGGATTTACCTGGGATTCCTGAAACTCCACGCTCCCCACGCTCTCCTTTTTCTCCTTTAACTACTGAAACAAAAGACAACTCATTACAAATGTACACTCCAGATGGAACCGACTTTGGAACTGGATGACTGGAAGGACTAAAGTTAGGAGGACAAATACTGCATGCTATCATACCTGGGTAATTCCTTGACGTTTCATCATAGCGCTGTTTAATGGAAAAACAAGAGCACATATCAGAACAAACTATTTCATCTGAGCCAGATGAAGAACATGGACTTGAAATGGCATATATTAGTTTTCAAACTGTAGCTCGGAATTCAAAATTCTAGACTTTGTCTACTCACACCAAAGCGATCCAGTGGAACGGCTGGACCTGGAGGTCCAGGAGGTCCAGGTGGGCCTGGTGGTCCCTAATGAAATCACAATTACATATTCATTATTTCTGATGAATACGTGTACGGCTTTGGTTAGACTATGTATTGATAAGTCATGCACGGCAGCTTGGAGGATAGTTAGCTTTGTGCTCCCTGTCAACAATAGTATATTGGTCAGTTTTCTCACATAAGTGGATTGCAATTCCAAAATATATTCACTTTGTTTTGTTTCTTAAAAGTCCTTTGGTGTAATGGCCTGCTGGCTTTGGATCATTGTTTTCCTGCATGATCAACTTTTTCACGACATTTAGGTCTCAGCTTTGTACGCTGTGTCCACTGTACAAGAGTGATTTTGAACGCAGTGTCATCACTCCCCTACTTTCTCGCATGGCGGCGTGTACATTACAGCTACATCCAAGGTTAGTTTGGACCTTCCTATTTTGTTGTAAACCACAAATATATGATATCTTCTGCCTGATAATCTCAGCAAATGACAGTAGCTCTGCTCTCCTTTAGAAAGTAGTAGTCTATCTCCTTGCAGCCTTCTCATGCACAACGAGGTTGTCCAGTGTTCTCGTGGTGGTGGAGTCATGAACATCATCATAAGCCAACATGACAATGAGACAGAAGGTTACCAAGGGCTTCTGTGACCTCACAAATATTGGTCTTGAAGGGATATTTGCTGGTCAGTCATTTTGTGGAGGGTAATGGTCTTGAATGGTCTAGTTTCCATTTATACACAATCTAAGACTAAATGTGGATCGTCACAGTCCACTGCTAAGGAGATGCCTTAGATCATATTCATACAGAAAAATAGCAAATCCAAAAGGGTTTAAAAACTTCTAAGTGCCACAATAATGGATGAAGAGGCTGTGAGAGCAGACTTGGACAGGAGGTTATAAAATATACACTTTGGGGATAATATTAATACTTACAGGATAGCTGTAGCCTGTGCCGCCTCCTGGCTCTCCTTTCTCACCCTTGTATCCATTTACACCAGGGCGACCCTGAGGGAAAGAAATCAGACGTCACATTATTTCTGCACTTGGAGAAGTCTTAGAAAAACAAATTATGTTGACATACTATACATGAAATGTATATAGTACTAAATTTAATAATTCATTTCAAATTAGAATATCAAGTGGGACACTAACAGGTCTACCAGGCATTCCAATTTCACCCTTTAATCCAGGAGGTCCGTATGGGCCCTACAAAAAAAAAAAAAAAAATCATGAAATAAAAGACAATGTTATCTGACTTGAGAATGAAGTCCAAAGAGGAAAAAAGGATTTTTGGAGCATTAGCTTGAAAATCTTAGAAACACAATCACTTACAGGAGGTCCAGAGGGTCCTGGAGGTCCACTGTCACCCTAAATGCACGGAGTAGAGATGGTTAGTTCTAAGTACAACGCAGGACCAAAATAAACAAGGACAAGAAAGAGCCAACAGGATGAGTCAGACAGTCACTAACTTAGACTCACCTTTGGACCTGTTAGCCCTCCAATATAGAAAGGATTTCCATCAGGTCCCATTATTAAGCCTGGCTCTCCTTTCTCACCCTGAACACATGAACGCAGCGGTGAGGCAACATCCTCAAAGAGTGGGAGGAGTGTCTTTATGATGAAGAATTGCTTCATTAATAGTTGTACTTACCTTGACCCCGTAGCCTGTTGGACCAGTGTCTCCCCTGTCACCTTTTGGCCCAATGGGACCCTGTAAGGTAAATAAAAGTCAACAGATGAGACATTTACAAACTAATAAAGACTCACTTGATAGCAAGAATAATGGAAGCCATTATAATCAGCCATCCCCTTCAATCGACTTCACAACAACTTTTGGATTGCTGATTGAACTATTTTGTATTAATTACATTTTTTAAATAGCTATTAAAAATTTTTAAATTTACTGTGTGACTGTAGTACAAAGAACCATTTTATTTTCAGAAAATTAAAGGGGACATTTTCCGTGTTTAAGTGTCTCATGAAATAGCCAAATGTAAAACTCTGAACAAACACAACCCCGTTACTTTGTCTGGGCCTGAATATCTAATTAAGTGAGCTGTCCAGATTTGTAGGATACTGTAACATCCCAGATCTTTATTACCATCTTTGTGAACAAATCTTCTGAAAAGACCTAAACCAACAATGATCTGGCTGTTCATCTATAAAACTATGGGGTGGGATCCTGACTGAAAGTTTCTGTGTGCCCAAAAGCTGAAAATGGAGAGTATTCTGCTTTTTTAAAACCGTGCTTACGCACACCTCGAAGCAATTTTCTCTTTATAAATGACAGGCCACCTGGAAGTTTGCGCAGGTGGAGTCGCCTCCCATCCTGCCCTCTCCACGCTGCCTGGACCATTTCAGGTAGAGTGTGGAAGTACCTTGTGAATGTTTTTGCGTGTAAATGAGCCTGCTGCCATCACACGCAGCGCCTGCTTGTCTGTACTGCTCTGACATCTGGATGAATGAGTCGTGTGTTAGACGAGGCCACCGTGCCACTAAATTTGTCAGAACCATGTTTAAGTCACAAGTAACTTGTACATTCATCGAATGCACATTTTTACATTCAGACAGACAAATGAATTTCAATGTCTGTGCCCTCACAGCAATGTGAGTACAGCCAATTACATTAAGGAAACCTGACATTGCTGCATATTGTCTTATAATGTTGGCCTGTTCTCCCTCGCTGGAAGGAAACTTGATGGATCATCTCGTCATGTTAACAATGCCGTCCAGAACAGGAGGTATTATTGTGCCTCGGGACGGCTGTGACATCCCAGACCTAAGGACAGAATTTAACTGGATGATATCAAACCTCAAAAGGGGCTTTAGGCAGACAATTTAACAAGATATATTGTTAATAATTATCAAAACACACACCTGTCAGCTAGATATCAGAAACCAAAAGTGCTCAGCATGCAACAGGATGGCGCTTTGGTCTGTTTAATACTGGACCTAGTTCAGCACATGGATCCAAGAGCACTGCTTTAAGGAATCTAAATCAGCATATTCGTGAGACATCATCATGGATCAGGAAATCTTTGTGATCCCTAAAAACTCCCTCCATCCTGATTCTCAAGAATCGTAACCCTCAATGTGTGCCACATGCACAAGTGTCACCACACTAGTTATATTTTCACACAGCAATTAGACTGATTGCCATGCATTTTGTCACAATTAATGTACAAATCAGTGCCATTCACTGCTTTAGTATATAATTTGAAGATGGTAGTATGATATATGAACATACAGAGTTCTTATGGAACAGGCATGGCTCACTACAGGAGCACATCTATAATACTGTAGGTTTGGCTGTTTATGATTACGCAGCCCTACAAGTCTGATATTAAATGTAATGGATTGTATAAGCTGAACCTGGCTTCAGTTCACTGCCTCAACATCTGCGCCACCAGCTCCCCCCATCTCCAAAATGTTTGTGCTCAAGGATCAGAATTTACGTACAGGTGTGCACAAACCCCCCAGCCAAGTTTTTTTTTTTTTAATAGCTGACAATCACAATGGAAAGTGGCGTGCGCAACGTTCAGGCTCTGTTATGTACATACGCAACATTTATCAATGAGGCCCCTGATCTTTTTCATCCAGTGTGTAGCCAAATTCTGACTTTCCACAAGTACTGTGCAGAGATAAATCAAATCAGTTACACTAAGTGACACGTTTCTTCATTACCATGGACTCAGATAACTTGCAGTTTTGAGCCAAGTCAAGAGTTTCATCCTGATACTTTAAATGCTGCTGAGAATTGCAAATGTGCTGCTGAAAACATCCCAAACAAATGCTCAATATTTTCAAAATTTGTTTAACCCGTGGTACTCATGGTATCCACTGGGTGGCCTGTCGGTTTTGCAGCGACTATGTGAACTTCCACAGGACTCCAAAGGCACCAATTTATTGTGAGGGTAAGAACAAAACTAGGAGAATATCGACAAACTGACCCCCACATTAAATTTCTGGCTATATTTCCATCCATTCGCCAAGGAAAAGATCAGCACTGAGGTACTCGGGTTGGCCCTGTTGCAACAGGGTTTTGTGCAATGATTCATACAGGAACATCCAAGAGTTACTATTTGAAACAGCTGAGATGGTTGCAGAATTGTTAATAAGACCTTGGATCAAAAGGTTTTTACTGCAAAGCCAGCAAGTCATTAACTGGCTTTCCTACTCTGCTGCATGGCATTTTGGGTGTACTTTGTGGATACTAGTCTGGTTGTCGCTCTGCCGATGTCTCAGGCTTTGTTTCTCTGAATGGTTGTGTGCTTATCCAGTGGCTTCCAGATGCAGTGTCTTCTGCATCCGATGGTACTGAACCCAAGAAATCAAAGTGGAATCCCGAGGTAACTGTTAAATGAGAATTTGGATATCTTCTTGCACTTGTAAGAATTATTATTATTGTGCACTGGTGAAGCAGTCAATTTGGTTGTTAAACAAGGCACCGACAAATGACCGAGGTGCAAAACGAGTTTATTCCTTTCTCTAAGTTGCATGCAGTCTTTAGAGAGGTCATTACAGAATGGTGGATCGTTCTGAATGACAAAGACTGAAAGGCGGACAGTTCATCTAAACGACAAGTGGAAAACAAGAAAACCTTGAAATCTGGCTAGACGTCCACACGTCAAAACTTAGCTACTTGATGGAGCCAGTACTAAAACAACCGGTGGCTTAAGTCATGACACAGCATGACACAGCAGTTTTAGCAAGTTTAGGCCTCAGAATGAATTTTTTTTAGATTTTATTTGGCACTAGTGGCCTTTATTCACAGTAGAGAGACAGGAAGGGGGGCAGAGAGAACGGGGAAGACACACGGCAGAGGGTCGACAAGCAGGAGTCGAACTCGCGACCAACCGCCTGTCCTAACCACTGCGCTATCGAGGCGGCCCAGAATGAATTTTTAACATTACAATCCCTACTTTTGTTTTAGCACCTCATTTTTTTTGCATATATGAAAGCTTATCTAGATCACAGCAGTAGAGCACCGGTTCCCAACCCCAAAGTAACAGACTTATTCTTGGTATCAAAGAGAAAAAACAATTAGGACGGCTGACCAGACTACCAACAGTGTTCTTATTATCTTATTATGAGAAAAATACTGTTTATGCAAGATATAATATCACAGAAAGAGACTTACTGGAAATCCAGCTCTACCAGGTACACCAGCCCCACCCTGTACAGAAAAAAAAAACCAAAAAACAGAAATATAACTTTTACATTTGCCTGCTTTAAAAACATTTAAAACATCTCAACCATCAGGCAAACATTTACATTAACACTTTTACAAGTGAACAACAATGTACAAGGAAATCACACATCTTCTCCTGGCCCTTACTTATAAAAGGTTTATTAGTGGGAATCAAGATGTTATTTAAAGACTGACTGTGTCACTCTTCTACAAAAGTGAAAACACACTAATGTTCCAATAAAGCTTTACATCGTACAAAAGAAATAATCATATGCTTTCAGTCAAATAAGACAAAGTTTAACATCTGTTGCACCATGTGGGTTGTGTCACCTGATAGCTCTCGCTCTACAAGGTGACCAATCAGATGTTTTAAAAAGCACATTTAACAACAGAGCAGTAAATCTCTAAGTCTCTTTCAATTGCAACTGCAAAGTTTATGTACTAATCATATGGTACTAGAGCTGTTTTGCGATATCTTTTTTCTCAGTATTGGGGGTAAAACTGAATACAAACCTGAAGACCAGTTCTCCCAGTAACACCTTCAAACTGTGGAGTGGCATCAGAGTTAAAACATTAGTTGGCATTTAATTTTAACAGAACACTAATAATCAGTCAAACAGTGTTATTTCTGTGTGTATCTGCCATTTGTCCATTTTTCCTGACTTACATTGTCAGTAGGCTGGTAGATGATTTGCCCGGGCGGTCCAGGTGGGCCAGGTGGACCTGGGAGTCCAGTTCCATCTCGACCAGAGTCACCCTAGCACCATGATTAAATAAATAAATGTTCCATGGTGTACAATGTCCAAAACTGAGCTAATCTAACACTGAACAGGGCACAGCTCAATGTGAGATAGTGCTTTACTCAGGGTCAGTACCTTATTGACAGCAGCTTAGCAGTACAAAAAAATGTTAAAGTAATTCTAATTATTAACTACATGGTCAAAAATAATATTCACCCTCTCTCCTTTGTCTCCTCTGTCACCCTTTTGTCCCTGTAAAGATGAAAAGAGGTTAAAGACAGTTTAACAAAGGTGAAATCTCTCCATGTTCACTTTCAAAAGACAAAAAAAAGCTTCTTTTTAACTGACACCTCCAGACAAGAGAGGAACCGATTTTAGACTTTTTAGACATTATAGACTTTTTAAACCCAATGGCACATCTCAACAATACTGAACAATTCTTAAGAAATAAACAGCAAAAATGTTGCAAGTATTGTTTATGTCATTGATGCATGTTTTATCATCTTTTTTCTCATTCTAACTAAGTTTTTTTTCCTTACTGGTGGCCCGGGGAAGCCATCCAGGCCTGGTTGCCCGTCTTTTCCTGGAGGACCTTCGTGGCCCTTTGGACCTGTGATGCCTGGAAACCCAGGTTTTCCCTGCAGAGATACGTTTGAGTTAAACTAGGGAAAACAAGGAATGTGCAGCAAGGAGACAAAACAGTCTTTCTCTGTATCAGCTGTTAACTTCACAGGACTCTCAAAGCTTTAATTCGTGCAGCTCATCCCATCACACTGATTGTAGGTGTATTTCTGGTTCAACTATGTAAACGTGATGAACATGATTCTGAGATCAGTTGAAGGTGATGCCCAAATCTGCAGTTCTATCCAGAAACGGTATCTTCATTATATCAGTTTCATTATTTCATTCTATAAGTTTTTTTTTATTATTCATTATTCATCACACCCCTCTTCTTTTCTGTTGATTTTTTGAGAGAATTACCTTAGAATGAGGCATTCACATTTACAGATAGGATCATAGGCTACTGGGGGTGTTTCACATTTACTTACGGGATGTCCAGGTAATCCAGGAGGACCCTGAAAGTACACAATATTTACTTTGGTTAATTGCAAGCTCATATCTTCATTGCTGCTCACTCTAATTATGTTTCTATATAAAAAAAATAATGATAATTTAAAAAAAGTAATCATTTTTATAGCAATAATATTTCACCCTATTTTCTAATAATAATTAACCTAACCGATTGGAATGGTTAAATCATTTCTCTTTTTAGTGACACTATTCTTTGATAACAACCTTCACCAACATTTTTATATGAGGAAACCATGATGCAAAATCTTAACCAAAGTATTCCTTCTTAAAAATGTCTTCCCTTTTGTGATATAATTCAATTTTCTGCTGAGCCTTAATTCATTAGGATTTCGTGTACCTGTACACCCACTGGTCCTCTGATGCCAGGAAGCCCACTGGTGAAGCGACCAGAACCTTCCATGTCGTCCTTAGAAAACAACAAAGAATGTATGAACAACTCACACACACTTTATAAAACCTTCAAATATTGTTTTTCTTTTTTTCTGCATTCATTTTAAGGTGAAACACATAACCAATGTGAAATACCGATAAACTAAAATTGCTCTGAGCCTCGGAGTTCATACTGTGATTCAGCACTGAGCTATTAGAAATGTGAGTTTCTCGGTTCTAAAATGAACTGTTTTATTTATGTTTCATTTTTATGTTTCTATCAAAGTGGTGTAAAACCTTGAAGAAGAAGTTACGTTATGCAGCTATCTACTGTTGAAAGGCTGGTGGAGTATAAGGTTACTGTGATATGTTGGGTAGTTATGGTCAAGAAAAGCAGTATTAAGCAGTGAATGATAAAAGAAATGCACTAAAAGTTTTGAAAGCAAACAACTGAGCAGTTCAGACAGCCAGTTCAGACAGTATGTCACGGTTTCAGCACGGATTCAGTACAGTTTCAGACCACCTGCTACCCTAAACAAGCGATCGCAAGATACCGAGTTTGCGGAAAGCGCAACTGGCATGTTGGCGCGTAAAAGAGCGCATCCCAAATGGAATAAATGTGCAGCTGTGGCAGCTCTCATTCAGATGTCTGCTGTGGAGGAAACCAAGGAGATCTCTGTGTCTGGTGTCCAGCTGGAAAAGGTTGGATGCGGGATTTTATTTCCGATATGTCTGAAACTGTTGGTGGTCGAAGGAGGGACAGGAACATTAATTGTTCATGATCTTTAAATGCGCATCCAACGATTCGTTCTGCAGTATTTTAAAAAGAACATCAGCTGCGCCAAGACGCACAACTGGTAACAACTGGATCTTACGCAGGTAAGATCCGGGTTTAGGGAGGTGGAAGATTGCGTTCTGTTACGTGTTAACTGTTTTCACTCCCTTGCTGGTGTAATCAACAGCAAAACCAAAATGCTCCCACACCGGTGATTAAAAAAATGTTTTTCCCAATTTCTCTGCTACCGCTGGCCATGCCTGCCTGTTTTTTCTTTTTCTGCGCCTATGACCTGCAGCCAACCGGCCAAAGTGTGATAGGCTGGTCACTGCGAGTGAGCGGAGGTGAGTGGACATTGACATGCAGTGGCGGGCCTGTTGCCTAAAAGGCACGCACGCTCACGTGCAAGTCAAATGCAAAGTTATTGGAACATAGATACTGCGGGACATAAAAGCGTCCCGTGTCCTGTGCAGGTCGTACCGAACCGTACCGTATTTTACCGAGTACCGTTGCATCCAATTCCTACAGTCCACCTGAAAGTCCCAGATAGTTGGTGCACTGCCGGTAAACATGCTCTGGTTGTCTATGGTTTAACTGGCAAGCAAGCTGATTTAAGACAAAAAACACACCCATTGCCACACCTACGAAGTGAGTAAAGGAGTCGGCAAAATGTGTAACAGCTATAGTGGGTGAAAGATGGCATTAGAGGTTAGTGAAGGTTCCTATACACGCAGTTTAAGGGTAGAGAGGCTAGTGGTAACGGGTAAGGCGAAGGGTACGATCGGGGCTTAAGTTTGCTTAAAGTTTAAGTTTGCTTAAAGTTTAAATTGTTTAAGTTTACCCTCGTGGACTCTTTCAGACAAAACTGCATTACCAATCTTTCAAAAAGCATCCTCACGAACAACCAAATGGAAACTCACAAATCCAACACGATAACTTGGCCCTGGAGGTCCTGGAGGCCCAGGACGCCCAACTGGTCCCATAGGTCCTGGCAGACCTGCAAGTCCAGGTTGTCCTGCAGGTCCTGGCAAACCAGGGTCTCCTTGAGCTCCCTGAAATTCAGAATTAATAATGTGGATCTGTTAAATTCAATTTCAAGGACATTATATGTTTCTCTAAAAAAATGGAAATACTTTCCATCATTCAGTGGTAGCAAGTGTGGTTTAAATAGAACAGACTGTAGACAATGGTCATGTGCACTGTCATTGGCAAAATACTAAATAAAACCTTGGCCTGCACTCAAATGAGACTGTAAGTGAAAGTTTGTAGCTGATATTATCTGAAAAAGAGGGGCCGGGAAAGTTTGAGGAATACTGAAAGCTGACATGTCCCATCTTTGATTGTCACAGGCCAACATCACATATCGTCCTCTCAAGTTGATATCTAATAAACTTCCATTGAGTACAGGTAGAAGGAGAAGTTTACGCTTCTCTGTGAGCAAACCTGAAAATCTGAAGCAACTTTAAATTAGAGTTGTTTTTTTAAGCATGGATTCATACCTTTTCTCCAATTGCTCCAGGGAGACCCAGTTCGCCTGAATCGCCCTAATGAAGGGAAAAGCAAATGACAAAGTTTTACCATCACAACACAACTGAAACTCTGAAAATGGTAAATGCTGTGCAGTCTTTTTACTTTATATTTTCCCAAAAAAAAAAAAGATCATAAAACCAACTGTGGAAATGCTCCGTAAACCTGACATTTTCAAGCCAATAGCGGGGTGTTAAAGAGAAAACCTAAGAGGCTGAAACTATAACGGGGGCTGACCTCGTCCTCAGTCCTTTCAGCCATTATATCTCCATTACAGTGTCAGACTCAGTAAGACCTACTTAGCAAATTGCCACTTTTACCTCACTGAATGGCCCCAGGTTGTCAGACTAGGGAACTTTACATCTGAGGCCTGTGGTCAGCAGCACAGGGGCGCCACAGGGAACTGTGCTCTCCCCAGTACTGTTTACTCTGTACACCACCGATTTCAGCTATAACTCAGAGACTTGTCACATGGAGAAGTTCTCTGCCGATGACACTGCAATTGTGGGGAGTATCAGGGATGGACAGGAGGAGGAGTACAGGGATCCTTGTGGAGGAATTTTGTTGGATGGTGTCAGGCTAATCAGGCTACAGCTGAACACCACCAAAACCAAGGAAATGGTTGTGGACTGGTGCCTGTCATAATTGACGGGGTGAATGTTGAGGCAGTCTGCACTTACAAGTACTTGGGGGTACTCCTGGACAATAAACTGGACTGGTCTGCAGTTTATTGCAGGAAGGAGGCTGCAATAAACTGCAGCCCCTGTTGGTGTACAGCAAGGGGCTGCTGATGTTCTACCAGTCTGTTATGGCCAAAGTGCTTTTCTATTCTGTAGTCTGCTGGGGTGGTAGCACTAGGAAGAGAGACACTGGTCGTTTGGACAGACTGGTGAGGAAGGCAGGGTCTGTGGTGGGCACGGAGCTGGATGCTCTCTCTACAATAGCTGAGAAGAGGACCCTGAGCAGGCTGCACTCTATACTGGACAATGACTGCCACCCCCTGCACACCATCTTCATATGAACCAGAGGAGTTTGATCAGCGGCAGACTCCGGTCCCTCCCCTGCAGGACTGACAGGCTTCAGAGGTCCTTTGTTCACAGGGCCATACAACACCACACACCACACACTCCACACACACCACTCTTGTGCTGTCCCCTACACTATCCTGGACAACATTGTACTGCACTGTTTTGCATTACAACTTATTACTTGAACTTGCACTAAGGACTATTCCTCAAAACTCTGACAATTTTATCAGTCACTTTAATCTGTTCACTTGGATTACTGCAAGGCACCTTATAATGACACTTCTGCCCCCCCCCCCCCCCCCCTTACCCCCTTTTAAGTGAATATTGTTTGTATGCTGATGTGTGCAATATGGTTGATTCTTTTTGTAATGTGTATTATGAATATGCTACTTGACACCTTAATTTCCTTCGGGATCAATAAAGTTAGCCTACTCTACTCTACTCCACTTGGTGGTAGCAATGCAGCACTTTTGCTGATTACAAACCACAGATAAATAAAAGAAAACAAAGATTAAAAAGAAAAAATAGAAGGAGAACAAACTAGAATTGCAAGACCAACATGGAATGCTACTGTGTTTCTGCTGTGTTTGCATGCAGATGGTGAGAAATGAGAAGACTAAACAGGTCAGGGACATTGAGAGAGCAGAACATCATCCCCTTTCCACAGCTTCCTCAACCAATACACAAGCAGTATCTTGTCTCTAGCGGAGGCTAGATAGACCACCATGAACACTGGAACTAAGAGGATATTCAAAACCATTATTACTTCTGTTCTCAGAATGTGATGTCTTTGCTGAATAATAATTAGTACAAACAACAATTATTCTTGCTAATTAAGTTTGAAATAAACTTGAACTGTAGAGACAGCTCTAATTACAACTGTACCCAGGCTTTGTGGTTTAAATCATACTTCTGCTAAATGTCACATGTTAGTCTTCAGAGAGGAAAAGATTATTTCCACAAGCTTATTACCTTCTCTCCCCTGGGACCAGGACCTCCTGGGAGGCCATCGGTGCCTGGTAAGCCAGGCAAGCCCTGAAGACCAAAAAATGTGGTTGTTGATAGTTGGCTTGGTTAGACTTAATAGTATCAATAGTATCTAGACGTTTTGAGAGACAAGAAGCTTAAGACTTACAGGTTGACCAGGTGCTCCATCCTTGCCTGGGGGCCCAAACGCTCCAGAGCTATGTGCTGTGTCCTGCTGTAGTCGGACCAGGAGGACCAGGGGGGCCAGGGAGACCTGGTGGTCCTGGAAGTCCCTACATCAAGAGCCACAGATTGCATTCATTGAATTCATCACACATCTGGCTACTATGACTCAGCATCGCCATTTTGTATGTCAAGCTTCCCAGTGCCGTGCCAATTCTTCACTCATTCTCAAGCAGTCATGTGTTCACAAGTGACTAACGTTCATCTCAGAAATAGACACAAATCACCAGAGAGCGATATCAAAACCGCAGAAGAAAAAAACATAAGTATATGGAAATTTCGGTGTCCAATCTCAATCTTGTTATGAGTGAATATAGCAGTAGCGGTGGAATCGACCCATACAGACGAGAAAAATGGATTACACACACGATCCGAAGGTCTTACACAAAGGTCCTAATCTTTGGAGGAACTGAAGACCTGCAAGTCTTTTAGGCTTACGATCAAAATTGTGTGTGGTTGGGTGAAGGATTTGGCTACATTTGGTCACCAGGACATGTGGTGGCTGCAGTAAAGGTTTATTCAAATTCATTTCACAATCTGAGAATGCTGATTAATACTGGCTAAACTACCCCCAAAATCTTTTCTCAATACATTTGTCCTCAGCCTACATATTAAATTGAGTCTCCAGTCACTATCATCCACAATATCAGAGAAATGAGTGATGGCCATCTGAGGTAGTCATGGTAATATTACCAGTCTTTATCTTCAGGTTTCCAATGGATCTTTTTACTTTTAATTTAAAAACAACTCTAATCAGTTCTGAATGTTTACTGATTGAATTAAATAATGTATTAAATAGGCGAGGCTAGGCTAGGCAGTGATGTCGATCTATGGTAACCAGTATCAGTTTGAATTGAAAATGTTAAATAGAGAATCAACATTATAAGTGCTTAAATTATTATTCTTATTTTTGATGAGATGGTCAGAACACACTTTAGTATAATCAGTGGGAACAAAGTCTTTGTGGTTTTCTCACACGATCCATGTTTCTCGCCTACGTCAGCTGAGTTCTTTGATTCTTCATGTCCTCTGGTTTTAGGGAACCAATTTTCTCTTGCATCCATGAACAACGCTCATATATGGCATTTTAGCAACTTTAATGGCAATTTCGTCAGGATGGATTCTCTAGAGGATGTGGTGAAGAGAAACACAACAAGGACTGTTGAGGCCATCCTGAACAACCTGGACCATCCTCTTTACTTACAAAATGGCGGAAGGCTTGTTGTGATGTCATGTGAATACGATCTACCATCATTCAACTACATATACATAACAGCAACAAAGATGGCGTCATGTACGGAGGAGAGTTGTTCTCACCCGAATAGATTCCAGATCAGGAAAACCAGAGCCCTCCATGTCCACAAAAGTCTGAAACATATCAATTGAAGTATTCAGCAATAAAGCCACTTCTGTGATATAATAACTCATGTATTTGTCACTTACAAACTGCATCAGTCACAAAGTACAATCTATGCATAATATTTCACGTACATGCATATTTGAAAGGTTATTGGTTCACTTAATGTATTTTATGTCACGTGAACATAGAAAGTCAGGTGAAATGGTCGGCATGTGGTCATGTGGAAGTGTCTCTGCTACAGTAAAGTGTATTGTCTAGGTAATAATGAGGTTTTTCTGGTTGACAGATCACTGAGAAATACAACTGGTGATATTTCTCATTCTCTTAAACCTTTCCGGTTTCTTGATGGATATCAGGCTCAAAACTATGCAACTCTGTTTTCCCACATACATGTATACAGAACATAAGCAATGGTAACCAATATGATAAATGACCATTGTCCAACCTTTGACAGTTATCTCTTTTATATCTGTGTAATACTCCAGCATTTAAACCTTTTTACAAATTTTTGTTAAACTCTAGTATGTGGTGGTAATTTAAGTAGTCTGCCACTGGCAAACTATTGTTGACAATGTTAGCAGCAGTTTGCTAATGTTGAGCTAATGTCAGTAACTCTAAAGCACACACTTCTCCATTGGCTCTAGTCAGACCAAAAATTAATTTCTTTGTCCTGGACAATATTTCTCCTAATCATTGTGAGTGAATTTGCATCTTGATCTCTTTAACTTTAAAACTGATCACAATGTAAAAATATAGCTCACAGATATGGGGACAGTGTGTTGTCTTGTTTGTTTTTTTTTTTTTTTTTTTAACAAAATTAGATGTTCTTTCATTTTTCTTTTGATTTACCAACCCTTTCAGCCATGACAACACCACTACAGATTATTACTCAGTATGTGATATGGTTAACTCACTTGATAATCTTTGGCAGTTCTGTTTATGTCTGTCTTATACTCAAGTATCTAAATATTATTACTGATTATGTTAAGAGTCTAATATGTAGTGGCAAACCTTAAAATGCGCTAGATAAAGTTTTCCATGAGCAAAATATTGTTGGCAATGGTTGGTAACTCAGCAGCATATGTATTCATTTCTCCTCCTTTGTTTCTCTGTAATGAACAATATTTCTCCAAAAGAGTACCTTTTCCCAGTTTTGCACTTTAACCTGCAGCAGAGTGTGGCTGACAAAGAGCAACTCACAGATCTAATTCCTGGTCCTGGTGGTCCCGGAGGTCCTGGAGCCCCCCTTGGACCAGGCTGACCCTCTCCGCGGTCTCCCTGTTGTGTGCAAGTCTCATTAAGACAAGATAGATCTCTCCAGCAGTGACATCACCTTTTAACAAAAAGTATTTAATGTGCCCTCAAACTCTGGATTCTAACCTTCTCTCCTTTGAATCCAGGATCACCTGGGGTTCCTGGGAAGCCTGGGGGTCCTTGAGGACCCTACGTGGATAAAGTCAAAAGATTAAGACATTCGAGCATTATTGATGCAATATTAGTGAAAAAAAAAAAGAAAATTGTCTTTTTCAGCAGCATGTTTTTGCAGAGTGATATGACCATTATTGTGGGTGTTGCACGAGAACAACAAAAACAACTCACCATTTTTCCATCCTCACCAGGGTCCCCCTGTGACAAAGAGCGGAAGAAAGATACAAGTGTGATTAGAATTTTCCAATTAAGTCTAACATTTCACTTTACGTTCACAAAAATATTTCTAAAGAAAATGTCCACTGACTGGCTCTCCATCTTCTCCTGGTGGTCCCTGGGGACCCGGTGATCCAGGTGGTCCCCGAGGTCCTGGGACTCTTGAAACAACCGAGCCATCATTGCTGCGTGAATACTCAGTGGAAGGCCCTGGAGGGCCAGGAGGCCCAGGGGGTCCAGGAGAGCCAGGCTCACCCTTTTTTCCTTGATATCCAAAGCCTGCGCTGCCCTGAAGTTAAAGAAGCATCTGTGTTAAATGAGCTCATTATTAGACAGGAAAAAGCAAAATGTTTACTTTCTGAATATCTGGTGGTGGAATGTATTACTCCGAGGATTGTGTTACCGATTAAGGATAAAACACTGAGGACAAATCTAACCGTGAAGTCAAGATTATTTAATGAGAACACCTGTGAAAGGCTCTAGTTCCCCAATCAGGAAGTTAAAATCAGCCCAAAAACAAGAAAAAAAAGGGATCATTTGTACTTTACCTTTGTTCCCTTTTCACCAGGTTCTCCCTGAAAATGAAAGAGAAAGCAGTGGAATAAGCATGAGGAAAAACTCAGACTGCTTTGATCTAAAAAGATGATGGCATATGCTACATCTTAATATTTGTAACTATGAGCACCCAGTTCTGAATTTTGGAAGATTCAAAAACAAAACAAAAAAAAAAGATGATCTATTTTTTACATTTTTCTTTCTTTTATTTATTTATTTTTGCACTTTTCCTTGGGCTTTTGTACCAGTTATGTTTTCTCAATGAGGAATCATCAGGATGGGTATGAAGATTTTACTTCTAAACTAGTTGGTAATTTAGCTAATATGGAACAGCAAGTAATTCAGCAGGAAAAACAACCAAGTGACAAGTGTCTTTGGGCCCTTCAGCCCTGAAGCAGAGGGAACGTGATTCACTTAATATGCACAGACATCCAAGCTCACACCATCTGTCAGAATCCAGACCTGAAAGACACTGAACAAGTTTGTGGTCCAGCTGATTACCAGCACCAATTATCAAACTTCCGGAAAATCCTGAACAAAATAAAAAAAAAAAAAAAAAAAAACTCAACCACCTGATTAAAGATTAAAGATTGATTCCTTGCAACTTTGCTTTGGAATGCCTCAAACTGAGCAGTGGACATCTAAAGTGCATTGCAACATAACAGACACCAAGCAAAATAGTTATCCAGCTGTCCATCTTTATCTCCATCTAGCTTCATATCATGAATAATTGACTATCAGTTGAGAAAAGCAGTAACGCAGCTTTTAAAAAAGCCCCTGCAGAAGAAGGGGGCAGAGCTGAGTGGAGTTGAGTGTCTGACTCCACCCTCTAAAACCAGCTGCTATGAAGGCAGCTGTAAACACATGCTGAGAAACGAGAGCTGTTGTACTACATCTCTGTGGTGTTTTAACCAAAGCATGTCAAAGACATTTTGTTAACACCTCGGGACATTGTATCAACTTTTTTTGTATCAGCATTCCAAAATGACCAGTCTCTTTGACTTAAATAGATCAAGAATAGATATTGACTTGAATCATGGTCCCAATGACTGGAATCACTCAAATTGTGACACCTAAAAATGTACCAAAAATCTAACTCTAACTGAGGGTGGCACCAAGCCAAACACACTTCTGGGTTGCAGAGACACAAACCAATAGTTAATATTTTACTTAAAGCCAATGACCCAAAATCCTCAATGAATTTGAAAGAATTGGCAAAAATTGCTCCACAATGATGTGAGAGACTCATTAAGTCAAAAGAAATGACTAGTTCAAGTTATTGCTTGTAGATCTACAAGCTATTGCTCCACTATGATCAGATGCTTTTTATTATGCTTTCGGGTAAAAAAATACAGACTTAAAATAGGGGGCATTAACTTTTTGCACATGACTGTATGTGAAATATATAATGTAATTCAGAATTCTTTATACACTGTAAACCCTCCCTTTCGCCCAAAGAGAGCTGGGACAGGTTTCAGCAGATCCTCCGTTATCCTGCACAGGAATAAGTGGGTATAGAAAATGGATGGGTGGATGATTCTGTATTAAATTAGGGTTTACAGCTCCCTCTAGTGTTCACTCTTTCCTCTGCTCACTCAGTGTGCACTTTTGCAACCATCAAAAGGGATGCCCAGACAGCATGGATGAATTCCAATCATTTGACCGAACCTTTTCCCCACGGACTCCACCCCGAGAGTCAGAGCCAGAGGCTGCGTCTCCCTTTGGCCCAGCAGGGCCCTTGTCTCCTTTCTCTCCTCTGTCCCCTCTGGTCGCCCTTCTCTCCTTTAGCTCCAACTGACCCTGGAAAACAACAACAAAAGGGACACTCATTAATATTCTCATGAAACCCTTTCATAAATGATTAACGACTGTACCCCAGACCCTGCTCCCAACAGAAGAGAGGGGAGCAAAAGGAAATGACTCCTCGCTTGATTGTGCATGAATTCCTCAGTGCACTGCGATGTTAAGATTTCATGGCGGCAAGAGATTTTGTCTTCCCACACCTGCATGCACCGCTATCCTGATGTGACCCGATCAGTGTCCTTTTCGGTATATAGCTCACTTTAACTGGAAATGTAAGGAAATGCACCCTGCTGCTTTTCATTCAGTAGAAGTTGTTGACATGGCCGACAAGATCATCTCGACATTAAGAACATCTTCAACATTTCCAGTTAGAGAGGCACATGCTTCAGCTTTTGATCAACTAATGCCACAACTGCAAATGCTTGATTAGTCCATGTTCAAGCATACCACAGTAGATTTCTCATGTCCTCTGATTTCTTTCTCTCTTAAAAGAACTCTTCTCATTTGTCTTTGCAACATTTTTTTTTGTTTGTTTCTTTGTTTTGGGTAGAGACAGGATTTGTCACGTGCTAAAGTGTCCTTGGGTATGACATTGAGCACTAACTGCAAACACCCCACCACTATGTGGTCACAAGCCAATGTTTCCAAAGTGTCGGCCCCAAGCACAGATAGATAAATGGGAGCATTGTGTCAGGTCATGAAACCTATGCCAAATGAAAATGAGGAACATAATGGTCTGCTGTGTCAACCCCTAAAGAGAAAAGCCAGAACTGCCCACCTTGCAATGCCCTTAGCTTTTACACAAACACGTTGACCATCCTCAAAAGCACTAAGTAGAAATATTAATCCTGTGCTTTTGAAGCCCGTGTCCAGTCCGAGACCAGGAGAACCCATGAGGCAAGCAGAACAGCAGGACAGGATAGAAAAGAAATTTTATCTGGATGCTTTGTGTTTTGAACCCCACCTGTTGACCCAGAGAGTCTGAGTCCAGACTCCACACCACCTGAAATGTGTTCTGCATCACTGGCTGAACACACATACACACAAGAAATATGGAGATATAAATTAGTACTAAACAGGAATTTTGTCAGCAAGCTGTGAGACAAGATAAACAACCCGACCCCAGGTAACATGTTGCTCTAAAACAGGGGTGCCCAATTCCGGTCCTCGAGGGCCGCTGTCCTGCAGGTTTTGCATGTTTTCCTGCTTTAACACACCTGATCCTAATTAACGGCCATCATTATCTTGTCATCAAGGTCAGCACATGTCTGTTAATGACACAGTCACTTGTATCAGGGTGTGAAGACGGAGGGAGACATCTAAAACCTGCAGGACAGCGGCCCTCGAGGACCGGAATTGGGCACCCCTGCTCTAAAACCTGCATTAATGCTGCCATCCCAAAGGTATAAAGAACCCAAAAAAGCTCTGGTATCCTTATTCGTCTGATTCGTTCCTTAGTTTTAGTCAAGTTTTAAATCAGGCTTCTCCAGTAAAGTTTAAGTGGTATTTATTTTGAGGTAGCTCTATATTGTTTTTTCTTTCCCATGTTGATATCAGCATCATACCAGCATTGATGGATGACCGTATCATATGAGGGACTGGAGATTGTGTCCATCTTAGGCTTGCCTTTAACACACTAAAATTCCTCCAGTGGTTTAATGATATTATGCACTGTATTGGGAGGATTTTTTTTTTTTAAGTTTATAAAAATTGTCAATGATTTTTTCACACATATTTTGACAAACTGACGATTCATCTTTGCTAGTCAGACTCAACTTTCTGCTCTTGCACCAAGTTTAGTTTACAATTACCTGTTGATATCACCGGTTTGAAATAACTTTTTCCCCTTTCATTTTTAGCCATAAATTGTCTCAGTCCTAAAATGATTCAAAAGCACTTATAATAATAATAATATCAAACACTTTATGGTTTAATATCAAACTGTCTTGGCAACTTCTTGCCTTCATTCTGGAAAACAGAACTGTATAAAAACAGAAATAACCCTAACCCTGATGACTAAAGTGGAGAACATAACAGCTGAGTGTAATCCACATGGCTAGGGATGTCTGAGAAAAACAAAAAAGAAAAAAAACAAAAAAAAACCCTAACTAATCATTCCATGTGCATTACTGTCGTTGTCCACTAGATGGAGACGTTTCTCAGTAAACCTGTTTATAAAAAGTGACTGGTTCAGCTGTGTATGTTGAAGAACTATGGACCCTTAAAAACCAACATTAAACATTTCAGTTGATGCCCAACCTATAAACAAAGTCATGAGGGAGCATGTGTATATACAGTATAAAAATCATCATTTATAAAACACATGGAGATCTCACCAATTATTCTTATACTGGCGTCCTCTCCTTTCTTGGGCACTGGTGGCTGCTGAATGGGCGATGGAGCATCAGTCTGTAGGAAAACAATTAAGCAACAGAAAGAAATGTGTTTTTTTTTTCTTTTTTAGAAAAAGGCAGCAGAAGGCAAGAGCTACAAGCTCTAATGAACCTATCTTTTACTCTATGGCTCAAATTCCACCTCCCACACCGAAAAGCCTTGGAGACATTATTGTTGCATGGGAAAATGTTTTTCCATGTAAACATTAATCCCAAACCAAAATGAGTCATATTTCAACACTGCTTCAGTGTTTAGAGACTGTACAACCAAAGTTCTCCTAGCTCTACACCGAGCCTGTTCAAAACACAACTGAATCAACATGTGTGGCACACCAGAGATCTGGCAACACTTTGCCTGCTTTCTTTCATTCTCTGTCAAGTAGTTGTTGATTATGTGTTATTATGTGTTAATCTGTGACAAATTAAAATACCCAGACTCTGTTGCAGATCTTTTCTTATGTGAACTTTATTCAGGCTGTCAAAGAACACAGCTCTGTTCTAACACACCGACACCGCCTGCAGCCGTACATGATCTTTGCCACTTCCACAGTATGATAACTGCCTTTCATTTACACACAACATATACTAACAACATGTTCGCGTGTGGGCTACCAGCTGCTAATATTTCATACTCCTCTTTTAACATACAGCATCTCTGCTGAACTCAAAAGCTGTTTTTACACACTGTTTTGCTTTGCCAAATTGAATCATTGATTTGTTCATTTCAGCAGTGAATCTATTAGATAACTGGTCCTGCAGGACTTTTAACCTGACAAATGAAAGCACTTAGGGAAAAGGGAGGGAAGAGACATTGGGGCTCGAACCAGCCCCAGCTGCACAAGGACTGTGGCTTCTAAGCATGGGGGGGGCTGCTCAACAAAGTGAGCTATCTGGCACGTTGGATTTTCATATTTTTCCCGTTTTTCCATTCACACAACCTGCTCATACAATTAATGAAATGTCAGGAGATCAATGACACATAGACACTGCCTTTTATGTGAGCGTGCTCAGAGTCGGAAGCAGACTTAACAAACACCATCGTCGTCTTGATTATCTCTAATCCCTGCTTTTGTATTTCTATAGCTGGCTGGCATTGTTGAACTGGTTTCGTAGTATACCTACCAGGTATCAGATGTTAACTCAGTTTTCACTCTATCTCTCTATGTGCTGCAAACAGAAATTAACTTTCAAATTCCAAACCTCCTCATTTGTTGTTTCTAGGCAGCTTTCATTTGGCATCCATCACTGCACATTACTGAAAACTGAGGGTAATTTCACTCATTAAGTCCTTGTTTACTCGCTGTAATCGTGTTGCAGTTAGGTTTTTTTCAGGAACAGCGAGCCAGACTCCAGCCTCCAACAGTCTTCTGCTGGAAAAAAAATTGCAACTGAGTTGAACGAGAAAATGCAAAACTGCCCTCTCTGTTGCTCATTTGTCAAGTTTTTACCTGAGGAATGTAAGAGGAAAGAAGCTTATTGGGCTGGTGGCCAACTGAAGGGCAAAACGATGCCACTGTAGATTATTAACCACTTCCTCTGTGTGAAAATATTCTCCCTGCTGTGTTGCACGGCACTGACTACGCTGAGAATGTGGCCAGGCCATTACTGACTGTTGTAAGCTGATTTATGAATTTATGTGATCATGAATGTACTGACTGTTCACTCTTGTGTCCATCCATCGCATCTGAGAGTGAAGGGTGGGAGGCTCGTATTCATCCCAGTGTTGATGGATTTGCATTCACAGCACGCTGAGCATATTCCAGCGTATTCTACAAAAGTGTAACAATGCTGTTGTTTTTTTTCTTTCTTTTGTGCCCTGTGAAGTTTCACGGTGAACAACTTATTGAAATACCCACATTTTTGTGGTCGGCCTGAGCATGAAGGAAAGCCAGTCCAGCTGTTTATAAAAATGCAAAAGAGAAAGGTTTGCCTCTCTTAGGTCTCTTGTGCAACAGATTAATCAGATTTGATTTGAACAGAGACATTTACATTTTCACCGAAACATGACAACGGCTCATTAAGAGCTAAGTGCAAACAAAAAGCAAGAAAAGGTTAAAGGCAGGTTTAAAGACAGAAACTGGCATCAGGACCACAGTTAAAGAAAGCAGACCAGTTGATCGGTTCACACAGCTGATTTCTGAGGATTCAAATCTTGATCTCAGCCAACAATCAACTTAAACACAATCACCATCTTTTCCATATTTATTTTTTTTTGCTCAACTTAAAGAAGTCTGATCAAGTGTGTATCTTATATTACATGCCTAAGGATTGCCCTGAATGAACATTTTTTACTGTTTCCTTCCTTTCTTGATTGTTCCTTTTTCTCTCATTAAAAAATAATAGAACAAAATATGTACAGATGATTCCTAATAAGAAAAAGTAAAGTGGCCTTAATAAAAAACTGTTGGTTTACAGATACTAAAGTTTTGCTATTGTTCACATTTAAAAAAAAAAAAAGATGGTGTTTTGTTTTATAGAGAAGATATATTTTCCATTTGCAGGTCTCCCGTCATGCAACAAGCATGTGGCTTGTTCCTGAAACAATCATTTGTTTGTATAATAATGGTCTTAAAACATTTCCACCTTCAGGCTACATGCTGAAGGGGGACACTTTGATTGTGGCAGTGTCACTTTTAAGGATGACTGAGTTGCTCTGCCATCTATCACCAAGAATTCCAGGATGACAAAATGGAAAGTCTCACTGACATTCACTCTCTCTCTCTTTCTCTCATCTTTGTTCAGACTTGTCATAATCACACTAGTCGAACCTTTTTTTTTTTTTTTACAGAGTGCAAGTTACACAGTGTGAACAGATCATCAGATGGAAAAACAGCGAGAGGGGGATATTAAATGCCAGCTGTTCTCTTTTACATGACATTGCATATTACATGTTGCTAATGAATGCTTAGTGAAGAGGTGGAAAAAGCCCCTTGTAAAAGCTACGCAGGATCAAGGCAGCCCTAACGATGAAGACACTTCCGACTTGAGCTACCTGACTCCTGCCCTCCTTCCTTTTTTTCCCCCAACTTTTTCCCCTCCCTCTGAATGCGCCTGTTAATAGAGAAACCAGTCAGAATAAGAAAGCCTGGAGGCGGGGGGGCCTCTGACTTGGATCCCACTGAGTCCAAACTGACATCTGGTTTTTGTAACTCTCCACTATAATTGAGAGTGCATCCAAACAGGGCGCATGCTGCTTGAGTCTGGAGGTTGTGCTACATCTCAGCCGGAGCGAGCATCTCTGAGGGCAAGGAGACGTGAGTGGGTGTCACTGGAAACTGATTGTGCATGACAGTGAGAGGGACGGAAAGCAGACAGGCGAAGACAGAAAGACGAAGGAGGCAGAGATAGTGAGAAAGAGAGCATCCTTTAGACAGAAACCATCTGACAGCTTGCAAGATTGACTAACAAAAATAGGCGCTCGAAAAAGTATGTGGACCCCCAGGAATGAGCTAGTTTTCCATGCTTTAATTTGCCAAAGAATGTAATCTGATACCTTATCTAAGTCACGAATCTTCTTTTTCTTTCGGCTGTTACTTTCAGGGGTCGCCACAACAAGTCATCGGCCTCCGTCTAACCCTATCCTCTAGCATCTTCTTCTCTCCCACAAACTAACTTCATGTCCTCCTTCACAACATCCATAAATCACAACCATAAATCTCTAGGCCTGCTGCCTGGAATTCAGAATAACAGAGAAATGTCATGTGCTTAAAAGTGATAATGCACAAATAATTATATGTTCTTGTGTCTTCACTGAACACACCCCTGCAACGTCCTGGTGGAAAGAGTAAGTGTACCCTTGGAATTACTGGCTGGTTGATGCTTCTTTCGCAGCTTTGATTTCAATCGAGTGCTTTTTGTAGCTCTGGAACAGACCTGCACAATGTTCACAGTGAGTTTTTTCTTCACATAACTGTGTCAGCTTAGACACATTTGTAGGTTTTCTGGTGTGAATAACTTTCTTGAGATCATTTCTCAGCATCTCTGTGAGATTAGGGTCAGGACTGACTGGGCCCTTTTCAAACATGAAGTTTCTTTTTTTGAAGTTCTTCGGTGGTGGAGCTATTAGAGTCATTCTTCTTCTTCTGTATCACACAACGTCTACAGAGCTTCAGCTGGTGGACTGCCAACCTGACATTATCCTGCTGGTTTTTCTCAAAAAAGTTTAGGAATTCATTTTCCCCTTGATCATAAGTGGTTCGGACCCTGAGGTAGTGGTGGTGCAAGCCCAAATCATGATGCTCCCTCCACCATACTTCACTGCTTGGATGATGTTTTGATCGTTGGTAAATTGTGGTGTTTTCGAGCCATACGTAAAGAGGGCATAGCTGATGTTTCTTCCTGAATAATTCAACTTTTGTTTCAACAGTCCACAAAACATTTTATCAGCAGCAATGCAGATTGTCAAGGCAGATTCTTGCCATTGTAATCGTGGGATGTAAAGGAACTGTGAAAACGCATGGAAATGCCAAATATGTAACGAGAGCCAAAGTTGAGGATATGCTTGGAGCATCTGTTGGTTGGACTTACCCAGGTGATTCATGTCTTTTTACCTGGTAAAAAAATAGTTTATGTCGATCCCATTAATACAAACAACTGTGGATTGAAACAAAAGTTCACAACTCTGCTTAAAAGGACTCTTCTTCTCTTCTTTAAATTTGGTTTAATGAAAATTTAAAACCAAGACTGAATCACCCACTTTTACAGTGACTATCTACCTCTGATGCTCTTTCCTTTCCAGTTGTAAAAGAGGAGACCATTTATGTAAAAAGTTTTTCTCGCCAGTTGCATAAGACGAAATGCAGCTCAATTTCCAGTCATCCACTCAGCAGTTTTTCATCTTTCTTAAGGGATGAGAGTTAAATCACTCAAGGAACTTGAGACATGAGCAGTCTGCAATAGTAATCACTAAATGAGCTGTTTAAAAGAAAAAAAACAAACAAAAAAAAAAACATTTCCATGTAAGTTTCCTTCCAGCCAGAGGCCACAGGCCAGGACTCATGCCTGGGTTGGCTGCAACAGGGGACTGCAGCCTCTGTACAGGGATCACCTGCTCAGACAAGTGAGCTACCTGGGGTTCAAAACAAAAATGTAACTCAACAGTGCCCTACACAAAACTAAATCATACAATAGCAGCCAAAAGTTGTTCCATACCGTGAATCTGGGTTTCTCCACATGAGGTCTCAGAGGTCTGGTTTCTCGATATCCACTTCCTTCTCCTGAAGCCTGAGGAGACCAATTGTACATTTAACTTTTTGATATACAGCCCATAAGAAACACAGTTATGTGAAATAAGTACCTGTTTTTTTCAGTTCTAAGGATTTTTGTAAGTTGTGACAGCATTTGCAACCCATCTTTTTCACTAGTTTTATAGGTCATGTTCCTGGCTGAGTCCCTTGTGAAACATATTATCTACCTATGTGAGGTTTTTTTTAACCTGGTTAAATTACGGTCTGATTTGTCCTGACATGTTAAAATAGTCAGGAATCCCCTAAAAACAGGCAAAATAGCATGTATGTTTGCTTTATGTTCCATAGGTCTTAAATAGTGAACTCCTGCTACATTCAGATTTTCCCTGTGTGTCACTACAGTATCGTTAATGTCTTACCTCAAGTGGAAAACAGCTGTTAGGCTATCATTTAAGATAAAAGACACATCCTGAAATGAGAAACCTGTGCTCTTCTAATCTAAACCCAACAACATCTAAAGATTAGATGTTGTTGAAGAATAACAAGTGTTGAAATTCAAAACTATGAATGAGTTGAGCAGCTGTGGGTGTTTCAACAAATAACAGTTAAGGCTGCTGGTGGGCTGCAGTGATTCACCTGTGATTACGGGTGTTCGGGGTTAGGAATAAGAAAGCTGCTCTCACACTCAGTTTGTTGTTTGTACCACAGTTCTGTCATCTTTATGCTATATAGTTGTAAGTTGTAATAATTTGACAACTTGCAAACTTACTGTCAGTATTCAGAGGTGGTTAACTAAACCCTGTCCTCAAATTCAGCTGTCATAAACACTGTTAAAGATTTAACATACTTTCAGTTTTTGATGCCTTTGAAGGCATCAAAAACTGAAAAATATGGGCTCATATTTCAAAAGCTAGTACACAAAAGCAGAAATCTTTTTTTCATGTTTGATTTTACAACTTTAAACATGTTCATCATGTGTTTTAAACCAACAAGCTAACTATGGCTAACACCATACATGTTTTAATATATTTGTGTTTTAATGTTGTCATTTTGTGGTTAAAAATTGTAACTTGATGAGAGTCATGACAGAGTAATGACACTCTGAAGCTAAACTTCCAGACAGGCAAAGCGCCAAAACGTCTGCTTTTGTAGAAGTGTTCACATTTGCAGCACCTGGCAAATACTTACTTCTCAATTCCTATGGAAGCAGTAAGGATGAATTTATTTTCACATGCACTGCTTATCCATTTTGGCTGTTTTTTTTAATTAAAAAAAAAAAAGTCTATCTAACGCTGTATTTACCCCACTTTATGAGCTGTGTGTAAAATCTTAAAGAGCATGTAGCTTTCTTTTTAGCATGACTGTATGTACAGAGGGAAAAGGCATTAAACAGACTTTTACAATCATCACGGGCAGTATTAATCCCAGGATGCAGCAATGAAGTCCTTATGAAGGGGAGTCAAACTGGAACATGCTTCAGCTTAGACACATGCACCATGTGCTCCGAACACAAAGACATGGGCGTGATATCGGGTTGTATCAGTGCCCTTGGTAAAGATCATTTACATTTCTGTGATGGCACTAATACAGAAAAGCTTGCTTTAAAGATGACATCTTTCCCAGCAACATCTAGAATTTCTTTTTTAATGGGACAATGCAAACCCCCTTTCTATGGTATAGCTGATGAAGAAGACGGCTTGCATTTCCAATGTCATCCCAACTTTTTTTTCTGATTTGTGATAATATTTTCATTTTCCTGGAGCCAAAATCCCGCAGCTTCAACACATGTAGACTTCTGTCTGCAGATGTGATTAGATGTGACTCACCATATCCGAGTCGTCTTCATCCTCCTCGCAGTGCCTCTCGGCAGCGCGGGGGTCTCCCACCACCTTCAGCTCACCAATCACGCCCTGTTTCCAAAAGACATTCATGGCGTTTTTGAAGTTTAACAACACATATAATCGCATCAGAACAACACTTGTTCTCGCACACAGGATGTGGGTTGCTCCCAGCATATAAATATGGATGTTTGTCTGTGAACTCACTGCTATGGTTTTGCTAATATTTCCCAGGGAATTCCCCCTCTGTCTAAATCAGTGGGGCTATTGATGTTTCTGGCTTTAATCCCTGTGAAGCGCCACTATCTCTGCTATCTGTTACATGCTCCACACAGGATATTCACACTGATAGCATGAACACTATCTTCCTGCCAGTCAAATGGACCATTAGCTGCGTATATCGAGGTGGTCTGTCTGCTCGTGTATTATTTGAAGTCGAGTCTTTGGGACACATTTATGTCCCGAATAAAAACTGAAATGGATTTTTTAAGAGAGCTTTGAAGATAAATGGCCCATTGACATTTTAACCCCGTCTCTATGCAGACCTTTGATGGTTGTCTTTAAGTCGCACAGGCCACTTTTCTGTAACTCGTCTTTTGCGTGTTTATCTTGCCATCGTTTCTTCTTTTATCAAAGTGCTTTAGATCCTCACAATAAATCTTCTCTTCATCAGAAGATTTATTGTGAGAAGGACTACACTGTCATTGTTACATGTTTTTGGTTTTAGAAGGGAAATGTCTATTTTATGAAAACATGACGTAAACGAAGCTGGGATAGAATGCAGCCTCCTCATCCATGACCTTGAAAAGAGTGAAGTGAGCAGAGAAAATGGATGAACAGATTATAAAATGAATATTTAAACCTCCAAAGAACCTTTTTTCCAAAGAAGTGATGCCTTGATATTTCTGTTGGACAAGTAATTGTCCTTTTACCTTTTGCACATAATACATATGGTTCAGGTTGTTCGATGGTTTTGTCACTCAGATGATATATGAGGAAGACCCTTTTCATCTTTGGGTTGCTGTTAGCCTGTTTCGCCGTTGTACATTCATGTAGACTAGACTTGTATCACACCTGTAGTTTGTGGGAGTTGGCTGGTAGTTCAATGTTCGTTCAAAAAAATGTAATTTTTCCATATTCTTCAGGCATCACCTACTCCAGCTTTAATTGAAAGCATACTAATAAATGAAGGAGCTTTATGCTCATATAAGGATCAGAAATATATACTTGCTGAAATGTTAAGCTTGAAAAAAACACCAATCTAAACATAAATACCAGGCCAGGTCCCACAGGATGCAGAACTGTTATGAAATGGCAGCCCTCTGTTATAAAATCCACATCAAGTTAAGTTTGGCACTGGATCGCAGCTAAACCGCATCAACTTACACAAAGCAGATCCAGCTAGCAGGAAGTCTGACTATGGAGTGGTGTATTTTCAATACACCAAAACATCTATCTTTAAATAGTTCAGAGGGTTTTAGAAGAGATCTGAACAACGTAGAAGGAGGATCAGCTTAGAATTTGAAAAGCCCCTTTTATTTGACATCACTCACTTTTTAAACATGTAATTCGAGAATGAAAAAGACATGGCGAGATATACGTCTTTACCGCAAGATTGTCGCGTGATCTTGAAATCTCTGCGTTAACTCGTGATCTCGCTGAGCAGACGGCACAAAAAAACAAAAAATAAAAATGGACCACGGCTCTTCCTTTAGGGCTGAAAGCTTAGATATCCAGATATGTTTTTCAATTTGGGTGACAAGATTTTTTTTTTGTTTGTTTGTTTGTTTTATTAATTTTAGATGTGAAAGGGTTTGTTAAACAGATGACAGCATGCCACAGACCTCAGCTGTGTGACACACTTTAAAAAGAGGGTTGAAGAGTTTGCAAATAAACTCCATCAATCACATTTATTTCTACAAAAGAAAATGAGTGTGCATTACACTCTTTGGTGTGCCGCTCCAGCGCTCCCCAAAACACCCACTCCCACCCCACCGGCAGAAGACAAAGCTTCTTTCATTTCTCGTACTCTTCAACTGAAGTTTCCTGAGCCCATAAAAGGGTATTTGGGCCAGCTCTACAATTATACTTGTGACCATCATCACCAACCAAGAGCACATCTTTGTCCTCACATCTTTACAGGATTATTATCTCACGCTTCTTTCTGAAAGGGAAATCCCTCTCATTAAAACAACTCAATTATGAATATTTACTACTTTACTACTACGACCACTTTCTTCATGTCAGCCAAGGGTGAACGACTACAACCTTAACGGCTAAGATCAGCTGTTGTAGTGGTCGACTGCTGAGATTCATGCCGGTCGACTGACTGACGTTAATTACGTTGCAACAGTGAGGTCTTTCAGTAACTTGTAGAAGTTGCTCAGGTGACAGAGACGTGCATGTTATGATTTGGACCAATTTAAGCAAATGAATCACATGAGAGTCATACAGTTGAAGTGTTTCACATGACTGTGTCGACAGAAAATGAAAACAAACAGTACAGTAAGTTTGACTCAGCGGGAGTTCTGTCCCATCTAAATTAAAGTTGTCTGTAGAAAACAGAAAACCGTTTTTGGGACTGTGGAATACACATATACATATGTATGTATATATATGTGTATATATATATATATATATATATTTTTTTTTTTTTTTTTTTTTTCTACAGAATATCTACCTTGAGCCTCCCAGCTTTGCAAGTATTTATCAATAGTGAAACGCTTTTATAATAAATGCAACAAAACTTTGTATTTTATATATAGCTTGGATGAAAGCTAAGTATGTATACAAACCAGGAACTTGTCAGGATCAGCCCCTCCAGCTTGGCCAATAAAGACGCCGGCGCCACCCTCCAACTCCATCTCATCCGGGGATCTCTCGATGCGCATCACTTGAGGGTCGATGTCACAGTTGTGGTAGAACATCACCCTGTCATCCTTCACAGCGACAGCAAAACGGGTCCAGCTGTCCCTCATGGAGGGCACGCGGAACCTGGCGGCCTCGTAGGACTGCTGTGAGTCGGGCTCTGTGTAGTACAAGATGACATCCTGCTTGCCACCCTGCACGGCCGACAGTTTCACAGCCACGTACATGATCTGCTGTAGGGAATCTGTGATGGAGAAGATGACCCAGCCCGGTCAGACGTGGGTTTCAGGTTGAAGATAAAGGCAAAGTCTCGGTAGAATGGGCTGGGGAAGTGGGCACGTGCCAGCTGGCCCATGACGGCGTCTGGGCCGAAAGATGTAACCGGGGGTGTTGTCTGGTCCATAGACTCGCCTGATTTCATTTGGTGGAGGATCCCCAATCAGTTGCAGCAATGACACTCCATTTTCTTCTGGGGAAGAGAAGCAAAATGTCAGTGCACGGTATGGACAGGATGGCGTTGGGGTTAGAAAGGAGGGCAGCATGGCTGAGGTGTTAGACCAGGGGCTGTTGGTGGGTGACAAAACAATGTTTCTAATGGATGCAAGAATGCCTACTGATAAATAAATAAAGTAAAGAGCACCTTCTTATGCAGTCTATAAAAGTTACCACCAAACTACCGTCTTTCTCAAGATGCCTCAAGAAAGCATCTCTGCTGAAGGGAACACAAAGAGCCCATTTTCTTTTTTTTTTTTAAAGTAAATATGGAAAGGGTTGCTAAGTCAACCCAAAACATTCACATAAAAAGGCAAAGTTATATGAGGCTGAGAAAAGCAACAAACGTCCTCAGGGACTTCCACCTTCCTGAAGAAAGCTGGGAAGTAGTAGTCGAGGAGATGCAACACTGTGATTTGAGGATTATTTGATTTAATTTGTCAAATATTTTAGCCCCTCACTGCGTTATCTTAATTCCAACCCCTCAAATGATTCTCCAATTTTCATAATTTTAACTTTGATCTGACACTGCAGACTGGAGAAAAGACGGACGTCTGTGCATCACATTCCTAAGGATGCTTAAAAAAAAGCAGAAGTCTTCCAACGACTGTGACATCTGCTAAATGTCACAACTCGAGGGCTCGCAGCGACCAGCAGCTGGGCCTCCAGCGTGTCTCCGCACACTTCTCCATCACCCTGGGTGACTCTGGCTGGGCAAGCGCATAATAATTAGAAGGGTTTCGGAAATCCAAGCAACACAGAGAGCATGTGTTAAATGACTCATGTAGTGCACACAGGCTTCGCTTTAATATCTTTAGTCTTGAAAGTAAGCCTTTTAAGCCTTCACCAAAAACAGTGTTTTCTTAAGCGATGAAAGGGAAATCACAGAAATGACTGTTTAGGAAAAACGCATGACGTATTTTTTGTGCTTTGAAGAAATGCTTGGTTTTACCGCCTGGTGTGTGAGCGCCATCACTCAGATCCAAACCTCCCCGCTGATTTAAGTACATGAGATCAATGGGGTCAACTGTTGATTTTGTTAAGAACTTTAAAAACACTTAATGTTTAGCTGAAACCAAGTATTCTATCTTCTGCTTCACACCCATAAAGATCAGCAGAGATGACAATATTCTGGTTTGGAAACTTTCCATGTGAAATAACAGGAATATGTGGGCATGAATTGGAATTAATAGAAAATACAAACATGAATATTAACAATAAATTTCCCTGTGAGAAGACATGCATGCAAACTTGGGCTGTAATGAATCACAGATGGCAAGAAAAGAGAAAAAAGTTTTGGGCACAGCAGTATGGATTACAGTGCTTACACAGCGAGTAGATTTTTATTTATGAAATTTATTTATATTTATGTAGGTATCTGAATAAATTTAAGAAAAGCCTTTTACAAAGTAAATGTAATGGTAAGCAAACTAGTTATCATGCCTCTTTATTGCACTTTTGTTGAATATTGGTGTTTTTTGTCTTGAATTAACATTTGAATTTAAGAGAAGCCAAATTCTTTGTTGGAGAAATTTTCAAATTGAAGCAAGTATCATGTTTTTGCACTTTTTAAAATGGTATGGTTTTGTTATGTGGCAAAAAAAAAAACTGAGAAAAAAACATTTGATCAATTAAATGTGTTTCTTAGTTTGAGATAGTTTTACTTATAAATGGAAAATAATATAAAATAATATTTGCCTCACCTTTTTCTTTTAAACTTTACCAATCCAAGAAACAAATGATCCATGGCTCAAAAACTGTGATATGATCTGAACCAGGTCTCAAGATATGTGATCCATGACAGCTCTAACACAAATGCAGACATACTCAGTTCAGAGCCTTTTCTACTGTACTGGCTGGTGTGAAACATATCCACACATCAGATGATCCACATGGCAATGTTCTTAAGAATAAGATTAGTTCAAAAACAAAACAAAACAAGCAAAAAAAAAAAAACCTAATATCATGCATGCAACTCCAATATATTGGAGTGCTTGAAATAATTTAGAAGCCATGCTGGATAAAAAAAATAAAAAGGCTAGATAGAGATGAACACATCTCAGTTGGTGTGCTAAATCAAAAGATAACCCATAATCTTGAATGAAAACAGAAAACTAGCTACCAGAAGACAGAAGAAATAGCATTACAGGATTGCGCTATCCAGAACCATGATAGCAAGCCTTCTAAAGAGGCAAATGAAATGGTCTTCTCCAGTTTACACTGATTAGCTAACGACTATACAAACACATTTTGTATTTGTTTCTGAAACTGTCAAGATTACAACGTGAATATTATCGTCCTGGTTTAGTGAGAAGGATTCTAGAAACTATCTGAACATGTGATAGAAGATGGCACAGGTGAAAGAGTTAGCTTCTTTTGAGCAACATCTCATTGTTTAAAATATAAAGATGCAGATTTTTTTTTTTCCCAACTACATTTAAGTTCCCTGTTATAGTCTACCCTGCAATCTTGACAATTTAATTTCAATTAATTCCTAATTATTCCAATGGAAAGCTTCTATCTTTGAAAGTTTTGGGAATTTTGCTTCACACACACACCCACACACAATTTGATGTCATTTCGATAAGTTCAATATCATGAACAATAGCTCCGATAACATATATATTTTTGGCAAAAAAAATATATTTTTGGTACGAAAGTGCCTCGCTCCCACTGAAAATCCGAATAACCTGCAGTGAAGGTTATATTAAAGTGACGTCGGCACAATCAGAAAAACGATTTTCTCAAAAAGGAAAAAAAAAATGTTTTCATGCCAGAAAACAACTTGTTAAGTCGGTCATAACTTTGGTAGTTGCCTGACTTGAATTGATATTCACAGTATTTTTCTACATGTTACACATAAAAAATAGAAAAAATAGAAAAAGGCCGAAAAAAACGACTAGCAAACCAGGGAACGGGGAATTTACGTTACACCTCGAATGCAGCATGCTGCGCAGCGTGCTGATAAAAACAAACATAAAAACAAACAGCTTTACGAAAATGTTTGAGAGGCTTGCCAATAGTTTTTCATTGGAAAAAATAAATATCTGTTCATTTAAAGAGTCAAAACTGTTTTTGGTTTTGTTTATAGTATTGATGTAATGATCTTAGGTATATGTGTGTGTTATTGGTATCGGCCTTCAGGAGCTGAAAGTTATCAGTTATCGGTATTGGTTTTAAAAAACAGTTATCGTGCATCTCTAATAAAATGTGTATACATATATATGTATAAATAATCTGGGAAAAAAAAGTCAAATATAGAAAATGACATGAGTCACAGCAAAATGAAGGCAAAGTTAAAAGTGAATATTTGTCTAATATCAACTTTAGAGATCTTGAGATCAAGCCTTAGCTAACCTCTCTGAATTCAAAATCTGACTCACAATTCCCATTTGAGTATAAAGCATAGGACTTTCTACATAAATCCCACAATCTTCATGTGGAAATAACACAATAAGACCCTTTAGGTGCAGCTTGGCTGTAAGAGTGTCAGTAAACAATAAACTCATTTGAACCAAACCAACCAGATGTTTACTCAGATGAAGTCAGAATGGGAGACCTTGAGGGTCGCTACACTGGGCCTGTGCTCACATGTCTGAATGTGGATCCTTGTCTCAGTGGCTCTGGGACTCAGTTTCTAAAAGGGTTGAAAATAGCAAAACCTTGTAGCAATTTGGTTGTGAAATCAACATGTGGGAAAGCACAAAGTACATTGAAAAATGTACATTCTGTACATTCTAACTTGATAATAAAATGCGTGGAGACTGATTTTAGTGTGAGTGAAAGCAGTTGTACTCAAAAATGTCACTGTCATGGTTCACTAATCTGTTCTATATGAAAGAAACATGCAATTCCGAAGCCCACCTTGTGTCTACATTAAATATGAAATCTTCAGAACTTTGAGTGAAAGCCGCATCTCACAAACACAGCCTGCATCATTCCTCAACAGTGCTAAACAGATGAACCAACCTCACAATGCTCTTCCTTGTACAATAAAACATCTGTGATCCTAAAACCTATTCCAAATGATCATGTGTGCATGCATATCCGCTTGGGATGTGAAGCCACACAGCTCTCCAAACTCCAAAAAGGAACCATCTCATTCATTCATCACTCTCACTCAGCAGATGTGCCCTTTTTCAGATATGTTTAGAAAATGAAAGAAAAAAAATTAACACTGAATTAGATGGTGATCATTCTTTCTTTACTCTAGAAGTGCAGATGGTTAATAGTGCCAGATGCCTGTTGAAGACAGTAATTTGTCAATTACATTACTCTATCTAAAGGTGGTTTAACAGACTCCCACAGAAATTCTTTCCGTGCCCATCACTGTCAGCGCAGAGCCAGTCAGTCTTTCCCCATCAGAGATCAAAAACTGTTGGCCACACAAAGGCTTCATCATTAGCATTTTAAGTGCAATTTCAATTCAGGTTTCTCAAATGGCCTTTGTTGAACGCTGACAGCTTCAAGGTCAGCTGGGCACAAAAAAAGAGCTCTTGATGAATGGCGTGGTGCTGGGTTAACCATGCTAGTTTGTCTTGTCAAGCCGACCACTTACTGACCAGGAAAGCAGCTCTTTGTCTTCGCACGACATTCCAGGACGGGTTGCCACACTCTGTGGTCCCCTGCTGCTAAAGCTGTACATACAGTGTGAAACTCTTCACGCAGCTTAGGGAAATACACAATCGTACATAATCCATGGGAAAGCACTTGAACATCTGGACAGTCGGAGAACCTTTCGCCTTTAGCCAACCGCCTCCTACAAGCATTTCAAACATCCCTCAAACCTGCTGGTGGGGGCAATGAACTTTCCTTTTTGCTCTGCGGGAAGCTGCCCAGTGGTCTGACCCTCAGTCTGCGTGTCAGAGTTCACCTCAGGAAAACATGAAAATTACTATCCCATGATTGTTTATAAAAAAAAAAAGTCACGACCCTAATGCATTTACAACTTAAATTATGTTTGTAGTGCCTGATATGGAAGCTGTTCTCATTTCCCAAGAGTTTAATCATGTGGTCTGATGTCCAGAATGTCTGGCTGCTCCAGGATTAAATGGAGTCAAATAAAATTCCATACAATATTAAATTAACATTAGAATTCTTAGTGACGTTAATTCAAAATAATTCAAAATGGAAGAAACGCACATCTTACTTTTAAACAGTCTATTTTCTTTCCAAAAGACCACATAAGGAAATACACTCTGCACACAGAAACTGTTAAAACTGCTGTATTATTTTTGCCATAAGGACCTTTAATAAAAATTATATTTGATTGCATCGTTGTTGTTACTGTTGATCTGGAAATATTCTAGCTAAACTGCCCAAACCAAGGTTTGGTTGTAAAAGATGTCTGATTTGATAAGAAATTTAACTCAAATTAAAGAATGACTGGAGATTTTTAACACCAACATGACAAATGTCTCTTTTAATTTCACAAGAATCTTCTGTGAAGTGCAGATCAAAATATGAGGTCTCTTTAAGTTAAAAAAGACTCACTCTGTAATTTTAAATCACTTAAAAGAAAGATGTACATAAAACAAGCCGTGCTATTTACTTTTGGGGAAGGAATGACTTTTGGTTCAGGCTCACTGCCTTGTCTTCTGCCTCTACGGAGACTTTCTGAGGCAACGTTTGTGCTGCTTCCTTTATAGACATGAGTTTTTGAAAACTCGTGCAAAACAAAAAAAGCCTCTGACACTCAAGAGGGCATCCTTCCTAATGACTTTAACAGACATCTAAACTGCCATAATAAGTCTTTAAAAAGTTTGGGCCATTATCCAGATCGAAACATCCCAGTGCTTCCATGCTGTGTTTTGCAACATAGCCTCATCACTTCTCATTTTGTACTGGGGCAACACAAACCAGCGGGGGCAACGGGTTTCTGGCAGCAAAATAGTTAGACCACACTGTGCCCATAATTGGAACCCTCCCGAGAGCCAAGTCAAAAGGATTCCCTGGCAAGCACCTCCTTCAAGGACCGCAGCCAGCTTTGGGCCTTCCTGTCATGAGATACAATATCCGTCTCGGCCCAGTGGAACCATTGCACTGCAAATCAGTGTCAAACATCCAAAAGAAGGACAAGTCATAAAACAGAGACTAAAGTTAAAGGTGTTCTTGGACCACCAAGGAAATGTTATAAATACACTACCTCTTTTATAAACAAGCACAAATGTGTAGATGGGGAAGATCTGGCTTCATTTCAGTCAAAAAGCTTTACCTGTTAGTTTAGACTAAGAATAATGAGTTTAATACACAGGATATTGTTTTTCTAAACAGAATGAAATTGAATTTGACCTTTCAACCCCGATATGAATGACTGCACATCTTTCAGAGGAGACTGGTAACAATGGGGAAAAAAATAATAAAAATCACTTCAAGAGCTTCTCAACCCTAACAATCCTGCCCCGTAGACTTCCCAGGATGCACACTGATAACGCTACAATCTTCCCACAGTAATCATCCATACATTCATACACATCTATGGGCCATACTCGAAGAATTTCCTTTTGTTTTCCATCCTGCCTTTGAATTCGTCCGAAACATCAGCTCACAAAGAAGGCAGTATATCATGAAGCATTCTTGAATGACAGGTCATAGCTAAATGATGTGGGAGTGCGGTGGTATTAAGGCCCGAAATAAAAGGAGAGAATAAGTGCCCTCCTCCCACACATCCAGCCGGCAGAGCTGTAGGTAATGAAAGTGTCTGAAGCTTCCCAGACACTGCATATAATGAGGGTTCTGATCTGAGGTCAAAGGACTTGTAAGTGGGTGGTAACAGTGCCGAAGGTGCGAGACTAATAAAAGTAATACACAAGGAAATAAGGCTTTTTTTTTTTTACTTTTTGGTTTGAAGGCAAGAATCTATAGAGTTTGGTTACACATTATCTTTGTCACTCATGAGTAACCTCATTTAACTTGCTTTTGCAGTTGCTGCAGTCAGCGTTGGCATAGGCGCAATGTTAATAGGAGCATTCCAAGTATAACTAACTGAGTTTATGAGTTAACCTCAGGATATGGGGCAAATAGACCTTACCATTTGGCGCCCTTTCAACAGGACCACAGCTATATTCACATTTTGTTTGAGGTTTTAACAACAAGTTTTGGCTGCAGAGGCTCAATGTATTTCTCAGAGTGACTAAAAGTGCTGCAGTTATACCTCGAGTCTATTAAATCTGCCTGGATTGGTTATAAACCTGGGGAGCATAAATGTGGGGTTAAAGACGGCAGCAAGATTGTTTATTCTCATATCCAGGTCTTTCTGCAGCGTCACAACCACTGAAACCAGGACCCCTAACATACGATATATTGTCTCCTTTAACCTTTTTCAAGCACGTGTTGGACCTGATATGTCTCTTAAGGATGGAACCAGAAACATGATGACTTCTTATGTCTGCCAGTGGAGCAAAGTGTCTGAAAGATAACGCAGCTGTAAAAAGCCAATCTTCAACTCCTGCTGATATGAAATGAAAGTGGGGGCAGACAGACAGCCAGTAAATGGGAACAGGCTTTGAAACAAAGTACGCTCAGTGGATTTTCTCACTTGAGGCTGTTTAATCCACAAGTAAGAAACCAGGGTCTTCTCACATGAGTCACCACTCACCAGTTGTACTAAAGAAACCAGTTATTCTTCTAGATAATCACGTAGGATATGTTTTACACATATAAGTATGCACACTGGTTGTGTTAATTTTTTGGAGTATATGATGTTATAGTCATTGAATGTAAAAAGACATCACTCCATTAAACATCAATCTGCATTATGCGCATTATTTCAGGATATAAAAGAAACTGTGATCTTTTCTTTTCTTTCTGCCTTTAACAAAGCTTACTTTTTAAATTGAGGGCTGTCAGCACAGTAGAACAAGCGGATGTCACACTGAAACCCACTGATGGAAACATGCCTGAATTCTGTGCATGACGGTCTTATGTGTTCATTCCTAAAAAGACACATGCATTACAGCAGCCTGCAAGCCTTTTACTGTCGAAAAAGATCTGCTCAAATACTTCATGGAAGTTTTTTTTTTTTGAGAATACTGGTTTCTATTACAGTGTGTATTGATTTCATCTTAAGTGTCAATTAGAAAATGCTAGCTTTTTCTTAGCTTTTTCTTCATTAAACCAAGGATATGATTGATATTAATAGTCATTTCCTTTGTAAAAAAAAAAAATGATGAGACACATATAGCTCCAAACAGTGATCATCAGGGTTGAAAAAGACTCATCAACAGCAAGTTGAAATAATTAAGTACTCTTTCAAGTAACATTTTTTTATGTGGTATGTCATCTTAACATAGAAAAGAAACTATATGGTATCACAAATGAGTTCCTGATCAAATCTTAACTTCTAATAAATAACTAAAAAAGAAAATGTTGTGGGATTTGAATTGGTTCTGTGTATGTGTGTATTTTGACCCACACAAAGGAAGCTGAACACAAAACAGGAGAAGGGAAACACATGCATGCAACAAGTTAAACACAATAACTGGGTGGCACCATGCTTGTTAGGCTGCAGTCTGAATATCCTTTTGTCAACAAGACTAATACATTTAAAAATAAAAAATGGAAAACAATACATTGTTAGTCTATCTTGCTCAATGCAGAGAGGTATAAACATTATTTTACTGGGTAGGGACAGGGTGTGGGGTAAAAAAAAAAGGGTGGGAGGGAGTAGAGATTTTTATAACTGGTTCAAATTGAATCTCAGAATAAGATCCATTTGAACCAGTGATTACCTTTCTGGTTACTAACTGACAAGCACTGATACCCATCATCTTCCTCATCTGGTAGGGTGTGGCACTCCACAGGGAGGCGTCCCTCATCCAGGAGCGTCCAGCAACTGTCCAGCAACACTTGGCAGAAACTCTGGCAGGGCAACACAGGTAGCTGGGCCACAGAGCCACACTTTGGTACCAAGAGAAGGCAGAAAAACCACTCCAAACTATGGTGGCAACGTGAATTCAAGAGCCATGCCCACTCATCCAGGACTGACTGGACTTCCTCCACACTACTCTGGTTGAGGTGATTGGGCACGGCAAACATTTCACCAACCATGTGGGAGCAGAAAGGAATAGGAGTATCCAGCAACAAGCACTTAGAGGATTGAGTGTCCAGAGCTGATTTAACGGCTTCTGTGTGGGTTTCACTTGCTGCCTGGGTACCTACAGCTGTCTGGCTAAATAGGGTTGCTTGGCTTAGCTTTTCATGAGTTACTGATGCATCAGCAACATCTAAAACATGATCAGTTTGACCAGTCAGCACTTTCTGGTTCAATAATGCCTGTTTGGTTTGAGGATGTGTAGCTATGGGTACAAAGTTAAGGTCTGGTGTCTTGTTATATGTTTTTGTCTGGGATATGGATGATGTTTCTGTAAAAGAAAGAGTTTGGTTAGCAAATGCAGGTTCACTGGTCTGTAGCACATCCTGATTGGCTGTAAATTCACCAACTGGTAGCTGAGTAACTTCAACTTTATGGTTGTCCTGAGACACCATAGTCTCAACGTTGTTGTCGAAATGCAAGGTTGGGAAATCCGTTGGGCTGTCATAAGGAATTACATTTACGTCATTCCCACTAGAGCTACTGGCAGCACTTTCCTTATTGTTGCTGAGGGCTTCGGGATGAGAATCAAGTCTTTGTTCTGTTTTTGCGATGCCTGGACTATGGAGCTCATCTGCACTATTACGATCTGTCCAAGCTGTCTCTTGAAATTTTTGATTTTGCTCATTTTTCATACTGCTTCCATCATCTAAACGCCCATGATCACTGGGTATCACTGTTACCTTTTCAAATCTAGATCCTAAACTTGTTATAGTTCCTGTTGTAAAAAATAGTCCTGGCATTAATCTGGAGCTGGACAACTGACCAGACCCAGTGTCTAATTCCAATTCAGACTCATTCTCAGAATTAAATCTTGATTTGTTTCCTGTGACCTGTAAATGATCAGATTCTACAGAACCTGTAACGTTTAGTGAAGACGTCCCATTACCAGATTTGCGTGTGAGTGGTGAAATCCCGGAAGTGCCCTTTTCTGATGATGCATGTTCTTTCTCTGGTGGTGTTGTAGGTATTAGAGTGGTCAGTTGAGGATCCTCACGCTCATCCCAAGTCCGTGCAACCTTTTGGATCCCAAGTCCTTCATGAATGATATCGCCTCCAAATTTCTCACTACTTTCTAGTGGCAGTTCTCCACTGCCTGCTGGAACGCCAGAGCCCTCTTGATCCACTGTTGGGGGCTGTGTTGTAGTATGAGTCCAGGACCAGAACCAAGCATCAGAGCAGACCACCCACCGGGCCAGCAAAAGCAAAAGTCCAAACTTCATCCTCATCATTGGCATAATGTCAAGCCTCAACCACATCCACCAATTGGATCAGGCTGCCACAATGGGATTTGACATGTCCACACGGCCACTACACTCACTGGCCTCTTGCTCTGGCTCCACACACTCCACCAGAAAGGAAAACTGAAGAGGAGTGCCCCATTCAAAAGAGTGAAGGGGGAGAGCAGAAGAAGCTGTGCTCCGTATTGGCTGCCCTGGCAATATTTACTCTCTTAACTCCTCCTTCTCCTTTTGTCACAGCAGTGAAAAGCGATCTCTCCTGCTGACTGATACCTCAGAATTACTGCAGCCCTGCTTTTCAGTGTACAATACTGATGCTTTCAGTGTGTTACAGAGAGGGGAAATTTGTTCCCCTTCACTAGTTTTCTTTGCCAATTATGATAATTAGAAAACTGTAAATAGAGGCTGATGCTGATTTAAGATTTCAACAAAAGTAATTCTATTATATATCAAAAGGACTTTAAAAAAAACAAAAACAATGAAGATCCTGCTAAATTAGTTAAATAAGTCCCACTGCATCGCAATAATGCAGCCACTTCCTGAACCAATGTTTCCATTGTGACGTTTAAATGTTTAAATGTACTATCACTTCATTATTATAGTAATTACGTTCTTATATGGGATAAAAGGACAATATTGTATGTGTCACAAAAAAATAAATTATTGGGTAATAAGAAAATAAATTTAATCACAAGTATACACCTGAAATATCTACAGTTTGCATTCTGGATCATTTAGATCTGGTTTTCTTCACTGAAATCTGTAATTATTTGCTCCCACAAGCACAATTAGAAAAAAAAAGCCCCAGCATAAATTGTTCCTCCTTTACATGGAGCTATTTATTGTTGAGGTTAAGAAGCTTGTTTTAGTGCCCTGTGGTTACACAATAATCCAGGGCTCACTTTCTTGTCCAGACTGGTTTCTCAAACTGCTTGTGGGACCAGTTGACAGAGACCCTCCGCTACAAATGGCAGTAAGCGGTGAAAGCTAAAGGAAGTTTGTGTGTTGTTCTTGTAGCACAGGCTTTTAACGTAAAGGCAAGCGTTTTGTGATTGTAGTGTCACTTGTTGATAGAAAGACACTCCAAGGTAATCTAGACAAGGCTTCCAGTCTCTTGTACAGGGATGCAGGTTCTCAACTTTTAGTTTAAGGGTAATTAATGCTCCTGTGAGTTGACACTGTAAGCTATACTATGACACAGCTTACTTTATCATGAGGCCAAGGTTTTCTCTGCACTTTGAAGAAACATAAATAAGTAATTAAAGCGTGTTGTAAAAATAGCTAGTTTAACAAGATGTAACTATTTTACCTTGGTTGGCTTAGCTTATGCTCACCTATGATACTAATTATGATTAATTTCCATTCATTCTGATCAATGATGTATGAGGTGTTGCTGTACAAGTCTCAGGAACTCTACTGTTCTGGATGTTATTTCCCTACTTCAGCTAATTATGTCATAAGGTGGGGATTGCCTAGATTGGTCAGATTCTTCCTTAGACTGAAGGGGCACGAACTGAACTGGAACTGGAAGCTGTCCTTCATAGCAATGACAGCACCAGTTCCGTATCATAATATCAGTGGCTCAGCCAACCGAAAACAGCAATATAGCTGGAACAGTGTTAATATAGTATAGATATAAATGGACATCCAGTTAATTTTAAAAGTGAAAGTTTGACAGCACACGAGGAGGTTGTGATAAGCTTCAGGTTTGTACAAACTGTTTTGTTTTTGTTTCCATAATGCAGTGTTTCCCCTGCCATTATATTGGGCCCCCCGCCCCCCTAGGACGGTCGTTATTCTGATTTATTATTTTCCTTTAATTCCTATATAGAGCAAACTCACAACAGAAGTAATTTAAGAACAGGTCTGTACCTTGTTCTTTTATTAAAAAAACAAAAAATCCTTATGCTATTCATTTACACAACGGCATGGTGCATTAACAATCTTCAGCTCTCTGTACTGCTCACAGCAGAGTGTCAATGGGATGCGTGTGCACATACAGGTGAGCATCAGTGGACACGGAGCACTCATAGGGAAATTTGTTGCGTCAATCACTTGGGAACACAGAAAAATATCTGCGTTTAAGCTATCACTATTTTAACCTATCAGTTATCACATTTAAATCTAATGTCAAAGTACTACAGAACACAGAAAGCACTGTGGTTTAATTTTGCATCAGGTTATTCCATCTTCAACGCAAGCTCAAGTCCCACATGGCAGCAGTTCAGAGTGCAGCGCTAGGAAGCGTCGCCCACTCAGCTGGATTCATTAGAGATTATGAGTTTACCTCAAAGGTTTCGAGATCAGTTGTGCAAGAGTCTGCTCATTTAAAGATGTATATTTCAACATGTCTTGTTGTTTCAAGAATTATCTATTAAATGTATTGTAATATAATGACTACTGCTGCTGTCAAAAAAAAAAAAATACATAAACACCATGATTCCTTTGGGTCTTAATGTCGGTGTCCATCACAAACCAATTCCAGACCAATGATCAAACTGCAGCTGTGTTAGGAAAAGTTTTTGTTTTTTCTTTATCTATTCACTTTTAACGGCACATGCGGCTATGTTGTGAACTTGTCTGTGTCTGCAGAGAATTTGCAGAGAAGGTGTTATGTAACGACAGAAGCTCATGGAAGTAATAATGCTACCATGAAATAATTACATAAATTAAAGTGAAAACAGATTTTCTTTTAAAACATTGTCAAAAATTATAAATTCAAATTAATGGATAAAGTATAGTCCCCACTACTTTACAAACTGTTTGGAAGTCCGATACATGCAAAGCTAATGTAGAGGTAGCCTAGATAAGAAAACCAAAATGTCTGGAAATGGCCATCTGGCGTCCAATTTAATAAATATGATTAAAAAAAAACCTGTCTTGTGATGGACACTGATTTATCTTTATTACCAAAACATCTTTAAAGTTAACAGAAGAGTTTTTGCTGATGTGAAAACAGCTCAGCTCACTTCCACTTGTTTCAAGATCCTCTCTTTCGTATACAGTATATTGTGTTCCATTCCCATGCAAATTGCACATCCCATATTTAGACAAAAACTTGATCATCCATCTCATGTGGGGAGTCCCATCAACCCAACTTGTCTTGTTAACCAATGTAACCGTTGGGCTCAGCTGCACACTGGAGTGCAACTAGCTGGTTCAAGCAACCCTTTGACTGCGTTGTGTAGTGAATGATGGACAAAGGCTTGCTTATCATGTTATGCCACCGTTTATTCTGAATAAAAACAGAAAATGTACTGGTCAGTGCAATTTGGCTCCACTGGCAGCCCAAACACAGCATATGACAAAAGAATAGCATATTGTTTTAGCACAGAAGCTAGTCGGCTAACTCAACACGTGCATGCCATTCTGTGCTTCACAGGTGTGCGAATAATTTATAACCGCAGAGAGAGGGGGGCCCGTGAACGAGTATTTAGATAGATATGACTGTCACATTACATGAAAGTGACAAGTGGAATTACCTACAAGATAAACTCTGTTACACCAATACACTTCTTGTTCTTTTACTGCATAACATGTCAAATCCTACTTAATAAAAATCCAGGGAAAAAGAAGAAACCGTTTGAATCGGAATGAATTATGAGGAGTGTTGCCAGTTCAAAGATGGCAATAACTTTGATTGTGGGTACTAATGTGACAGTCAAAAATCTTTTCATACAATCTTTTAAGGATGGAAAATTTGTAGTTTTTAAGGATAGATGATGTGCAGACATCAAACACTGAACATACCTTGAACATTGTCAAAAATATGTGTCCCAGTTTTCAACATCTCTTTCATGTCCACCACTGCCCATATAGAGTGCATACATGATGACGCCACAACTAAAGGATTTCCTGTTTCAAAGACTTATGTCCGACGTGTAATTATGGTAAGAGAGGGTTCAAAAGTTTTTCCTGTGTATTTAAGACAAAAAAAGGGACTGAAGAAAGGAATTTCCTCAGGATTTCTTCTGCTTAATAATCAAAATTGTATTGGCCAGAGCACTTGGTTGAGATGAACCCTTAGTGAGCGTTGGTTGTCATTTATCAAGATGTTTTGTGTTAGAATGTGATCAAAAGCACCTGTGTGAAGTTGCAGTAACTCTTTTCAATGGTTTCAGACATTTCTTTTAGCTAATCTCACATGCATGTAAAACTGTCGCCTGCTGGAAGAGAACCATGGCCTCAACAAGATTTCACACTCACTTGAAGGGTCTGTTTGTCCAAATATGTTGGAGCATCAATGATAGAAATAGATTCGCCTCCATGTCTTTCACAAAAAAAAAAACAGAAGATACTTTTCAAATTCAGTTTTGGAATTAGCTTTGAACAATTCCAAAGCTATGAGGTTGTTGCTTTTTACCACTTTGGTATTACCATTAATTTCATGAGGGATGGACTGAACAGATACCAATAACAGATATCAGGCCTGAAAATATCTAAATAGATAGATTATATACTGGATAATGTGGTGCTTTTTCTTAGCATTGAATTGTGATGATAAATAACAATTAAGTGCATTTATATGTATGTGATAATGTGTACTCAGCCCAACCACGAACTGACCCCTAAAGTCTGGTTCGTTCGGCTAGTGAGAGCACCCCATTCGGTTCTCAAGCACAGTACGATTCCTGATGCGTTTGAGCTGGGTATGGTTGCACATGTATGTGGATGACGGCATGTGTGAACCTTTGCATGACGTGTAGGTACAGTTCCTTGCAGATATCAACATAGCAGTATCTTTCAGAAATTCAAAGATGCAACTACAAGCTGCAATTGTGCTCAATCATAAGAGGACTAATGCGAGTACAGACTAAGGGGGAAATGCAAGGGAGGATAAATTAGGCCTGGGCATGGCATGGTAAAACTCCAAACGGTATCGGATCAACCAGGTAAAACCCAGGTATCAATATCAGTATAGTGATTGGAAACATAGGATCGGTGCATCCCTACATGCCATATCTGCATCCATGAAGGAAATCGGTTCAGCCTTTACTGTAAAACTGCTAAGAAACAAAACCTCTCACATTCTTCATGCATGTCTTTAACATGTTTAGTTGTTGTGGATGTTTGAAAAAGAGATGAATTGGAAATTTCAGGCCTCTGCTGTGTCTGTCCTCACAATACACAGACAAAAGCTTGTAACCCCATACCAGGAATGAGTTAAAGGCTTAGACCATCAATGGGATGTGAATGACTAACTAATTACAACTGCAACAAAACCTTCTTAACATAATCCAGGATGGGACAGATGGTGGCCAATTATCTGTCACTGCATGGTGGGTTTCTCCACCATGTACCCGTCAATCAGATATCAGATTTCTAATGAAGAGGATGGATTTCATTGGTTCTAAATGTTGTTTTTGAGAATAATGTAACAATTCAAAGTTATATATCAGCAAACGCAACAGGCAAAGCCAAGACTTTAAGCCAGAAAACACAAGACAAGGTACCATTTTTACCTGAAGTGTAACCACTGTGAACACCGGCTATACAAACAGGTGAGGTCAGCAGCTGCAGAGCACTAAAAGTTAGCTCGAGGGGCTTTTGGCAGACATCCTCATGCCCACACACACACGCACACATGCACAAATGCACACAACCATGCTGATGTTGTTTCAGCAAATGTGCGTTTTTGACCTCTTGTTGTGCTTCGTCTCAGCGGTTTTAAAAGAACAGAGTTCAGAGGTGCCGGGAGTTTGAAGTGACAGGAGCGAGGACGTCCATAGACGGTCAGGAACAACCCCATGCATGGCTGACAGACACAGTCAGAGACATACAAGCACACTTGTGCCTGGCACAGCAGCAGAGTCAACAATGACACCCAAAAATGCAGAAAGTGAACATATGGCTGAAGCAGACACATGACACCACACCCACACGTGAGCTGCAGCTCCTCGGCCGCTGCAGATGCTAGACTCTAGACGCTGCCACACTACACCAGTTTGCTCATCATGTTTAAAGGCCCTAATTCAGATGACATCTCTTCTAGCATCTCTAAGATCTCCAAACAGTGAATGTGTGTCACTGAGTAGGTGAGACAGCCAGAGAATGAGATGTGGGGGGTTGGCTAGCAGAATGGAGGTCAGGGGTCACAGCTATCACATTAGGAGGGAGTGGGAGTCCTGTTTCCCACAGACAGAGGCCGATCAGAGTCCTGGAGCGGTCAGCAGGAGCAGGTTCTGACTGACTAACCTTCCCTGAGGGGTTGATGCCTCTCTTTCAAACATTAAGCTGTAAACTGTGAAAGTTTCTTCAAGTCATTAGCAAAGCTGCACAATACAACCATCAACCCACCCAACCTTTCAGAAACTAATCTTAATAGTAAAGAAATCTATGTTTCTTTGACAGTTTTTGCTCTTTTATTTGACATATTTACTCTGAAAACCAATTCAAGTACATTACTTTGGGATGTATTTGAATGAATTTTTATGTATTCTTTACTATTTTATTAAGTGCTGTGGTTTACTGCAGTCTCATGTACCTTGTGTACAGAAAATTTTGAAAAAGACTTCTGATTTGAGAATCGCTATTATTATTGGAAGGTATATATTGGATTTGGATCAGAACTGAAAAGTGGATCGGTGCATCCCCAAACTTTACATCAGTTGTATTTGCTACTTCAAAATGGATGCAAGTTTCCAAAAATGACTGCAGGACCTACTTTTACATTTATTTCTGTATTTTTCTGTATTTTGACTGTATTCATGAAAAATAACTCTACCTGAAAGTTTCAACATGGCGTGTAGATCTGGCTTCGATCTGCTGGTTTAAAGACCTATTTCTGGCAAAGTCCTGTCATTTCTTCTCTTATCCTGTCAGATATGCTGTCAAATAAAATACGACTTTTGACTTCTAAAATTAACCCCTACTAGTAAGCAGTTGAAATCTATTTTGAAGCCCTCTGAATTGTTTATCTGCAACTTCCATAAGCTGACATAATGTGAATGTATGAGTCGAGGCCTGCTCGTGGTGTTATATTTTAAAAATCCAGCAAATTCTCTCTGACATCTAGCGGCACGGTCTGCCGTGCAGAAATTGACACAGTTCAGCTGTGGTTGAAGGGTAGATGTCTGCTTCTAGGATACCTCTGGAATTTTCAAATCATTAACTTTACATCCCTATAAGAAAGTGATAGACAAGATCAATACATACCATATGGTCCGATTCTGTCTAAAAATACAGATATGTCATTTATTTTGGGCCATGTTAGCCAGCTCTATGGCAGATACTGTATACAATGATTTAAACACACTAAAAAGCATCAAAATCTACTTGTTGGTTTATTAAGGACTGCCAGGATTCATCCTTTCCCTGAACTAAGTCGATATCCTGCAAGAAGAGACAGACAGGCAGTCTGAGCCCTGCAGGGCTCCTCGCAGTCCTGCTCAGGCAAGCAGAAACAGCTCGGCTGTCACGCTCAATAAGGCGCATTCCATAACAACAGGGGAATATATAGCCTGTGGTGCCTAAACAACAGTTACAGTCCTGATGCTCCACCTTGTTTAAATGCTTGTAGGCCCTATCACTTATGCACAGCAGATCAAGGCTCGACAGTTTCCCTGCACATAACTTTTACCCTGAGAACATGTCTGAAATGCCACAAAATTCCCTGGTGGCTTTTAAGTGTTCCTTTGTTGATTTTTTTTTTTTTTTTTTAGTCCTGAGATCTAATCAGACCCCGTGATGCATGCATATTTTGGGAATGATGGGTTACTCATGCAAGACAGTCTTTTTTTTTTTTTGCCTGAATGTTATGTAAATACACTTTAAGGTCTGCTTCTGCATCAGACATTCATTTATCTAAGATGGACACACTGTCCAGTTCTACTCATCATTAGTCTCACGCAACCTTTAGAGGAAAGTCCCGAGGTGTGATGCAGGAAACGCAGAAACAGGGATAATCTCTAAAAGAAACTCAGACTCCTAAAGGGCATCTTGTAGAGTTCTTGTAGCTGTAATGACTCTAACTAATTAGTGCGCTGTCAGGTCAGGAGGATCTGGAAACGTCTCAACTGTAAATGGTTCACACAGCCTGAGAAGTGTTCTCTCAAATGAAGACAGACAGAGTATTGATTTTTCTTGAGGCAATCCTGGCTGACTGGAGTGAGACACGAGCTGAATCCTGAATCCTAATAACTGCTCATGATCCAAATGCGTGATGACGGAAACAGATATCACTATGTGTGCGCCTGATTTATGGATGCTTAGAAGATGCTACAGTCTTAGAAGGTGTTAAAGAGTGTTTTCTGGTAATAATGGAAAGAAAAATAATATCCTCACTGATCAATGTATGTCATTGCCAGTGTCTCGCCATGAGAATGAAAAGTTCAAACATTATTGTGAGGATGTACCCCCCTCTGCTGGCCAATAGGTGAGCTGCAACACAACAAAATAAAATACAGAACAGAGCAAGTCCTGCCTTATACATGCCCTTGAAACAGTTTCAGAAAAGTGGGTACAAACAAGCTGTGTCTGAGTTTCAATCGAAGTTTTTATGGCTCGGATATGAAAGAAATACATTCATTCAGTGGTTCTTCATAAAAAAAAAGGAGTCATTTGTTGATGTCACCTTTGCAAAGACAAACTTCAACATCCGTTGCAGAAAATATCACCAAATGACAAAAAAACAAACTTTACTCAGCAGCTGGTGCTCTCCTGACAGAAACGCACCTGCGGAAAATCAAACAGAGTGACCTCAAGACCTGTCAGCAGCAGGCAGCACCTCATGGTAGACAAAGCACATAGCCAAGATACTTGCATTGGAAAAAAAAAAAAAAGATGTTAGTGGAAGAAAGGCAGCATGATCAGATTTTAAACAATCTCCATTTTGATTGATGCTCAGTAAGATAATAAAGTCATTACAGTGTGTTTGTTTCCATCTGCTACAACAGAGAGCGGTAACAAAGCTGACAGGAGAACTCCCTCCACACCTGCAGTGATTGATGGGACGGCACAAATACACACCCCTCACATGTCAGAGAGATTAAAGTTCCTGAATGATGGGACTTAAATGTATTGGCTCTGACATTTGAAAGCAACATGAGGTGACTTTCAAAGAGACACGTGTAGAGTTCCAACTTGCTTTTCAGTGAAAAGTTTTAAAAAGTTCAGTTTCTGCAAACAGAATTATTGCATTTACAAAAGGAACTATCACTTTGACTTGTGTCATTCAGTGTTCTCATCAGTAGAGGGAGACCAAACCACTGTGAAGTCAACTATGATGTTCAATCAGAGAATGAACCTTGGACATTTTAAGGGACTGCAGTGACATGACTTTGTCACTGGTATGTTCGTGTGCTGCAGGTATTAAACACACACACAGGAAGAGACCTTAGGTATTTATTCACATTAATCTTCATACAACAAACTAAGTTTCCTTTCCTCTCTGCTCTTCCTCTAAACCCCCATAATGCCTATCACCAGGTTTTCACATTTCAGGACACAAAAATGATCTGGTTCTCATCAGCTCTTAAAATTGGGTAAATAAAACCTTTAGATGAATCATGACACCTTATACAGTGTCTGTTTTTTCAGGTGTGTTATAATATTTAGGAGGAAAGACCTCAGCAGTGATCTTGGATAAGCAATTAATGCTCCTCATCAATGTGTCATTTTACTGTCACAAAGATTCTTCCCAAGTAGCAAACAAAACAATTCAAGACATTTGGCAATCTTCCCAGGAGTGGACGTCCCAGCACGTTCACTTCAAGGAAAAAACGTGGTATTGTTCCGTGGGAAAAAAAAAAGAAAAAAGAAAAACTCTCAGATTCAGTTACAGTTATAGTTCAAATGTTAAGAGTTCATGACTCTACAATCAGAAAAGAACTGCAAAAGTATCGGTTTGTTTGAAAGGTTTGAAAGAATAAAATAAAATGGTTTCATGGGCACAGTGCCACGTTTGGAGGAAAAAGAAATGCAACACATGAGCACAAACACCTCAAACCATCTGTCAAGCACGGTGGTGGAGGCATGGTGATTTGGCCTCGTTTTGGAGCCACTGGGGCGGAGCACCCTCGTGTAAAAAATGTGTAGAAAAGGATTCCACAGCAGCGGGGGACAATCATTCCAATATAAATAATGACTGAAAACAAAAAGAATCAAGGTTTTCCAATGGCCCAATGGCATGGTCAAAGTCCACGCCTGTATTTAATGGAAGTGTTGTTAAAGTGGGACCTCAAGGGAGCTGTGTTTGATTAAACGTCTGCAAACCTCAATGAACTGACGCGATGATGGATAGTTCAGTGGGCTGAAAATTCCTCCGCCTGATGTCATACAGAAAACACTTCAAGCTATTGCTACTAAAGGTGGTTCTACAAACGACTTAGTTCGTGAAACAATACTTCTGCATTTTAGATTACTTTTGTATTAAATGAATAAAGACACGGTGTAATATACTGTGGATCATGGATAATAATTCCAGTTTTTTCTAAAACAGAGCCTAGGGAGTTGTGTGTAAACGTTAACTGAAGGGTCACCCTGCTCTGACAAATCATTTACCTGCTTCTACACCTGGAAGGAATGGAGCGGGACCCTCCCACCCCTGGAATCCAGACTCTGCTTGTCTAATATGGGCAAGGTTTCAGGGTCATGGAGTCAAAAACATCCCATTCCAGTTAGCTACACATTTACCACAAAGGGTATCTCTGGGCTGGGAAATGCATGTAAAAAAGAATAGTACTCTGACTATGAACGTCAGGCACAGAGCAAAGGAATGAGGTTTCTGTTTCTGTTACCCACCTACCAGTACCAACACTGACCACAGTCACTAGCAGGTTGAAGAAAGCTGCAGAAAAAATAGAAAAAATACAATAATAACAATAATAGTATGTTGCAGGTATAGTTCCAACAGATTTTAGTTGACATGACTACAGCATGTGCCAACCAACAGTCCTCTTTACTTTAATCATGGATGTGTTCAGGGCTGACCACATCTACTGCAAAGTTTCTCTATCAAAACTGGAAGTTGACAGTGAAACTGAAAGATTAAAATATAATTATTTCCCACCTTCCCCAAACACTAAACACTTGCTGTGGTGAGTCAGAAGATGTAAAAGTTAGTGGAGGAACTGCACATACCAGCTGTTTCCTTCTGACTGGCCACAGCAAGTCTGAACTCCTTCCCCAGACATCCAACTCACACGAAGGAGGTAAGGGGCTCCACCTTAGGTTAAAAGGCCAAACCACATTTTGTCCCCTCATAGAAAAATGTAAGAACCTTCAGTTTTCTATTTTCAATTTATTTATTTATTTTTTGAAAACCAAGAGCCGCAAACTAAGTCTGAGCTGCTGATATACTGTTAATGTTGCTTCGAGAAGCACCTTAAATGTTTGGAGGAGGGTGATGACAATACTGCCGTTCTCACTTCCCATAAAGATGAAACAATGTGGAGATCGGAAGTTTGGAATTAGCAGTGTTGACTCTGTGGATTAGGATTCATAACCGGATGGGAAGAAAAGAACAAGTTATCCTCTTACTTCTCTGAGAAGCATCTGCAAATGACTTTTTGAGAAAAAAAAAAAAATCCCCTGACCTTTCATGTTTTCTCCCAGTAACAGTAAGAGACATGTTTGTGCCAATCCTGTATATACACTCAACCATCCCCAGAAGATTTGTTCTTGTATATTGTTTGTTTGTGTGTGGGTGACTTGTCTTTACTAAAATCCTTTCCCAGATGAGAAGAGGAATGTGGGCTTTGAGAATGTCTGTGATTGGTATAAACTCGCCGAAAGAAACTCTGACGTTGAAGCAAGGACACCAACAACGCAGAATAAACACAACATTCACTTGTGTTATATTGATGTGGGGAAAAGAAAATTTGGACAGATATCAAGAGCCTTTGCTTAAGTGTTACTGATGAATACATATGTCAGGCCTCCATCTTCGACCAAGTTACTGCATTTATACTTTGTCCAAGAATCGAATAATACTTTGTGAAGAATCGTGAGAAAATTAGGAAACACATCTGATGGGAAGGATGTGAAAAAAAAAAAAGGTTCTGGAGTGAAATAATTTGAAAGTCTGGATGTTTGCTTGGTTTTGCTTTGTTCAGGGCAGCTTGAAATGCACCATTAGCCAGATAATTCACCAAACTAAAACAGAAAAAGTCATAACCGCAGCCAGCTTTGTTTTATGTGGGATTTCACTTTAACAACAAAAGTGATTATGTGTGAGTAAAGAGAGTAATCTATGCCTCTCACAGACACTCTGGCAGACGTTTTAATGGAAACCTCTGTTGTTGTTTTCCATCATCTACAATCCTGTTGCCAGAAACGAAGAGATGTGACGCACTTAGACACAAGTTTACAAGCATTTCTCTTCTCCTGGAGAACCGTTTAAGCATCCCGTGTTCAGCCTGTGTTCAGAAACACACACTTGTGAAGTCTCTCCCCTGCTGTCCGCAGTGTAACAGGTTTACATTAAAAGGTCACGGATACTGCAGGACAAGCAAAACAACACACTTAAGATTCATTAAAGATGTTATCTCAGTCTCAAAGCCTCACACGGATTTCCGCTCTGTAACTCATTCCAACGCGAATAAAAACTTTGCTGTGTGAGTCAGGACAGGCAGAGGAAGATCGGAAATTTATCCAACTTGCTAACAGATGGAGGGGAAATCCAGACGTATTTGTTACCGGGAGGTCAGTACACTGAGGACTGGCTTTTTGTGCAGGATCCTTATCTTCTCCAACATAAATGCAGTGTTCACGACTGTAGATGCACTCGGCACAGCACAAATTGTGCAAGTTGTTGAATTTTGAGAGAAGATAATGGGGGAAGAAAATTGACTTTATGTATTCTTTTATGTTCTTATGATATATTTGTTATCAAGAAATATGACATAAAGTTAGACGATACACAACAAACTACCAATTTTAACTTAGAAGGGATACGATATGTAAAAAAAAATGCTTGAGAGAATTTATTTGTTGTCTGAACGAAAATATTTTAACAGAACACAGCCATGCCACTTTTTTGGGCATCTAATCGCTTGGTTCCAGAGCAGACGGAAGCAACGCGGCTCGACTGTGAACAATTTTGCTCCATCCTCAGCACAACCGCAGATCTCACTGGGAACGTCTCAAAGTGGAGCATTTCCATTCAATTGGGACTAATAAGATTATGAGTTTATCCCAAACCTTTCAAGATGCCATGAGAATCATGCAGTAATATGCTTGTCTAAAGACATAATCATCAGGTAATACTGACCTTCCATTCCAAAAACTGTAGCTATTTCAAGCCACGACTTGTCCTCTCTGCTATTAATTAAGAAATCAATGGATGGTATGAAATAAAATAAAGTAAAAATTCATAACTTTTCAAATTCTAAAATCAACCTCTCCTTGTACATGGTTGAAATCTGAATAGTTTACTCTAAGCCTCCACAGGTTTATGTAATGTCAATAATGTCAGAGTCCACCCATGGTGGTGTCTCACTTCCTTCCAGTTCGATCTGCTGCGTGTAAACTGATGTGGTTCAGCCACAGCTGGATGCCAAAACAGGCTCATCTGTAGCGGGTAAATGTAGAGTAAATGGTTGCTCCTGGGACACTTCTGAAACATGTCACAGTGCTTCTGGTGGGACAAGTCTCCTTGACGAGAGAGGCCATGATTCACAGTTGCTGGGATGGTGAGCTGGACTGTGGAACTAATGAAAGTAACCTTTTCAATGAGCAGTTCAGATTTGCAGGGTACTGTGACATCACAAACCTAGATCAAAGTAAATTTACTCATCTTTATCTTCACCCAGTTTTAAATAATCCTGATATTTTACAAGAGGCTTACCCTCTTTAGGTTGGAATGGAGTGACTGACTCCACCCCCTTAAACTCGCTGCTATAAACAGATCTGTGGAGACATGGTTAAAAAAGGGAGCTTTTGTACTGTATCTCTTTGGTATGGTTGACCAAAGCATATCAAACATTTCATTTCATCCTCAGAAAATGATGTCAACTTTTGGAAAAAAAAAAAAAAAAAAAGAAAAAAAAAGAGAGATCATATACCTCTTTTAATGCCATGAAAGGTTAAAGCCAAAAACCAAAGCAACATTTCACTGCAAAAAAAGGGGGTCTTCAAACAAGATAAAAACACTACAACTAAGGAAAAAGGTACTCAAAACAAGTGAAAAAAATCTGTCCATGCAGTAAGATAATTTCACTTAGTAAGATTTCTTAAATTAAGATTGTAAGGAACACTTGTTTCTAGATTTAAGAAAGGTATAATTTGTTATTGAATCTTAAAACAAGATTTATTTTGATGAGGAGAGGAGATGAGGAGGAGGAAAAACATAATACATCTTATTTTAAGTGTTAATTGTCTCAATTTTAGGATTCCCTGCCTGTTTGAGACAAAAAAAAAGTTTTACTTGATATAAGATTATACTTGAGACTTAAAATAAGAAAGTAATTATTACAACAAGAAAAAATATCTAACTCTTCTAAATGTAAGTTTTTTTTCTTGGTAAGAACCAAATAATTTGCAGTGTAGAGGCATCTCACAGATGGCAGGTCATCATCATCTAAACATCATCATCTAAAGCACCATATCAGATCCGACTACTTAATCTTCTGTCTTTGGAGATTCAGGAAAAAGAACTGCGTAATATTTCTTGTTCAGAAAGCACATGGTGCTTTAGATTCACAAGACATTCAACATATTTCCATAACTATGTCAACTCTGTGTATACCACACATTACACAAAAGACTTCGCTCAGCAGATCTGTTCTTAAGTCCAAACTGAGCAGGATATAGAACAGGAAATTCTGGGGGTTTGAATTCTTATTGGAACTTCATCTACATAATCCACTGTAAGCCCTGAAACTCCAGATGAAAGCATGCATGGTTCATGCAAGACAAGATGACACAAGCTTGCAAAAAAAGCGGTAATAAATCTAAACTTGATATCACTGCTGAGTAATTATGATTTAAGCCACAAAAAACCAGGTGATGGATGCGGGTAATGGCTAAACATGCCCTACAGGAATCTACAAAAGATATTTTTTAATTAAGTTTACCTAGTGGGCCCTTTTACACCCCTTTAATTACAAAAAGATCTGAAAGCCTGTAAAAATGTGCAAATGCTGACCACTACTTCTATCTATGATTTTTGTTTTGGTCTTTCTTTTCTCTTTTGTTTCATCAGAACCTTTCTCTCAGCAATCTCTTGAGCAAACAGACAAACAAAGGCGCCACAAGGCACCATTATGAGTCTGGGCTGCTTGTTCTAAAAGGAAAAACACACTAAATGGTTGAAAACATCTACTTTTTCAATAAAACTCAAATTAGAACTCCTATTTTTCATACTCTTTTTCCACATTTTCAACACAGACTTGAATTCAAAGCCATTTTATTCTTACAGGATACCACATCTTAACTATGGCTAAGAAACAGATCTGTATGTGGAAAATTGGCTGCTTTTAACTTTAAGACGCTGTCCAAAATATATGCTAACATTCAAGACAAAATCAACATCAACAGCTAACAGAGAGTCTAAACACTCTGACCTCCAAGTGAAAACACTTCACCTTAATTTTTCCTAGAAGAACAAAAGAGCCTCACATAGAAAAAGGGACAAAGGAGGGAGAAAAACGAATTCATGTTGGTTTAGGCATTGCACTTCCAAAATACTGCATGTGAAAGAGGAGCAGCAGGCAGTTGCACCAAAAATATAGCCCTGGGGCTGACATTTTGTTTGGTCAGTTCAAGAGGGTGGAGCTGGAAGACTCCTGGAAACAAAGAAGCCCAACTCACTTCATTTATTTGAAATATGCCTTTACAACAAACAAATGAACTTAATTTCTTTGACCTGATTGGTAGCCTGAGTAACAGCGGTGCATTATTATCAGAGCTGTTTGCAGTTAACCACAGCACACCCTGCAAAAGTGATTTAAAAAAAAATTCACCGCAGCAGTCAATGGAAATGCAATTTCCTTTAGAAAACAAAGGAGGGAGTTTAAAGAATGAAGTGTCAGTATCTGGTAGGACATGACTAAATGATTCCCAAGCTATCTGGTGTGGGCAAAAGATGGAGGTGTTTTCAATCCACATGCGATTTACTTCACATCTGTCATGCATCCATGAAGCAGCCGATGGTGTAGGTGGAGAAAAACAGGCAGAACGAGAAGGAGAGGCTGTAGCTGTATTTGTCATTTTACATCTGGGTTACTGTAAGCCTCAGTCTTTTTAACATGCACACAGGGATTTCCATCATCATTATTTTGTATTAGTCATTTGACTAAATGGCTACATATGGCTGCAGAATCGTTTTCTTCACCGTAAGGAGCGAAGAAAGGGTATATTTCTCTGGTTTTGACTCAGATGTGATCCCCAGACTTCCTGAAATGATTATACAAATGTCTAAAACTAACATAAAAATGAAAAATCATTAAAATCAGTCAGGAAAATGTGAAATACTTTGGCCAAATTGTAATACATCTCATTTGGATGTCAAACAGCTGTCATTTAAAACAGAACATTTCATAGCCACCATTTCATTTCCAAGTTGCTAAAGTAGAAAACCTGGGAAGACTTCTTCACTGTGTTACTTTGAAAAATTGATTTATTTCAAGAGGTTGGCACTTGAAATCTTACTGCGAGTAGCCCTGCAACCAAACATTCTGGGGCCTGAATTTTACAGTTTTCGAGCTGATGTCTGTTCATCTTTGGTTTTAAAGGAGCATTCTGCAGTTAAAACAACCCCAGGTCTATTATTACATGATGTGATGTGACAAGGTGAATCTAAGCGGTTTTGAGTGAATGCCACACAAGCTGGTGTCTTTTACTATACAGTGATCCCTTGCCAATTTGCACTTTAAGTTCCGCTGTTTTAGTTATTTGCGGATTTTTCCGAAAAATATATAAATTTTTTTTTTAAATCAAGAAAAAAAATTGCAGAAATTCCACAAAAATCCACCCCACAGCAGACGAGAGGCTGCAGCTGCCAGGGAAATGTCAAATGATGACTCAAAGCCTCCTGTAAGCAACACGAGAAATGCAGACGGCCCAGCACTCTAGAATCTGTGCGCTGATTGGCCGAGACGCAACACCCAAACATCACAGGATGTTGTGGGCGTTCTCTCACAGCGAAGAAATGTTGTAAGCCAGCCTGGCCCCTTTAAGAAGGTAGCCTTATGGGTAATGGAGTGTGTGTGTCGTGGGACGGCAGAAAGAAAATGGGGTTAGATGAAAAGTGGAGTGACAGCAGCAGCCCAGCGTGTATTTAAATTCTCTGTTAACCAACAGGAGCCCAACAATACAACCTGTGTGATGTTACAAGTTCCTGCAATGCCAGAATAAAATGCCCGTTCCATGCAGAGAAAACCAGACTTTTTCTTTTGTTGTTGTCAGCGTGTTACCCGCTAATTATGAGCCAAAAATAGCACAATACCAGCGGTTTCTTTACTACGGTTCAGAGACCAGAGGCTGTGAAGGTAACAGAAAGACCACAGTTAAGCCTTTGGTCTTGTTTCGCTGCAGTGCCTCGCTACTTTTTTGAGGTTTTTAAACATATTTTAAACACATTATTTAGGCTAGGGGGGCTGCCGGCCCCAGGTCACGGATTTAAATTTTTGTGGTGGGGGGACCTGGTCCCCATTTACCGAAAAAATAAGGGATCACTGTATGCCATGTTGCCATTTGGCAATTTTGTCATAAAATCTAAGCACTGATCGTGTATCTATGGAAGCAGAGGCCAACAACTCTTTTCCTTTTATTTCTATGGACTATACTTTGTGTGACATTCGATAGACTACTTATACGTACTAATAATGAGGTGGCAGCTGAAAGGAGATGCCTCCACAAACAGTCCTTTTTATACACTTTCTGTAGACTTACAAAAGTAAAAAATCACCTTGTTTTGTCAATAGAGGCCCTTTTTAATGCCATCACATAGGTGGAATAACATTTGTGAGTCTTGTTAGATGCTTAAAATAGCAATTAATTTTGACAGATTGATGGCTCCAAGCTTCCAACACTAACTACCATTGTCAGATTCTGTTCTATGTCAAATCTAATGTGAATCACGTTGTTTTGGTCCCTAATGAAAGTTTACACTTAAATCATACATTGTCAAAAACATACAAAGCAAGAGTGGGAGAAAAAAATGATGAAAAAACAAGAGTCTTTAAAAGTATGGGCTGGATATAAGAGAGTAGCTAAGTGAATATCATCTCTTTACTTGGTCCTCTTTCTGTTGCCAAGTTAACGTTTATGAACTTCAGTTCTGTCCAGTGAGAAATGCAATGGGTGTGGGGGACACTTACATGGGTTGTCCTTATTTACAAAAAATTGGAGGGCTACATCCTTTCATCCCTTCACATCAAAGATCTGACAGAACTCAGTGGCCAAACCCAGGCCTACAAGTATCACTTACATACATTACCGTGTCATTCAGCTGTTCCAGGTAAAGAAATGGCGTTCTGTTTTTTCTAAGGCCCTGCTATTTACTGGTCCTTTAGGAAGCAAACAATTACCTTCAGTCTTTATGAAGTGGCTGATATCATGCATTGTCAATTATATATTTGTTTTAATCTCATCCTAATTACTTTGACCAACCCTGGCTTGTCTTCCAGTGCCATATTAAGTTGTACATTTGTGGGTTTTGAAATAAACCAATGACTATTGGAAGGACTTCTCTGTCAGAGACAGAGCTTATGGTGGTGACTGATTTTTCTTTTAATGGTACTTTCAGGTTAATTCTCCAATCCATCACATGAAATCTATGGCCAAACACTTGCAAAAGTAATAAGACCACTATGAATTTTAGCTCTGTTTTGGATTTAAGTTCATAAAAACCACAAACACGTTTTTACCGAGTTAAACCCAACGCTGACCCATTTACACACATCACAGTATCTATGTTAGCATGTTTATGTTACCTTTTTCACTAAAGCATAATAACAGCCACACAATGTGCCAGCCTTTAATCATAGTAGGCCTTATCTGATACCAATATGAGCTAACAAGAATTCACAATAACAGTTCATGTTACGGTCTCACAGCAGGGTGTGAACCCACGGTCTTCCACCTCCGGGGGCCATGGGTGCAACCCACTGCGCCACCTTCAACACTCAACATGGACACTCAGATCCACCTCTTGCTTCCCCTTCCCATCTGACGAGCAGCCCAGGTGTGGCACTGCACACCTGTACCTAGTCAGTCATCAACACCACAGCCTTCAAAAACCCTGCATTCAACCAGACTCGTCGCCAGATCTTCCCATAGAAACGCCTGATCCTGTCGTCTGCAGTGCTACCTCCCTGCCTTCACCATTCCCCCCACTGGACTGTTGGTTTTGGCTGCCATACCTCAAGTCCAACAATCCACTTGCTATTGGGAAATTAAAAACTTCAGAACTCCCTTTCTGTCTCCTGCGTGGTTGCATTTGGGTTCAGAAGACAACTCAATCCTTAACAGTTCAGTGATTACTGTCACAAAAGCTGTGTTCAACATTTTGAAGCCACTTTAATTCTAATCTTTTCTCTTCAAAAATGATTAAATATTTGTTTTGGTTTGGTCTTGGATCAACTTGACCTGAAACACCACCATATTTATGCACATTGTCATTGTTAACATGCTTATGTTAGCACTCTAGTTAAATCATCATTGCAACCAGTACATGTGAAGCTAATACGAGCTAACAAACAAGTTCACAACATGGCTTAATATTAAGCTAAATAAAATCAAAAAAGGATCTGAACATTGTGGACACGACAACTACTATGTGTTTTCTTAAACTTTATATCTATCAGTTGGCTTTTACAACACTGTTGATGGTTTTAGTTGTTATATTTTAAAACCAAGATTTGTTTTCTACTGTTGCTACATTTAGTGATGTACACTAATGCTAAGCTAATGTGTCAATGCCAAACTGAACACAACAACTGGTCAGTTTGGAGCAATAGATGAAAAGTCAGAATTATCACCATCATTTATTTTGTTACTTTTTTTTTGGGAAGCTATTTAAAGCTAAACCTCAATACCAAAAAATTAAATTGGAGACAAAATATACTATTTTTTAAAAAAAATGATACTATTTTCTGAGGTAATGAATGAAGTATCTGTGACAACAAATCCCAAAGACACAGTAGGAAAAACATACTTTTCAACCACGTCTTTACTGCTATGTTCATAGTTGCGGGTTTTAAGTTAGTGAAGTCACTCACCTCCACGCCACGACTCTCTTCTGTTAGTTGTCCCTTTATTAACACTGGTGTTATAGCTTTGTCCTGCCAATTTCTGACATACAACAGATGCAGCATAATTTGAAGTTGAGTCAGGGTGAAGGTGAGGACTCTGGATAGTTTTACCCTGATTTGGGACTATGTTGTCACAGTGCCTGGCAAATTTAAACTGCTCCCTGAATAAGACATTTTCACACTTAGGAGGCCCCAAACAAAGTGTCAAGTGTTGTTGTTTGTTGTATTTTTTTTTTGAGTTGGTGGTAGGACTAGGGCAGTTAATTGATTTTTTTTTTAATGACTTATAGAATCTATAATCAATGCAATCTTGCTCATGTCAATGATTTCAATGTTGAAATGTTCAATTAGTTGTAGTACTGATTTGAGCCAGCCCTAGTTGGTAGTCTCTTCAGACACACAAATGAGATACAGATAAGAATGCAAGTACTTTTTGTTTTTTCAAAATATATTTCATGTGAGAAAGATGACAATTTTTAGAGATTTAATGTGTGTCTGCCTCTTATTTCCATATATTCCATTTATGTTTTAGTGATAATTTCCATATCTTTATAGATCTTATATTTTTATCCATCCATTATCTATACCCGCTTAATCCTCTGCAGGGTCACGGGAATCTGCTGGAGCCTATCCCAGCTCTCTTTGGGTGAGAGGCAGGGGTACACCCTGGACAGGTCGCCAGTCCATCGCAGGGCCACACATAGATGAACAACCATGCACACTCACAATCACATCCTATGGACCAATTCAAAACCACCAATTAACCGAACATGCATATCTTTGGACTGTGAGAGGAAGCCAGAGTAACCTGGAGGAAACCCACGGAAACACAGGGAGAAAACTCCACACAGAAAGACCCCTGCCGAGGTTCGAACCAGGAACCTTCTAGCTTTGAGGCAACATTGCTGCCCTATATTTTTATCGTTTAGGAAAAAATAAAATTTTCTAGAAACTTCGCTATATGTTAAGCTATATGTTAAAATTAGAAAATGAGTACAAATGATGTAAATAGGAGACAAAACACATTTTTTTTTTTTTTTTTTTTTACAGTTTCTCTGGCATGCCACTGTTTATGTTTATATCTTAACTTTTGCATCCTCACATTTGTTGATGTTGTATTGCTTATTGTACTTCTATTATTTGCTGATTTTAGTTCTTCTTAAGCCTATATTTATATGGATAAAAACATACTGCCTTGACTATATATTTCTGAAGATGAAAAATTTGTATTGTCACCCTACTCACTCAGGTTTACATAAAGAAACAAGTAAGATTAGACCCCTATAAACTGAGAGGGAACACATGAGGGCCCTGATCGTACACCTCCCGCTAGCCACTACCCGCAAATCGCAGATTTAGGAACCTCCGTTAACCGCTATGCAATCTTTCGCTTCCCTAAAGCTGCTATCTGCTTTGCCGACTCCCTTATGACATTGTAGGTGTGGCAATGGGCGTGTCATTTGCAGTATGACATGGCTATCCGATCGCAAGATACCGAGTTTGCGGAAATCGCAACCGCTGGGAGCGGCTGTGCGTCTTGCTGAGAATATGTTCTCATGGCTCTGCCTGAACGTGTTTACCGGGAGCGAACCAACTATCTGGGACTTTCACGTAGCCGATAGGAATTGTCTGTGTAAGAATATTTTTACCTCCGCCAAGGAGGTAAAAATATTCTTACACAGAATATGTCTGTCTGTCTGTCTGTCTGTGTACAAGATAACTCAAAAAGTTATGGATAGATTTTGAGGAAATTTTCAGGAGTTGTCAGAAATGTGAAAAGGAAGAACTGATTTCATTTTGGCTGTGATCCGGAAGAAATCCTGGATTCTGGATCACTTTCAAATTTTCGATAACATTGCGGTCAATGGGGCCGGAAATGTTTCTCAATATCTCTGTTAATTATTGCCCAAAACTCATGAAATTTCACTCAGGGATTGACAATGGAAACCTCTATCAAATTTCAGAGGCTGATCCGGATCTGATCTAGAACGCGGATTTTTATCACAATCTGTAAATTGCTATATGGGAGAACTGTTGTGCTTGGCGGAGGTCTGCGCTCCCCGAGTGTTTTTCTAGTTAAGAAATGCTTTCCTGGAAGCTCACTGGCTCTTTTTTTTCTGAGCAGTTTGTTGAAACTTTTTGGAGAATTAAAAAAATTATTAAATCATTTGCTCCATATTAGTTAGAGATAGTTACATATATATCAGTGCAGAGGAGGAGGAGGAAGGAAGAGGAGGAAGCTCTACAGCAGAGTCCCAGACGAGCTGCCCATGAGAGCTGCTCCGATCTGGATGAAAAGACGCTCCATAGCGGTTTGCGGGTAGCGGCTTTAGGGAAGTGGAAGATTGCTAATAGCGGGTAGCGCAACCTGCTCTTAAGGCAATGGCTACTGACGCACTGATTGGTTAAACAGGAGGAACGCCCAAACCACTCCCATGCATAATATATGCATAATATAGCGGTTAGTGCAGGTAAGATAGCGGGTTTAGGGAGATGGAAGATTGCGTTTTCTGCGGGGGAACGCCCCTCCCGCTACCCGCTATCCCTTAATAGCGGCTTTAGGAGGTTTGGTGAAAGATCGAGCCCAAGATCTCACAGGCCCTTAGTGTTTCAGTTGGGTGGTGGGAGAAGTAAGAATACATCACTATTGTCCACACTGAAGCATTCCCCTCAAGTTGTGACTATTCACCAGGGAAACTTCTATGTGTGTGTGTGTGTGCATGTGTATGTGTGTGTGTGTGTGTGTCAGTGAGAGAGGGAATGCCAACCCTAACCTCGACTTTAATCACTGGGCTGACAGCTATTTGAACTCACTGAGGGAGAACACAGAAAAAAAAAGTCAAGTCAGTGTACAGAGACTGGGGGGGTTTTAGGGGATCATTTCATTCTCAGTGATGCTAAAATCCTTAACCTATTTCACATACGTGCTCTCCAGAGTTTGGAGATGAACAAACATTTGGTTTAGCATCACGGCATTTCTGGCAGTGGTGGAAGATGAAGTTGGGGGGAGGAGGGAGGAGGTGTGTGTGTGTGTGTCTGTGTGTGTGTGTGTGCGTACGTGCGTGGGCGTGTGTCCTCGTTTTCTTCTTTCTCACAAACAATGCACCATTCAGCCACAACAAAAAAAAAACTACAAAAGTATGCCGCAGCAGCTACAAATTGTTGCAGGAAGGGCATTCAGAGGTTGAATTTCATGAAGTCATTAGAAATAAAACAAGGCAGCATAAATAGCATGCGAGTTCTTGAATGCTTCATGAAGGAGCACATTAGGTTGCACTTCTCTTGGTGTTAAACATGCAGTACCAAGTTTCTAAAGAAAAACTATTTGCTATAAGAATATAACAACTCCATAGTTGCTGGTAAGTCCCAAACAATCTGTTTTGTAGAAAACAGAAAATACTTCACTTTCAATATTAATATTAATATTATCAGGTCATGACTTGTTAGTATGAAATGAGCATTAAAACAACCTTTAGGAGGGCTTAGGGGTCTGTGAAGCCATAAATTTCTATGATTTCCTTTGAAAAAATAAAAACTAAGCCCCTGATTTATTGGTGCTCTCAAGTAAGTGGTTTGGGCTAACCCACCTGCAAAAAAAGGAAGGTGCAAACTTCTCAGCCTCCACAGCTTAATAAGGAAGCTAATCTTGTAACCATGTTGCTTTTGAGTTCAAATCAGCAGCATTACTTGGCTGTATGGGCTGAGGGGTGGTATTTACCGACAGAATGGGCTGAAATATCTGAGTGACAGGTGAAAGAAAAAGACATGAAAGGTAAGATGCAGGAAGTGGATGCAAATACATACCTTATGTGAGCTAACACATCCTAAGAGCCTTTTTTTTTGTCCTCATGACACTGTTCAAACATAACAAACAAAACCATGAACTTGTTTAATGCAGGGCCCATCTTTTTCACTACATAAACCATAAGCTCAGCCCTCCACTGAGACAGCCCCTGAGGCAAGGGAGGTTTAACTAGACTTGCCCTTGGGTTAAGTGTGGTGGAATTGAGGGCTAAATGGGGTTATTGAGAGCTAAAGCCAACCTTATATAACTTAGTGTCACACCAAGGCACTGCACTTGAAAACTGGGTATAAACGCATATCTTTTGCTCCCGTGTTCTACTGTGCAGTGTAGCTGTTTTTATTGAGTTTTCCTCTTAGGCACAAAGTTAAAACCCTCATTAATCTTGGCAGTAAAGCAACATATACATACATTAACATGCATAACTGTATAATGAGAAACAACTTAAAGCCCAATCTGCCTTTGTAGCTGAAGGGAGACAGCTGCAAACCAACAGTTACATATCTCTGGCAGCAAAGAGTTTAAGCATGCAGAAGTCTTGTAGTGGCTTTGTGAGCGAGTTGAAGCCTGTAAAATGACTGAGCTCTGATGTTTGCCTCCAGACTGAAAAAAGCAATTGATTCTTTTTTCCTCATTGTGCTAGGTCCAGGATGTGTCTTACTATCTTCTGCTTAGCTGATATAAATATATAATTAGCCCAACTTTTTCTCAGTTTTTTTCTTTCTTTTTGCCACTTAATGTTGTATTATTTTGTTTAAAATGTAAGGCTTCTTTCAGTAAGATAAAACACAAAATTTTGTACTGCAATTCTGAAAAGTCCTACTCAGGTCTTGCGAGCAAAGCTCTTAGGGTTGTTAATGCATAAACTGAACAGAAGTGGTCCCAAGACCGATCCCTGAGAAACACCCTTAGTTACACTGAGGTAGCTGGAAGTAATACCTTCTATTTAAACACACCGAGATCTGCCTATTAAATCATTTTCAAATCATGCAACAGCATTTTTGGACAGTCCAACACTACTAAGGCTTTGTTTTAACATGACTAAATGGTTGCAATGGTAACCTACAAGCATTGGATGGATGTAAATAAATCAAAAAGGAGGGTGCTGAACTGGCTTTGTTACTGTTGCATATGTGGAGCCACAAGTTTTCTACATGTTAAAAGAAAGCAACAGAGACAGAGGACACTTCAGTGTATTGCCTTATTTCAGGTATGTCAGTAGAGGAGGGTGCAGGTTAGCCGTTAACGGACAACTAAGGCCAGATAACGGAGGAATCTCCCATCACCTCAGTGCCTCTGGCAGACAAAGTCATTGTTTGAGTCAGAGGAGATTATTTGAAATCCTATTTGAGCAACCAGACTATTCAGACATCTTAAACAAACAAAAAAGAAAGACTCTATATATACAATATGGCTATGCTAGAAATCAGGTTTGTGTTGGCAGCAAGAACAAAGCCTAAGGGACAGGTTGTCTTACACCAGTCTGAGTTGCAAAGGGGCACGGGCAAGGCAAGTTGATATACAGTATATTGCGCAATTCATACCCTTAAGCAGTTCAAAGTGCTTTAAATCATATACAGAGATAGGAACTGAGATTAAATAGATTAAAACAGTTGTAAAGATAGATAAGAAGTGAAAAGAAAAACTTAAATAAACATTTCAGAAGCAAATAAAAATACCTCTTGATTCTATTCATATTACTACCAACTGCCTTTAAACTTGCAGTTTTGAAACCCATTCTATATAATTTGGTTGTCAGAACCTTTCTTAAGCAACTTAGTGGACTTTGTCTGTATTTTAACCTTTCTACAGCTGGGGAACTTTGGATATTTATTCAAAGCTAACCATCATGAGTAAAGGCTGATTCCCCATGTTTCTTTCTTGCTGCAGGTATGATGAGTGGGTTTCTTTCCAAAGATCTTCAAGGTTTTATTTCCACTTTTATTTTAGACCATATCTTGACAAAGGCTCCGGAGTTTAGTTATATTTTTAAGATGGTAAAAACTTACTGACTTCACATGGTAGTTGAAGCAAGGATCACTGTCCTTTAGCAGACCAGGGTTACTAGCACTACCCTTATCTTTTCTATGACAATGAGATGGAACCTCAAACTTTCTTCTTTTTCCCCAAATAAGATCATTTCAGTCTTCTCTTTATTTGCATGAAAAAAAGGTTTTGACATTGATCACACATGGATCTTTAATACAAATGGAAAGAAAGCAAGTCTTAGTCTGAATGGGAAATGTTAAGCTCTCTGATCTTCTGACACGACCCAGTTTCAAAGTTCTCTCATAAACCAAACATAAAATTATTTTAAAAACAAAAACAAGTAGCAAAGGAATTATTCTGTTGGATTCATTAACATAACATAAAATAGTAAAATATCTACAATCAGTTTTAAGCCACAGAAGTCAAACACTGGCATATGATCCATTGTCTTTGATTTTAATTGAGGGCATCTCAACAGTGCCTGCAGGCAGTTTTCCATGAAGGATCAAAAAATGAACTAGTCGCTCATCTTGGAGAGAAATATCTGATATTGATGCTTTGATTTTGGTTTCTTAAGTGGGTTAAATGACTGCTTTTCTCCTATGTCATGTTGTCTGCCTGCAGATTTTAATTATATTAAAAAAATTGATAAAATTCACATCAATTTCAAACTCCAGTCTGACTCAGTGACATTTTGTCAGAAGAAGATGTCAGAAGATCACTTAATTTTTTTTTACACCTCACAGTGCAAGACATACACCACCTGGTCAAAGAAATTCACCTCCTGGATATTACTACGTACGAGTGTCTTACTAGGAAAGCACTGTAGTGGCACAAATGTTTCAGGTGGCTTCAACTCTAACCGATGCAGTGAGTGTTGGAAGACACATCCTGTAATCGTGGAAAAGATGCAATTTTGAGAAGAGTCAAATTAATGGAATGCTGAAAGCAAAGCGGAACAATTATTGCAATTAGTAAAACTGTATGTATGTTTTTCTTTTTTTGTGTGTTCAAGCGGTGAAGCTTTATTTACCTGAGTGCTTTTATTGTGACGTAGCTTCAGACACTGCTGAGTGATGAGTCAGTGCTTCTGCTTTTTGTTACCTGTGTTACCTCCTAAATGAAATTATTTTGATGAAATTGTCAGAATCCTTATCTTCCACAATATTGGGCATTAGAAACTAGAGAGCAGAATAACAATAAGTCATTTTCATTATCAGCTCTTTAAGAGGAAAAAAAAAAAAAACCCAAAAACCTTAAATTAAGATTTTAGAACAGTAAAAGTACTCAAAGGACTTGGAGCTCTGTGAGTCAAAAGGTACATTATGGTCACATTCCAAGACATGCTCATATCTAATAAAACAGAGGCCCACCTCTTTAGTGTGCACTGTCCACTGACAAATTTCCCAGGCTATCAGCATTCTTCAGATTCCCATGTCAGTCACACAGGACACATGACTGACCATCTAACCACCTTGATGCAATGCTTTAAACCAGAACCTTCGATATTAGTTACAGTGAAAACCATATTACTAAGATGAGTTGCACATCAATGATATCCACAGAGAAAAACAACACCACGAACATATCACACGTTTGACTAGAAGAGGTTAAGTTTTTATAGGCCTGACAAGCAAAGATTCAAAGATCAAACACCCTGAGGAAGTCTGGATTACACCTTATAAAACCCATGCCCAGGCATGCATGTGGATTGTTCATTTCCATATGCTGGAATCAAAATTAAGAAAAAATTTAAAAAGTTCATGATAGCAGCTTTTTTTTTGTATGATGTTCGGTCAAAGTCTGCCAAAGGCCTCAAAAAACAGTTTTACTGAGAGATCATAAATAATCATCAGTAGAACTGATTTGAAGCAAGAGTTGAGTAAAAAATAAGATTTAGCACTACAGAAAGGAATTTCAGGAGAGTATCTGTCCCACAGTTTCCAGGCTTCAACACTCTTACCACTGAATTTGACAGATGAAAGAAGTGATTTACTGGCTCTTTAACGGGTTTATGAATTAAGAGCTGCACTGAAATGTGTTCTGGCAACTGTATGATGTACCAGAAGTTATGATGTGTTATTTGGGGGCTCCTGTCTGTGATTTTCACAGATTAGAACCTTTTCTGTGTCACTCCCTCCTCTCCAATGTGTTAAAAGTGGTTCAATTCCACCACAAAAAAAAACTCTCTGACGACCTTTGAAACTGGATTATAAGGAAAGTTTTACATATTTGATCTTTTTTTTTTGTGAGACTTTGACCGTATAGTGTTATTTCAATGAAAGGTTTTTTCTTTTACATGGTCCATCATAAGCTTGCAGTCAATCCGTGCACAGACTCTGCCTGCCTTAACAGGTCTGTGACTTAGAGAGAAGCTAAAAATGCTGGCAAAGCTCCAGATGCATCTGCACATCAACTGAACCTTCAAAATATGCCAGAGATGAATTTCTTCTCATATTTTGAAGGTTCAGTTGATGTGCAGATGCATCTGCACATCAACTGAACCTTCAAAATATGCCAGAGATGAATTTCTTCTCATTCCTGTTGTCATTACTGAATCCTGACATAAATAACATCTCCTACAGAGGTTGAGGGCTTCGTACAGGAAGGTTGTGCAAACAGATCTCTTTTCTGCGTTGGCTAAACTGTCTCAGAGCTGAATGTTGGATCACTGTGTAGGACTTTGCAGTCAACTTTTTAGGGAGGCTTTTTGAACCTAGAAGCTAGGGCTGAACAATAAAAACAACTCAAATCAAAATTGTAAATGGAAATAATGCAGTTAGTAAATCACAAAGTACGTAATTATACAGTGTATCATCAGCTTGTCTGATGAAGGTGTAAAACAGCTGATCACTAGTTTCATTGTTCTGCTTTTGTGATAGTCACGCCACCAATGAGAAGTACTGCTATGAGTCACGTCAGCCTCTTAAGTCGTGTGTTTCCATTGGCGGGAGTCCAGTACCTCGACCGTTGGGATGTTCCCATTACCAGGAATGGCTCCACAATCTGAAGTTTTTAGAACTTCTGCAGGGCCAAAACACATTCCGGCCACAGGTTAGGAACTAGGAGTGGCATAGACAAAATGCTGGGTGGGTAGGGGCTGGCGTTTGGGTTAGCGGTGCGTAACCCCTGTTTGTGCTGTTCTTTCTAGCCATGAGTTCTTTTTTGCCTGTGTTTTCTTCATGCCTCTCTTTTCCTTCCATCATCAGAAATTAAAAGGGAACAAGTCTGATCCTGGGCCTGCGATGGACTGCTGTACCTTGTCATCTGAAGCTATTTGGGATAGATTCCAGCAGACCCACTGTGACCCTGAATTGGAAGTAATGGGTACAGATAGTGGATGACTGGATGGAAGTCTAATTTTCCAACAATCTACTGGAGAAAATGGAAATGTAATTCAAATGGAAATGGGGGGGGGGGGGGGGGGGGGGGGGTTCTAAAGCTTGCCAGGATATTTGAAAAATTTCAAATGCTGAGAGTCACTACCTCTTTCTCAGTCCGAATCCCTGTTATTTAGCTAATGAGCACCAGTCACACATGATCACGCGTACTCCACAGATTAATGAAAAGCATTAACTTTGACTTTTGGTTTTTCAGATGCCTCCCAGTCAATGGGAGGATACTTGCCCTTCCCCTTGTAGGGCTGTTAACAGGGGCATAAACTTTTATCTTACATATCACTACACAGTCATAACACCCTTCAATCAATAATTACTAGCTAGTTTACACTTCACCTTCAACTGACACTTTCATCCCTGATAACGAAGGGAGACAATGGGTGGAGCGGAACGAAGTTATGCCGACAGCTATATCAGAAGCCCGGGTGATACAGTAGATGAGGAGAAATAAGTGGGACAAAGAGGGCTTTCAGCTACAAGACAATATCAGGGCCCTCAATTAGTACAGGCCAGACCAGAGTCCAGACTGCCAGCATTCATTGTTCCCCCAGAGGCCACTTGAGCACAAAAAGCCCACAGCTCATGGTTTTCCTCTGTTTCAGCTTAAGCAAAGGAATCTGATAATCCACGTGATGAGGATTTGGTGAGTTGGTGTACCAACCTGATTTGAGACAAATGAACCTATTGAACCTGCAGTGTAATGAAGATTATTTTGATCCCCAAATTAGATATATATTACCTGTATATTGAATGTGATCACTGAATTTCATAGATGATATGAAGCCTGCATGAGAGTTGAGTTATCTGACAGTCAGATATTGTGTTTCACTGTGACATATAGAGCCTTCCAAAAGTATTAATTCCCATATTGTTTTTTTTTTCCTATTTTATTACAATGGATTCTATGTGAAGGACCTATGCAAAATAGTCCATGTATTTGAAATGTAAAAGAAAAAAAAAAGAAGAAAAATGGCAAGTGGTAGGTGCATACGTATTCACCTCCTTTATTATGATGCCTTTAAGTTCTGATGCTGCCAGTTACTTTCAGAAGTAAATATCTTTTTAAATAAAGTCCACCTGTGTGTAATCTAAGCGTCATGTGATCTCAAAATGAAAAAAAAAAAAAACATGATCTCACTATACATACACCTGTCCTGCAAAGACATATAACACTATAAGACTCCCTAAACATATGAAAGGAGGTAATCATATGAGACTACTATTGAATTTTTTGGCCGTCAAAAAAAAGCACCTCTCATCACCTCAAGAACAGTGAAGCATGATGGTGGCAGCATCATACTGTGGGGATGGTTTTCATTGGCTGGTCAGGATTGAGTGAAGGACTGATGATGCTAAATATAACCAAAATTGACAAAAAAAAAAAATGATAAATGTGATTTTGAATTACTTTAAAAAGTTGAACAATGACTTTTTAGTCTTGAGTATTGTAATATGGAAATGTATTACATCAGTTATGAGTATAATATATATTGTGTTTTTCACCGAGCAACGGCTACAGGAATATAAATAGCTCCAACGCCACTCTATTCAGTGTTCATGCAAAGGGCCTCATTCATTAAATTTTTGATAAATCTGTGAGTAGATTTGCACATAAATTGCCTCCTCATTAAAAACCTACTCCAGATTCACAATCACCGTGTAAAACTCCAAATGATCGCAGGTCAGGAGCATGCTCCTCCAGCTCATTAATTAGCTTAAACCCAGCCACAACATTAGGAGCTGTAAAGGTGCTACCGTCCTAATCAACCTGCCTACTGCAGCCGGTGATCTCTCATAGCAGACACAAGGAGACTGATGAATGGAGAGACGATTAGTTCATCTGCACCGCCTCTCTTGCCTCAGGCAGGAAAAGCACAAGGGGACATCAGCACCAAGAACTGTAAAGACCCTGACCCAAGCAGTGACAATCCTGTCACATTATATACATAATCAATATATTAACCTACCTAATAATAATAAATACAGTTCTAGGTCCTTCATCCATTATAGCAGAGGGCACATGAACTGATACCACTTGTTTACCCTCAGTCTGCTTGTGTTCTTTACTTCTATTCTCTTTTTTTACCTGGATGGATTTTTTTTAAGAGGAAACTTGAGGTTACAAAGACTTTACACTGAAAGGGCTGTTACCATGCCCAAATAAAAGGCTTTTAAACATCTATTGTGAAAACACAGGGTACTGCCAAACATGGCAGTAAATTTCAGATGATGATTTAGACAGTCAGTGGCCAGTGATGCCACTGTCTCCACAGACAAACAGGCCTGCAAATCTTTCACTGGGCCTCTAAATATTCAACATCCCCATGGATAGTCTATCTTCCTCCTCTCCAAGCCTCTCAATGGATGGCAGTGTGCCATCTGGACCATAACAACCACCGAGTGAATAGAGGACATCCTTTATTGTATACAAGCTTGTGAAACACGCAACAATTAGCAGCTACCAAGTTATGAGCAACTGACTCAGCAAATAATCAAACAAGAGACAAACCCTTACATACCAGAACATCGAACTAAGCACCAGCGCTCCTAAATAAAAATTTAAGGAGCACCAGCAAAAATGTTCATATGCACCGTTTAATGGGACTTTACAACAATGCTTTTGGTATGTTTTTCCAGTTTGATTGCATTACATTAAGCAGCACTGTTCAAGGAAATCCAATGCGCAGCACAAATCATTTTGGAAAGTGAGATATTCACTCTAACTCCAATTTCTTTTAAATGATTAAGGCAGCACAAAGGTAATATTAACAGTTTTTAGCTCAGCCGGTCTCCCTACAGCCATGAAGGTTACGACGCTTTTACGAAGTGGTCTGAGATTTACTCACGTTTAGTTTCTCACTGAGTCAGGGTCATTGTTTCTTTTTCATCTGTCATTACTTTCTTGAGACTCTTGGTTGCTTCTTCAATGAATTTCCCTGTACTTCTTTGTGAAATAGTTTCATTGTCATTGTCACTGACAAACTCCTCTAAAGCCACTCGTGGTTGTGGCAAGAGACAATCAGGAAAGGAGTCCAAAGTTACTTAAGATGGTTTTTGCTGATAGCAGGGATGTAGACGCCAGTTCCCAGAAGTATTCAAATGCTCCTTCAAATGAAATTTAACCTGACATTTTATTGTGAAAAAATCAGTGTTGTGTTTGTTGCTTTAAACTCATGAACCCAGAAATACGTTTAGACTTTTTCTTTACAATATGCTTTGATGTACATTTCAATTTGTTTTGCATACTGGTAAGATGACTGTCTGTATCTAGCGGTCATGTCTTAGGTCATCTCAGCTCAACTCATCTATATTCACGCACAGCACTTTTCAAACACAAGCGCAACACCAAGTACTTTACCAAGTAAAACAGACAGAGTCCAAAACAAACAAGTTTAATGATCAATGTATCTGTTTCTGCAGAGCTTCTGCATAATGCAGCTGTGGGGTTTCAAGTGTTTAATGTTGCTGGCTAACAGGTTTTCAAGCAAATCTCCATCCACACCAAGAGTGGTACTTGAATATCTTGCATTATTTTCTTTACAATAACCATTACTTGTTCATGTCTGGATTAATAGTTTGCTTTCCTTCATTCAAACTGAGATCACTTTTCCACATCTTATTGTCATCAGAAATTAGTTTATGTTGTGTCACAGGAGGGATTGAGTGAGAGTTAGAGGGGCCAAAAAGATTGAAAGCCTGCTTACTGAGTAGGCAAAGACAGATGAGAGCGCACGGATTATTGATCCCAGCTAGCTTTACTATTACAACACATTAGCTCAACTTTCTCTCTCATCCGGAATATAACTGGATTAGAATTAAAATGAATTGTGGTGTATTTAATTGGACTTGGGCTGTACTTTCTCTGTAAAGTGCCTGGAGATGGCTTTTCCTGTGAACTGGTGCTGAAAGTGAAATGAATCATCTATACATGAAGCACACATGTGCTAAATTCACCATCTGTTCATTTTCAAATCAATCTGGTGAACTCTATTGTAAAATTAAACCACTCTATTTAAAAAAAAAAATGCCACTAAATTGTCACAATCTGGATCCTACGATTCTGTCTGAAAAGTGGATAGAAATGTCTTCATTCAGATTGTCATCAGTCCATGAAGGTCTTGAGACTCTTTAAAGAAAACAAAACATTTATAGAGATTAACTGTGGCAGACTCAAGATATTTTAACAGAAATCATGGTTTTTTTCCTTGAAGTGGTCTTATCCTGCGATCCATCACCAAATGTACCTGAAAAATCTACTTCATTTAGTGTACGTGTACACTGAGGTCAGTTAATATGACTGAATTCCATACCTTCCCCAATATCCAACTTCCAGCAAACCCATATGAAAGTAAAGGATAGAAGGTGCAGAACTTTACTAAATCCCTCTTTTGTCACAGGAGCTCTGGCCTTGATGGTAATCTCCCTGTCCCATAGGATTCTCCTCCATTCACACCCCCATGGTGTGAGATTTGTGAGAAGTGCCTACAGACATGGCAGGTCTTGAAGGACGGGTGAATGAGTGGAATTCAAGAATGCCCTGAAAAGCGTTCTGCACATCATGAGAGTCAATCAGAAGATAAGCAGATGTGGAGAGCAAAAAGAGGGATATAAGAGCAAAGTGAGGCTCAGAACGCACAATGGCATTCCCAAGAGGGGCCTCGTGAAATGCTGAATGGTCTATTCATTCGTTAAAAAGGAAAAAATAAGAACACATTGGGTGGTAGCTGGTGGTTGAGTTAATAGTGTAGTTAATAGTTCACAGTTTTTTTAACAATAAAAAAAGTAGAGACATAAAGCAGTCGATAAAGCTAGGCTGAATTACTGAGAATGAAAAGCTGATGGTATATATTTCTTGGGACAAGAGAATAAAAATGCGGGGTGGGGGGTGGGTGAAGGGCTCTAGTTTCATGTCTCCCTGTGTTCAGCAGGCTGTCAGTGAGTACTCTAGAACACTAGCTAAAGCTGAAGACCGAGACAAAGTGCCAGGTACATAGATCCGGTTTCCCTTGCTACAGCCAAATGCGCCTTTGTGGTGGAGAAATCTGCACCTGGTGGCCATGGAAACCAGTTTTCATCCAGACAACAGCCAGTGCTGACAAAATGACCACCCAGAGTAAACGTGTGCCCTGCTGGAAATGTATTGTTTTCTCAGGAGGCTAAATAGCTTTTGACGTGGCAGTTCACACTGGTAAACAGTCATTGACCCCAACTGTTCACCGTGTCATCTGACCAATTTTGTTTGCTTGATCCAAAAAAGAGCAATAGCTGTATGGTATGTTAACCCCTTAACATTCCTGTATAATTTGCATAAAACGCCTATCCAAGGCATACCCAAAGTAAATTGAAAGCTATTCTTGAACCGTTTGTAGCACATGGATGGTTTTGGTCTCTTTTGAAAGGTAACACTCTGAAGTTTTTCCCACAACTGTCAGAATCACTGTAAGTGCTACTAGCATTGAGTAATCTAAGTTTGAACACACAGAAATTTAAGTTTTTTATTTCCGCCTGAATTTTTTTGTAAACAGATGTCTGCACTGCAGATGAGTGCAGCTGTGACTTATTAGCTGGAAAACACAATGGGACCACAGCATGAAGCCTTACCTAGTGCAAGTTCAAATTTGATAACAATACCACTAAAAATGTGTATTTTACACACGTTTTTGTAAGAGTATGTCTAGGCGTTTCCAAAAATGGCACATTTGGAGACTCCAAAATGGCACTTGGATAAACATGGCCACATACCTCGGATAAAAGGACATAACTCTTGAACGCTTCATCGTACAGTCATAATCTTGGCCTCTAATGAAAGGTGACACTTAGAGGTATCCTATCCCACATTCAGATTCACTATCAATATTGCTGAAAAAAAGTTACTGAAACATAAAGCTAAATTTTGCATATAAAAAGAGTCAAAACAAGTGTTGTTGTGGAAAATGTAATTTATATAAAAAAAATGACTATCTTTTACAACACAGCAAACTATTCACATATTTGAACATATTTACAATTATAACCATTTACAGGTTGGCAGCATGCCAGTCACTGTAGCAATCTCTAGTCGGTATCAAGCACAAAGGCACATCACATGAGGAGCATTTCAACTGTGCTTTAGCATGACAGTGCCTGCACTTCAGCCTACCAGTAGTCCTCTGCCCACTGATAAAAACCAGTACGTGATGTGCTCCACGCGGAGCAGGAGGTGGGACAGGTCTGGCTGTGGAGGAAGACCCTGCTTCTGCCAGCTGCTCGGTGAGGGTCTCCCAGAATGCCTTCTGGTGCAGAGGGATCGCTCCTCTCCACCCATACACCTGGAACAACAATGAAAAAAATATATACAAAAACATAAATATGTGCAACACAAAAATTGTTTCATTTCAAAATGAATACACAGTTGCCAATGTCCATCTGCACCTTTGTCCCTCTATGTGACCACTTGCTGACTGGCTCCCAATCCACATCTGAGTCCTCAGATGACTGCCCATTATGTGAAAATAAAGAAATAAGTCATTTACAAAATGTTCCATCTTTTCTATATTGTACTACTTTACACAATGACCCCCCCCCCCCCACACACACACACACACACCCCAACAAACAACTCACACATACTCCTCCCCCACACCACACACACACAAACAAAGGCTTTTGTATTTATTCAAAGTAAAACTTGTTTATGTCGAAATATACAGTAAAACGTAATAATATGAATAATACTACCAATTATGATACAATATATACGTAATAATATAATATAAGCTGTAATATAAGTCACAATTTAGTCAAATACTTACGTATGCAGAGCAAAATGTTCTCCGAACGGAGGAAATGTCTTCTGCGCAGGCGTGCGCTCTGTTATCTGATCTTATCTGATCCCCTCTCCTGACACGTCACTTTCACGACGAGCAAATTCCTCCTCTTCCTTCTTGGACAGTCCTTTTCACCATTTTCTACAATAAATACGCTCCCAAACTGAAAAAACGCTGAGAAATAAGCCACACTGGTGCGTCCTGCTGAGGCGCAACAATGACGCGCGTTCACGAGACTATCTAATTAGCACTTACGCACGGATTTCTTTGTTTCCCCATTATCGCCACCCCCTCATGCGTCACATCGTTGTTTTCAGAATTTCATTGGCTATTCAATGCGTCAGTCATCAGCACGATTGATTCTAACTGGCTGGTTTTTTCCTGAAGCAACTAGGACATGGCTTCGTTTCAACGTTGGCCCTTATTGGCTATTCTAGGGTGTCAAAGAACAGGGAAGCTGCTGTATGGCTGTATGAGGTGTCAATCGAAAGCTCAGAAGCCCCCCCTCCATTTTGAGACCAGCCACACGTACGTCAGCACAGGAAGAAGCGTTTTATCACGAAAAAAAACACAGAAGTTACTGAACACTGACCAGCTACCAGTGGCGTTTTTGTGGATACTTTCTGGTATAATAATGCATTTGGACTAAATACTTTACTGGATTAGATCGACTGGACCTTTGTGAGTTAACCAGACCATTTTTGTGGGAATTTTTTGATCGGACGACTTTTATAACGCTCATAAGGTGAGTTGCGTTGATTTCGTGACTTCTTGTTTGTTTGTTTGTGGTGTGACAAAGGCATTGATTGTACCTGCTGTTATGATTATATCCTGAAATGCTTTACATTGCTTGAATCACAAGAATCTTAGCTTTCCAAAGATATGTCGCATGAGTGCCTCACGTAACATTTGAGCTGTGTAAATTACAGTTTAGTTTCGGAAACTACAGAAATTCGGACTGACGGCCCGCGGGCGGGCCGTCGGAACGTTAACGGGTTAAAGTCAGTGATATGTATACAGAAACAGTTGCTCTTACTTACCTAAACTATGTCCACAACATGTGGTTCAGTCAGTTTTTGTCTGTGTCCGTCAAAAAGTTAGGAAAGGTTTGTCTTATTAAAAACCACCCAAGCAAAAGTAGCTCATACATAGATTGACAAGGAAACTGTTTTACTTTTTAAACTTTTTGTGAGACTTTTCCATGTTTCCATTGGGAAACTTTACTGGACAACACCTGTGATAGCACCACATGCTCCACAGCACATTTCAGAAGAGGCCTGGTAGATGCTCTCCACCCCACTTCTACAACAAATATCAGACATGGAAATGGCATAGGGAAATCTGTCTATTTACAAGATTGAAGACTAGAGATACTTGGCCAATTTCAATTTTCCAATTTCTTTGAATGTCTAATCTACTTATATCAATCTCGGCCAATTACATACTTCTTTCTAAGATCTGAGGTAATTAATCGAAAATTGATTGTTTGTAATATTCAATAAGTGATCATAAATAGTTGATCTGAATTTTCCTTCACATATTTTAAAATCACCAAGTTATGTAGACTTTCATTTAAAAAATATTCCAATTTTCATAGTTGCAGCAAAAGCGTCAGTGATCAAGGAGGGCAAAAACTAAAACAAAACTAAAATAATCTCTTAAAATCTCAATCATTCATGATATTGATTTGACATCAGATCGTACAGAGAACCAAAATAAAACATACAAAATCCATTCATTTAAGAATTTTCTGAAATGTTAAAGTCTATTTAGGAGGCAGACCCAACCATGATGTCATCTGTGGCGGTTCGTTCCAAATCATGGAACAGAGTTTACTCAACACCTGTGAATGCCTTTGAAATCTGTGGAAAATATAAACCACACTTCAAATTTGAACAGGCTTCCTTAAGAGTGAGCATGATTTAATCTGTTGGCCTGTTAAGAGTTTAAAAAATACACATGAAGTACGACTAAATAAATGTTTGCCAGTCCATCGTAATATCACAAAGGTGTGCCTGCTGTGCAACCTGAAATCAATTAGTAGTTTGACCAGTCACCAATTAGGACACAAGGCCAAGATGTCAATTAAAGAGATTGAACTACAATGATCCCTTATTTTTCGCTGTGTATGGGTCCGACGCCCCCCTGCGAAAATCAAAAATTCGCCAACTGGAGATGGAGCCCCCCGAGCCCTAAATAATGTGTTTAAAAATGTGTCAAAAACGTAGCGAGGCACTGCAGCGAAACAAGACAGAGGCTCAACTGTGGTCTTTCTGTTACCTTCACAGCCTCTGGTCTCTGAACCGTAGTAAAGAAACCGCTGGTATTGTGCTATTTTTGGCTCATAATTAGTGGCTAACACGCTAACAACAACAACAACAAAAAAGCCCCGTTTTCTCTGCATGGAACAGGCATTTTATTCTGGCACTGTACGGAACTTGTAACATCACACAGGTTGTATTGTTTGGCTCCTGTCAGTTAACAGAGAATGTAAATCTATACATGCTGGGCTGCTGTATATGCTAACTCTGCTTTTCATCTAACCCCGTTTTTTGTTCTCCCGTCCCACGACAAACACACTACATTACCCATAAGGCTACCTTTTTAAAGGAGCCAGGCTGGCTCACATTTCTTCATTCGCTGAGAGAACGCGCACAACATCCTGTGATGTTTCCGAGATTTTTTCTTGATTTTTTTTATTATATATTTCTGAAAAATCAGTGAATAAGTAAAACCGCGGAACTTAAAGCGCGAATTGGCAATGAATCACTGTATTGGAAATGTTACCCTGTTGGCCAATATATACGTCAGATTCTATTATAAAACACCCTCGGAATGTGGTAGCGAAGATAGCGGAGATATCGATGGCAAAGGCAAAGAGAAAGCCTCATTTCAACAATGAAGAGTTGGATGTAACCACCCTTTCAACGACCCGGGCGAGGATTCCGGGCGGCTGGTCCGGATTGAGAAAGAAAGAATGGTTGAGGAGGGAGCCAAGAGACAGCAGCAAGAACAGTTCCAGCAGTTCGTGACTGAGACCATGACCAGCGTGGACAACTCACTGAGATCAGTCAGGGACACTGGCCAAGTTGGTTGGACTGTTCAGTTCAACGGTGTAATGGTATCCCAACAATTGCCTACATACCTAGAAATGCTGATCAACAATCATTTGGTGAACTCTTGCTGTCCTCTCTTCAGGTATTTGGGGCCTTGAAACACTGACTGATCATCCTGCTGCTCAGGGCAACTTCCTGCTCCACAAGGTAGACGCCTCTCTGGGTCTCTGGAGGCGTACGTGTGGTGTAAATTGTAACTATGGCTGTATCGATACACTAATCCTCACGATACAATACGATACACGATATTCAGCTCACGATATGATATATATTGTTATTCATCTTACAATACATTTACATCATTTTCCAAAAGATTTTAAAGGGACAAAGTGATTTTGGTGACATCTTGTGAGCGTTCAAATGACTTTGTTTGAATTTATTGAATTGAAAGCATCAATTTCACATTATCTGGCTGACAGGAAGCTTGCAAATGCTGGACAAAATGAATAAAAGATTTGTTAAGAAAAATAGTTTCATTTATTTAAACAGTGCAAATTGTTGCTTGCAAGCTTTTAAAGGTGGGACACGTGGGTTTTGGAAGAAGCTTAGAATAACGATATGGTTGATACTCGCGGCTGAAAAAAATCGATACTCGATACTCGATAAAATATCGATATATATCGCAGAATCCATCAAATTGCTCAGCTCTAATTGTAACTGTCTCTGGACTTCAAAGTGTAATATAATGTTTAACCTTCAGATGGCGCTGGACTTACTACAGCCTCAGAGGCACGTCAGTTAAAGGGCGCTTAAGTCAGGTGAAATCGTCAGGGAACATCTACATTTTGAGATCGCTCCACCTACCGCGCGTGTCTCGAGTGAAGGCGTGTAGAGAGGAGACTTAAGTTAACCACAAAATGCTCGCAGCTTGAAATGCACGCAACTGGCCATGTATAACTCTTACGCAGGTGGGAGAATTGAGCCCTGCATGTGCTTTCTGCGTCCATCTCCATAGACTTTGAATGGGAGTGACGTCATCCATTTTTGAAATGAATTGTGGGTTCCATGTGTCGCATTAGGTAGTGTTGGCTTCGTCAAAGATTGGGGGATTTTAAACTTTTCACACTTCAATGTATGTGTCAGCCAATAGAGATGTGACTCTCAGTACGTGGCTTATTTTTGTAGCAAGCAGTAAGAAATTTGATTGGTTGTTTTTGGAATGACAAAGAAACACCACATACACCCCCCACCCCCCCATGCATTGCCGCAACACAGCTGTGTGAATCCAGCATTACTAGGCTAGTCCTTAGTGAACTACATGGTTTCGCACCAAAAAAAAAGAAAAGTACTTGCACGGTCGAATGCTTTCAATGTGCAGACCAGACCAAAATGCTCCACTTTCCAAATTCGCCAGTTACTATGAAACCACAGAAGATGGAACAAACAAAAGTGCCACAGACCAGACAGCATAGACCGGCATCGACCCCAATTTCATGGGGTGATCTAGAATACAAACTTACATATACTGTAGAGTCCTGTAATTTGCAGACCCCCACACCTTACCCTGACTGTTGCATGCATTACCTGGGAAAGACAAGCAAATAAGTGGAGGTTTCATCTCAAACAGGAAAGAGGTGCTGAGAGGTAAGAGAGCGCTCAGTGTACCATTAGTTCTGGAGATGGTTGGGTGTACATAGCAAGTGGTCCTACAAATCCTCTCCTCCCGCAACATAAGCAGTAATTACTGTGTTCCTCTGTATTTTGGTGTTGTTAACCCAATATTTTGACACCAGGGAACAGCATGAGAGAACAGCTGAGTGCACCTGAAACACTGAGTGCTGGGAGCACATAAAAAATACAGATAACAGCTGTCAACAGCTTTTAAAAGGATGCGCTGCCCTGAAAAGCAAGATGCTAAAGGATTACAAATCCAGAACAAATACATCGAAAATCCATCTGAGTCCATCTCTTCACACACATCACTGTAGGCAAAAATGCAATGAGCACCATCAATATAAGATTTAGAGAAACTTCAATGTTAATCTTTATATACACATCGGTCCAGGAGTAATTTTGAAAATAGTTTTTTAATAATTTTGCCTTTATACACCACCAAAATGGATAGAGATAAATGATTTCATGAATATACAGCATTTAGGCATTACAGCCATTTTGGTAAAGCACCTAAAGTTAATATGACAGGTGTGGTCCATTCCCCATGTTACTTGAAGATAAATGAAGATAAAAGGTCTGGAGTTGATATCAGGTATTGATTTGGAATTTGGCAGCTGTTTGACTGGAGATACCAATATGAAGTCCAAAGAGGCCTCAATGCAAGTGAAGGAGTTTAGACTGAAAACACTCCATAAATCTCTGAGGGAGATGGTTAAAAACATTAGGCGTGGCCAAATCAACAGTTTGGGGCACTCAAAGAAAAAAAAAAGGAATGCACTGGTTAGCGCAACAAAATCAAAAGTCCCAGAAGAGTCCAGCAGATAACTAAAGTAAATGATCTTTGAATAATTTCCCTGGTAAAAAAAAAAACCCTTTACAATATCAACAGAAGTTAAGAATACTCCTGAGAAGGCATCATTGTCATGATCTACAATCAACAGATGCCTTCATGAGTGTAAATACAGATGGTCTTACACCAAACCACTGGTAACATTCAAGAACAGGAAAAACTAGATTAGACAAAAAAAATGAAATAAATAAATTCTTAAAAAGCATCCCATGTTCTGGGATCAGATTCTTTGGACAGATGAAACCAAGATGATCTTGTGTCAGAATGATTGGAAGATAAATGTAAAAGAACAGCCCACATGTCAAACATGGTGGAGGAAGTTACGGTGTAGACAAGATTCGCAGGAGTTTATAAATGACGTGACTGCTGACATAAGCAGCAAATGAGTTATGACGTGAATCAGGCTGTATGCCATGCTCACATTCAGCCAAATTATAAAACTGGATAACGACCCTGAACATCCTGCAAATGCATGTCCAGGGAAGGAAACTCAAATATGATGTTCATGGCCTCGACAAAGGATTTTAATCCAAGTTTTATAAAGATTAACATTATATTTACAATTATGCAACTTTGTTCAAAGCCTTTAGAGGCCCTGAAAACTGAGGTACTTTGCTTAAAAATAGCTGTAATTCCATATTTTTGTGAAACCTCTTAAATTAAAGCTGAAAATCTACACTTTGATCACATCTTTACTGTTTCATATTCAGATCCACTACTGTGGTGTATAAAGGCAAAGTCCTAAAAACTAAATGCACAACGCAATGCAAGAGCACTAAACTCCGCAGGTAATGCTCCAGATGGGCGTGGCTCTTTCTTTGTGGGACACTTACGTGCAAACCCGGTGAACAGCTGGTATGTCAGAGGTCTTACCTCACCGTAACATGAGAGCCAACATTGATACAACACACATTTTTCCTTAAACACAGCATTCATCGAACTCTCTTTGTGTGTCTGAAAGTTTTTTAACACGTAGTAGCCAGTAACAAGACTGATTGTAATACAGAAGTACACAGCTGAATTATATTTTTCCTGATACAATTTTTTGAAAACTTAAATCATTATCCTGGATAACATTGTTCACGATAAACAGCCTAAAACCAAAGCCACACTTACTTCAGTGCACTGAAACTCTCATGTGACGCAGAAGTCATTCTCAAACAGGGACATGTTTTTCAAAATCCATGATAGATGTAAAATATACAACTCTCCAGAAACCACATGGGCTGAATGAAGTACTTAGAGCAGGATGTGACCATCAAAGTTTTATAGAAAAAAAAAAAAAAAAAAACAAAATCCAAATCTAGAGTTTCTTCATAGCCTATTGAGGAAAAATGTTTTTCATACTGACAACCACTGTTGTACGTGTCTTTGACAGTTGTATTAATGCAAGTTAAATAAAATAGAATAAAATAAAAGAACAAAAAGAAAAATGAAGGAGAAAAAAATCCTTTGAAGCACAGAAAGCAACAAGCTTCTGCTCTCTTGACTTGCTTTTCAGGGTCCCACCCCGGGCGGTGGTGATGACACCACTGCCTTTGTGAAAAGGTCACGTTTTACCCACTGTTTATTCAGAGCGCAGCTAGAAGTGTAGACATTTTATTAACTTTCAGGTTATATCTGACAGCATCAAAAAAATTTAACTATTAGTTACCCCCCCCCCCCAAAAAAAATAAGCACAAAGTCATTACCAGTATAATAACGGTATAATAATAATTAGCACTACAATCTTAATTAGGAATTGAAGTCTTGAAATTCCACCGTCATCTACTCCTGCTTCAGAAAGGTGAGTTTTTATAAACTTTATATCAACTAAATCATACAACAAAATCTGTGTCCTCGAACACAAAAAAGCCACTTATTGACTTTTATTAACATGTTTTCAGTGTTAAGAAACACATTTCACAAATTTCTGTGGCCTCAGGGTGGTCACCCACCTGAAAAATCCCATATAAAGAAGAACGGCCAGACACCGGCTAGACATTTTGAGTGACTCCCACTAACAGACGCACACACAAATGCACGCTTGTTAAGCCAAACCCAAACAAACTCCACCGTCAGACATAAACCAGCGAAAAGTCCATTTACCTTTCTAAAATGGTGTTGGCCAACAAGAAAACGCATGTTAGATGGAACTTCAGACGCTTCCAGGGAAGTTGGTAAAGCATAAGCAGGTTTACTGATTAGAAAATCCAGGGATTAGACATCACAAGGTTCACCGAGTCAACACACAGTCAGCCCATTTATTTCATTTAAGAGTTTACAATGACCCTAACGGACCTCAGAAAGAGAGACTTTTATTCCTGCCGCTTTCAAATGATAGCACACAAGCGCTCATGAACTTCACTGGAAAGCAAATTTAACTATGAAGGGCAAAGATCTAAGATCAAGACCAGTCAAGCAGTAGTAATATCAAATGTGTCACAAATGCAGAAGTTTAAAAATATGGCTTTACATTTGGTTTTGTTGTCTCTGTCTTGCCACATGAAAGCCCGGTCTGTTTGTCACTTTGTAAACCATTTCAGATGGACTTCCTCTCCCTCCGGCCTTCATGCCTCTGCACTAGAAAGGAGAGAACACCAAGCCAGCTGTGATCTTTAATGTTGCATCTAATTCAGCCATTAAATGGCACGGTGGGAGGCGAGGGGGTGTTCCCTTACAGCGGCTCCCCTCCCCCCCCAGCGGCCTCGTCCTGCTCCCCTCGGGCAAAATCATGCTGGGTGCATGTCAAAGATCACATGACAATAGGGATTCTTGACCTGGCCTGGGAAAAAGGAACTGAATCAGACCTAATTCAAGCATGTCCCAGGCGGCCGAAGCGGCTCTGGCCCTTTTCAACCTCTAGAGCGGCACAGACGGCGTGGCATTCCTGCGAAAACGCCACACCGCTTGAGGGCCACTTGTGACGAGTCTTAGCCAAATGAAGTATCTTTTCCCGTTCTGATCCACAGACAAGTGGCTCGTTCACCAAAGATCTGCTATGTAAATGTCAAATATGTGATAAAAGAGCCAAAGCAAGGGAGATGAATGGCAGTGTTTGCTCAGCTCTGGTTGCATTAGTTTCAGAAGAAGGTATAATGAATTTCGGCTGCAAAAAACGTCCCCTAGAGACCCCAAATGCTGCATCTCCCAGTTCCAGTCAATCAAATATTAATCTTCATCCTCTCAGTTTCCTCTCCCTATCATCTGACAGCAACACGGTATCTCCAACTGAACCTTGACTACATTAAACTCACAATATTAGGGCAGTTTACACATCAATAATTCAGTAGGAAAAGACGCTTCTTTCATTTTGTGGATCTTGTTCAGCGAAAGCAATGCTCCATTATCTTCTAGTCTTGTTCAAGAGCACTGATGTTATAACAGCTGCGATGATGCAACAGGTTTTTGTGGGGTGGGGGGGGGCATAAAGTGATGCAGCCACTCCAAGCCAGTGTCTCTGGTCAGATGCAGAGCAAGGCACACAAAGGACTACAAACCTGCAGACTGTGGGCTTTTGGAAGAAAATGAATGGGGAATGAAAAGCAACATGCAACCTCAAAGCCACTTGAATTTTCTTAGAATAGACAAACTGTGTGATTTTATCACTGAGTGCACCCCCCCCACATGTTTGCAGCACAGAAGCAAATACTTGACAAGTTGGATCACAGCGCACAAGCACAAGCCGCTGGAGCCAAAAAAAAAAAAATCAGGCTGAAAATGCTTCAGCATCATCTAAACATTAGTATCTCTGCAGCTTTCTGCAGGTTCGTTTGATGTAATAACCAAACTGTAATTTAGGGCCATAAATGTTGGCAGGGTAACAGGATTCCCCCCCCCCCCCCCCCCCCCCCCCCCCCCCCCCCCCCCCCCCCCCCCCCCCCCCCCCCCCCCCCCCCCCCAACGAGGAAAACTTCCCAGCAAACTGGTGTTCAGCACTCATTACTACACTCTTCCCACAAGTTAACATTGCCAATTCGACCCCAGAGTTTTTTTTTTTTTAATGTGGTTATCTTTTGGGTGTGTGATCAAATTTATGAATGAAGCAGGTGTTAAATGTAAAAAAAAAAAAAAATATAATAATAATTAAAAAAAGAAAGGAAAAACTAGAAGAATCATGGATGTCCCAGGGGTCGTCTCAGTAGCTGCGCGTACACATACAAGCCCACCGTGGTCCGGATCGTTCCGGGTTCTCGGTTCTTACCTGACCACTGCGATGCTGCTGGCAGGACGAGAACCAGGACGCAGCGGACGAGCCGCTCCAGCCACGAAGAACACCTGTGGAGGTACCGCGCAGCACATTAACGCTCATTTTCCCTCCAGATTCAGCTTAAAAAAAAAAAAAAAAGTTTCAACTGGAGCGCAAGGCAGTACCTGATGTTCATCTTGAGTTCCACCGGTGTCGGCCAGGACCGCTACATGGACTACGGGGGAGAGGGGGAGCAGAGAGGAGTGTTGGCGCCGCCGCCGCCGCTGCTGCTGCAGGAACAGCTGATGATGAGGACGCGGCGCTCTGCTGGAAGCGAAGAGGAAGAGCACAGAAGAGGAGAAGTGACCTGCTGGGACTCACATTAGGGACTTCCGCCAGGTCCTAAAAGGGATCTGTCAGGTTTTTAAAAGCCTATATGGATGTGTGGACTCCAAGTAAGAGCTGGGACGCCAACAGAACGCAGTGGTTTGCACATTTTATAAGCTCATAATTTCATTCACAAAAGAATACAGAAAAACATAGCAATTGCTGAAAGACATTTTACCCAAATTTTATTTAAAAAAAAAAAAAAAAAAAAAACGCGCTTTCTTTGACCTGAAAGCCTTGGGGCAATAATAAAACTCTTAAAGAAAAGCCTAGAGGAATATCTTGCTACTATTTTTTGATTAATCATCAGTGAAGTGATTTGGTATAAAACCAGCATCTCAGAGAAGCTGAGTCTCTCAGAAGAAAGAAATGTCTACAAATTGTGAAACAATTTTAAAATAACCCCAAAGTCTGTAAATATCTTCTTTTCAACAATACATGATATTGTCAAAAGATTCCAAAAACCAAGAGAAATCTCTGTGTGCAGGGACAAGGATCCATCCAGGACAGTATTAAAAACAGGCATCCTGTCTCCATTCTGTCATGGAAATCAATGCATGGTCTCACCAAATACTTCGACAAATGACCATAAATGATCCATAACTACATAGACTATTGTACAAAGTATTTCCTTTTTGTATATTTGAATGAGTTATAAAAACATGAATTGTTTCATCCATCAATTGATTTATCCAGGCTGAAGGTGCAGAGGTAGCAGCCCAGACTTCTCTCTCCTCAGAAACCTCCTTTAGCCTTTCCATCCATTTGAACATGCTCAAAAACCCCTCACCAGGGAGGTTTCTGAACCAGACACCTGAACCGCATCAACTGGCTGCTCTGGATGTGGTGGAGCAGAGATTCTACCAAATATTCCAATTCAGTCACTACCTGCTGTTCAAGACCACAGGTGAAGGTGAGAAAGTGGATCAGTTGATGAATAAAGAACCTCTCTCTTCACCACAAGAGACCACTACAGAGTCCAGTCTCTGCACCGCTCCACCTGTTAGTCTCCTGCTCCATTCTTCCCTCGTTTTAGAACAAGACCCAAAGATACTTAAAGTCCTCCACTGAAGTTAACACCTCAAAGGGTGGAGGTGACACCCTGGATGCACCACACGCTCATAGTCACGCCTATAATCAATTCCAAATCATCAGATATACAAACATGCATGCTATTTTAAAATCCATCACTTCTGTTACATTTTCAAATAGAAAAAAAAATCCCTAACTCATCTAGGAAGATGTATTTTATTCATGCATCAAAAAAGGTAATTCCTTTTTCTCTTTCTATTTCTTTTTTCTTGAGTTTCCAAATCCCGTGGGAGGCTTTTCTGCATTTAGCTTTTCCTTTTAACATGATTGTTTTACAAAGTAAAGAATCTTTTTTTTAGGTGTTTTCACATAATTCTCTCATTCTAACAGAACTCCCAACACAGAACAGGTTCTGTTTCTTGTAGTGATCCTGTCAGCCCTCAGGCTGTGCCTCTCAGCTCACAAACGGCCAGAACATGAGCTCTGTAAACCGCACATTTTCTGCCGGAAAATCTGCTGCCATTGATGCAAATGAAGAGTGTCACTGCTGTCTCAGCTCACAAGAACAGACTTGACAAGATAATTACCGCATGTAGAGTTGATGAGGGCTTATTTCCTTCAGTTTATCTTACTCAGAGATGGTAAAAAAAAAAAAAAAACAAAAAAAGGTGAGACCTACATGAGATAAATACAGGTTTGGGGAACAAACTAAAGTAAATCAACCTAAGTCCCTACCTTGGAGCTATTCCATTTAAGAGTTCTCTAACCTAATGACTGCAGCAGTATATCAGCTATATCAATAAATCTTGGCATCGCAACATCTATTTAGCAACAAATCTACAAGACAACATAGTTGTACATCTGCAGAATCCCTTTATCTAGTAACTTGGGAACTTCCTCAGGGAAGATTTTGGAACACAAACAGAATACCGACTGTGCTCACAAAATAATATGTTAAGTGGTGTGAATATGTGCAAAAGACATGTCGCCTCAAGTGGATTCATTAGATGTTAAAATAGACATAGTCTGCTTTTTTTTCTTTCAAAAGCTGACACAACCTCCTGAGGTTTTAATTAAATGTGTGTGGTATACTTTGGTGAAAATCCTGCAGAGATACAGAAACACAATTTTCAACAAGTTTTAACTGCATGGTGATGTTACATGATGTGAAGCTGATGGGGGGGGGCTGGATAAGACTCAGAGCTGGGTCTGTGATGTCACAGAACCCTGCAAATCTGAAAAGCTCACTCACAGATTCAGACCGCCAAAAACTATAATACTGTGTTATGTTAGAGTTTTTCATAAGGGAGTCGCTTCATCAAACCCAAACCAATGCTCTAAAACACAGAAAAAGGCATTTCTTCATAAAATTTCTTCTCCATAATTTGTCCACTTGAATTCCAGGTCCCCTTTCGCTTGTAAACATTTGGAAAGAAATGTTTACAGCTTTACAACAGGACACAACATGTCACCTAAATATTTGGAGGACTGTTTAAAGTGTATGTGCCAAGCAGACTTCAAATTTCCACGTCACTCTTTTAACTATCAGCTGCTTGTGATCTCTGCGGACCTCTTAGGTGCCACTAATCCTGCTTGCAAACCCTCCAGATGAGTTCAGAGGTACTTTACTACTTTCAGCAGATTAAATTCACAGGAGCTTTTTTATTTACAAAGTGTACACTTAGATATCACATATCTATCCAGTTAAAAGTGACACTAACCAGGCACAGGAGGCTTAGACCTGTAGGGTGACTTGTGATATGTTGCACTTACACAAGATGACCACCAGAGGGTGGAGTTGGTTTGCCTTTTCCGTTTGTGTGACATTAAAGCAGAAGCACCAGCATTACAAATACAGGTCTCTTTTCTTTCTTCTTTTTTAAGTTTATTTTAAATAATTAAAGTATTTTCCTTATGATTTTATTAATAACATCACAGTAAAGAGCTTTGGATACCGTCTATTATCAGTGCTGATTTGAATCCGGGGCATTAATCGTCCTGTGTTGAGCCTTCCAGGGTCTTGCCTGAACACGCTCCCCCATCTGTGAATGTCTGCTCTGCTAACATTCCAACGTCAGGGGAAAAGAAAGGCAAAACTGTTCTTAAACGTTCCTGTATAATCTTACACAAAGCGGGGAGGAACTCCTTCAGCAAAGACTCATGCATACTGCATCTGTATAATAACAGCATGACTTCACAAATCACTTCACACTTGTTCTATAGTGGGTTTGTCTGTTTTAGAGCAGCTGGGAATAATAGAAGACTTTCTTCATGAGCACAGGGAGGTAAAATGAAGCGTATCTATTGAATGACAACAGTATCCCAAGTGGGTTTGATGCTACAAACACTCCTTGTTACTCTTGTTACAGTGTAACAAGATATTGTGGTTGTGGACCTCGGGATTATTATATATTTCAAAGGATCGATGACCATGAGAGTATCATTAAAAAATCAGAGTTCACACTGGAAAATGAGCTATTTTTAAACCATGGATGCGAGACTTAAACAAATAACAGACTGTATATTTTGAATTGAAATGACCTAAATTGAACCGAACTTACTATAACCTATCTCAATTGTATTTTACTGAACTGAACTGCAATAAAGTGAGTTAAATTGAGTTAAACTCATTTGAATTTATTTGAACTGTATTGAAATGAATTTAATTTAACCCATCTGAATTTAATTTAATTCACTCTTGGAGACCCCCCCCCCCCCCCCAAATCAAAATCTGCAAAAATATATTTTATTCAGCAGCTAATGCAAATCTACAACTCATACAATATAAAGTTATCCACAGAGTGCACTTTACTGGGGAAAAAAATTTTAAAATGGGCTTTAAAGACACAAAAATATGCTCACATTGTACACAGAAAGCAGTTGACTCCTAATTTCATGCCATGTGGGAATGTACACCAGTTAAAACATTCTGGCTCAGTATTATCAAAACTCTCTCCCAACTTCTGGACTGTAACATCCCAGTATCACCTTCCCTCTGTTTACTGGGAGACTCCTCCATGACCACCCTGAGACAATAACTCCAAGAAAACTCTCTTTATTACCTTAATCATTGCCAAAAAAAACAATTCTTGTAAATTGGAAAACAAAAAATTCAATTAATATTACTCTCTGGAAAAATGTGTTAATCAACTTCATTGCAATGGAAAAATTGTCAGCCACAATAAAAAATCAAAATGACTCTTTTGATCAAATTTGGGACAAAATGAGTCGATCTTTACATCTGTAACATAGATTGTCCCTAAAGGATCTGTGACTGAGCATTATGTAACTCCTTGACTGTAGGAGGATAAAATAAACACACAACTTAAAGATTTCTTAATTCTACTCCCACCATAACTGCCCACAGTTAGCTTGATCTCCTTGAGCCTGAAAATCCATTGATATAAACTTACGTTGCCTCCTGTGTGCTGCCTCCCCGCGGGCCGTGGTTGCCCTCCATCCCCCCCTCACAAATACATAACATACAAGCGAATTAGAAGCTGGGCTGCGGGGGGACCATCCACCCTCTGCACCCTAAGTTGATTTTAATGCACTTAGCTTACACACACAAAATTAAAAAAAAAAAAAAAATTCAGAAGAAGACACACACATACACTTTCCCGTTGTTTGTCGGCGCTGCTGTGCTGCGGGGGGGGGCGGGCGGGGGGTGACGGCTGTCTCGGCTGGCCTCGGGGGGGTAGCGTCCCCCTGGTTTCCCTCTCCTTCCCTCTCTCTGCCCCGCCCGCCTCCCCCTTCCGCTCCCTGCCAGCGGTTGGTGGGGGGCTGCCCTTGGGCTGCATGAGGTGACGGCTAGTGGGTCTGCATTTTCTGCGGTGCTGCTGCTGTGGGCTTGGGGCCTGGTAGGTTTGGGGGCTGGGGGGTGGGAGGGCCTCATCGAGGTTCTGGCCTTCTGGGGCCCTGCCTGGCCCTCCTGTCAGTGGATGTATATTTCGGGGATGTTTGACCTCTCGGGTCGGGGGCAAGGGGCCCTCTTGGGCCAGTCTGGCCCTGGGGCGGTGGGAGTTAGCTGGCGTTTCTCACCCGCGGGAGGACTTGAGATGGACTAAGATAAGGAGAGTGGTGATGGTAATAGTGGTAACAGTTCCCTTGGTACTTGGTAACTCACATGTGAGTGTACGGACCTTCTGCACGTGGCGTCGCGCACTGCAGCCGCAACCGTTTGTCGCCGTGTTTGTCATCAAGGTGTGTGTCACGTGGCTGCGGGAGGTCTATATGGGCACAGACACATTTATTCTTTACACCCCTCCCCCTCTACTGTCAACACAATCAATCAATAATGTTTACATCAATCCTCCATATACAGGTCTTTATCTTGGTAGAAGGTGTTCATCCAGTTTTCTTGTTAGTAGTTTCTACTTCTTACATATCATCCTCTGAGTTTGTTCGCTGTCACAACACAATCCACTACACAACACCCCTCACACTTCACAACCCAGCACACACCACACCCTCACTGTCCTGTCTCTTTAAACGTCCTGTCTTCAAATGTTTCACTGCTGGTGTTTTTTGGTCCTTTCTGACAAAATCAGGATTTAAGATGTTAATAAAGACGTTAGAACGTTAGGACATATTCACCCTTCACACTCCCACAAAAAAAAGTCTGCTATAAGATTAAATTACATATAGATACTAGATGGTTTTGCTAGACAATGGCACTAACCTGAATGTAAATGCAGACCAAAAAAAAGTAAAAAAATAAAATTAAATCTGCGAACTGGAGCCGGAGCCCCCCGAGCCTCAATAATGAGTTTAAAATATGTTTAAAAAACCCCAAAAAGTAGAAGAGACACTGCGGCGAAACAAGACAAAGGCTCAACTGTGGTCTTTCTGTTGCCTTCACAGCCTCCAGTCTCTGAACCGTAGTAAACAAACTGCTGGTATTGTGCTATTTTTGGCTCAACATTAGCGGCTAACATGCTAACAACAACAAAACAAAAAGTCCGGTTTTCTCTGCATGGAACGGGCACTTTATTCTGGCACTGCAGGAACTTGTAATATCACACAGGTTGTATTATTCTGCTCCTGTCGGTTAACAGAGAATGTAAATCTATGCACGCTGGGCTGCTGTTGATGCTCACTCCACTTTTCATCTAACCCTGTTTTCTTCTGCTGTCCCACAACACATACACTACATTACCCATAAGGCCACATCATTACCCATAAGGCCACCTTCTTAAAGGGGCCAGGCAGGCTCACAGCATTTCTTTACTGTGAGAGAACGCGCACAACATCCTGTGATGTTTCTGCGATTTTTAAATATTTTTTTAAATTATATTATATATTTCTGAAAAAATCTGCGAATAATTAAAACCGCGGAACTTATACTGCGAAGTGGCAAGGGATCCCTGTATTTCATTTGTGAGCTAATGCAAAAAAAAAAAGTTAAGTGAACTGATGTCCTACAGTCTGACAGCTTGTCCAAGCACAACATATATATATATTTATATATATATATATATATATAATATATATATATATATATATATATATATATATATATATATATATATATATATATATATATATATATATAAAAAGACTCCTAGCTGTGGAAAAATTATGACATCAACTGTGATTGTTCTTAAAGCTCTTGGGAAACAGTTGTAACTTGTTTTGAGGCAAAAATAATGGTTTGAGATATTAGACAGTTTTACAAGATATGTTCTTTTATTTTCTATTGTTTTATGTTCATATTAACATCTGCTTTTCATAATGCATATCTAAGATGTTCCAAATCGAAAGACTTTCATACAGACATCGTAACTACTAACATAAGGAGTATGTGTATCAACCATTTTATATGTATATATGATAGACGAAGAGTAAAGAAAATTAGTAGAAGAGATTTGGCAAATCTTTCATGAGCACAAACCACATACTCAGCTCTGCTGCTCATCACTCAAATGCATTCACTTCAAATGTTGCACCATTTAAAAAAAATAATATAAAGAGCCCTTCCAAAACTCTTTAGATTTATAGCCAAAAAGCATTGTTGATAAAAGAAGTAATCTACCAAACACAAATTTTCCTTATTTTTCATGCTTAGTTTATATGTACTGTAACAGCTATACAATATATTTATATAGCTTGATATTTGAAGCAAGTTCAATTAAGCAGTTTACAAAAAAAAAAAAAAAAGCATAACAATCTATCTCAATGTGTTCAACACCAACCCTTCTGTGCTCGTAGGAAAATGTTTTTTAAATTCTAAGCATAACATGCCTTTAAGCTGCTACTCACTCTTGGGTACACATTTTCTAACCTGCGAGAAGGGCCCAGATGTATCAGATTACTTCCAACAGCTGAAATGACGGTGGTGGGAGTGTCGATGGTGGGGCCTCCAAACAGCTGAAGAGACACTGCAGCCAACATTCAGAACGAGTCTGACAGTCACACGACAGCCTTTCACAATGGACATGCAGACCCAAAGTCTGCCCAAGGAGTAGCATTACAGAAAGCAAATGAATATCCACGAGTAGGTTTCCACCAACTGACATTGTGATGACAGATGACTTAAAAGGGTAAAGTTTTTGATTTGATTGGAAAAAAAAGGACGACTGTTTGGAAGTTGAGTGAGAATCAACAGTGAACATGATAATAATATTCACAGAGTCCATGTCAGATGGCATCCAGATTTCAGTTGATCACAAATTAAATAGATGATCCCAATCAAGAAAAACACAGATATAACAGCAGTGTGAGTATTAATACTTGTACCACAAAGCCACAAACAAGTCAAAACATACACACGGACTTTAAACAGTCAGCTGATGATGAGTTCTGGTTGTTAAATTTTCAATCCCTGGGTTTTTTTTCTAATTTTATTCCGTGTTAGAGTTGTCCACCCTGAAAAGAAAATCAGACATGTTTCAGGGATCTGTAATTCATTTTTAAATCAAGAGCATGTAGTAATGTAATGTGGGAAAAAGAGTGGGAAATTGGAATCACATGAATTTAAAGTGGCATTTAAAGAAGTTTAAAGAAGACGAGCAATAAGGTCTGGAGGAACCAGATTTTTATTGCAAACCCTTAAAGTAAGCTAAGTGCTCTGCCCTGCGCTGGACCGCTGAACTATCTTTAGCCCCTGCTGGCAAGTGAATGGAAGTGCCTGACTTATCCTCCCCGCTGTCATCAAGGCAGACAGTATTTTTAGAGGACAGCAGCAGCTGCAAAAGCATTTAACAGTATTCCATGAACAATGACACTTGGGGTGTCTGAGGCATGAACGACGCAGAGTTTGGGGGACCGCTCTGAGCTTGTTCAACAGAAAGTTGGAGTGGACGCTTAATCTGAGTTTTCTTTTCATTCTGCTGGATAAAAAGTCAGCGAGGATGTATTGGAGAAGAGCTTTGGAGCTTCGGGGATAGCATGTGCCTGAGTGTGAAGTCAACTGGGGACGCTGCTCAGCCTTCAGGAAACGGGTGGCATTGCTTCTTAACTCAGACTGTGATTGCAAATGCGGAATGTATGTTGATGATGGTTCCTGGCGACTGAAGCGAGGTAGGGTGTGTGAGGGGTGCACAGCTTCACGGGGGGCAGAGGTCATTCCAATTAAATCAGATGGGTAAACGCCGGGGTTAATCTCCCATCTTTAAAAGTCAGGAGGGAATATTGAAGACACGTTAAACGCATTGTCAGAACTGTGTGAATGAAATGCCTTGCAATGTGAATTAGAGTTTTTGCACAAATGTAATGTAGTGTAAATACACTCTGTGCACAACTATCTGGTAAACAGTCAAACTGTGATGTGGAAAATACAAACAGGAAAAAAAACAAGTGATTCTTTCATTTACTTTTTGTTTCTTTGCTGAAGGCATAATATGATGTTATTTAATGTTTTTTTTCTCATCAACTTAATTCCATTGGCTAATCTACATCCAGATTTGCATTTCAGGCCTGTTCAGACAGTAATAATTTTACTGATTTAAAATGTTGCCATCCTTTTCACAACATTGAAAAGGCATTCTCGACAATTGTCCCATTGTTCTTGCCAACTCGTCTTAAGGTGTCCAACAGTATGGGGTTGTTGTCTCTGAGCCCAGAGACATGATTTTGCACAGTAAAGTGGCATCTGTAAATGTAGCTTTGTTTTACTTGACTAAGGTTTCCCATTGTAATGTTTTTCCCATGTGGTTGTATCTCCTATTGACAAATGACAGTTTTTCTTAATAGTTCCATTTTAGAAATCAGAGATCATGAGTTTAGCTCCATTTATGCTTCTGCCATCGCAACTATGCATGGATCCTACGTACGGGACTTACGTCATGGGTGCTGTTTAGACTTATTCAGTGTTATTTGTATTGCTCTGTAATTACACCACAACACTCCAGACGGTGACGTGGGTTCTTTTATGGAGTGCTGTAGCCTGCAGTGATGAGGTTCCCTTTGTTTACTCTCTTCATGTACCACAGACATGGTAATGCAGCAAATCAAACATAAACGATGTGAGTTGTATCTGATGAATGATAAATAACAACAGTAACTTTTACTTTTATTACAGCAATCCATGTTTTTTCCAGCTTTTTAGCATGAAAATGATGAAGAAGAAGTAGTGGTAGGAATTATGTAGAATAAATACAATACAACCATGCAGACCAAGTGCACTTGTTGCAGTCCACAAACATCAACCAGATGTGTATTTAAATTTCTGGGGAGGTGCGCATCTGGCTGTGACAGAGGTTATGGCGCATTGTCAGTTCAACTTAGAAGAACAAACCACCCATTAGGGTGCACACTTTCCTTTTACACACTGAAATTCCTCTGTTCCTTAAAGCGCTTAATGATCTAATTCACAATAAAAGAAATAACCAAAATCCTCCCAGTCATTTTAAAACAAACATTGAGTCAATTGCACTGTCAGTTAGCATGTGGATAACTCATCTGCATTTTAACATGACACTAAGATGTCATGATAAAGATGATTCTGAGTTTAACTCACAACAGCACTTGAAGTTGAATGTGATTTCAGGGACACAACAAACACAAGATCAGTTTGCCAAAAAAAAAATGAGTTCAACAAACATGATGAACAATGAAACTGTCTGGAAATCAGAAGTACGCTTCAATTTTGAGATTTACCAGCCAGAGTCATAACAGCCCACACTGAATTAATATTTGCTTGTTTGTAATAAATACAGGACATCTATTGAATCCTTTCATCATTAAAGTGTTAGGGAGCTGACCTGATGATTTTATCGCAACCATCTAAACAAATGCTTAGTCTGGCTTCATGTCATCACAGTTGACATGAACTAATACAATATAAAAGGACATTTCAATAGGCTCTATGACAGCTGATGCAGCTGGTAGTGTGTTTCAGCAAGTCATTATTGCCAATCATTTCTAAGCTACGGTACGTATCTTTCTGTTCTGTGTAATGATCCTGGTGATTAAAGAATGCACTAAATTATGTATTTTTCTGTTGATCTTTATTCATCCCAAAACTAATTTGAACTCATTAACATGTACCTTCATCAACCTTAAGCAAACTTCCAGGAAAAAAAAAGGGGGGGGGGGACTCGCTCAAACTGATGACAGAGCAATTGACTCCATTACCTTCAAACATTTCAATGATTTTCTCACACATTTATGGACAAAGTGGAGATCGTCTATCCATCTTTGCTCCCTATAAGTCACTTTGAGACAGTGAGTGGTATAAAGACGGACTTGAGATTCTCTCTTTATTCTGCTTCCCGTCTCCAATTATGTATTCGGTGATACCACAAAGGCGTAATATAGCCGCTTCCAGTGTGTGCTTTCATAAATCATTAAGGCATTCTCAAATCTGAAGACGGTTGCTTTCCTCAAGTCTGTGGTCCACAAGTCAGCAACAAATCCCAAATGTCTCTGGTCACTGACAGCTTCATATAGTCAAAGCTGAATAAGGCAAGGCAAGTTTATTTGTAGAGCACAATTCCTACACAAGGCAATTCAAAGTGCTTTACAAATGCATAAAATCACAAGAAGACAAATAGAGTCATTCCATAAATCATAAGAGTATACAATTAATAATTAATCAATTAAATTAAAAATGAATTAAAAAATAACAATAAATCAAATTAAAAATGAAGAGTGCAGATAAAATCCTTTCAGTTGTCATATGCACATCTAAACAGAACTGTTTTCCAGTCTGGATCTGAACATTGTCAGACTTGAGGCCTGTCTCACATCTTCTGGAAGACTGTTCCAGATTTTAGGAGCATAAAACTGAAATGCAGCTTCACCTTGCTTTGTCCTGACTCTGGGCACCAGCAGGAGACCACTACCCTGAGGTTCTCAGAGTCCGGGTTGGTTCATATGGCTCTAACATGTCAGAGATGTACTTTGGAGCTAGACCATGAAGAGACTTGTTCACAAGTAGAGCTGTTTTAAAGTCTATTCTCTGAGTGACAGGAAGCCAGTGCAGAGACCTCAGGACTGGACTAATATGGTCGTATTTCCTGGTTCTAGTCAGGACTCGTGCAGCAGTGTTCTGGATGTACTGCAGCTGTCTTACAGCTTGTTTAGAGCCCAGTGAGCAGGCCGTTACAGTAGTCTAACCTGGTGGAGACAAACGCATGGATTAGTCTTTCTAAATCTGGTTTAGACACTATTCATTTGATTCTGGCAATGTTTTTTAGATGGTAAAAAGCTGCTGATGTTATTGCTTTAATGTGGCTGTTAAAGTTCAAGTCTGAATCCAATATTACCCCAAGATTTCTGACCTGATTTTTAGGTTCTAGAGAGAGAGTCTCAAGGTGACTGATAACACTTTCTTTTTGTTTCTGTGGGCCACAAACTGATCAGTTTTGTCTGAGTTTAGCTGGAGAAAGTTGTTTTGCATCTACACACTGATCTGTTTGATACAGTGACACAATGAATCTACAGGCCCATGTTCTCCTGCTGTCAGTGACACACAGATCTGAGTATCATCTGCATAGTTGTGGTAGGACACATGATAGCTGCGTATTAGCTAGGCCTAATGGAAGTATGTACAGATTGAACAACAGGGTCCCAGGATTGACCCCTGGGGAACCCCACAGGTCATGGCCATTTGGTCTGAGACACAGTTACCAATTTCAATAAGTGCTAACAAAAAAGCTTTTGCAGTGTTTCAGCAGCTGCAGGAGGGAAACGTTGGGTCAGCTTAAGCAGGCAAAAGCTTTTTCAGGGGTTCACTGAGTTGTTAGTGCTGCAAGTAGGCATGCACCAATCTGACTTTATCAGTCTCAGTACTGATACCAGTGTTTGAGCTTTGTATATTGGTCAATACTTGGTCTGATACCACTGTTTAATTAATGAGCTGCATACCATACCATGTGGAAGAGACTAAAGGCATCAGGTTTAAATTCAATATTTATTTCAAAACTAAACAATGATTTCCTAAGATAAAATGTCTCAAAACACAGCTATGTTCACAATTAGCAGTTATTTGTTATGAAATAAAAAAAACAAAAAAACAAAATAAACAATTGTGTACCAGAATTCAAGTTTCAAATACAATAGACCTCAACACAACTGAAACTGAACGTACAGAGAAACAAAATCTGTGTATACATCATGAAAAAATTTAAAGTGAGCGAATCGATTTATGGATCTGTTTATTTTTTCCAATAGACATATTTTGTTAATATTGGAACTGATATCCAGTCCGAATGTCAGATTAGTGCATTCCTAATCCTAAATTGAGTAAAAAGGTTTGTGATTCGGCCAACTAGGCATGCTGCGATTTAAAAAATAAATCGATTTAAATTGAATTTTTTAAAAATACGATTTGAATCGATTTAATTAAACCATGATCCGCGATGAGTTCATTGTGAACACCAGGAGCCCTCCATCTATGCCCTCTGTCAGTTTCTTGATATTTTTGTTTAAAGTTATAGTGAAGAATCAGTTGTAGCCTCATGAGTGCAGTTCATAGAGGTGAACTGTATTTCCTTCATGTCATCTTTGAGGTCCTTGTCTTAATGGAGCATTGTCTTTCTTCAGATTTCTTTGCATTGCATTGTAAAAGTCACTTCCACAAGCTATCAGTGGGCTAAGGAGTCAATATTCAGTTAATCGACCAGAAATAGTCCAACTAATTCATCTTCAATGATAGCAGCTCACACCACAAACCCCCACCCGCCTTGCTGGGACCTGACATCCAGAAGTGAACCGTTGCCAGGGGTGATGTCGCCTAAGTTTGTGTACAGTGTTTGTTTCAGCCATCTTCCCATAGCCAAGTCTCTGAGTGCTTACAGCTTCTAGAGACACTCTTAGAGACACTCTTAGTAAGTAGTTCTGGAATAAAGTGGAGCGGGAGGACGGTAGGTAGGTAGTAGTTTTTTTTGAGGATTTCTTTTGTTGGTGTTGTTGTTAATTTTCTCCTTGTCTTTTCCATGCTGTTTAACTGAATCCTTATTGTTTTATGAACACCGCACTTCATAGACATTTCAATAATGCCTCAAGACATTGCGTAAGCTTGTGAAAAAAAGTAACATAATGTGTTACTTTTAATGTGGGCTATAAACAACTTTAGACCATGCCCTCAAATATTACACATAAAGATATATTTAAGGTTATTTAGTAGCATGTGTCTTACATACAAATGGAAGATACTTTGAGAAGTGGGAGAGAAAACAGTCCGTCAATATTGAGGGATCTCACTGTGGGTTAGGTGTATATCGAGCCAAAAGGAACAGTTTTTATTATTATGATCATCATTAATATATTGAGATAAACTCAAGTAAAACCTATCTATCAGGAAATCTTGAGATGTCATGACTGACAACTGATTGGCCTTTAGTCTCTAGGAAACAACAGTTTATAAAAGTCTGAGATTAAGAATTACGAATATTTAAGACTGTCATTATCAGTTTGGGCATATTAGAGAAAAATAGTCACAGTGACATTTAAAGAAAGAGCTCTTTCATAGAACTGGCAACAAAGGCTGTGATGGAGGCTCTGCAAAGGTTTGGTGAGCAGACTGTGATTTCAGCTGATGTTTGTGTGCGTACGCAGGTTTTGGAGCCCTCTTTGTGATACCTGACACACGCTCCCTCTCAGGTCTTTATTTATGGCTTACTATATTAAGCACTTTCCCATTGAAATACAGCACCAGCTGTACTGGCTGTGTTTTGTAGCTGCTGTTGCAAGAGGACTGGGCTCGTCTTCCCTCTTCCTGCGCTGTGTTTTTCTCTTATGCAGACAGATTTGCAGTAATTCAATTAGGCCTAATAATGATACCACCTGCTTTTGAAATGCATGCAGTTAAAAGGGGCAGAAGGTGACTGTTGGAATGATAGTAGTTTTATTCTGCTGTCCGAATGATAATGATTAATTTCAGTCATAAAACTGTCTCTAAATGCACTGTTAATGCTTACAAGGTTGAATGAGCTGTTACATATTTGTAAAAAATACAATGTTGATTTTTTTTTTTATTATTTACATATTCTAAAAAGTACAGACACAGTTTAATGTTAACATAATGCATTTGTTATTTCTTCCTTTAGGAACTTGTAGTGCAGAAGTTGGACAATCTTACCCCAGTGAATAACCACTTATTGATCTCTTGGACTATCTGAGCTGAAGGAAAGCTGTCCCAGAAGCAGAAATGGATGTGTTTGGCGGTGCACCACGTTTCTTAGCCTATCCAAGACCTGTAATGGTCCAAAGTGGGACTGATGCAGTCCTGAAGTGTCAAATTGGTGGTGATCCAAGGCCGGCTGTTATCTGGGAGCGGAACAATGAAAAGATTGACCCACAAGGACGGTACAGGGTCTTTGAGGATGGCAATGTTTACAACCTCATAATTTCAGCCGTTTCTACTGAGGACAGTGGCCAGTACATATGCAAAGCCAAGAACAGCATTGGAGAAACATATGCAGCTGCAACACTGAAGGTGGAAGGTGAGGCGCAAGAAATGGAGTTCCGAGAGGAAAATAAGCCACGATTCCTCATCAAGCCTCTTTCCACCCGTGTTGGTCGTGGGGAAGATGCTGTCTTCTCCTGTAAGATTTGGGGAAATCCACGACCAGAGGTTGTTTGGGAAAAGGATGGCAGAAAACTCAATGATATTTTTGAGAGCACACACTTCAGTGTGGGCTACCAGGACGGTGGATGGTTCCAGCTCAAAATATTTAAGACTCGCACCCCAGATGGGGGTGTATATACTTGCAAAGCTAGGAATGAGTTTGGCGAAGCACTGGCAGGAGCTGTGTTGCTTGTTGATGCAGGTCCAGGACATGAAGAAGAGGGAAACCGCAATGGCTACACAAATGGCCACTGGAAAGGCCACCAGGGAAAACAAAGGAGTGGCAGACAAGTGCCAAGTCGACTAAAAGAGGACTCCATGACCAAGTCAACAAAAGTAAAAATGTTTGCTGTGACTGAAGGCAAACATGCCAAATTTCGTTGCTTTGTGACTGGTAAACCCAAACCAGAAATAATCTGGAGGAAAGATGGCAGGCACATACTGTCTGGAAGGCGATACTTGTTATATGAGGACAGGGAAGGCTACTTCACACTTAAAGTTCTGTATTGTAAACAAAGGGATAATGGAGTTTATGTCTGTGCTGCATCAAATACTGCAGGGCAGACGCTCAGTGCCGTACACCTCTCTGTCAAAGGTAAGTCAAGATTCCTTTCAAAGACTGATTTACAGTGGCAAGAGAAAGTATGCAAATCCCTTGGAACTAACTGGTTTTCTGCATTAATTTGCCAATCAAGTCACAACAATAGACAAACACATCATGTGTAAACTGATCAAATAAAAACTATGATGCTTTCTTGTGTGTTAATTGAACACAATATTCATAGTGCTGGTGTAAAAAGTAAATAAACCTGTACAGTGGTTACTTCAGTAAAAGCAAGTTAATAAAATGAGTATGGAGGTGTGATTTTGAGCTACTTTAATAAAAGGCACTCAAATATCTTAAATTTGCTCTTCATAAGAGGTATTTCCTGATGAGAACCAGGCCTTGCAAAAAGAAGATCTCTGAAGCCTGGGAAAATGATCTCAGTGTTTAGCCAACTAGTTATCTAGCCCAGCCTTTCTCAGTCGGGGTGTTGTCGCGGACACTGGGGTTCGTCTGACTGCTTCAGGGGTGTCGTCAAAAAAATGACCTATTCTGACATTTCATATACAGTGGTACCTCTACTTACGAACATTTCTACATACGAAATTTTCAGGTTACGAAACGCCTCAACGGGAAAATATTGCCTCTTGTTACGAAAGAAATTTCAGGATACGAAAGGCAAAAATACAGTACGCGCTGCTACTCACAGCTCCCAGAGTTTACCGAACGTAAACATACTTGTCGGCTCTGTATCTCAGTTTGAAAGCGGTGCGTCCCAGCTGCTCTGCCATTGGCTTAGCATTTCCCTGGCATCCCATTGGCTAGGAGGGCCCCTTGTCTGTATGAGTGTAACCCAGCAACCCAGGTAAACAAACAATTTTTACCTCCGCCAAGGAGGTTATGTTTTTGCCGGCGTTTATCTGTCTGTCTGTGTTCAAGATAACTCTAAAAGTTATTGATGGATTTTGATGAAATTTTCAGGAGTTGTCGGAAATGTGAAAAGGAAGAACTGATTTCATTTTGGGTGTGATCTGGAATAAATCCAGGATTCTGGATCACTTTCAAATTTTCGATAATTGTTGCGCTTGGTGGAGGTTTGCGCTCTTCTGCGTCAGTGCTTTTCTAGTTCTAACATGTATTTCTTACAGGCTTTTATGTCATTTCATGTATTATTTATAATTCATAAAAAAAATGTTTGAATTTTGGAGGGCTTGGAACGGATTAGGGCATTTACATGAAAAACGTGGCTACTTCTAGAACCAATTAATTTCATAAGTAGAGGTAGCACTGTATAAATTTTTGCCTATGAATGAATGAATAAATAAATAAATAAATAAGATAAGTTGAGAAAGGCTGCTCTAGTAGTTAAATAATGACAATGATAATGTCGGGTGGCTGTCCACCACCTGCAGCTCAGAAGAAGTTGGGTGACTATGCACAGAGATATAAATCCACCACTGAATGGCTTCAGAATGGTCTTTTGGAGCGGTCCAGTCAGAGCCCATCCCTTAACCCCATAGAGATACTGCTGAATGGCCTCAGAGCCAGTCACACCAGAAATCCTCCAAATGAGTCTGAACTGAGGCAGTCATTAAAAAGAGTAATGTAACAAGGAATGGTCAAAGATTCCTCCTGAACATTGTGCAGGTCTGATCCAGAGCTACTGGAAGTGCTTGGTTTTGGAGAAATCATAATAGTTTATCAGTTTATTATAATAGCATGTTATGAGATTAAGCACATTGTGTTTGTCTATTTTTGTAACTTCTGAAGATCAAATAGCATTTCATGCAGACATAGACCAAGCCTGTCATGATGTTTTTGTGCGTAAAGAGTAAGGAGGGAGTGGTATGTTCTTGAATTAGATTTCTGTCCATCCGATGCTGGGATGATGTCAGTGAGATAAAAAGGTGCACTGAGATCATTTATTGGGGTAAAGCCAAAACAGCTTGGAAAATTTAAATCTCATAAAGTCTTAATGGCTTGATGATTATATACTTTGCCATGGAAACCATGAAAAGATACAGCAACTCTAAAGATACTGCTGATACTAAAATACAATATTTAAAAACAATATTTTATTCAGTTTGTATGTAGTTTATGATGTAAAAATGTACATCTTTTAGAAATTTACAATTTACCATTATCTCTGACAGTGATCAATGCATGCACAGAGCTAAATCACCATATGCAATCAACTCTTCGATGTATAAACCGTTTTATTTTTTTGTAAATGCCAATATGTGGTACATAAAGTTAAAATGCAAGTAGTTGGTTTTACATCACTGGCCATTTGGACTGGTAAAAGAGTAGGTCATTTGGTCTGTAAGTTAATGTCATGAAGGTCTAAACAGGCAAAGTTCATCTTGAGGCAGATTTCAATTGCAGCCTGAGGTCTGCAAAGTCACAGTTTATGATATGGTGGGACTGTGTGTGTCAGAGAGAGATCATATTTCTCACAAGGCCCAAAAAAGTCCAAAGTCATGGCACCATCAGACTTATGCAGCGTCAGATGGAAAAGATAACACCGAAATGGAATTGGCCAGCAGAAGCAAGCGGTTAAATGAAAAGGGAGGGCAGTGAATGTGTGTATCAGTAGTCAATTCTATGTATTATCTGCCTCATTAAAATTTTAGTAAGATTAAAAAAAAAAGGAAATTTGCACACTGACCAATAAATACAGTCCACATTTTGTTGTTTACAACTGTCTGGTGCTGTCTGATGGTGTCAGTTACAGACAGTTTATTCCCTGTCTAACACCCCAGTGTGTTAATAACCTTTCCATTCCACAACTAAATAGATCTCCTGTCTCATGATTCTCCTCATCCTGTTTGCATCACTGGAATTTGACATTAAATATATTCCAATTCAGTCATAAATGTGTTAACTTTGCATAGTTCACTTGTTGAAACTATTTATATTGATAATGTGTCACTAACATACTTCTATTGATAGATTTAAATATGATCTTTCTTTTCCTTAACTACAAGTGGAAATTGGCTTAATCAAAGTGTTGCCCTTCCTTTTCTTTGATTCCAGAGCCGCCAGTGCGGTTCAAGCAGCCTCTCATTGATCTAGAAGTTTGGGAACGAGACTTGGCTGTTCTCGAGTGTGAAGTTCCAGAAGACTCAGTTCCCATCACATGGTATCTGGAGGATAGACGACTGCAGCCAGGGGCCAAATATGGAATGGAGGAGTGGGGAACAAAACGACGACTAACAATCCGTGACATTGGAGTGGATGATGATGGGATTTACCTCTGTGAGATGCCTGATGGGGGGAGAAGTATAGCAGAAGTAGCTGTCAAAGGTAAAGCTCTTTCTTCGTATACAGTGGCTTATATTGTATAATTCACTAAAAAGAGAAAATGTGATATGGCTCATGATAAAGCAGGTGAGACTTCTGTCCTTGTTGTTGGGCTTTCCTTTAAGTGAATAAAATCTTTCTTTGAGGAACATTATTTTTAAATACTTCAGTAATTTTGCCACAGATTTTATAAACAAAATAAACTTCAATCTTAATTTCCCCCCTAAAGACCCATCTTTTCGTGGATACCATTTTTGTACCCAGTCATTATTACAACTACCCATTGACATCCATCCATCCATCCATCCCCACATATCTGGGACCAGGTTATGGGAGCAGCAACAGTCTGAGCAGAGAAGATCCATACACCTCCTGCAGATGCTGACTGGAAAGAGCAGCTCTCAGCATCTGTAGGAGAGGCCAAATGGGACTAGTGCAGGTAACAGCCGAAGATTTGGGCCTCAAGGTAACTGGTCCATAGTTTCTGAAACAGTTTCTTAGGTAAAGGGCTGTCTCTTTTGTGGTGACAATCCTTTACCTAAGGACTATAGGAACATGAGGAAGTCAACATGAGGATGAGAATGACTGGCTAGATATAATCAGGTCCACATCAACACACAGAGTGGTGGCATATGCCATATGGCACTAAAGAGCACCCAGCCATCTTGGGGTCCTTAATGGAGGTGTTGCTCAGGCAGAAACTAGGGTATGGGTCTTTGGTGAGGCCATGTAAAGCAACTTTTGATTGCTCCAAGAAGATTCTAACAAACCGTGAGGTGGCTCAGGCAATATCATCCATATGCTCCCCTCCAGATAATACAACTATGCAGAACAAATATGGAGTGCTTTTGACCTCATTTGGGGTTGTTAGGTTGAAGGAATAATTTGGGGGTCTTCTCAACCCCAACAACATATCTTCTACATTGGACTCTTAGTGCTACATAGTACTCCGAGTACCATCTCTTTACCCTGGAGGATCCATGACAGTTTGCCCAACCAGTGGACATGTTCTTTGTGGACTTAGAGAAGGCATTCAACCATGTTTCTCAGGGTATTTTGTTGGGGGTGCTGTGGGAGACTGGAATACTGGGTACATTATTATGGGCTGCTGAAGCAACAGTTTGGTCCATCAGGGCTGACCTTTGACAACAATTCTGTTCATGTTTATGGACAGAATAACTTGGCAAAGCCAAGTAGTGGAAAGACTCCGGTTTGGTGGCTTCAGAAAGCAATTTGTGCTTTTGGCAGATAATGTGGTCATGTTGGCATAAATCATGATGCAATCTCTAGCTTTTAATGAAGAGGTTTGCAGGTGAGTGTGAACCGACACAGATAAAAATCAGCACATCCAAATCTAAGGCCATGGTTCTCAGGAAATGTTGAATCCACCCATCCATGTTGGGAGTGAGGTTCTGCCCTCAGTGGAGTAATTCAAGTACATCTGGATCTTGTTCACAAGTGAGGGAGGTGGGAGAGTGAGGGCTGAACAGAGTGGGAGATCAGCAAGGAAGATCCTGTCAACATCTACAGTAATGCAGACTCTGTAGCAGTCTGTTGTGGCAAAAAGTGACTTGAACCAAAAGGCAAGGCTCACTGTTTACCAGTTGATCTACATTCCTACTCTCACCTGTAGTCGTGAGCTGTGGAAGACCAAGAATATATATAATAAAAGTGACTAAAATGAGTATCCTTCTGCACAAGCTGGATGAGGTGGCCAGAAAGAGGGAGGTCTGGATCTCTCTGCTTAGGCTGCTGCTCCCCCAACCTGAACCCAATTAAGCGGAAGATAATGAAACAATTTTGGATTTGCTGTGATCCTTCTCTCTCGAGGGGAAGAGTTGTCCCAAACCAAATCAGTAACAACCTCAGTTTTGTTTAAGCAGTGGAAATTGTTATTCTTGATTTTGAGGCCAAAGTATGAAATAGAGTGACGTTAATATACAAAATCTGCAGTCAGGTGTTATGGAGTACAACTTAAAAAGAGTCGTTTTTAATCAAAAGAATGATCTGAAATGATGTTATTTTTGTTTTTGAAGTGTTAAAAGTTAATCTACCCTAAAACAATAACCACCATCAGGTCAGAGACTGACTGGTAAGTAATAGGGAAGTTACATATAAATCACATTGTTCTGTCATTATCAGATTACTGTCACTTCATACTCTGGAAGATAATTTCAGGCTTCAGACTTTGTTGTTTAATTTGAAGGGCTTGGTGCCCATTCAATATCCAGAATCTGTTTCCTTTAAATACCACAAATTTCTCATGTTTCCTTGAAGGTACAATTGTGCGGAAGCTTCCAAGAAAAGTTGATGTGTTGGAAGGCGAAAATGCAGCCTTTTGTGTTGAGGTGGAAAAAGAAGAGATGGACATACATTGGTACAAAGACGGCACAGAACTGCGTGAAACCCATCAGACCATCCTTAAGTCTTTTGGTCGAACTCACATTCTAGTGTTTGTCAATACAATGCCCCAAGACTCTGGCCTTGTGACTTTCCTTGTGGGCAGGTCCAAGACCTCGTCTCAGTTAAGAGTGAAAGGTAGGTCTCAATCTCACTAAAGCGTTAGAACATTTGCAACAAAAATGTATTTTTGTTGTATGGACATGTCCGGAATAGTTCTGCATTTACAATTTTTCTAATTATTCAAGAAGCATGTATTTACACAGTGTTTTGTTGTTTTAGCGGCCAGACATTGTCCTCCAAGTTGTCCAGTGGGAGTCCAGATCAACACAGAGCGTGCTAATGCAGCTCTTCTCTCATGGGTTCCTGCTCCGGACACACGAAAGAACCCTCCATCTGGATACGTGCTTGAACGACAGGAAGTAGGAACTGGGTCACAGGAGTGGGTCCAGTGCCTGACCACTGACTCTGCAACTTCTGTGGAAATCCTTGGCGACAGTGTCCCATGTGAAGCCGATTATCGCTTTCGCATTTGCAGCGTCAACAAATATGGGAAAAGCAACAATGTTGAGTTCCCTAGAACTGTTCATCTAGGTAACTTTGATTATAATAATCCATCTGTGCTCTATCCACAATGCTTCTATGTTCATGATTATTAATCACTAATGACTGAGAGCACCACTTGCCTAAGAATTTGATGATCCTTAAAGGCCTGAATTAGTAGTAAGTGGACCTCTTTTTTTTTTAGTTCTTGAAGACATTTCACCTTCAACCCAGAAGCCTTCAAACTGACTAATCAGAAGTTTCAGGGTTGTAAGCCGTTGAAGTCATATGTAACATATCAGCAGCTCATGGTAGCCTCTTGAATGGAAGATGAAACATCTTCAAAAAAAGATATCCAGTGTCTTTGATGCAAGCCTTTGAGGATTATCATGACCTAGATAGCAAAGGTCATTTTCACATGCTGGTGCGCAATCCTGGTGGAGCCTCTTTGAGCCCCAAATTACATTGTATAATTTTTTAATTAGTTGGTTCCACTTCACATAATTTTTTTCACTGAAGCTGAACCACAAGTCATGTGACAACAGTCAGTGCTGTCATTGGTCAATAGCAGTCTAGGCACAGTGTCATGTTTCTATGACAAGTGGTCTGAAGCGAATGTAAAAATGACCAAAGAAGCTAGACCAACTAACTGGCTGATGATTTTTTTTCTTTCTAGTTCCTGTTGCCAGAATACAGGCCCCTTTACAGGATGCTTTGGTGCCAGAGGGACAAGATGCCATATTCTCCATTGAACTTTCTGCTTCAGTTATTGGTACATGGTTCTTAAATGGGACTCAACTTCAGGATGATGAGCATTATTCCATGCGTCGGTCAAGAACACACCAATCTCTTCGCATTCGAGGAGTACAAGATACAGACAATGGAGCTGAGATTACATTCATTGCCTATGGTATCCGGGATTCTGCTGCACTATACATTCAAGGTACATGCAAGTCAATAATTACTTATCTGCTTTAATTCGTGCTTGAGTGATCAGGAACTTTGAATAAGAACTTTATTACTCTTAAGTTCACAGAAATGACTGGCCCAAGAAATGTGGGGGGGCCCTAATGCAATATTATTCCTTATTTTTACATAATACAATATATATATATATATATATTATATATATATGTATGTGTATATGTATATATTATATATATATATATATATATATATATATATATATATATATATATATATATATATATATATATATATCTATATATATATAGATATATATATAATATATATATATATATATATATAGATATCTATATATATATATATATATATATATATATATATATATTTCTATACTTTGCAGCTCCACTGGTCAAGTTTTCACCACTGTCTGAGATGGATCGAAACAAATTTGTGGAACTTGGAAACCCTATTGTGCTCTACTGTGAGCTGTCTGACCCTGCAGCTCCAGTGCACTGGTACAAGAATGGGGTGGAATTACAAACAATGGAGGGTCTTCATATCCAATCAGAAGGCACCATGAGACGGATTGTCATCCAATCCGCAGAGTTCTTGCATTCAGGAGTTTACTGCTGTGATGCCATCGACGATGTCATCAGGTTCAATGTGGAAGTAGAGGGTGAGTGGCTTAAGTTCCTTATAATGACTGTCTTACCAAATCCAAACATCTTCAACTCCCTTGTTTACACTTTCTCAAGTCTTTTTTGTCTTAAAAAAGGTCTTTAAACTCTTTTGTTGTCTTATTTTAATGTCTGGCTTATAAAAAACATAACTTATACAACTTAACAATCAATTATGATATCCAAATATCCATAGCCCCACCTGTGAGGTTTTCGGCAGTTCCGGATGCTGAGAGGAACAAAACCATCCAAACAGGCTGCCCGATTGTTTTACAATGTGAGCTCTCAGATCCTTCTGCCCAGGTGCATTGGTACAAAGATGGGTCAAAGCTCCATCCTCAAGGTGGAGTAGATATTATAAGTGACGGCTTGGGGAGGAAACTGATTGTCCATTCAGCAGAAGCTGCCCACTCTGGCTTGTACTGCTGCAAGACAAAGGGTGACAGCATCACATTCAATGTGGATATCAAAGGTGATTTGTTTAACTTACGTAATGTGAAACATTAACAAGCTCCTACTCAGCAAAGCAACTAACTCTTATGACACTTGTGTTGTCTGATTCTTGGTCGCCTTTCTTCTTGACACTCATTAAATGTACAGCTCATCTTTCACTATATCACAGCATGTTAGCACTGTAGTTGTCAGTAAATAGATTATGATGAATAATCTAAATGGCTGGCATGAGTTTGATTTAAGGTTGACATAAAATCTAATATATCTATAGCTCCACCTATGAAGTTCTCATCTATTCCTGAAGACATGAGGAGCAAGTTGATTGAAGCTGGGTGTCCTATAGTACTCCAGTGTGTGGTGTCAGACCCCGAGGCCCAAGTTTGCTGGTACAAGGATGAGCTGCAACTCATTGCAAACTCTGGATTAGAAATCCACTCAGTGGGCAACACAAGGACATTAGTTATTCAGTCTGCAGAGCTGTACCACTCTGGTTTGTACAGATGCACCACACAGGATGATACCATCGAATTTCAAGTGGAGATCAAAGGTGACTTTACACTTCTTATCTTTAGCGTTCTTACTGTAACCCCACCCCCTCTTTCTAGTTGCCATTAACAATCCCTGCTTTAACTATGTGGTTTGGAGGACTGTTTCAAGCATATAACCTCGAACTACGTGATGATTGTTTTTATTCATTTGTTTTGTGAGTGCCTTGGATTCTTTGAACTAGAAGTCTCAAAAGCCCTTTTTATTTTGTGCTCAGCAATTACATTTTTGTAAGGTATCCATTTCCACAGCCTTGCGTTTTAGCTGTCCTGAATTCCCAATGCTAGCTCTGCCAGTGACGTACACAGCTATATTTGACGGTGAGAGAGCCAAGTCACTTGAAGTGGGCGAACCTTTGAAGCTGGAATGTAAGGTTGCAGACTCCGCAGTGCCTGTCTGCTGGTATAAAGATGGTAAAAAGCTCTGCCCACAAAAAGGTTGGGATATACAGAGTAATGGGACATCAAGGACACTCATTATCCCATCTGCTGAGTTCTTGCACTCAGGGCTATACAGCTGTGAAACCTCTGAAGGCACTATTCACTTCACAGTGGATATTAAAGGTGATTTAATTATTTATTAAAATTCTTTCACTGTATAGTAAATCCTAAATCTTACTGTAGATCCAACTAACATTTATAATATGTGTATCTGTATGTGTTTAAGTGGTGTTTTGTGTGGGTGTAACTTTGTCTTAAACCAGAGTAAACTTGAACTCAACTAACAAAATGAAAAAAAGTAATCCTACAATTGTTGAATTTGAGGTATGACACAAATCTTCCCTGTTTTGGAAAACTGAATCTATAACGCATTTCTTTAGTGTGTAAATTTGCACTATTCGGTCAAATTATATCATGAATCATCATCTTTAGCTCCAACGTTGCCATTGTCGTCCTCACCGGAGGTTGTGGAGATTCAGTCGCTTGAAGCAAGCTGCTCCACTGAACCAGCCTGTGAAACCTCAGACCCTGCTTTCCAGGTGTCACAGCAGAGGGATACAGAAACCGGTTTTAATAGAGAGGCTGATTTTGAAACGGAAGGCATCATGGAGACCCTTGTTATTGAACCATCTCATCCATCAAACTCTGGAGCATACTACTGTGCAACAGCAGATGATGTTGCCCAATTAATAGTAAAAGATCAAGGTGATATTTTTGTTTGTAAATGTGTTTTCTATTTTAGTTATGACTGACTCATTCCGTAACTTACAGTTACATCTTTATGTACAGAACTGTGCAAAGGTTTTACGCACTCTTAGTCTTGTTGTTCTATCAACGTTTCAATGACATCCATACTTATTTTCCATGATACAAACGGAAATGACAGAAACCTGTTTCTTTTAAATACAATAGGAACAGAATTGTAATTAATATGATTAACCAATATTCCTACTCCACTGCAGACAGTTTTGGGTGTTATTTGCTGATATAGTCTGGATGTCACTCTGCCTACGTCATATTCTTCAGTTCTCTGATTGGTTTAAATATCTGGCAAGGCTAGGTTCAAAGGAACGTAACTATAAATACTGACTTTTGAATGTAGAGTCATTGTTTTCTGAATGTTGTGCAGTTTTATTTTCAGTACATATTTTCTTGATACTGGCCAATATGGGCTTGTCTATGGTTGATGCAGTTTATGAAAAAAGGGTACCTCTGATATCATCACTGCATTTTCTGTTGTATTTTTATAAAGAGACTGAAAAAACAAATTTAGATGGCTATTTAAATTTCGAGAAAACAAAAAGGTTAGAGGTGTCTAAGATCTTTGCATAGTACTGTACATATTTGTGACAGTTTCTCTTTAAAGTTAGTTTTTCTCTAAAATTTAAAAAGACATGCACTAAAATGATTCCCCCTAATGATTGTTTGTAGTGCCACCTCCAACATATCTGATTGATCCTGATGAGAAGACCAACTCTGGTGAAGAAAACTGCCCAATTGTTCAACAATTTGAGATTTCAGATCCCATTGCCAAAGCCTGTTGGTACAAAGATGGAACCCAAATATTTCCAAAAAGGGAAACCGACAGCATATCAGCAGCAGCTGATATGGGCAGCAGCCAAACCGTGCCACTCCAGTCACAATATGGGTCTGGTGATAGCAAGCTTGGCTGCATTACATCTGGTGATGCACAATTGAATGAGGACATGAAAGGTGTCGTCCTTCATTGTACCTGCACATTTAAAAATCAAGAATTTAGTTACATGCGTGAAGCTATTTTCCAGCTCATTGTTTTCTCTTTGGCTTTGTCCAAACAGCAAGGCAGCGTCACTACGGTGACGAGATTGGTGAGGTAGCTGAAGCATCAGCCCAATACACTGCGGATGTCAAAGGTGACTTGATATTTCAACATCAGTCATCCATTTTAACCCAGCACATAAATGCCACTAACAACAGTGGTGTATTTCAATGTCAGCTCAATCATCTGAGCCATCTCTATATCTTCTTTACTGTAGCAAAAATTGCTTTGTATCACATTGTCACCCCATGTCAGGCTATTTTACTTTTGTTTTGGCTCTTAATCAAACATGTGGTTGTTTGGTAGCTGCTGGTCATACTAACGTAAATGTTGTATTTGTGAATCCATTCTTCATTTTAACAACCATCATTGCTTGTAATGTGCAACTCTTACAGACCATCTTAAGTCTTATTCATCTCCAGATCCTCTCATTCACATTGCTGCCCCGAACCTCTCCCCGTTGCAATGACAATGAACTCTTATCCTAAGAGAAGTAATCAATGCACATCTTAGTTTTTAAGGGGTTAGTGCAAAGATTGATGCCATGAGAGTAGGAGTCATTATAAGGGATATTGGAGCTCGCTTTCAGACCAATCCTGGTCGACCCTCTTGCTTGTCTTTGCAATGGATTTTCCCATAACTCCATGCTAACCCACACTGCTGTAAAATTCTGTTGTGAGAAGACGTTTTGAAACCACCATCAACTGAAAACCTCTCTTTGTGTACATCACAATGCTTATAGCTACATCGCCCAGGCTCTACTCTGACCAAGAGATGAACTGGTCCACAGAAGAGGCTTGTTCTGTTCAAGATACCTGGATGTCCTCAAAACTGAATTCTGGCATCTTTCCTGACAAAGGAGGAGATACATATGAAGACCATTCTGGGCTTTTACCAACTCCTCACTCAACACATGATTTTTTGGATCCCAGCACTGCAACAAAGCATGAGTTCCAGGAGAACCAACAAAAATTAAGGGACCAAACTCCATTGAGCAGTCACTCAGTAAAACAATCAACAATGCAATCTGACATACACCATGACACTAAACAGCCCACAGAAACACAAGGTGAGGAATTTATTAACCATAAAATGCATAAAGATGTCCCATCGGAAGAACTCCGTAATTCCCCGGAGACAGCTGGACAGACAGATGAGTGTTGTAACCGCTTGCAAATTGCAACTGACTCAGGGAAATCTTCTCTCAAGATACTAACTACCTGCTCAGAGCAGGTACAGAACCCAGTACATATGCCAGCTGTGCATTCAGAGCTATGTAAACCCCAAGAGACTTCAGCTAATGTGTCAGAGCATCATACTAACACCTTACAGATTTCAACAGTCAAGCCCAACACATTTTGTAACTTATCAAGAACTGAAATTTCTCTGACTGAGAAGCCATTTGAATCCTTACAGGCTGCAAATGTGAGATCAGAAGAGCCCTTTAGAACCTTAAAGACTGCTACTGTGCAATCAGAGGGGCACTCTAGCTCCATACAGAGGCCAGCTGTCCTTTCAGAGAAGCTTCTAGATTGCTCACTAACCGAAGGTGCACACTTGAAAGGGCCCTGTTACTCTTTACGGACTGCAATTGACCAATCAGAAGATCTAAGCAGCCCCATGCAGGGATTGACTGTTGTGTCAGAGAATCTCTATGAGTACCCAAGTGCAGTCATCCTTCAACAACTGGACTTGCCGAGTGCTAAAGAGGTAAAATCTTGTCAACTAGAACATTTCAACCAATCTGCACATGTGAAACTGGATGGACCCCTGTCACACCAGACAGGAGGTATCCAACCTGTCAGAGTTGCAGTGTCGAACTGAATAAGGAGCCAACACCTCAACCACAGAGTCATCGCAATGTGGAGGCCACAGAAGACCAAGAGAATAGCAGAGTTAACTCTGCTCAAAGATCATCTACCCCCTTGGCAGACCTTTATGATTCCAAGCAGGGATCTACTGTCCAATCGGAGGATATCTATCTGTCAAAGACATGTGACAGTCACTGGGGTGACAGTGTCGCTGCAAATAAGGTGGCTGTTGAAGGTGATTTAAATGGTTAGCATTATCAAAAACAAACAAACAAACAAACAAATGGATGGGCACAATGTTGGCATTGTGTAAAATAAAAAGATTGCTTTTAGCAATCCTTGACATTTTGGAATTCTTTACATTTACTCACTTGATTTTGTCCACACTAAAATAGCATAGTGGTTAAATGGTTTTGAGCTTGGGTGAAAGGAATATTACTGATAGAAAAATGTAAGGATTTAAAAGATTAAACCTAACATGAATGCATAATTACCCCAAGTCTAACCAAAGATACCTCTTGCTGAAATGACTAATAACCCAAGGACATATGTATATCTTTTTTTTAATGGAAGACTTTGGGCATGACTAATCTTGATTTGAGATCATGCTTTTTCTTGTTTTGTGAGGCTTCTTTTTGTGTATTCAGTAGAAGTGATGATACTTTCTCTTGATGTTACCTCAAGCATCCCCAGCTCCGCCAGTGAGAATTACTCCACTTTGTGAGGCTGAGAGGAACAAGTCTGTTGAAGTTGGCGAATCCATAGTGCTGCGGTGTGAGATATCAGATCCTAACGCTCAAGTAACGTGGTTCAGAGATGGAATAAAACTACCTGAAGCAGCTGGGCATGACATGCTGGCAGAGGGCTCCATAAGAACGCTGGCTTTCCAGTCGGCAATGCTATCTCATGCAGGGATTTACATCTGCAGGACAGCAGATGATGCAATGCAGTTTCACGTGGAAGTTAAAGGTGACACAAGCTGTTTTCTTTTGTTCTACAGATAGAACTTACTAATGTTTATATGCACTGTATAGAATTAAATATGAGCAGAAAAACTCTTTTTTTTATCACCAGTTAGGCAACCTCTATTAACGGTAAAACCATATGAAATTTGAATGCTATGAGTAATTGAACATAGGCCTTATAGTGATGATCACTATTTTGATTGGTCAGAGTTTTTCTCTGATTATAACCTCTAGACTGGACCAAAACGTTTAGTTTTTTTTGCAAACATTTTATTTCAGTGGGTGCAATGGGAATGTGAAAAGGTTTTCAGGCAATATTGTAAAAAGTGTTGCAAAAAAAACAACACCTACCCCACCTTTAAGTTTATATTAGGATGCCAATTTTATTAGATGTCAAGTTCTCCAACATTGCTAAGCGTTAAAGAGCTAAAGTGATGACAGCTAGCTGTTACCGCCATATCCTGAACCTGTTACTGAAAAAAAAAATATATATATATATGATCCTAATTACAAATAAATCACAGTCGTCATGGGTGTGAAACCTACCTAGGAGGATCAAAGAAATAATCATTTTATTTATTTCTGCTGTAAAGTTGGACATTTTAAAATTGCTGCTAGTAGATGACAATTCCCTTTTGAAGTTACCCTCTAGTGGTCATTCAAAGATTTGCAATTCCATGTTTGCTTCAAAGAGAAAAAAAATGGATGTTGCCCCTTGGTTTTTACACAAAAAAGTATAGGACTAAAAGAGGGGGTACTAACTTTTGTTCATGACAGTATGTGCAGTTGGGGCAGAGGGCATACCTACTCAGCTTAGTAATGGCATTCTACATTTGGCTAATCACATAGCAACTCCTATATTTCTTTAACAACCTGACTGAACAATCCTCAAATGTAATGTACGGGCTCTACCTTTCTTTACAAATTTTGAGTCAAAAAATCTTGAGAGCTTGATGACAAAAAAAAATGTTTTAGTTTCAGAATTTAATTTTATTAATAACAGTACCATTGTTAATAATCAACTCTATTACACTCAATTTTTTAGCTTCCCCTCTGACATTTGCAGCTATAGCTGAGCCTGAGCAGGAAATGATAGTGATAGATGGCTCTCCCATAGCTCTGCAATGTGAGCTGTCGGATCCCGCTGGACAAGTCAGTTACGAGGATGGAACAAAGCTCCTACCTCAAAGTGGAGTAGACATCCAGTCGGAGGGGACTTTGAGGAGTCTAGTAGTCCCATCAGCTGAGCGAACGCACACTGACGTGTGCCACTGTGAGTCAAAGGATGACGACCAGTTTTCTGTGACAGTAAAAGGTGATGCTCAAAACCTCTACAGTGCTTTCACAGTCTTTTACAACACTAACAGCAGGTGATTGATATTAACTCTGTCCCATCACCTAACAGGAAATGCTCTTATTCTTTCGGCTGTTTAATACAGAACATGTCTGATGGAACTTGATAAAAATGAAGATGACCTCACACTGTCAGCTTACTAAAAAAAACTACTCTTTACAGCACCTAATCCCGAAGCAAATCTAAATTAAATTAAAATTTAGAAAAAATTAAACTGAATAATTCAGGATTTTTTCCCCTCAGCAACTTACTAAACATGTCCTTTCAATGTGCAATTTTTTACTATCTACCTACCTACCTACCTTACTACCTGCCATGCCCGTGCTTTTTGCTGGTGTTCAATAACTGTTTAACTATGGGCATTATAATGTCACAAGATTGCTCTTCAGTGTTCTTCTTCAGAAAATGTCTCTTGGTATGTCTGTTGTTTGTTGTTTTGTCAAATGCACTGTTCTGTGGGACCTTCATCTTCTGTTTTGCAGCTTTCATTGAAATAAGGTCATTTAATTACATCAAGTGGTTACATTTATAAGATTCATTAAGATACTCTTTGTTGCAATCCAAAACCTATAGCCCCACCTGTGACGTTCTCAGAGCTGCAAGAGAATGAAAGAAACAAGTCGGTCCAAGAAGGCAATCCTCTTCTCCTCAGCTGTGAACTCTCTCATGATCCTTCTACTCACGTCGACTGGTATAAGGATGGGATGAAACTCCTGCCTCAGAAAAACGTGGAAATACAGTCAGATGGTCTGACAAGGACCTTACGCATTCCTTCAGCTGAAAATGTGCATGCTGGTACATATGAATGTTCAACATCAGATGACACCATCACCTTTAAGGTGGACATAAAAGGTGATATATTCCCTACTTTGCTATCTTCTAATGTTATCTTCCTATGAAATCTATCTTTTTCTATGGTATGGGAGGTAAACATGTAGTGTGGTCTGAATGGTTAAGGGAAAGTGGGATGAATGGCTTAATTGTGTGTTCCACTGTGAGTGATTTCATCCCTCATCCGAACCCTTGTTATCCTCCTCTCTTAGACCAATCACCACGGATCATGGCAACCCCACTGTCTGAAAAATACAAGATGATTAGAATTGGTTGTCCAATTATTCTAAAGTGTGAGGTCTCAGACTCTGCTGCCCAGGTTTCCTGGTTCAAAGATGAGGTGGAACTTTTTTGCAAAACAGGCCTTGATATGAAAAGAGATGGCAACCTCAGAAAGTTAATGATTCATTCAGCTAAGCTGTCAGACTCCGGCCTGTACAGCTGTAGCCTCGGTGATGACGCTGTGATGTTTCACGTGGATGTCGAAGGTGATTTTCTTGTACTCACTTTCAAACAGAAACATTTTAGCATGACCTTAATTAACTTTGACAAACTGTCTATCTACTAGTTAACTTTTAAGTCCATTATGCAATGACTTTAGTTGGAGTTTATGAAAACACACCAGTATCAGTGCTGTCAGTACCAGTATACTACTTGTGAAATTATATTACACCAGTATACTGTAACAGAAGTGGTCTGCAAATCTGATAATACCCACAGCTACTCCTGTGAGGTTGTCAGCGCTACCGGACATCGCAAGAAACAAACTTGTCGAAACAGGCTGCCCAATTAAGCTGCAGTGTGACGTCTCCGAGCCTTCTGCTGAAGTCTATTGCCACAAAGATGGAGGGCAGACACTTCCAACAAGGGAATATGAAATCCAAAGAGATGAAAAACTGAGAGCCCTGGTTATTAAAACAGCAGAAGTCAGACACTCTGGGTTGTACAGCTGTGAGGCAGCGAATGACCATATAGAATTCAAGGTGGATGTGGCAGGTGATCTAAGTATTTTGAGCTTTGTCAGAACTACTAATGATCAATTAATACTTGCTTATTGTACCAACATATGTTAAATTTTATATTTTTCCAAAAATAACATGCACAAATGGATAAGAGGATAAGGTTTTGTTTTTGACTATGATGAAGTCATTACAAAAATATAAGCAAAGGAAATGTTTTGTTGATCCTTGTAATTTTTGCTCATTTAAGGAAACATTTACATGCTCTTCCATGTTTGAAAAAACGCAATTGGATTGCAATTCATCTTTTTGATAACCAGGCAGGAGTCAAAAAGATACTAATCGTGTTTTTCCAAATTAGTTCATGTAATGTCAAGTGGTGACTTGTTTTAATGAATCACAAAAACTGATCAAGCAGCTTCACAGTTTTTTTTCCCTGCTCTAAAGTATCTTATAGTGTATTTTAACTCATTTCAACTCAACTCAATTTCAAACCGAGTAATTTTAAAAATTCTCAACCCTGATTTTTCCAGATGCTTCTGCACCAAACATTAGATTAGCTGGGCTGAGTTAGCAGTTAGCTAGGGCAGCTTGGATTTTAATTATTGAAAGGATATCAATACTAAGACAAATTAATACTAAATGTGTCATGTCTGCCAGTGTTAATTGACAACTATGCAGTAACACGTTTGCGACAGCTTTATAAGGTTGCACATGCTACATGCTAGCAAAATGTTAAAATGTCACTCTTTGGCTTGTGTAGATGTAGACTTTGTTCTGCCTGTCTTCTGACACAGTTTAAGCAAACCCACGCAGAGCAACTCTGAATATTCTCTGATAATTGTTAATTGAACTGAAATTCCTATAGCATGGATTTGATTCTCAGCTGTTCCAGAGGCTGAGAGGAGCGAGTCTGTTGAAGCAGGCAGCCTGATCAAACAGCAGTATGAGATCTCAGACCCTACGATCCAAAGCTGCTGGTGTGAGGATGGAGTAAAACTCTTACCAGAATCGGGTATAAAGATCCAGTCAGAGAGGAATAAGGGGACAATGATGAAGTCGGCCACATCTTCGTACTCTGGGGTGTGTGATTGTAAAGCTGATGATGGTTCAGATTTCAACGATTTCTGTGTGGAGGTGAAAGGTGATATTCTAAGCTTTTTCCCGGCAAGATAGTTTCACTCTCAGTTTCACCTTCATGGCCTCTAATATTTAGGAAAGCAACTTCTGATCATTATCACATACATCATAGATGATTTTCTTCTAGTTCTAATTTCATTAAAGTTGCTTTTTGTGTACATGCTTCTCATTTAAAAACAGTGTCTTCAGTATATAGCATGTTCATACTACGTTTAACCTCTCCTATAGTGAAAGACATTACATCATTGCTTGAAACATTGTTTTCATTTTGCTTCCAAGGAGGAATAACATCCATTGAGGATTATCTGGTGTGTGATGAGCTGTTTTTTAGGATTTGAGATGAGCATGTTCATGCAATGTAAACCTGACCTTACAGCTGTTGCATGCAAAAGCAGAATTTATTGAGTTCCAGTTTCGAGGAACAACTTATGTCTTTTGTGTACGGTTTTCCACAGCACCACCGGTAACATTTGCTGATGTCCCAGAGAAGGACCTTTTTCAGAGTGTTGTGGAACAAGAGACGCTTGTTTTGTCATGCGAAGTGTCCAGGGCTGATGGTGTTGTCCAGTGGTACAAAGATGGAACTGAAATGCAATCCAAGCAATACTGTCACAATCCAAGCAGAGGACACCAGGAGAAATCTGACAATACATTCAGCTCAACTGTCTGACACGGGTACATACACGTGCCGTGCAGGAGACAACATTTTAATCTTCAAGGTCAACATAAGAGGTAATAAGATATCTCACACAACTTTAAATGCTGTATAAAGCATAGATACGATGTTTCAAAGTCATCTTCTTTCTCCAAAGAACCTCCTGTGATGATAGTCTATCCCAAGGAAGATGTTCATCTTGACCGTCATGTGCCTGAGGAAATTATTTTAAGCTGTGAGCTGTCACGTCCCAATGGTACTGTCAGCTGGTTTAAAGATGGCCAGAAGCTCCAAGAGAGTGAGAACATTAAGCTCAAAGTGGAAGGCCCTTATCGACGACTTAAGATTCTTTCTAGTCGAGTTGAAGATTCTGGAGAATACGTCTGTGATACAGATGATGCTTCAATATTCTTTCACCTGAGCATTACAGGTAAGTATTCCTAATTGTGTTCATGACAGTTTGTGTATATTTGACTGTAGCTGGTGTCAACTTGAATGCACTAAACAAAATTGTGTGCATGGCTGCTCTGAATTTTCCGAACTCAAGGAAAAACTAATAATATTGGTGTCATTTTTTAAATGGTATAAATGAGATAACAGCAGACACTTTTGGAATTTCAAAGGTGCTGATAATGCTCGATGTAATTGTAGATACTTGTGATGGATGTGCTGTAAAGAGTGGAAAACTGAAAACATGAGTGACAACCTCAAATCAGGATTGAATTTTGCTGCTTTTCTCCCACACAACCAGCCAGTCTTCCTCCTGCTTAAGAAGTTGTTTCACAAATTCTCAAGGTGTATTATGCTTGTTATTTTTTAAAATGCTGTTTCACACCAGTTTTTCCGCATTGAAAAATATCTACATCCACATCTCACCCTCACAACTGCTCATCACTTGGCCATCCAAGCTCAATGGGCATCCATACACAAGTAAAAACAGGCTGAAAACTTTGCTGGAAATAGTCTTTGTTGAAGGTCACCTTTGTAATGGATTCCCTACTGTAGGAAAACATGTGTTTCAATATTATTAAATGTGTATGGTGCCTTGGGAAAGTATTCTGCCCCCTTAAACTCCTCAACCTTTTGCCAGATTTCAGGTTTCAAACATAAAGATATAAAATTTTATTTTTTTTGTCAAGAATCAACAACAACTGGGACACAATCGTGAAGTGGAACAAAATTTATTGGATATATTAAACTTTGTTAACAAATAAAAAACTGAATCATGGGGTGTGCAATATTATTTGGCCCCTTTTACTTTCAGTGCAGCAACCTCACTCCAGCAGTTCAGTGAGGATCTCTGAATGTTGTCCTAAAAGACTGATGATGATCAATAGGATCCACTTGTGTGTAATCAAGTCTCCGTATAAATGCAGCTGCTCTCTGATCATCTCAGGGTTCTGTTTAAAGCTCAGAGAGCATCATGAAGACCAAGGAACACACCAGGCAGGTCCCAGATACTGTTGTGGAGAAGTTTATAGCAGGATTTGGATAATAAAAGAATTCCCAAGCTTTAAACATCTCAAGGAGCTCTGTGCAAGCAATCATATTGAAATGGAAGGAGTATTAGACCACTGCAAATCTATCAAGACCCGGCCCTCCCTCTAAACTTTCATCTGGAACAAGGAGAAGACTGATCAGAGATGCAGCCAAGAGGCCCATGATCACTCTGGATGAACTGATCTACAGCTGAGGTGGGAGAGTCTGTCCAGAGGACAACAATCAGTCGTACACTGCACAAACCTGGCCTTTATGGAAGAGTGGCAAGAAGAAAGCCATTTCTCAAAGATATCCATAAAAAGTCTTGTTTAAAGTTTGCCACAAGCCACCTGGGAGACACACCAAACATGTGGAAGAAGGTACTTTGGTCAGATGAAACCAAAATTGAACTTTCTGGCCACAATGCAAATTGATATGTTTGGCGTAAAAGCAACACACTATCCCCACTGTCAAACATGGTGGTGGCAGCATCATGCTTTGGGCCTGCTTTTCCTTAACAGGGACAAGGAAGATGGTTAAAATTGATGGTAAGATAGGATGGAGCTAAATACAGGACCATTCTGGAAGAAAACCTGTTGGAGTCTGCAAAAGACCTGAGCCTGGGACGGAGATTAATCTTCCAACAGGACAATGATCCAAAACATAAAGCCAAATCTACAATGGAATGGTTCACAAATAAACGTATCCAGGTGTTAGAATGGCCAAGTCAAAGTACAGACCTGAATCCAATCCAAGAATCTGTGGAAACAGCTGAAGACTGCTGTTCACAAACACTCTCCATCCAACCTCACTGAGCTCAAGCTGTTTTGCAAGGAAGAATGGACAAGAATTTCAGTCTGTTGATGTGCAAAACTGATAGAGACAAACCCCAAGAGACTTGCAGCTGTAATTGCAGCAAAAGGTGGTGCTACAAAGTATTAACGTAAGGGGGCTGAATAATATTGCGCGCCCCACTTTTCAGTTTTTTATTTGTAAAAAAGTTTAAAATATCCAATAACTTTCGTTCCACTTCACGATTGTGTCGTACTTGTTGATTCTTGACAAAAAATTGAAATCTTGCCTTAAATGTGGCAAAAGGTTGAAAAGTTCAAGAGAGCCAAATACATTCGCAAGCGACTGTATGTCTCTGTTTCCATGTCGCACAATGGAAAACACAGTGGCTTGGTGGTTAGCACTGTTGCCTCACAGCAAGAAGGTTTCCTAGTTTGAACCTCGGCGGGGAGTGTGCATGTTCTCCCTGTGCACTTGGGTTTTCTCCAGGTACTCCAGCTTCCTCCCAAAGACATGCATGCTAGGTTAATTGGTGGTTCTAAATTGCCTGTAGGAGTGATTGTAAGTGTGTATGATTGTTTGTCTATATGTGGCCATGCGATGGACTGGCAACCTGTCCAGGGTGAACCATTGAAGAGAGCTGGATAGGCTCCAGCAGATCCCCATGACCCTAGATAGGATTAAGCAGGCATAGGTGATGGATGGATGTATATGCCAGCATTAAGGCCCATCTGTGTGTTATCTTTCAGTAATGGCTATAGGATAGAAGCTTGGAAAATTAGGGAAGTTTATGTAGGTTTCCCAGAAAAGCACATCATCCACATTAGATAGCAGCAGTTGCATGTACAAACTGAAATGAGGTCTACATCTACAAAGAGTCCTTGATTCCAAACTTTGGAAAGGTGTATGGTAAGGGGGTTTCCTGGCACTGGCAGTGTTTACTGGATTGCTCTGCTACTGTTTGAGGATCTGACTTCATTTGAAGCATATTAACGCTTCAAGGCCAATTATCATTTCCAATTGTCACATCCAAATTGTGTCACTTTAGTATGTGGTTCTAGATTCGATAAGCATCCAAGTACTCATGTGACATCTTGAAGCTCTTTTCCTATATGCATGCCCTGTCTGTCATCATAGTTTTTTCTGCACTGGTGTGGCCCAGTTCTGAATGCCTACTAAGAAATCACCACAGGAAGATGCATTACTAAAATAATGGACAGTCAATGCAAGGTGTGATATTCTATCACGTTTACTGAAGATGAAGGAAACGATTGGAAGTCTACAAATTACAAAGATTCAGAGCTATGAGTGTGAACAAAGGATTTATTTAATACAGATGAAAAAGCATTTTCACATGTATATGAGTAAGGTTTTCTCATCCTCTGGAGCCAAATGTCATCAATTAAAGCTGCAATCTCCACCATTCTGAACTATTTGTATCCTGCTGGAATCTGCTCTACCACTTCGATATGATTTCACAAATATGACGCTTTGTTGTTGTGGACTGAGATGAAAGTCTGATGCAAGACGCATGTATCTATGAATGTGAACGGTCAAATCAAATTGTACTGGAAATTTACGCTCAACGTAGTGTCTGCTAAAAAATGTAAATTACAAATTACTCAGACACATACAAGTTTTTTGGCCATTTTTTTCCCATGTCATTTAAAAAATAAGTAACACATTATCTCTGTCTTAATATGCATTTCCAGAACCTCCAGTGCAAATCATATCCCCAAGTCAGTCACAAATGGAACTCTGTCAGCAGACCTCTGAGAGGATGGTACTGAGCTGTGAGATCTCACGGCCCAATGCAGTGGTGCGCTGGTATAGAGATGGGCTTGAGGTAGAAGAGAATAACAACCTTATTCTAGAGGTTGATGGTGTCTACAGAAGACTTATTATACCTGAAACCACTGTCAAAGATTCAGCAGAATATGTATGCGACACAGGAGATGATTCCGTGACATTTATTGTAAACATAGCAGGTAAAAAACTAGAGAGTAAAAAAAAGGAGGTAATCTAAATGCCCTGGGGTATCAGTATTTATCGTTTTCTAAAACAAAGTTGTGTTAATACACAGAGCCTCCTGTTCGCTTCATACGTCCACGGAAGATGGCAAGCAGAGTGGAGAAATTGGCTGGGGAAAATCTGGTTCTGGACTGTGAGGTTTCAAGACCAAATGCTAAAGTCATTTGGAAGAAAAATGGGGACGAAGTGGAAGACTCCAGAAATATAACTATCTTGGAGGATGGCATCATGCGTCAATTAACCATTCACTATCTCACAGCAGAGGATGCTGGGCAATATGTTTGTGATGCAAAAGACGATGTGATGGATTTCACTGTGAAAGTGCAAGGTAGGTTATTTTATTCAGTATGTACATTTTTATTATCATATCCACTTAGAAGTGTAAAACATCCAAATGGACTTGCTTTCTTCCAAATCATTGAATTACTTCTTCTTTAGCACAAAACAAGAATCTTAACAGATGTTCAATCTGACAGAGAGACACATATCAGCAGAATCATTGCCTTCTTATGGTCATTCCTGATACAAAGATCACTCTCTCTTCGTTGTCTAATGCTGTGTTCAGACTGATTACTCAACTGAAAAAACACTATGTTGGCACTAAATGCAAGCCAGATGCGATGGTATGTTGCTGCAGAATGTGGGTGTGGGTGCGCTTGCAAATGTCCCCCTGAAATATATATATACTGGAAACTGATGCCAGCAATGTATGCACACCATCAGCCAACCCCCTCACAGTGGGAACCACGCATGCAGATACTGCTGATTTACCAAAGACATGGTGTTTGAGACCAGAAATCTTTCAGATTTTCAAATATCACGGGTCTAATGTCCCGTCCTTGTAGTTGTTGATTCAAGCAGTTTCTCATGATTGTCTCCTTCAGTATTTTGTTTACAGCAATTAACCACAAACATCAACAGCTGATTCATCTATTGGAATAGTGCAAAGACGTTAGCGGCCTTTGATCAGAGTAGTGACAATTTTAGTTTTGGTTAGTTACATTCATTTCTCAGGTTGTTAATTAATAAAGCACACCTATGTGGCCGATGTTACTCTGTTCTTCCTATCCTTCAGTGGCAGTGAGCTCGGCAGGTGATTTTTATGTCACAACAGTTCTCATATACAGTAAAATACAGTGTTTTGGTTGATGTAACAGTTGCTCATTTACTATATTTTTATATTAACGTACTACAATCTTTAGGTTTTGATTATGGTCAAAGCTAAACAAAAAAAAAAAAAAAAAAGCATAACGAGCTGTGATTAAGACGAGCCTACTCTAGTCTTAGCTCCTACAACTATGGCTATAGCTATTAGCCCCTACACACTATAGTTTAGACCAGCCATTCCCAAACTTCAGAATACCAAGGCCCAATTTGAAATGTGAAAAATCTCCGCGGCCCACCGAAACCTCTAATCACAACTGTGATCAACATACAGGACTAGGAACCATGTTCCAATATTAATGTGAGGGGTCAACAAATAAGGTGGCACTTGTCATATTAAGTTAAGATGACAATAGAATAACACTTAATTGGGATGTTTTATTACTTCTTAATGTTTTTTTTAATCATGTCATGATTATTTTACGGTTATTAAAAACATATTTAAAAAAGATCAAGGATTTAAAACACATTTGTTTAATTTTAATGACCTCTCACAGCCCACCTGCAGTACCACAACAGCACACCAGGAGGCCGTGGCCCACACTTTGGGAATCACTGGTTCAGACTAACTATAGGCTTTACTAAACAGAAATGTTTTCAATTTAGTTTTAAAGATGGAGATGGTGACAACCAAAATGGTAGCTGGTTCCATAAAAAAGGTGCCTGATAGCAGAAGGCCCATCCTTCAAACCTACTTTTGGATCTTCTAGGAACGACAAGTAATCCTGCACTCTGAGAGCGGAGAGCTCTATTAGGAGCTTAGCGTGCTATCAAGTCTTGTAAATAGTGCGGAGCTAGGGCATTAAGGGCCTTATATGCGAGAAGCAGAATTTTAAACTCAATTCAAAATTTCACGCGAAGCCAATGGAGGGAGGCTAACGCGGGAAAGGCTTGATCTCGCTTACTGTCAAATTACTGTCAGCACCCTCGCTGCTACATTCTGGATCAATTTGAGGCTATTTAGCGAGCTTTTTGGACATCCTGCTAACAACACATTGCAATAATCCAGTCTAGAACTTAGAAACACATCGATTAATTTTTCAGCATCACCCTGGGAGAGGATGCTCCTAATCTTGGCAATATTTTGGAGATGAAAAAAGGCTGTCTTGCAAACCTGATTAATATGCTGCTGAAATGAAATATCGTGATCAAAAATGACTCCGAGGTTTTTCACAGCTGTGCTTGAAGCCAGCGTAAATACAGCTGCGTATCATCAGTGTAGCAATGAAAGTTTATGCCATGGCTCTGGATAATTTTTCCCAAGGGCAGCATGTATAAAGTGAAAAGGATTGGTCACAGAACTGAACCCTGTGGAACGCCATAGCAGACCCTAGTCCGTGTAGAAGAAACGTCATTAACATGGACGAACTGGAACCTGTCAGATAGGTATGACTTAAACCAGCCTAATGCTGTCCCTTTAATTCCAACAGTGTGCTCTAATCTATGCAGCAAAAGGCTGTGATCAACGGTATCAAAAGCAAGCACTGAGGTCCAGCAGAACAAGGACAGAAACTAATCCTTTGTCCGAGGCCATGAGGAGGTCGTTGGTGACTCTAATCATCGCAGTTTCTGTGCCATGATGAGTTCTAAACCCTGACTGAAAGACCTCAAATTGATCATCTCTATGCAGGTGTTCTCCTAACTGGCTAGCAACTATTTTTTCCAGAATTTTAGAGATAAATGGAAGGTTGGATATTGGTCTATAGTTTGTCAAGATGTTTCTTGAGTAAAGGTTTTATAACTGCCACTTTAAAAACCTGTGGTACATATCCTAATGGTAGAGATAGGTTAATCTGATCCAAAATTTATATACCAAAAGAGGACATAACATCTTTGAGCAGTCTAGCTGGGATGGGATCCAACAGGCATGTAGATGGTTTAACTTTACTGAAAGTTGAGGTCAACTCAGAGAGGCCTACAGGAGACAAACAGTTCAGAGTCAAATTAGAAACAGAAGAAATCAGCGAAGCTGCAGGGACGTCCACAGCCGCCAACAGTTAAGCCTGGCCGATCTCATCTCTTAATTTTGATTATTTTCCCGCTAAAAAAGCTCATAAAGTCTTCACTACTGAGGGTAGCAGGACTGCATGGCCCAACAGAGTTGTGACTCTTTGTCAGCCTGACTACAGTGCTGAACAGAAAATGTGGGTTATGTTTGTTCTCTTCAATTAACGAAGAATAAGATGTTCTAGCTCTGCATAGGGCTGTTTTGTAGACTATTAAACTATCTTTCCAGGCATGATGGGAGTCCACAGGTTTACAGGAGTACCACCTCCTTTCCATTTTACGTGCATTCTGCTTCAGCATGTGAATATTTGAATTATACAAGGTAGCTGAGCTCCGAAGGTAAGAAGCCCTCTTCCTCAGAGGAAGCAACCACATCCAGGGCTGAATGTAACATATCGGCACTATTGTAAACAAGGTAATCAATATCTGTTGGAGTAAAATTCAGGTCATTGCCCTCAGCTATTCTATCATATTCCACCATAGGGAGATGAGAGAGAATGACCTCCTTAAAATTATTCACAGCATCTTCAGAAAGACATCTGCTGTAATGACACGTTTCATTTTCTGATGCCACAAATGCTGAACTCAAATGTAACTAAAAAGTGGTCAGAGAGAAGAGAATTCGGTGGCGACACTAACAAGTGATGAGTATCTATAACATAGGTGAGGACCAGATCCAGTGAGTCAGTTCTTTCACTTTTTGTGAGACGCCCAACGAATCTAAGAGAGATATAAAGGCTAATTTAAAGCTGTCACTGTCAACATCCATGTGGATGTTAAAGTCAGCCACTATGAGGACTTTGTCTGACCTGAGCACTAAACCAGCTAAAAAATCTGAGAACTCAGACAGAAACTCCAGATAAGCACCAACAGGTGGCCGGTACCTACCACCAACAAGACTGGCTTTTCTGATTTCCAGTTTGGGATAGTTAAACTAAGTGTGAGGCTTTCGAATGTATTATAATTGGATTTGGGTTTTGTTTTTACTTGTAGGCTGGAGTTGTAGACAGCTGCTATATGACAATATGACAATTAATATAACCTGGTGGCGTAGCCTCATTTAAGCTCACATACTCTCCCTTTTGTCGCCATGTTTCTGATAAGCAGAAGACATCGCAATGAGTCTCAGTAATTAGATCATTGATTAGCAGGGACTTAGAGCCAAGAGACCTTACATTCAATAGTCCACATCTAATTACAAGTTCACTTGGCTCCAAGTTTCTGACAGTTTTTATCTTTATAAGATTATTTTGGTTAACGCCACTATCACATCGCGCTAAGCAGACTTTTGGAGGACGAGGAATTGACATCAATTCTATGTTTTTGATCGGCACCATGTTAACATTAGCAGCTACGTTGTTGATTTCTCTATTTTTAGTGGTCCCGGGCAGTCCTTGAAAAGCAGCAGAGAAGTGTGTAAGACTGCAGCTCTGCATCCTGGCCTTCACCCTGGATTGTCAGGGGGAGCGTCTAAGAGAATCGGTCAAATTCCTAGAAATAAGAGCTGCACCATCCCAGGTGGGATGAATGCTGTCTCTTCTAATCAGACCAGGCTTTCCCCAAAAATCCGGCCAATTGTCAATAAAGACCACATCGTTTGCTGGACACCACCACAACAACCAGCGACGGAGCGATGACATGCGGCTAAACATATCATCACTGGTCAAATTAGGAATGGGACCAGAGAAAACTATGGAGTCTGACATGCTCTTTGCAACATTACACACTGACTCAATATTATGTTTAGTGACCTCCGACTGGTGTAGCCGGGTGTCATTAGTGCCGACATGTATAATAACTTTACTGTACTTACGGTTACTCTTTGCCAGCAGCTTCAAATTTGCCTCGATGTCGTCCCGCTCTGGCTCCTGGGATACACCTAACTGTGGTCGTAGCTGCCGGCCTCACATACCGGACTATAGAGTTGCCAATCAGCAGGGGGGTTTCTCAGCGGGTGTGTCGCTGAGTGGGGAAAAACGGTTTGATATGTGAAACAAGTGATGGTGATCCACATGCCTTTGTTTTGGGCTACGCTACCTTCGAACGGTCACCCAGCCGCCCTGATTGGCCAGCTGCTCAGGTGCTGCAGGGGAACAGTTAACTAAAGCTACTCTAGGCCGCTCCACCACTACGTTAGCCTGGCTACCTATCGCATCTGACGGACTATGGTCTAGTTGACGAAACCGAGCCTCTAGCTCACTGAGCCTTGATTTCAAAGCTATGAATAAACTACACATTATGCATTTACCTCTCTTACTAAAGGAGGCAGAGGAATAACTGAACATTTTAACACACTGAGCAGTGGAAGGGAGAAACAGAGGGAGAAGAAGAAGCCATGATAGGGAGCTAATAAGCTAAAGAACCGGCGATTAACAGCAGTGAGACTCCCAGGGAAAATGTGAGAATCGGAAACTACGTGCGAGTGCTCAGATTACAATTTACAACAACATTGTTGAGTTATCACCAAATCAAGTTTAATTTTAAATTATAAAAAGGTTAAAGGAATCAGAGACCGTTCACCATTCAAACCACCAACAGCAGGCAGGCTTTATAATTTCCTTTTTTGCTTGCAGTAATTACAAAAGGTTGTTCTTTCCTCCTCTTTTATCCATTTCCAGAACCACCTGTGAAAATTCTCGGCAAAACAGATGCAAAAACAGAAAAGCAGTTCTTAGTGTCAGATGATATCATTCTTGTGTGTGAACTCTCAAGAGCCAATGCTTCAGTCAGTTGGTACAAAGACAGCAAGCTGATTGATGACACTGAGCGATACTGCAGTGAAGAGCAGGGAGTCTTCCGTTCTCTGGTTGTCTTAAATGCTGAACTCGAAGATTCAGGGGAGTATACCTGTGACGCAGTGGATGATAAGATGGTCTTTTATATTACTGTCAAAGGTAACCTTATTAGCAGATAATAACTAATAAATGCTATCCTTGTTTGACTACACTTCAAGGAACAATTAATGTTTCTTTTTCTTCTGTTCAGAGCCTCCTGTACAGATCATTGGAAACTCAGGCAATCCAGAGCATCATATACTGGTAGCTGGAGATGACCTGATTTTGGAGTGTGAAGTCTCTAAACCAAATGCAACTGTTAATTGGTTGTGGAATGGTGAACTACTCGAACAAAGCACTCGGATCAAAATAGTCAGCGATGATGTTGTGAGGAAGCTAGTGGTCTCTGGGCTTCAACCTTCAGACTCTGGAGAATACATCTGTGATGCCATCGATGACAAGTTAGTGGCAATCCTGGAGGTGCAAGGTAACATTTAAAAAGATTGAAAATTTCATTTTATGGGTCTCTGTGTTGAATATTTTACAGATGCACATGGACCTCTCGCCTTTTTCTATTTTTTTTTTCAGAGATCCCAGCCAAGTTTGTAAATAAAAAGGCAAGAAATAATATCTCAGCCTATGAAAATGAGAGCGTCACTCTGTATGCCACTGTGAACCATGAAAGAGCAAATGTTCGTTGGCTAAAAGATGGGCAGCTCTTGAATAAGGACAACATTCATATCTCCAGTGAGGATAAAACTCACAAGCTCACCATAAATCCACTGCAGATGTCAGATTCTGGAGAATATGTCTGTGACATAGACACAGACGAAATGCATTTCTGCCTTTTAGTCAAAGGTAAGCATATGACTTATATGTCCAAGAAAACACTCCCTTCATAATTCTAATAATATTCAAATTTTAAAAATTTGGAAATTGGATTTTAATTGTATTTATTTGTATTTTATCAAACAGAAATGAAAGTGAAATTTATTAGGCGCCTAGAGAACATGGCTGCCCTAAAGGGTAAAAGTCTTACATTACAATGTGAAGTCAGCAAGCCCAAAGGAGATGTCCAGTGGCTAAAGGATGGTCAGGAGATCTCTCCAAGCCGTCTGTGTTCAATACGAGCACAAGGCAGAGAGCGAAGCTTGACCATCCACCAACTAATGGAGGAAGACGCTGGAGAATATAGCTGTGAATCTACAGATGACAAGACTTCAGCCACTGTCACTGTAGAAAGTAAGTCACTTTCATCCATCAGCTTTAAGAATGGCTGGGAAGAAAGGCTATTATTAGAGCAAAATAAACCTAACTGAATTGTATGTTTTTCAGCGCCCCGTGTTGTTGAGTTCATAGCAGAGCTTCGTAATATCACCGTCTGTGAAGGGGAACATGCAATATTTAAGTGTGTGGTTTCACCAGCGGACACCAACTTGGTTTGGCGTTTAAACGGCAAGCAAGTTGCCCAGAATGACCACACTGTCATTTCTAGCAAGGGACTCTGCCACATGCTCTGCATCAACAACTGCATGGTTTCAGATAGCGGCAAAGTGACAGCTGATGCAGAGGGGTTGGTGTCAGAGGCAGAACTTCAGGTTCAAGGTGAGCTGTTGTTGCCCCTTCCACTGACAGTTCATCACCATATAATTCCACAGAGTTTCATTGTGAGCATACAATTAACGTTGCATATACATGCTGAGAAATTAGTTTTTAAAGCCTTTGAAGAGACAGCTTCTATCAGTGGCCCTGAACAATTTCTGCTTTGAGATTTTTCTGTGGTTACTGACAGAGATGCAAGGGTGGCGTAATGGTTTGGGCATATCTTGCACTGCATGTGCAAAGCTCCTTAGAGATTTTGAGGTTCTCTGTGCTTGAACTTACCATGCAAAGTCACAGGCTTTCTTTGGTCTGTATTTGATTTGACAGCATCAAGGTGTGCCTTGAGAGTAGAAGTAACAAAGAACAGATAAACCAAATATATAGTGTATTAAATGTCCACTGGCAATATATACACACACACATATGTATATATATGTGTGAACCCCTTGGAAATATCTTGTCTTCTGCATTAATTTTAACACAAAATTCAATCTGAGTTTCATCTAAATCACAATAATGGACAAATACAATGTGGTTACACCCATTAAGCAAAGTGCTGATGGAAAAAGCAAGAGAAACTGTTGACTAATACACACTGCCTTGTCAAAAAAAAAGTCCCCACCCAAATTTAACTAAGCAAATAGGTACGAGCTTCCTATTAGATAATTACTGCATGGGCAATTATCTTTCAGCTGGCAACAAGTTTTTAAACCCCAACTGGTGAAATGAGTTGCTTCTCATTTCCTAAACAACCATGCAAGTAATATGGTGATGCATAATCAAGAGGTAGAGCCGTTTGTGCACGTCCACATGTGCGTCCACATGTGACCAGGCGGACGCACATTTATTCTATTTGGACGTGCTCTTTTACGCGCCGACATGTGAGTTGCGCTTTCCGCAAACTTGGTATCTTGCGATCGTAGGGTTTAGGGTAGCGGGTAGCTGGTGGTCTGAAACTGTACCGAATCCGTTCCGAAACCGTGACACAAAAACCGAGGTACGGACCCGTACCGTGAGCCACCTGTACCATTGCACCCCTAGTGGGGACTCATTGTCTTCGAAGGAGTAAATGTGGCCTGAAAAAAAAAAACCATCAATGATCGTGATCGGCGATCACTTAACGCTTGGTGAGATCAAATCAAAGAAAAACAGCAGTAGAACTCAGGACAGGGGTGCAACTACCTACTGTCGAAGGGGTATGCAAAAACATGGCTGTTCACCCCCCCCAAAAAAAAAAAAAAAACAAAACACAGTCTTAATTCATTCTGGTCCATATTAGATTGATGACAAGCAAACATCACATAATGCAGTATGGTTCTTCATGGAAATAATTTACACATTTCATGTATGTTTCTTTCTTCTGACATGTTTTAAGTTACATATATGACAGGCAGCCAGACTACATACAAAAACCAATGGAATGTGTAAAATAAATTATACGGTTTCAAAACTATAGTAGCTAATCCACATATGAAAACATATGAAATTTTGAATTTCAAAAAATGATGGTCTTTATGTATAAGAAAATCAATCAACGGCAGGGTTTTTCCCTGTATTAAATTTAATCTGTTTTATAATTCATCATGTATGATAATTGTCTGAACAATAAAATAATCACTAACAAGTTTCTTTACAATTTTTTATGATGTTATATTGTAAATATTGATCAGCACACACCTGCAAGAAAACAGCAGGCTAACCTGTTGCTATGCTAGTACTAGCCAACTTTGTTTACATGCCTCCCCACAAAGAAGCTCAAACTACACTTGACATAAATTCACCTGCCGTCCTTTAACCACTTGGAGAAGTTGTCCTTCATCCCAACTCTCTCTCTCTCTTTCTCCCTCTTCCGTTTTCTATTTTGAGCACCTGAGAGCTTCCTTCTCTGCTTGCCCTCCCGAAACCTGCATCTGCTCTCTCTCACTCACACACTGACTCTACAGCGCAGCGCCGCTCATAGTACCTGAGTATGGGGGGGGGACTAATTAGTAACGTACTCCATTTTTGGGGATCATGATCATATCATTTACACACATGTACAAAAGCTGTTATGAAGCTATAGAAAACTTTTACTTTTCATAATTTTTTCCCCCATCGCCTTGGCACCCCCCTGGTGCAGCACCCCTATGCTCCACATATCTTGCATACCCACTTTTTGCGCCACTGACTCAGGACTATGTTTAATTGTGAAAGTAAGAGCAATTCCACACGCACAAAGGGAACTCAAAGGATTGAGACTGAACAGCTGTGGAGCCTTAAGAAAACCACTAATCAGTGAGGCTAAAAGAGGCTTCAATTTGCTAGGGAGCATAAAGATTGGACTCTGGAGCAATGGAAAGGTCATGTGGTCTGATGAGTCCAGATTTACCCTGGTTCAGAGTGATGGGAGCATCAGGGTAAGAAGAGAGGCAGATGAAGTGATGCTCCCATCATGCCTAGTGGCTACTGTACCAGCCTGTGGGGGCTGTGTTATGATCTGGGGTTGCTGCAGTTGGTCAGGTCCAGGTTCATCAACAGGGGAGCGTGCCTATGTTCCCTCAGCCCTATGTTCCCTCAGCCCTATGTTCCCTCAGCCCTATGTTCCCTCAGCCCCTTGTTCTCTCAGCCCTTTGTTCTCTCAGCCCTATGTTCTCTCAGCCCTATGTTCCCTCAGCCCTATGTTCCCTCAGCCCCTTGTTCCCTCAGCCCTATGTTCCCTCAGCCCTATGTTCCCTCAGCCCTATGTTCCCTCAGCCCTTTGTTCTCTCAGCCCTTTGTTCTCTCAGCCCTATGTTCCCTCAGCCCTATGTTCCCTCAGCCCCTTGTTCCCTCAGCCCTATGTTCCCTCAGCCCTATGTTTCCTCAGCCCCTTTGTTCTCTCAGCCCTTTGTTCTCTCAGCCCTATGTTCCCTCAGCCCTATGTTCCCTCAGCCCCTTGTTCCCTCAGCCCCTTGTTCCCTCAGCCCTATGTTCCCTCAGCCCTATGTTCCCTCAGCCCTTTGTTCTCTCAGCCCTATGTTCCTTCAGCCTTATGTTCTCTCATTTCTAAGGTTTTATTTTTCTTTCCAAAATTAGGCCCTATGTTCCCACATTTCCTCTATCAGCAATTTGCAACAGGTTTTATCCCCATTTCTGCCAATTTGGTCAATTAGTCAATTCGGGCAGCACGGTGGCTTAGTGGGTTGCTTACTGTGTTGCTTCACAGCTAGAAGGTTCCTGGTTTGAACCTCAGCAGGGGCCTTTCTGTGTGGAGTTTGCATGTTCTCCTCGTGCTTGCGTGGGTTTCCTCCGGGTACTCCGGCTTCCTCCCACAGTCCAAAGACATGCATGTTAGGTTAATTAGTAATTCTAAATTGCCCGTAGGAGTGAGTGTGAGTGTTGTTTGTCTGCATGTGGCCCTGTGATGGACTGGCGACCTGTTCAGGGTGGACCCCTGCCTTTTGCCTGTAGACGGCTGGGACAGGCTCCAGCAGATCCCCGTGACCCTGCAGAGGATGAAACGGGTATAGATAATGGACGTCTGTCTGTGTCTTCGATTCTGTATGTTTTTTTTTTGCGGTTTACTTTTTTTTAGTTATGCGCTTTGGGTTGCACCCAGTACATGTTTAAAGGGATGGTTCAGAGTAATTTCAACCTAGGGTCCTGCACCATGACCTCGTGCCAAATGCCCTCCAGAAGCTAGTTTTCCCTTGCTCAATCAGTGGCATTTTGAGAAAAATCTTGGAAATGAGGGAACAAAGGGCTGAGGGAACATAGGGCTGAGGGAACATAGGGATGACCCCCATCAACAGTATGAGCTCAAAGAATGAGGTCAGCTGACTACCTGAATATACTGAATGATCAGGTTATTCCATCAATGGATTTTTTTTCTTCCCTGATGTCACGGGCATATTCCAAGATGACAATGCCAGGATTCATCGGGCTCAAATTGTGAAAGAATGGTTCAGGAAGCATGAGACATCATTTTCACACATGGATTGGCCACCACAGAGTCCAGACCTGAACCCCATTGAGAATCTTTGAGATGTGCCGGAGAAGGCTTTGTGCGGCGGTCAGACTCTACCATCATCAATCCAAGATCTCGGTGAAAATTAACACTGGATGGAAATAAATCTTGTGACATTGCAGAAGCTTATTGAAACAATGCCACAGCGAATATGTGCTGTAATCAAAGGCGGCCCAATGAAATATTAGCGTGTATGACCTTTTTTTTTGGTGGTGACTTTTTTTTTGGCCAGGCAGTGTATTTAAAAAAAGTCAATGTTTGCACACCTGAAGTCCAGTTAATGAAACGAGTCTGGAGGTACTTTGATAAAAGACACTGAAACATTTAACTTTTGCTGTTCATAAGAGGCATCCGCTGATGTGAACCATGTCTCACTAAAAAGAGATCACTGAGGGTATACAACCAACAGAAGCAGATCTGTTCCAATTCTGTGAGTGCTTACTGGGTGTGTTCAGTGACGACAACAGAAATTATAAAAGTTTGCCTGTTATTAGCTTAAAGCACTTTGTATTTAGCTATTATTGTGTTGTAAATGAAGACCAGATCACATTTTTAAGCAGATTAATAAAGAAAGCCAGTTTATTTCAGGGGTGTTCACATAGATTTTCTTGACACTGTAAATCAATTATTAATATGATACATGTCTAGTTATCGCTTACATTATTTTTGAAGAACAACAGGTGCTGTTTACCAAGAAGATGACGCCAGTTGTCGCTGAAGAGTACAGCGAGGCAACTCTAGAGGTGGAGGTGAGTCTGGACTCTGGAGAGGTGCAGTGGATGAGACAAGGGGTGCTGATCCACCCTGGTGCCAAATATACCCTGAAACACAAGGGCCGAAAACGAAGTCTCACCATCCACAAGCTGTCTATGTCTGACCGGGGCACCTACAGCTGTGAAACGCTCCATGACCGCACACAGGCCCAGCTCACAGTCGAGGGTGAGTGTCCACGTGTTCTCACTATGCCCTGCTGTTGTTTGTTTACTGCTGTTACCGACAACCTCACATCTTGTGCACCCACCATCAATACTGCTTCTGAGGTCAAATCTCAATTAACTGAGTAGGAGTAATTTGAGTGACCGGAGACTTGGAGGACCATTTGTACTGGGATGTGATGGTGACCAACAGGTGATACGCAGGCAACCCAAATCAGCTGACTTCTGTATTGACAAATCCCTGATAGCACAGGAATGGGATTCATTGTCAGGCTGCTTTTATAAGAGAGTTGCTTTGTCAATAACAAGCAGAGATGCTCTTGTTCTAATTTTCTTAACAATGTAAAATATTTCCAAAAGGATAAGGACCACATTAGTTTCCCAAACTGGGGAGTTTGACACGCTATAAAACATCTTGTACTGATTGAGGTTTACTTATTCTTGTTTGTCTTTGTGCTTATATATTGTAGTCTTTTGATCCAGATGGGAGTGGGTGAATTAAAGGCTGTTCTTTCAACACTAGTGTGGGTGGGCAGGGGAGAGCCAGGACCTCGGGCTGCTGTTGGCACCTCCTATGAATTTGGATCTCCTCTCATTGCATCTAAATTTACACCCTGGCCTTCAAAACTGAGGTTGTTGTCATCAGGTCTCCAAAATAAACACTCCTTTTTTTTCCATCTGAAATGCTTGTCTGCGTTCAAATAAGTGAAAAATGTTGGCAGTTTCAGAGGAGGCTTTTGTGTAAAGCCCACTGCTCAAATGGCTAAAATCAGCTTGTCAATGAGTGCCAGCCTGCATTATTTAACTCATGTGTATAGAACAGAACAGCCTATTATGTAAAAGCAAAACAACACCTTGTCTGTTCGGAGTTACACTGGAATGGAAATATTGGTTCCCCGTCCATTCTGTCGAACATAACATTTATTTGTGCCCTGCAGCTCGGAGAATCATGATCAAGAAGGAGCTAAAAGACATTAAAACCACTGAGAGAGAAACAGCCTCCTTTGAGGTGGAGCTCTCCCATCCCAATGTTCCCGGCACCTGGATCAGAAACGGAATCCAGCTTAAGCCCACAAATCACTTCCGTATGAGCGCCAAAGGACAACTTCACAGCCTCACCATCTCTAACCTGTCAGTAGAAGACACTGCCACCTTTGTGTTTTGTGTCGAGAATCAGAAGACATCTGCAAGGCTTGTTGTGAAGGGTAGGTACTTTTGAAAAAAGTGCATCACTGCATTACCACAAAGAAAAAAAAAAAGACTGTACCAGTTCTGTTGTGTCCTCACACTAATGGCTATTGAAGGCACGATAATAGCAATGGTTCTGCTACCACTGCCTTCATGCGGTATTATATTACTAAAACAAAATAGCCTTGAATGATCCAATGAAAACCAGTGGCTCTCCTCAGTGTTCTCAGGCAGGTGCTAGTTCAACCACCATCTTTAGAAAAAATCCAGTCCATGCCTGTCACTCACTGTGCATCATCCCTTTGAGGAAGGGATGAAATGCAGTGGATGACAGTTGAATTAAAATGTCACCACATCAGTCCATGTACCATAAATAAGTTACTAGAAATGTAAAACAAGGTTTTGTATGTTTAACTGAAAAAATCTTTTTTCTAAACCAGAGCCTCCAGTTACAATTTTCAGGAAACTGGAAGACCAGAAGTTCCCTGATGGATCAGTGATCTCAATAGAGTGTGAACTGTCAAGACACAATGTCGATGTGAGATGGATGAAGGCAAGTCTGAGTTTTCTCTTTCTTGTGATATTGACAAAGAACTATATCCAAAGCAATCCATAATAAAAGTGTCACTTTTTATTATTTGAAAAAAATAAACATATATTATATACACCACAAAAACACATATTAGTCTTAAACGCTAATCCAAAACAGTAGCAAGTAAATAACCTGTTAACATCCAACAAGCCTTGGAAAATGCTTCTTTAAATGAAGAGATTTGTCCGTTGATTTTCGGTAATGTTTGATGCAGCTACCCATATTTAATTTTCATTTTGTTAGTCAAATAAATGTTGCCATTTGTAGATTGGTAGACCTTTCTCGGAAATCATAACAGTGCAACACTATAATTTTTATCTTCTCAATAACTAAAAGCTTTGTGAGAAAATGTCCTTTTTTTTTTTTTTTTTTTTTTTTTGGACTAAACTATAAGCCCAAGTAAAGTAAAACTAATTTCTTCTTTCATATTTTTTTCTACCTCTCAGCTGATCACTGTGGGATATTAAACTGGACACTGTTTGACTGGACATGGCAGTCAAACAGTTTTGACTGTTTTGTTTCGTTTCTTATATCCTTTTCCAGGACGGGGTTGAGCTCAAGCCCAGCAAAGACCTGCGCATTTACGCAATGGGAAGGAAACGGTTTCTTCAGATAATAAAATGCCATGTCACTGATTCTGGGATTTACGCTTGTGATGCTGGAGATACTACAACATCCTGCACAGTGGAGGTTTATGGTAAACCGTGCTTTCTAAATACAACAAATCATAGACGAGGGCTCCTGCAGTAGTTTTTAAGTGGTGCATATGATGCAATGGGCCAAAAAGCTGGATGGAATTCATCCAGAAAAAAAAAAGCTGTATCCTTATTATTTTGTATTGACAATTTGTTAAGAAATGTATTTTATGCAAACAGAGAAAAAACAAAAAATCATAATATCAGATCAGATGTCTCAGGTACTTCTTCCTTTCACAGCTAGTTAGCAGGCTAATTTTGATTATTAAGGCTCAAGCCAAAGCATTTTCTCAACCCGCTGCACATAATCTCTTTTAAAGTTGTGAAACTGAGAAAAATTCATACAACATTGTCAAATTTTCTAACATCCGCATTTCTATTGCAGCCTTTCACACAATATCAGTGTCCAATATATCCCAAAGAAATGTTCTTAGATAAAAGCTCTCTGGTCCAAACTGAACTGTTTACAAAATGGTGCAAAGTATTAAAAAGCACTGCAGCTTTTGGTAGTGTTAGGTCACCTGTCTTTGACAGGTGAGAACTGGCGTAAAATGAGAACGGCAGTCATTCTACTTGAGTTCATCAAACTAGTTGAATATCTTGCTTAGAGTACAAATCTTTTATAGAGCCAACTTTTTTGACATGCCATATTAGTAAAAACAAAAAGTAGGAATAAAATATTGTTTTTGAGTTTGTTCATGTTTTCTTTTTTGTTTTATTTCTACTGGGTGTGATGGTTCACTGTGACTTTACAAGTTTAAATGTCTTTGAAAAAGTTTTTAAAAAGGAATATAAAAAACAAAATAAAATATTTTTCTTTTCTGTGAGCCACTTTATACATTTAATATTTTAATACTTAATACATACAAAATACATTTTTTTCAGAACACATCGTAAAACCTATTAAACATCTTTCATTTATCATAGGCAGTTATCTAGTAAAAAACTTTGTCCAGTTTAGGCCAAATTACAAAAAAAAAATGTAAGTTACATAGCAGTTCCCACGCAAACCCAATGACAGACAAACCCCGGCAGCCATCTTTGTTTGGGTTATCCACTTTTAGCCACCTTTTTATTAGCTGCTTCTACAATTTGCAGCTCCTGTTTAGCTGCTTCTATTGAGCTTCTTTTATCTCCCCTGAGCTGTTAACATACATTTGTCACGGTTTACATTTAGCCAACAACAAAAAGATGCTATATCTGGTAACCTTCAGTGAACTGCCCTGTTAGCTTAGTAGACCAACAGCTTGAGTTAAAAGATATACAGTTAAAAGACATTTAATACATCATACGTGTTCTTTTAACATCTATTGAATATTTGAATAGTTTTACTTAAAATACAATCCAAAAGTTTGTCAAGAAACTCATTTATCCACATAGGTAGATTCCAATAGAATATCACTGGCTTTATTTCAAAAACATACCAATAGTGATACCACTACTACTACAAATAATGATAATTATTGTGTGATTTGTGTTGTTTATTTTTAGCATTTTTAGCATTGCCTTTTTATTTATTGGTCTAAAGTTATTAAAACCTTTACTCTACTTTGTTCAACATATTTACATGATGAATGAAAAAATAATCTTCCTTGAATATTAATTAAAACAAAAATCTGCTACAACATAACATGTTCATGTGTGTTTCAGTGATGAGGTATGGTTATTTACCTTCCTCTTAGGCTTATTATAAAAGGTTTTATATGTACTGATATTACTTTGATACAATATGATAATGGAAAACTGAGAGAGACGCCATCCTCGATGTAAAAAGGGATGAATGATAGTAATAAATCTTTAGCTCTCACTGGTAAACAGTAGAAATAAAATTGTATAGTGAGCTGGTTTTAAGCATAATGTTGTTCAACACTGCCATCTGCTGACATTTGGGGAGTACTTCAACAGGGAGAGTAAGACGTCTCTACAGTCATGGCCAAAAGTTTTGAGAATGACACAAATATTACATTTTCAAAGTCTGCTGCTTCAGAGTTTTTAAATCAGGTGTTTCTATGTTATAATGAAATCCAATTAGAAGCATTTCATCAGTTTCAAAAGCTTTTGAGAATTACACATAATTCATGCAATAAGTCAATATTTGCAGTGCTGACCCTTCTTTTTCAAGACCTCTGCAATTCTCCCTGGCATGCTGTTAATCAATTTCTGGACTAAATCCTGACTGATGGCAGTCCATTCCTGCATAGTCAATGCTTGGAATTTGTGGGTTTTTGATTGTCCACCGCCTCTTGAGGATTGACCCAAAATCTTAATGTTTTGTTCCCCGAGCCATTTCGTTATGACTTTTGCTTTATGGCGCCCCAAACAATCGGAAAGGGGATTCATCAGAGAAAATGACTTTACCCCAGTCCTCAGCAGTCCAGTCCCTGTACCTTCTGCAGAATACCAGTCTGTCCGTAATGTTTTTACTGGAGAGAAGTGGCTTCTTTGCTGCCCTCCTTGACACCAGGCCTTCCTCCAAAAGTCTTCACCTCACTGTGCATGCAGATGCCCTCTCACCTGCCTGCTACCATTCCTTAACAACTTCTGCACTGGTGGCGTCCCGATCTCGCAGCTGAAACACCTTCAGGAGACGGTCCTGGCACTTGCTGGACTTTCTTGGGCGCCCTGGAGCCTGTTTGGCAACAATTGAACCTCTCTTCTTGAAGTTCTTGATAATTCGATAGACGGTTGACTGAGGTGCAATCTTACTCGCTGCCATAAACTTCCCTGTTAGGCCCTTTTTGTGCAAGGCAATGATGGCTGCACGTGTTTCCTTGCAGGTAACTATGGCTAAAAGATGCACCATCTTCCTTTTAAAGTGTCCAGCCACTCAATCATGACAGATTGATCTCCAGCTTTGTCCTCATCATCACCCACACCTGTGTTAATGTGTGTGACACTTGTGTGTCATTGTAATCATGTTAGCTGGTGTTTGAGGCAGAGCAGTTTGAGGCTGGGCTGAAATGCAGTGGAAATGTGTTTTTGGTGATAAAGTTTATTTTCAAGGCAAAGACAGACTTTACAATTAATTGCAGTTGAGCTGATCACTCCTCATTTCATTCTGGAGTATATGCAAATTGCCATGATAGAAACTGAAAGAGCAGACTTTGTGAAAATGTCATATTTGTGTCATTCTCAAAACTTTTGGCCATGACTGTAGTATACACACTTGTTTGGTTCTCTTGAAATGTAGTTTTATATGCTAGTTTTCCTTTTAGAACTGATTACTTTGATTTAGATTGATTTTTTTTCTCTCTTTGTTATTTCTGTTTATAGAGCGTGAGCTTTTTGTTCTTAAGGGTCTTGAAGACCTTGATATCCAAGAAGATCAGAATGCTGTGTTTGTTTGTGAAATCTCTGTGGAGGACATACCAGGAGAATGGTACAAAAATGGAGAGCAGATTCAACCCACGAGCACCATCAAGATCCGCCAGGAAGGTAAGTTTATTAGGTTTGTCTTGTTTTTTTATTAATAATATAATATATAATATACTCTATGAAAAAACAAGTCCTGTATACAAATAAATCTGTAATTGTATCCATGAAATTCTGAAAGAAAAGTTTAGATTTGCATGTTTTAAAGTGAAAATTTTAGTGAAACTGAGAAAATTTATTATCAGGCACTAAAACATGGCCAAAATATCTTCACAATTGAAAATGTATTTGTTTTTCACAACTTTTTTCTTTTTAGGAACAAAACATTTTCTTCTCATGTGCAACGTGCGACCAGAGGACTCTGGAGAGATCAAGTTTGTTGCAAGACATGTTGAATCTGTTGCTTACCTGGAGGTGGAAGGTATTAAAATAATCAAACTAGACTGGACAAAATTATGAAAACATCATGTTAAATAATCATATTATTTAATATTGAATTGGTCCTCCCTTGGCAGCAAAAACTCTTTTACCATGTAGAGATCTACCTTTTCCCCTTCTATATTCTTCCCTCACTGCTGACGAAAACTCCCAGATACTTAAAATCCTCCACTTAGAGCAACTCCTCACCCCAAACCTGGAGAAGACACTCCATCTTTTTCCTAATGAGAACCTGGGCCTCTGTTTTGGAGGTGCTGATTCTCATTCTCACCACTTTACACTCATCTGTGAACTAATCCAGTACTAGCTGAAGATTGTGACCCAATAAACTGAACAGGAGCTAATCATGCACAAAAAGCTAAGATGAAAACCTTGAGGGCACCAAAGCAGAACTCATCTGTCCCTAACTGTGCTGAGAAATTCTGTCCCTGAAAGTTATGAACACAATCTGTGACAAAGGGTAGTCCTGAGTCCAACTCCCATCCAAAACTACTACCGCTCTCCCAGGGTTGCCTTTCGCCTTTATTAACAAACGCTTGTCGGAAACCATTATTTTCGGATCGTGTCTCCTCAGCCACGACGACCCCGTGCCGGCCCTGTAAGAGGACTTCATTCTGTGGTGCAAATCCTTTCCTGACCATTAACGTCGACAAAACCAGGAAATGATCATTGATTTTAGGACCTGAACCACGCTCCCCTGTCCATCACCTGAATGGCATCACCAGCAGAAATCCTTAACACAGTAACAATGTGCTGCAGAATGTAATGGGCCCAGCATCCCTTACTCATGGAGCACCCCCAAAATATCTCAAGGGACACAGTAAAATGTCTTTTCCAAGTCTACAAAATGTAGAATGTGTGATCAAATTCCCATGGACTCTGGCGAGGGACAGAATTGATCCAGGATTCCACCACCAAAAAATGGAACCCAGTCCTTAATCTGAAGTGATGAAGGGAGTTTTAATTTAACCAGAAAGTGCTTTAGTTCTTTTAAAGATGATGCTTGGGGCACTTACATGTGCTCAAAGCAAAGATGCATGATTATGTTAAGATCCAATAACTGTGGGTTTGAACTAGGTCGTCTGTGTGAATCATGGCATAAAAGCCTTGGAAGAAGGTGCCACCAATGACATCTGCAGTATAGCCACCCAAACCATCACAGATGCCTCTCTGTTCTTCACAGTTGGAGCAAGGCAATTGGGGGATTGGGATCAAAGCTCAGTTTTGTTGAATTGTGATAATTAATTTACCTAAATTTCTGAGCAAGCTGTGTGAAAATACATATTCCAGTACATTAAGGGACATTATGTTATGAATAACTTTGTGTTTAAAATTATACAACTTTTTTTTCTCCCTTCAGAGCTTACTGTCGGCATTGTAAAGCCTCTCCAGGATAAGACCGCTCTCGAGAAAAGCCGCGTGATCCTGGATTGTACCGTGTCTAACCCCAGATGCAGTATCCGTTGGTACAAAGGCTGCAACGTAATCCTACCCTCTGAACGCTTTGAGATCTGCAGTGAAGGCTGCTACCGCAAACTGATCATCCAGCAGGTAGCGCTAGACGATGAGGGCACATATAGTGTCCAGGTTGGAGAATACACATGCTCTGCCAAACTGACAGTGGAGGGTAAGAGCCTTTATGATTTCAGTAGTCTTTTGCATTTGTTTTTGTCAGATTCAAAGCCCAGTTCTCCAACATACTTTGCACTGATGCAGCCATTCCATAAATGAAACTCCTACAGGGAAATGGAGTGCAAAATAAAGGTTCAGGTGGCAAAGGCCAAACAAAGGGCATATGATGATTTGTATGCTTGGTTGGACAGCAAGGAAGCAGAGATTGAAATGTATTGACAGATACTAGGAGTGTGACAGGAAGATGGAAAGAAAACTTTGAAGAGCTCATGAATGAGGAAAATGAAAGAGAATGAAAAGTAGAAGAGGTGACTATTGTGGACCAGTAGGTTGGAAAGGTTAGTAAGGCTAAAGTGAGGAAGGCATTGATGAGGATGAAGAGTGGAAGGGCAGTTGGTCCTGGTGATGTACCTGTGGAGGTATGGAAGTGTCCCAGAGAGGTGGCAATAGAGTTTTTGACTGGGACATTCAATAAGATCTTTGTGAGTGAGAGGAGGCCTGAGGAATAGAGGAGAAGTGTGCTGGTGCTGATTTTTAAGAACTAGCTAGATGTGCAGAGTTGTGATAAATACAGAGAAATAAAGTTGATGAGCCACACAATGAAGTTATGGAAAAGATTAGGGGAAGGTAGACGAAAGGCTGAAGTGTGTCACGATTTGGGGCAGAATGGAGGACCCAGGCGCAGGAGTTTCAAAAACAAAATCCATTTAATAAACAAAAGACAAAAACCCAAACTAAACTAAACCAACAAATACCAGAGAAACACACAGAAAATCCAGACATGGGGAAACAGAACAGAAATCCAAACGGGAAAATAAGCAGAACAACCGGCAGGAAAACTCACAGGACGTAGACTATGGAAGACGACGGACCAGCACAGACAGGGGAGATGACAAGACTTAGACAGAGGTCAGCAAATGAAAGGCAGGTGCAGGGAATCAAGGTAACAGGGGAAGGAAGCAAAGCAAAACAACGGAGACAAAACAGACCTTCAAAGTAAAACAGGAAACAGCAGACAAGAAACGGGGAGTGACGACAACTTGACAGACACACACACACCAGGGCTGCCATGGCCGACCCAGGCCATGACAAAGTGAGCATATGTGAACAGCAGTATTGTTTCATGCCAAAGACAAGTATTACAGATACAATATTTGCTTTGAGGATGCTGATAGAGAAGACCAGAGGGAGCTGCATTGTGTCTTTGTAGACTATGAGTAAAGCCTATGACAGGTTGCCAAGAGATGAGCTATGGTATTGTATGAGGAAGTCTTAGAGTCGCAGAGAAGTATGTTAGAGTGGTGCGGGACATGTAGATAGCTGTAAGACAATGGTGAGGTGTGCTGTGGTGTAATAGACGAGTTCAAGGTGGAGGTGGGACTGCATCAAGGATCAGCTCTGAGTCCTTCTTGTTTGGTGTGGTGATGGACAGACTGACAGATAAGATTAGACAGGAATCTCCATGGACTATGATGTTTGAGATGACATGGTGATCTGTAGTGAGAGCAGGGAACAGGTGGAGGAAAAGCTTGAGAGGTAGTGGTATGCCCTGGAAAGGAGAGGAATGAAGATTAGCCGCAGCAAGATGGAATATGTGTTTGAATGAGAGGAACCCAAGTGGTACGGTGAGGCTACAGGGAGCAGAGATGAAGAAGGTGGAGGATATTAAGTATTTTGGGTCAACAGTCCAGAGCAATGGAGAGTGTGGAAAAGAGGTGAAGAAGCGTGTGCAAGGAGGTTGGAATGGGTGGAGAAAAGTGTCAGGTGTGATAAAAGAGTTTAAGCACGAATGAAAGGAAAGGTGGTGAGGCCTGCAATGTTATATGGTTTAGAGACTGTGGCACTGAGGAAAAGACAGAGTTGAAGGTAGCAGAGGTTAAGATGGTGAGGATAAATAGGATCAGGAATAAATACATCAAAGGGACAGCACATGTTAAATGTTCTGAAGAGAAAGTCAGAGAGGCCAGACTGAGATGGTTTGGACATGTACAAAGAGGAGGGATAGTGAATATAGATGAATGATGAGGTTGAAACTTCCAGGCAGGAGGCCTCGAGGAAGACCAAAGAGGAGATTTACAGATGCAGTGAAAGAGGACATGAAGTTTGTTGGTGTGAGAGAAGAGGATTCAGAGGATAGAGTTAGAAGGAGCCAGATGATTCGCTGTGGTGACCCCTGAAGGGAAAAGAAGTCAAACTCATTAATTGCAGTACTTGGTCAGGATAAGCATACTTCGAGAAACTATAAAATGAGACCTACATGTCTGTTTTCCTTTCAGATCTGCACTTCCTCTGAATTACAGTAACAGTTTTGTCATCATTTTTATGTACCTAAAAAGTAAAAACAAACATGATTGTTTATATCCTCCAAACAGTTAACTTGTATTTACAGCACTTGCAATAGATTGTAATTACAGGCCTCATAATCCTCTCAGTACACCAACTCTGTCATTATGAGCAGTGTCTTACATGCATTTACATGCCAGAAATGGCATGTAAATATCAATGGGCCTAGGCCTAGGGTTTAGAGAAAGTACTTTAAATCAATTTATCTATCTCAGTATTCTTTTTTTTAAACCTGTAATTATCATTCTGTGGTTTGTTCCTCTTTGTCTAACTTTTTTCTGACTTTCTCTTAATTTAATGTACAGCCAACCTTTTAAAAATTACACGTGGTTGAAATGTGTTTAAAAACAAACCAAAAACAATCATAGCTAATGTCTCTCTTTCGCTTTCCTTCGCTTACCCAGCCCAGTCTTTGCAGATGGTCCGAGAGCTGAAAGACATCGAGGTCATGGCCAACGAAGACGCCTGCTTTGAATGCGAGGTTTCAGTCCCCGTCCTCAAATCCCCAGTGTGGAGTCTGAATGGAGAGCCCTTGCAGGCGAGTTCTCGGGTGCGTCTGGAGAAGATGGGCACAGTCCACAGGCTGACCCTCAGGCAAACATCCCCGAACATGAGCGGACTGGTGGAGTTTACGTCTGGGAAAGCAAAAAGCAAAGCCCAGCTTCAAGTCGTGGGTAAGTTGATGAACCGGGGATAGGGGTGGTGTGTGTGTCGGGGGGGGTCTTTTTTTTTTCTTTGCTGTTTTCTGGCTATATATGCATTCGCAGTACTATGCAGGGATTATTTATAATCAGTGCATAACAGAGAAGTTATGATAGTCATGGATAAATGAAACGAAAATTACCATAGTATGATAATTGGAGTCATTTGCAAATCATCAAATAGCTTTTTTTTTTTAATCAGATGCATCAGCTGAAAAAAAAGACAATTTTTCTCAAAGGCTTCAAAAATAAAAGCAAATTTCACTGGCTACTTTGTCCTTTTTTCACAAGTTGAAATCATTTCCTGATTCCTGAGATCTTCACGTGCTATTGTTGACATATCTGAGATAGCCCGCAAAACATGCCTTCATTTATTTTATTTCATTTATTTATTTTTTTTTTTTTTTTTTTTTTTGGGGGGGGGGGGGGGGGGGGGGGTTTGGTTTTTTTAAGGAGTGAAGTTAGCCACTTACCTGATTTAAGGTCTGGTATTGTAATTCAAACATTAACCACTAGGTGGAGATAATAGCCAAGTCTTGAGATTTCCCTGTTTGACAGTAAAAAGTAAAGTAAAGTCTGTGTGATAGTGGATTCCGAAGAAGCATATGAAAATTGTTTAATAGAGAAATTCTGAGATTATCCGATTAATGTGATTTAGTAACATAGCAAATGTAAACAAATAACCAAACAAAAACAAGCTTCAGATTTGTTCTGAATTGTCCAGGTGACCTGTTGAAATGTGTTGCAGGACTTGGCATTAGACATGTAGTACATAGCAATGAATACATTAAATGCTTAAGCTCCCAGGGTGCCACATTCTGTAAATAATATAGGGTGTTTATAGTCCTACTCTATCAATGAGTATGTAGGTCAAGCAACATAGAGCACATACACAGAGCCTTCTGTGCAGGAGACTAAACTATTTTTAGCTTTATTATGTTGGCTTTGGACTAAACAGAGTTCAGTTCAATCTTCTGACCTAGTTTGTGAACCTGTCGTAAATTCACTTGCCTTAAACACAGGCTGTTGTGCAGCAGCACCAGGACCCATAAAGAGAAAGCGTGACAAGAGCTGAGATACAAGTGATGATATATAGAACATAGGTTGGTTGCGATGCAGAATGACACTGGAAAGAAAGGTCGTAAGTTCAACAAGGTGCAAATAACAGTACTGTTTTAACAAAATTTAAATATACCAATCCTTGTTTTTTATTTATTTATTTTTTTTTGTTCAAACATTTTGGAAAAGAATAAAGCTCACTTCTTTCCTTTCTCTAATCTGACTTCTCAAACTTCACAGGTGATTCCTGAACAGAATCCCTCATCTGCCATCACCCACCTGTCATGGATGCTTTCAGGCTTTAGCATGGACATTGCTCCATATTTACACAATGTCTATAAAAGCAGGCTTAAACAGGGTTTTCAAAGATTTTCATGCAGTGTATGCAACTGTCTCATAGACTGCTGTGCTTTTGTATGAAATTTGTCATAGCATGTGAAAGGATTTCAAAAGGATTCCTCTGTCATGATACAAACTGCAGTTTCAGTGTAAATATCGTCCCCATGATGAAGTGATCCGTATGTAACTGGATTTTGACGCTTAAGCTGAATGTATATTTGTGCCAGTAAATGCCTGATAGAGATACTGTGAAAATATGTCCAAGAGTTTGAATACAATATATTTGTCATTTCTGTAATGTGAGATTTTGATGAATGCAATGTTGGAAAACAAAAAAAAAAACTCACTTAATCACTTAAGTTCATTTACAATGATTTTAAAAAAGTTGGTACCCCCTCTTCTAATCTTATATTTTTGTTTGTTTTTAATGTGTGTGTGTGTGTGTGTGTGTGTGTGTCTAATATCAACATTAAGTCATTTGATCGTAGTAGGTCTCAACAAATACAAACAACACATAACTTTTTTTCACTGTGCCATAATTCATCTAACAAAAACAGAGCCAAAAAGAAAAACAATACAAAGTACCCCTATTATTCAGTTGCTTGTAGATCCACCTTTGGAAGCAGTAACTTGAAGTAGTCGTTTCCTGTATGACTTCTTCAGTCTCTTACATCGTTGTGGAGGCCCATTCTTCTTTACAACGTTGCTTCAGTTTATTGAGGTTTTGGATTACGTAGCTATGCACAACTCTCTTAAGATTCTGTTGTAACATTTCAGAATAGTTTAAGGTCTGGACTTTGAGTAGACCACTGCAAAACCTAATTCTTTTTTTTTTCCAGTCATTCTGATACAGATTTTCTGGCGTGATTCCTTGCCTCTTGCATGACAAACTTTAACTGACAGATGGTACCAAGCTTGCTGCTAAGAGTTCATAATCAAATCGGTGGGTGCAAGGTACCCAGGTTCTGTGGCCACAAAAGAATATCAAATAATCACCCCTCCACCATGAGGTGGTTCTGCTGAAATCCTGGGTTTGGTTTTCACCCAACATGGTGGTGGCCATTAAGGCCAAATAACTCCTCTGTGGTCCACTATGATCTGTCCATAGGACATTGGTCAAGAGGTCTCGTGAAGCTCTTACTGCTCTCAGAGGCAGAACCTCTTTATTTAACACTTGGAACACTTAGGCCTTTAAATACCACTAAATTAACTCTAGCCATCCTGTTTAGCACAATGAACACCCAGCCTTTTCTTTATTCTGAAGCTGACTGGCTGCTGCTGTCACCAGTCTCTTCAGTCCTTATTCTAGATCCTTTCTTCTCACAAAACTGCAGGACTTTGAGCAATCTGCATCAGATGCCGGCGGGCAAAATCCTGATTGATATAGAAATGCCCATATCAAAATATGTCCAGCTCTGCCATGATGCGCCTGAATCTATAGAGATTGAAGAATCCCTTTCCAAAGATGACAACCAGAAGAACTACCCCGACGGGATGTGTACTGCAGGAGTGGTGCATGTCTGGGCGGGTTGGCAATTCTCCCCAGGATGTCAGCACCTCAAAGATGTTGAGAAGCAACTCTTCTCAACATCTTTCCCTCTGCGACTCAAGTGATGATGATCATTGATCTCATGTTTTTTTTCTCTAAGTGACTTCAGTTAATTAATCATTGTGATTTGCTTTTGTAGCTGCCTTTTTTCAGAGCTTTTCACAATTTTATAGTAGATGACTGCATCGGCATAACTAATCCGCCCATAAACGGCTTCCTTAGCATGAGCACCCAGCGCTTCCTTGATTTGCCTTGTTCCTGGATGAATGCTCTGATGAATTGTGGTACTTATGTGTGTGTCACATGTGGCCCAAGACTTTCATTGTTTATTTAAGTTACCACACCTTGTGGTCACAACATTCTAAACGCTCAGCTGTGATTCAGACTTGACACATTTCAAAGGATTATCACCATTCTTACTAGGTGGGCTACCAGGTTGCAAGCTGTCCTCACTTCAACGTATTGGAGACATTCGGACCACCTTTGTGCCAAATTTGTGGGTTCTGCCCTCCGTGTCAAAGGGATATCAGTCATGCTTCTGTTTTTTTTTAGACACAAGATATTTTCCCCTGGTACTCCTAAGCAAACTGTACTTGTTCAACCTGATTCGAATTGTGTTGTCATGGATTTTAACATTTAACATTCTCAGTGAGGGCTTTGATATATTTCTCTGAGCAGTGTACGGTCTCACCTTGGGTAACATTTGCGATGACATCCACTCCTCGGAAGATTGGCAACTATCCTGAATGCTTTCCTCTTATGAATAATCTTTCTCGCCGCAAAATGTTTTTCTCCGAATTGTTTGAAAATGCCTTTAAGCCTTTCCAGACTCATATGCAGCAACAAGACAATCGCTTATGTCTTTCCCTCTTGGCACTGTGTTAATGCGCATCAAAATGCTCATAACCAGCAAAGTGCTAAAGTATCTGCACACCTGCTGATGATAAAGTCATCATTGGCTGATGATTAGCTAACCCTGAGTGCAACTTACCCTCTTAAATATGGAAACAGTAAGAGGGTACTTAGTATTGTTCAAATTACACTTTTTTTTTGTCATTTTAGAAAATAAATGATGGCACAGTATGAAAAAAAAAATTTTGTTGCTTGTGCAAGGTGTTTGCCTGATACTACCTACCACGAACTACAGACGATTACTTTTTTTTATACATAAAACATGAATTAAAAGAAGAGGTACTAACTTTTACCCATGAGTGTTTAAACATGACATGAACTTGTTCAAGATGCTTTCACACTAAATGTGTTTGTGATATTAGACATATGATATATTTTCCAGTTAAAAGATGGGGTTTTTTTTTTCTGTTGTAGAGCCTCAAAACCAGAAGTGACATACAAACTCTTCATGAGCAATTTCTATAGATCTTTTCTTAACCTTTCACTCAGTGCAGATTTAACATATATCAGTGTGGTTTTGTGTGGCTGTTGTGACCGATGTAGATCCAAAACATATGACATATTGCTCCTTCAAAAAAAAAAAAAAACAAACAAAAAAGAAATAATAGAACATGAAGTTTCACAATTTACCCTTGGGGGTATTAATATATTTTTTTCTTTTTTTATGTTTGGATAAAACATGTAAATGAAGAAAGATCTGTCTTGCAGTGAAGGGCTTGTAATGTAAATACGTTGGGCCAAAAATTAGGTCAATCAATGCAACGTGAAGCAAAAATAAATATTCTGTCAACTTGATTAATAATGAGCGCATGGTAGATTAAAATGCTTGTTGAGTGTATGTTTGCTGAGTACAATAGGATAGTTGTTTTCTTATGAAATCTGTTCCATATTCCATATTTTTTTTTTTCCATTTGTCTTGTTTCAGGCTCTCCCATGTTGTGAAATCAAGTACCGTTGTGAAATCAAGTACCGTTGTGAAATATGACCTGTTTCAATAAAACATGCTTTATTTAAGCAGGGGAAAAAGATGTTGTTTTGTTTTTGTTGTTTTTAGTTTTAAGATTAATCAGCAGTGACTTCACTTGTTTGAGCCAGGCATCTTTACTGGAGTCTCAGTGCTAACACACTCATTACATACAGTAAAAAAGTTAAATCATCTTTCAAGATAAGTTGTGTGGCCTTTTACATTTTGTAAATAAACATATATTTTTAAAATCAAACCACTACAAACACTTATCTTGACTCAAATTCAAATTTAAACCCAGATGGACATATACATTTATACTCTCGCTCCAGTCTGAGGCCCAGTACATTTGGACATGAGCCTTACAACTCTGCTTTCTGACCAAATATAGATCTCTATAACACCATACACTCAACTTTACAATCATAAATGAAAAAAAAAAAAACAACTCAAATTCAACATTAAAAATGTGTGCCTAAAACAAAATATGTCAAAGACACCATCTAAGGTTACATCCTCCTTTGCCACCATATAACACTTACATTATTGATAAATCTCACACTGAACTGGCTAACTAATGAGTCAAAGCATGAGATAACTTTTAAAATAATAAAATTACAAACAAATCAAAATGATCATCTAAAATCCTGATATGCTGTATTTACAGAAACAATCTCACCCTCCCTGTGTGTGAAAGGTCCAGTCAGAGAGGTTTGTAAAGAGTTGCTTGTCAGAGATCCTGACTTAGTCTTACAAGATACATTTGAGTGTTTTCAGAAATTAAAAAGACAAGAGTCATTATATTTGTTGCAAGACTGTGCATACAAGCTCAAAAAGGTTTTTCTGAAAGTGGTTGACAGTAATTTAGAGTAATATACAGTAATATAGAGCTTTAATGCTCATATCTATCACAATGCAGGGAGTCAGGATTACATTTGGTGACAACAGATTGCTGGGTATGGCTTCCCATAATAATTTTTCTTGTTGCTTTTAATTGTCAAATGCTGCAGCTGGCATTTTTTGAAAAGTACACAGTAAATGCAGCACCAGTAATTTGCCTTTTAAGATGACATTTCCAGATATCCATGGTTACTTACTGCAGCTTGCTTCCTGCAGTGTAATGTCTCTGCTACATCCTGAGAGACAAACATTCTGAGCTCAGAAATTATGTTTTTTTTTCTCTTTTTTTAAATGAGCGCATACAATATTTATTTAGAAAAAAAGTTTTAAAAAAAAAGACCATTTAGACCGTTTTCGATGCCACACACAACACGACAAGTCTGGACTGATTTTGCCAAAATGTTTTACATTATTGGCTGGAGCCTAAGAAAGAGCAAGGCATCAGGTGAGCACTGAGGATGGAACTCCTGAGAGGAAATTCAGTAAGGGGGGACAGGTACCTACTTTTTCCATTAAAAAAGCTTTTTACCCACCTTCAGCTCTTACGCTACAACAATCTCTGCTACTCATGAGAGCCTAATCCATTTCTTCATCTTCTTTTTCATTTGGGTTTCAAACAGGTCATACCACAGCTTCCAAAGTTTGTTTCCTCCCTTGGACCATTTTTTAATAATCAACTTGTGCTTTGAGCGGGCTTACGCCTCATTTCCCATATAAAACATGGTTTTTGAGACCAGTCGGAAGACCAAGTCACTGTCAAATCATGTACTGTGACCCTTCATCTGTGACTGGTCACATAATGTGAACAGCCACATGACTAAAAGACTCCTGATTACCAAAGAAAGAGTCCTGTAATCTGTAACAGGTCGGCAATCTGCTAACTCTTGCCACTTTCACACAGCAATGGAGACATAAAAACACACTGGAGATCCCCTTTTCAATCCACCCCCTCTGTCCAGCTATGAATTAATGGTGATTCGATTAAGAAGCATTATTGCTTCACCGGTTTATGCTTTAACAAAGCATTACAGTGTTGCCGAGTCTGAAGATGGTCCCTTTCTTCTACTTAGTGATCCACAGCAACAAGTCCCTAAAGTCTCTGCTTTATTGAATCCACGCTGAAGAAACAGCACTAAAAAAATAATGCTTCTTCCTCATTGTTCCCAAAAGTCACCCATGGTATCGGTAGCCTCAGTTTTCCCACCGCTGCTGGTATTTGGGGTGCTACCATGGCTGCAGGAGGGAGACCCAGCTGGCTTCAGTAGGAGGAAGACAATGGTCAAGCTTCAGATGGTGGAGCCTCCAACAGGCTGCCAAGCAAGGCAACCTGATGACAATACGGCCAGGCCAGCCATCCTCTACCTCTCCAACTACTGGGGCCAAAAATCAGGGGTTATTTTAGCATTTATTCAGCCAGGTTTAAAGTTTGCTTGTAACTTGTCAAGGCATTCTAACAGTGGACCTGAACGCCACTCTCATTCCACAACTAACTGATTTTATCCTTTGAGTGAAGCATGCTGCAATCCTTGTGCCAACATTACACCTTTCTGCAATGAAATTCACACTATTCATTTATCCCCCATTACACCTCTGTTTCTATCTCCCAAGGTCAGACAAAGAGGTGGAATAGGTGTTTCCATTTGATTCACACAGCACAACAGGGCATAATCAAGGCACTACAGAGGCAGGCCAACTGGCTGTGTCATTCACATTTTTGAAAGTTGTGTAGTCTGAAACCAGCTTTTGTCATTAGTTTGTCTCAGGCCACCTTCCAGAAAACAACTGATAAGTCTACTAACAGTTGTTTTTTTAGGCACACCAACAATTTAGCATCATGTTGCGCAAGTGTACAGAGAGAGTTTAGCACAGCAAATGCCTATTCCTTTTCTAATGTCGGATAGATTTTTTTCTTAGTCAGATAGCGGCATTCTTTGCCTTAAAAAAAAAAATAGACTTTTCTAAATATAATGTATGTGCTTGAAAAATGCATTTTTTTTGTGCTCAGAATGTTTTGTTGCTTTTTCAGGATTAAACTACATATATTATGCCAAAGGATTAAAAGGAACACTCTTGCATGATGTGTTATTTTCTGTGTGAAAGCATTAAACAGTGCTGCTGAGGAAATGCTACTTTACATCAACATTAAAATGATTAATTGCAGTTTATTTGTAAAAGGCTATTTGTAGAGGGCTGAGCAACTGTTCACACAGTCTAGCGTCGCAGCACTCTCACAAAGGTCACTGCTGCCACATAACAACACACTCGCTGCACCACAGAAGATATCTGCAGATCTACAGAGGTCTTGCAATCTCATGTGAAGATGAATGGATTTGTCAATTAAGGTTTCAGAATAGGATTTTTTTTTCTTTTTCTTTTTTTTGCAGTGTGGTCCTTATAGTGGAAGCACCGTGGAGCCTGTGGCTCACCAGCCTCCATGGCCCCATGACGAGAGTCGCTGGTGATTATCTTCATCCACATATTTCCTTCCTTGGTTAGCTGGAAGTCATCTGCTCTTTGAGAATATCATAGATGTTGTCAGCTTTGCTAAGTCTCTCAAAGAAGGGGATAAGATCGAGGAGCTCTGTGTCTGACGTGTCATTAAACCAGGACACTACAGGAACCTGCAGATTTAAAACAGTAGCATATTGATATATTGATATTTCTAATCATGCACAAACTAGATATTTCAGTGCAATTTAGATAAAACATAAATGGCATACCGCATTTTCAGGGTGGAAGATGTAAGAGGCTGGGGAGTTGTCAATGATGATAACCCTGTTGAGATCTCGTCCTAAACGGCTCAGGTCTTTCACGTAGTTCCCTTTGTGGTAGACACATGCTTCTCGGAAGAGACGGCTGCTGAAGGCTCCACATATATCCAACAGGTCCGACACAGGATCTGCATACTAAATTGACAGGAAATAAAGGGCTGTTAAGCTGCTAAATGTTACATTCTTGACCAACATGTTATTAATGGGGCAAACTGCACTGATGTTTAGCATGTGGCTAACCGTTGTGACATGCAATCATTGTTCAGTACAATTTCAATATTCAAACTTTGAAGTCTGCATAGCTAACATGGTATAAGTAGTTTTATTTATTTTTTCTTGGAATTTCACACTTTCTAGTAAAATATTTAATAAAATATCATGTAGGCTAATTTTGTTTGGAATTTAATGGACGAAAAGTCAGATCCTGGTGGTAACATGGTGGTAATTTGGGTAAAGCATTCATTTGCAGTAATGACAACAGTGCTCATACATTGGAACAACACTCATTCACATGCTACACATCTAAGTATAAAGTGTACTTAGCACACTGTGTTCGAGTATATATACACTAATGCATGCCATTTGGAACCCAGCCAATGTCTCCTTCTTTTCATGATATTAAAGTGAAACCATCCTCATTTTGACAAAAAAAAAAAAAGTTACAAACAAGTGTTTGCGACCATTTCTGCTACCTCAACAAGATGGCAATCATTGAGGGTGTGAAGTGTCCAGGTTTCTACATTCATTTTTTTGACCACTATGACTGCATCATGCAGTTATTTACCATGTATGGTGTGATGACAGAATTGTCAGTATGAACACAATCGTATGCCATCAACATAGCAAGTGTAAGTGCACGAGTGCACACTATGAAACACAGCTCATGTCCCAGCTAAGCTAAGCTAAGCAACATGAGCTTGGCCCTCAGTGTCTATAGTGTGTAGGGCAGTTACAGAACAACCACAAACATTCACAGTGTCGCCTGAGGGTGCTGTCACAAAACAGAAACCTAATATGTCTGTGTATGTGTTTGTGTGTGTCGTGATTTATTAATGTCTGAACAGAAGCTGTGCAGAGCTAAATTAAGGTTAATACAATCTAAGCTAAGTGCCAGAGGGTAAAATGTCTGCAACTGCCTGACAGGTACAATGAACATATCTTTAAGAAGAAAGCCGCCCATTATAAAAATGTAAAAATTAACATGGGGTTACAGTAATCCTAAACCCTATGCTTTTAAACAGCAGGTACCACTTTGCACTTCAAATATGGAGGGACACGTTTCCAGGAGCAATGTTCTGTCCAGTCAACAGTGTGCTGACAAAATGCCATAGCAGTGATTGAAAACAGACCTTGGATAAGCTTGCGGTGAACAGAACACACTCAAACAATTCTCCCATCCTCTTAAGGAATTCATCAACGTGGGGCCTCTTTAGTACATGGACCTGGGTGGGGAAACAAAAAACACAATGGCATAATAAATCCCTGGGAAACACAAGCTAATTCAGGCAACCTCATTTGAACATACAGCCCCTGTATATGGTAGTTTCTCTACACTTATCTGTGCTAATTCACTAATTTTAAGATCAATCAGAGTTATCATGGCATACCAAAAAAACTACATCATCTGGTCCTCACAAAGTCTTTAAAAATTAGGTGAATCCACCTTCAGAGGAACTATAATACATTAATTATTACACTGAGACATAATTCAAATGTTGTTAGGATTTAAGATAGCAAATAGTTGTCAGGTGCTGCTTATGTACTTGATGAATGGGTTATCAGAAAATGTGAGAACCTGTATAAGAGCAGACGTTTTGGCACCTTGCCAGTTTGGAGCATTTAGATGTGTATTAACATAATTCTAAGAGGGAAAGACATAAGCAATGTTTTCAGAGAAGCAATTTTTCCTGTACATCAATCTGGAAAAGGTAATTAAACTATTTCCAATAAGGAATAATTAGGAATTCACGCCAGCAGAGAGCTAAAATCACTCCAATGGGTCCTGGGTCTACCCAGGGGCCTCCTCGTAATGGGGCATCCCTGGAACACCACTCAAGAGAGGCGTCCAGGGGGCATGCTCACCAGGTACCCAAACCACCTCAAATGGCTCCTCTCGATGTTGATAAGCAGCGACTCTACACTGGACATCCCAGTAGTGTATTTATATAATTGTTTAAATAGATTAATTTAGCACTTTCAGGCATCTGGAAGTTGTAACCAAGAATGAACCACAATTGTCTTCCTGATATCTTGGCTAATTTCTTTGATTTTCCCATAATCTCACAAAAGGAAGCAGTGTGTTTGAGTTATGCCTTAAAATACATCCACAACTGTGTTTCCAGTTAACTTGGATGTTGTGTAATTAACCTTCCTAACCCTCATAAATTCATAACCCTCCAAAGCCATGACATCATTATCTGTGCTTTCCCACAATTGTTTAAAGTTATAGTAATCTTAGTGTATGTAAACTTTTGACTTTGAAGAAAGTAATAAAAAAATCTCTAAAACCATTCTCTCTTATTATTCTGGCATTTAGCAAACAAAAATAATTTTGGTAATCCTAAAAAACAGGAAAACTTTAGTCTGATTTAATGTAAGACAGTGAGAAAAAAAAAGGTTTTGAAGCTTGAAGCTGTTGATAATAAAGTTGACTATATAAGTTACTGAATCATGGACATATTTAGGTTTTGTTAAATAAATAACGACACAGTGTACTGTCATGTTTAATTGAACATCTGACTAATTGACCTTTTTTTTTTAATTTATTTTTTATCCACAGTAGGAACCAAATGACAAACTGTGTCACTTTTCTTTACTCCATTCATGATTCTTTGTATGTACTTCCACCAAGACGCTGGCAGCCTTGTTTCTGAACCAAGTCATCCCGAATAGGCTTTCCCCACTTTCACAAGCCTATCCTGGATTACTTGAAACAGACCCAGGCCCTTTGGACAACAAAGCTCCTCTGTCTTCTGGAAGCTCGAACACAACAGTAAGCTAGGTGTTTAAAGCCTACATGGAAAAAATCACTGCCATTCCCACTGCACTCCAATGAGCAGGGTATAATGAGCAATGCCTGAGATTGATGGCCTATGGTTTCTGAGAAGACTGCCAGGCTCTTCTCATTTCGTCAGGCTACTGAAATAGCCACCTGCTGCTTGGAGTCATCAACAGAGAGGGCTGCAGCTCTGTCAGACACCCAAAACTTCAAGTTCATATATTTTATGTTGGAGAGTTTATACAGTTCATAAAGAATGTATACATAAACCAACACAGATTTTGGTTTCTGGTGTATTATGGGTGCAATAGAATAATGGAGACTGCACCTAAAATGGGGCCCTGAATAAAATGCACTTTATTTCTCTTTTTTTCGTCTTTTTGTCTACCAAACTGATATATGGCTGCTTCAGTTATTTCACATTGCATCATAGCATTGTATTAGTAAATAGGCACTTAAAGATTACAAGCACCTACCTCGTGATCTGTCCCTTCTATTTCCACTGGAATGATAAAATCTGCATTGTTGACTGGCTGTTGAAAGAAAACACAAACAATTTATTAAATAATACCTCTGAAAAAAACCCTTTCTGCTGTGTTATTGAAGACATAGAAATGCTACTTTAACTCGGTGTAAACATGTAACGCAAGAAAAAATCTGACTCCAGCCATCGTAGTCCTTAAAAGTAAAGGCTTAAAAAGGCAAGAGAATATCTGATTTATTGAGGGAGTTCTCAACATCTGAAATATGCTTCTCAAATGTTAGTATCATTAGAAGCGTGTTCTATATAAGTTTTATGGCCTATGAGGTAGTATAAGCAAGAATGAGTTTAACAGCAGTCATAAATAGAAAGTCTCAATATCCATTCTTAATCAAGGCATGGTGTTTTTCAAGTTGTATGCTACTTTATGTCAAATTTGATTGATTGAAGTTCTGCACTAACTACTTAAATGATTTTGACTCTTTATTTGTGGAAGAAATTGATTTTTTTTGTTCATATTTATTCATTGTCTTACTTGAAAAAGTAAACTGGAAAAACAGTCAAAGCAAAACCAGTCCTCATTGCTTTTTTGGAATACCTTTTTAGACATCTCTACGCCTGGCAAATATAATCATCTGTCAAGTCAAAACATATAACTGGACTGATAATGATAGATCTAAAAGACAAGCAGTTTTCTTAAGATGGATCATAAAATGGAAAAAAAAAAAGTTAAGTTCTGCCTGTAGGCTACGTTGTGTTGCCATTTATTTGAAAATATCAGTAAAAATATGTATTTTCTATATTATGATGAAACTGAACCTTTGAATCTAAGAGATATAATAAGTTGTCATATATTATTGGAGGGGTATATAACAGCTCATTCATATCTTGGAATTGGCTGAAAAAGACAATTGTTTTCAAAATGGGCTGGCCATGTCGCATCACCCCTCTTACAGGCCCCCATTCTCAGCCTCCCTTTTTTCTGAATTGACTATAAACAACATATATCTGGTTTGACATGGTCGACCATAACATCTTACTAGACAGGCTGAAAAACTGGGTAGGGCTTTTGGGCACTGCAGTAAATTGGTTTAAGTCCTATCTAAAGGACGGAGTACTTTGTGTCTATAGGTAACTATAAATCTGTGCAAACTAAGGGTGCTTTCAGACCTGTGGCCCATTTGTTTTGTTCCAATTCAGGGGCTGAATCGATACAGTTGTTTCGTTTTTCGTTTGGGGCGTTTGTGTTCACAAGGCAACTGTCTGTAGCAGTTCAAAGCTGTTAACAGATGCTATGCGCGAACCAACTGTTCTCTCATTGGTCAGAAATGAATGCAGAAGGAGTTTCCTCTCCTCCTCGCTCTCTCTTACTCCCCCTCTCTTGGAGGTTGAACCACAGTTATGAGTGAGTGGTGTCGGTTGCTGTGTCGATTATGTTCTCACTGCAAACGAACTGCTCCTGGTCTCGAATGGAAGCGAACCAAGACCACCTCTCCTAGGCGATCTCGGCTCGCTTGTTTTGTCCCGCATCCGAGCGTGATTGCTGTGTTCACATATACCAAATGAACCAATCTTTAGAGGAAAACGCTCCCTGTTTCAGAACAACTGCTCCAAACAGGACAGGTGTGAAAGCACCCTAAAATAACTTGTGTAGTTCCCCAAGGCTCCATCCTGGGACCAATGCTGTTTAACATCTACATGCTCCCACTCACTCAAATTATGAAAAACAACAAAATATATCACTACAACTATGCTGATGACACACAAATCTACATAACCATCTTACCAGGAGACTACAGTCCGATCCAAACACTGACCAGATGTATTGATCAAATTATAGATTTGATGTGTCAGAACTTTCTTCAGTTAAATGAAGACAAAACTGAAATCATTGTTTGTGGAGACAAGGAAGAAAGATTAAAAGTCAACACTCAGCTTTAGAGAGCTAAGTTAGAAACCAAAAACAATGTACGTAGTCATGGACTCAGACCTGAACTTCAGTAGTCATATTAGTTGTCATGAAGTCAGCCTATTATCACTTAAAGAACATATACAAAATTAAAGGACTAAAGTCGCTGCAAGGATTTAGAAAAACATGTCCATGCATTTGTCTTTAGTAGACTAGAGTACTGTAATGCTGTCCTTACGGGTCTCCCTAAAAAGACCATCAGACAGCTGCAGTAAGTCCAGCTGCTCGAGTCCTCACTAACACCAGGAAAGTGGATCATATTACCCCAGTCCTCAGATCTTTACATTGGCTTCCTGTTCGTCAAAGAATTGACTTCACAATCCTGGTGTCAATTTACAAGGCACTGAATGGTTTAGGGCCAAAATAAATTCAGGATCTTCTGGTTCGTTATGAAACCACCAGATCCCTCAGGTCATCAGGGTCAAGTCTACTTTCTGTTTCCAGAGTCAGAACTAAACACGGAGAGGCAGCATCAGTTCTTATGCTACTCACATGTGGAACAAACTCCCAGAAACCTGCAGGTCTGCTGACACTCTCAGCAGTTTTAAATCAGGGTTAAAAACTTTTCTATTTGCCACCTTTAATCAAAACAACTGATAATTAACTTTTATTTCATGCATTTTATCTGAACTCTTCATTTTTGAATTCTTTTTAAATCAAAAACAGTTGATTAACTTTTTGCATTTTATCCTATCTTCTTTTAGGGTTTTAATATTTCATTTTATTTTATTCCATTTATTTCCTTCCTGTTTTTAATGTATTCATTCTGCTTCTGTAATGCTTCTAATGTTTTATGGAAAGCACCTTGAATAGTCTTGTACATAAAATGTGCTATACAAATAAACTTGCCTTGCCTTGTCTTGTCTTATCCACTTGTTTGGCTTGTCAGATCATTTCTGCACAGACAATACTGATCTGTACCTGCCATTCTCATCAGATAATCACACTGCCAAAAATATATTACTTGAAAGGAAGGAAGTTCATCTCCAGCTAAACCTCTTGAAGACAGTTCCCCTTGTTCCCTCAGTTGATCTCTCCTTCAAATTTAATTTGAAGATCACCTTTCAATTATATACTCCAGTGTCTCTCAGACAGTCCATCACAGGGCGACAATGTAGTCATGTAGACAACCATTCACACTCACAGCTACACACCTACACTTATATTCATCCCTACAGGCAATTTAGAACCACCAATTAACCTGACATGCATGTCTCTGGACTGTGGGAGGAAGCCGGGGTACCTGGAGACAACTCACGCAAGCATGCAAACTCCACACAGAAAGGCCCTTACCGAGGTTAAAACCAGGAGCCTTCATGCTGTGAGGCAAACAGTACTCAGCAGTAAGCCACCTTGCTACTTGCGCCACAGACAGTGGTCATTATTTGCACCCCCTACTGCAGTGTTCCTCTAACATATCTCCTGCGCAATAAAACTAGATGGCAATCACTTCTGAACTCCGCTGGCTATACACAGGCTGCATCAGTCCCAATCAAATCACTCATGTTATCTATACAGACATAACCCTGCTATGTGAACCTAATCACAGTTTTTACCCGTTTCTGAAGCGGCAGTGCTGCCATCCACACACACATAAAAGACCCATTTAGCTTTGTCTGGGGCTGCCAAAAGTGCCTTTTATTCCTAAAAGTTCAAAACAGACGTGCACATCATGTAGATGCTTACGAACACTATGAAAACAGAGCAATAGCACCAGAAGTCATGGAGGCAGTATTGAATCAATCAATCAATAAACCAACCATGAAAACCATGATGAAAACAATATATTTAAAAATGTCACCTATGTCACATAAAATATTGGGTTTTATTATCCATTTTGTGCTGTTTAACGCTGGAGTTAAAAAAATAACATGTCTAATCCAAATTACTGCAAAAGTATGTGCTTCCTTCACTGTTCAAGATTGGCGGTATGTAGCTGCAAGATCGCTGACAACAACTCAGAAAGGTATCCAATACACCATTAGCACCCCACACATAAAATATGCATCCTTTACTTAATTTATTTAAATTATCTTAAAACATGAGCCACCCCACAAGCCAGTTTTCCTCAGTCTTTCAGAGGCCATCAATTATTAATTATTTTGTTGCCTAACTCTTCTTGGTGTAATAATGAGTCATAGAAGGAGTAATTAGTTTAAATATGTTGAGCATGGCGAAAACTGAATTTGATTCTGTTTACACATAGCTAATGGAAATATCCAGTGACATCCTTTAGGGACAGTTTGTGACCTGAGAAGGACTAGACGCCTCATGGCATTCATTACATAATTTGTCATGCTAAAGGAGCCCTGACTTTTGGCATCAATAACTTTGTACACTGAATGCTACCTTAAAAGGACCTTAACTGATCAAAAGAAACCTATGTCACTCGAAACAATATGAAATTCAGGGTGTTTCTGAAAATATATTAGGAGACAATTTACAATCAAAAATTTGTGCCTAAATTCTGAACTTCTCCTTTAATCCTTTTGTCCATCTGGTCAAACTGGGTCTTATTATGCAAATACAACCTCAGATGAACAACATATGACTTTTTTTAACTGCTTTACCATTATACAAAAAATTAGGTCAGGAGCATTCAAGTATGTGTTTTAACAAAATTATCAAGAAGGAAAGACATAATTATTTGCCTAGGAGAAACAGCTGTTGTAGCACAACAAACTTAAAGGGGTTATAAAACCACTTCCAAACAGTTAAGAGTTCAACATTCACCAATAAGAACAATTATTCACAAGTGGAAAACATTCAAGACAGTTGTTAGTCTTCCGAGGGCTGGATGTCTCAGCAAATTTGCTCCCAAAGCCAAACCTTGTGATGCTCAGAGAAATACAAAAAACCCCAAGAGCTACATATTGGACCCTACGGGCCTCATTGAGCATGTTAAATGTTAAAGTCCATGACAACACAGTTAGAAGAAGACTGAGGAAAGGTTATGAAGAGAAACCCTTTTCTGTATAAAAAGAACATGGAGGCACGACTGAATTCACAAAACTGCAGCTAAACAAATCACAAGACTCCCAGAGCAATGTGCTATGGACTGATGATATCAAAGTGGAGTTGCTTTGCCTGAATGCCCATGTTTTATGTAGACCAAACACAGTGTTTCATCAAACATCACATACCCACTGTCTACCACAGTGGGGGAGGGTAATGATTGGGGATTGTTGGTTGCTGTAACGGATAAAGTCCTCTGTATACCAGTCAACTCTAAGGTCAAGTGGGAGGCCATGAGTCTGAGAGCTAAATCTTGGTCGAAAGTCAAAGCCCTGCAAGCACACCAGCAAATCCACACCAGAATGGCTGCAATATGAAAGAGGAAAGGGCCAAAATACGTCCACAACCATGTTAGAGACTAATAATATCATACAAAACAACTGTTATGCTGCCAAAAGTTATTGAATCATAGAGGTACATAGTATTGCCTACTTTCTCTCTTGCTCTTTTTTTCCTTTCTTTAAATCTTTGGCCTTATTTTTGTTAATTAAATAATGGCAAAGTGAAGATGTGTTTTTATCCATCCATCCATCCATCCATTATCTATGCCCGCTTAATCCTATGCAGGGTCAAGGGGATCTGCTAGAGCCTATCCCAGCGTGTTGATGTTTTATGTTTTCTTCTTTTTTTTTCTTATTCTTTGTCAAGGATAAAGTTTCATTACTCTTCAAATATGTCACTTGTGTTTTACTTTGGATGGCAAGTTGGTTCTGCCCTGAGAAACCTCAGCACCTGACAGATAAACATTTAGGAGGCAGTAATTAAAGTGGTGCTCATTACTTTGTGAAGCCTTTGGAATTTTCTATGCTTCTTCATAAATTTGACCATGAAATCAAACAAGGAAAAAAAATAAAATAAAATAGAGATGAAGAACCACGGATGCCATAAAAATGTACTTCAATAAACTGTATGATAATCAGGTGTGAGTGGCGGCTTGTTTTGTTTTACTTTATTCCATTCTATTTTAGTCTCATCTTTCTACAGTAAAACGAGAAAACATTTCTAAGGATCTCAGAGATAGAACAGTTAAAGAACAAATTAAATATTAGATACACATTTAAAGAGTTTTAACCCCTCCAATTCAGCGTCAGATTCATAATTATACAATTACCGGAAATTCAAGACCATCGTTAGCCTCACCCGATGCTGACAGCCAGCTCATCTCACTCCAACTATGACGTCACAAAGAAACTCACAGTCCTAAATTACCAAAGAAAAGAATGTGCAACAATGTTGTGCATGACAGCGTTTCCATGCTTTCTAATAGAGCATTGCTGCCTGTCTGCAGTTTGCTAAAGATCCCATGGGCAAGCCAGAAGACTGGACAGATGGGACCAAAATAGAACTTCTTGGCTTCAGTGAGAAGAGTTAAATTTGAAGGAAAGAAAGCACTCCACATTACATGGTAGGAAACTAATCCTTTCTGTGAAACATGGTGGTAGTAATATTATGATTTGGACCTGCCTTGCTGCATCTGTGACAGTACATCATTGTTGGGAGGATAAATGAAAATGAGTCTCAAAAGAGAGGGAATTGAACAGTCTCAATGTTGACTTTTTTTTGGTCATGTACCTCAAGTATTTTCTATGAATAGTTAAAACGTTTCTTAATTTCTGCTAGTGGTTGATCATCTGTTAAAGCTATGAACAATTAGGTCACGGTGGTGTCTTACCTTAAATGAACTGTGCACTAGAGTTTCATCCAAATCAATGACCACACAGATCTTGCTTGCATTATCTGATTTCATTTGTGGGAGCAGTGGTTTTGCTGGAACCTGACAAAGACAAATGGACAGTTAAGACCTAAAGCTTAGTTACAACAAATGTTGCTCAGAATCAAAAAGCTGCTTTAGCTTTTTGAAATATAAGAAGCTTTTAATATATATATTAGGAACATAAGTTACAACTTTAAACATTAAAAATACCATGTCTGTACCCTGCAGAACTCACTGTGTCTATCGCAGGTATCAAACTGATCCGTGAAAAGGCCGTGTAGCTGCAGGTTTTTGTTTCAACCATGCAGCAGCACAGCTGATTTGTTTTAGTCAATCAACTAATTGTCTTCACTAAAGGTCTGAAACAGTTCGGTTGATTGAATGAAACAAGTCAGCTGTGTTTCAGCATGGTTCGAACAAAAATCCTGCAGCCACACAGCCCATTTACAGATCAGTTTGACACGCCTGGTGTATATCATTGATGTCCGTGGTCTTTTAAGAGACTGAATTCTGTTGTGGTGTTACTGTGAGTGGTTACAAGAAACTCTGGATGCTACAGCTGCTTTCATGTTGATGGAGCATGTAAGTATCACGATCCAGTGTCTCATCCTTCAACAAGTGAACAGCCATGATGGCTTCTTAATGTGACTCTGCTTCTAAAAACAAGCTGATATTACCAAACAAGCTGCCTGTATTAGATGGATGTGTTTGTTTACTAGTGACCTTGTTAGCATAATAGCTAAAAGCTTGGCATTGATGGAACAGTTATTTGAAGCTACGGATGAAAAATATAATATGGTGAAAGAAAATACAAATTCAAGGCAAATATGCTCAGTTGTTTTATACTTTACATACATTTCTGAAAGCTCAATGTCTTGGAACAAAGGTTTATTGTACCTGTTCTGCTGATGGAATGCAGTACTCGCATTCACAATGCTCGTACGATTCATCGTCACTCTGCTCCTCTTCTGAATCCCTGTTTTGTGCGTCCTCATCAGCATGCTTCAAGACAATGCTATGAATAATATCTAAAGGGGGCCCTATTTCTCTTGAAATTTCATCCAGCTCCTCATCTGATTCTGCACTCTCTTTCATGGGTTGTCTTTTCCACAACAGAGGACTTCAGTTCAGTGACATCAGTAATTCCAGATGTGACTGACTTGTTCTGCTCCGGCTCAGTCTCACTCAGAGATGAAAGAACATCTTTAGACTTTTTCCTGGGAGCATCACCTTCATCTTTCCAATGGACTTTGTTATTGTTTGATTTTCCTTCCAAAGTTAATTCGTTCAGGGCTTGATTCCAAAATGTCTGAATGTTTCTAATCTGATATGCAAAGTATTCCTCTACACCAGGCTGGCAAAACTCTCCAGTTCCTTCATTATCCATGAGCGCCCAGTATGGTTCCATTTCTGAACATGAAAGATAAACACTGAGCTCCGGCTTGGACTCGTCTCCATCCTCCTCTTTGTGATCAGGGCTTGTCTCAGTTTCATCAACTATGGAGGAATTATCACCAAGCAATTCCTGGTTTTGACTAGTTGAGACCTTATCCTCATAAGCATCACCTTCAACTGAGATTTCTTTGGCACATGGAGCAAACATACTCTCCTCAAAGACAGACTGAAGGCAGACCTCAAGCTCCTGGTCACAGACATCAGAAACATGACCATCTAAGCCTTCATCATCCGCTACCTCCTCACCATCCTCTGTATGAAATGCAAAGCTTTCAGATTCATCTTCTTCAGCTTCATATCCCATTGAGCTTGATTGTGATTTTACGGCCCAATCTTCAGACTGATTCTCAGAAGAATCTACATACTCTGGTGCTTCTTCAGAACATGCATCATTCTCTTGTATATTACTTTCTTTGTTTAGGTCTTCAAAGTTATCATTTTTGGCACTTAGCTTCTGGGCCTCCTCTTCAAGATGTAGCCGGTAATGAATATCACCCCCATCAAAGCAGGAGATGTATTGGCGCTTTTGTGTAAACCTATGTCCGTAGTACTCAGCTCTGTCAAAGAAGTCAAAGAAGTCCTCAGTAACCACATCAGCAGTGGGTGATTTCTTCTTATCTTCATTATTTCTGTTAGTTTTGCTTTCCTGCATTTCTTCCTCCTCCTCATCCTCAAAAGATTCCCACTGAATCTGTTCATCACTTGAATCTTCCTGTGCTCCTTTGTCAGACTCGTCAGATGAATCAGAGCAAGGATCAGAAGGAAAACTGTCATCAAGACAGGTCTTAAAGGATTTGGATTCCACAGAAGAGCATTCTGAGGCACCATCCTCTTCAGTGACGAAGTCAGCGCTTGTTCTCAGAATCAGTCTGTTGAGTTAGTTCATACACATTGTCATAATTTTCGTAAGATACGCTGGCATCTATGGGAAACTCTGTTATAGAAGCTTGCTGACAGTTTTCTTCTTCATACAGCGGGGTCTCGCTGAAATCTCTTGTAAAGGAGTCATCGTCATCAAAATCAGCTTGGACGGGAGTGTCATCTGATAATCTGCGGTAGTCTTCATCACTAAGCTCCATTTCATTTTGTTCTGGCTCATAGCTCTCATCATCTTCTTCACCATCATTGTCTTTATATTCAGTTTGAGAATGTTTATAGTCATAATAAAAAGGTTTAGCCGAGCAGTCAAATGATTCCCCCGAGTCAGAAGTGTTATTTGTGAAACCTTTGCTCTGAGTCCTCTGTTGAGGTGTCTTGCTCAGAGTAAAAGGAGTCACGGTCTTGATCCAAGGGTTCATATTGTTCTCGTAACTCAAGCGGATCTGTACATTCATGTATGAAATCAGACCTTTCATGCACCTCAAAACTGTGACAGTTCTCTTCCAATTCATCTGGCTCCAAGTCAGAAGACACAGACTGTTGATCAGAGGGCTTACATTGCTGGAATAATTGGAGGTGTTCTGGACAGTGTTCACAGCAAGGACAACATTCGGAGGCTAAGCTATGATTAGCACAGTGCTCAGGGGACTTGCAAGGTCTAAAACACTCACAGTGTTGAGTACATCCGTCAAATTGTTGGCTTTGCCCTGCAGTTTCACTCTCGTCGAAGATCTGGTCGGATTCAAAAAATCCATTGCTCGCAAAGTATTGCTTCAAAGCTCTCATTATCTCCATTGCAATACAGTGAAGTTTCAGTCTCGTCTGTGTTTAAGTTGCCATGTTTCTCATAAAGAAGACCAGGGTCCATGTCTCCACTAACAGTCTGCTCAGCGTAATCCACTAGGACTTTTATTCCCAGTTCAGCACTTCCCTTTGAAGGGTTGCTTAGACTTGCTACTTCTGTAACTCTGGGGACAGCGCATGTCTCAGCAAGAATGGCTTCAGTAGACAGCTCCCCCTCCCCAGAGACTTTGCTTTGCTCTGAATTTTCCAAATACATTGCAAAATGTTTCCACGAATCTTAGCAAAGATTGCTATGTAGTCTTTACTCCATGCATTGGTTCCTGCAGAGTCCAAATGACAGATAAAGATCCATTGAGCGTGGATATTCACAGAGCTGGTGGGGGGAGTCACTGAAATCCACACACAGAGAGAAGCAGCAACAGGAGCAGCATGCACGTTGACATGACAGGTCGTCACAAGCAAAACTGAGACTAGCACTTGACTCGACCCTCCCTTTGCCAGACAGCATGCGATTTATTTTTGGGGGCTTGGAAAGACGTGACAAATAACTTCAGGAATATCAAATCCCTATGAAAGGCTGATCTCAGGCATAAACCTGAAACTGACACTTGAGAATATCTGGTGCACTTGATCTTCAGACCACGATTGCCGGAAGACATGTTGTTTTCCCAGAGCACATACATTTTATCCAGGAGCACTGCCAATTATCCAAAATGTTTATTTTAAAGAAGCATTATCTGTAACTGGTTTAACAGGTATTAAATGTTAATACTATACATAGATATATCTTTTAAAATAAGCATAATTTATGTCCGTATATATAAATTACTATAATTTATCAGTTTCTGGTCCATACAAGAAAAGAGGACAGTTTTATTAAGAACACACGCCATTAACTTCTGCTCATACCAGTATAATTTAGGATTTTAGGTTTCTGCTGGAAATCAAAAGGACTATCCTGTTATTGTCCTTCTCAGTGGTTCCACCATGTTAGCTGTTCCTGGAAATCAGCAATGCAGCAGTCTTCAGGTCAGACATTTACGTCACTTTCGTCTTTCTGGTAACTCCTTGATTGATGCCTGAATGTGGAGTACTTTTCACCACTGTCATACATTACAGCCGTGAGCTGTGAAAACATATGCTTCATACATCAAACATGCTGTTCAGAATACAGCAAGCCGGAGCAGAGGGAGAAAGCTGATATCACAGGGAAAATGGAGAGGTTACCAGAGAGACAGTTTCTTTTTTTTTGGGGGGGGGGGGTTGTTTTGACTTTTTCTGGACTCATCACATAACTACTCAATAACTATACCATCAGACTGATCTTTCCTAGATCTCTGTTGAATGGGGGGGCGCAGCTGCCCCTGGGCTGCATGGGGGGTGACGGCTACTGGGTCTGTATTTTCTGGGGTGCTGCTGCTGTGGGCTTGGGGCCTGATAGGTGCGGGGGCTGGGAGGTGGGAGGGCCTCATCGTGGTTCTGGCCTTCTGGGTGCCCTGCCTGGCCCTCCTGTCAGTGGACATATGTCTCGGGGATGTTTTCCCCCTGACCTCTCGGGTCGGGGGCAAGGGACCCTCTTGGGCCAGTCTGGCCCTGGGGCGATGGGAATTAGCTGGCGTTTCTCATCTGCGGGAGGACTTGAGATGGACTAAGATAAGGAGAGTGGTGATGGTAACTGCCAGCTGCAACAGCTTGCCGCCATGTTTGTCGTCAAGGTGTGTGTCGCGTGGCTGCGGGAGGTCTATATGGGCACGGACACATTTATTCTTTACACACCTCCCCCAACACCCCCCCTCCTCTACTGTCAACACAATCAATCAATAATGCTTACATCAATTCTCCATATACAGGTCTATAGCTTGATAGAAATTCAAGATTCAAGATTCAAGCCTTTTATTTGTCATATGCATAGTTAACACAGGGTCAAGGATGCAATGAAATGCTTGCTGGGAGAAGGAACCGCTTATGACTCACCAAGGGAATACTGGTAAAAGAAAAAAATAAGATAAAAATACAGTGTACACAGTAGAGAATTCCAACATAATATGCAATGGAAAAGTTTCAAGCATATGCGGTAAGTGCACAGTAGGTCACAGTGTGTAATATAATAATAATAATGATAGTATAAGTATAGATAATGTAAGTGTATATATAATGTGATATAGTATAGTATAGATACTCAGTATACATATAATAATATGATTGTAATTGTATAATATAGGTATGTAATTATGTATATAATATGTATATAATATGATAATAGTGATAATAATGATAATATGAGATACAATATACACAGAGTGATACAGTATAAACAGAGTGAATTTCAACAATATATACTATAACAAGAAAGGGTTCATCCAGTTTTTCTGTTAGTAGTTTCTGCTTCTTACATATCATCCTCTGAGTTTGTTCGCTGTCACAACACAATCCACTACACAACACCCCTCACACTTCACAACCCAGCACACACCACACCCTCACTGTCCCATCTCTTTAAACGTCCTGTCTTTAAATGTTTCACTGCTGGTGTTTTTTGGTCCTCTCTGATGAAATCAGGATTTAAGATGTTAATAAAGATGTTAGAAATTACTGCCAGAGAGGACTGGTGAAGGACACATTCACCCTTCACACCCCCACAAAAAAAAAAAGTCTGCTATAAGATTAAATTGCATATACATACTAGATGGTTTTGCTAGACAATGGCACTAACCTGAATGTAAATGCAGACCAAAAAAAAAAAAAGATACCGAGTTTGTGGAAAGCGCAACCTGCATGTCGGCGCGTAAAAGAGCGCATCCAAATGGCATAATTGTGCGTCCACTTGGTCACATGTGGACGTGCACAAACTGCTCTACCTCTCGATTACGCATCACTGTATTACTTGCATACGTTTTTATTGTCTTGAGGGCAGAGGATGTCTGGTCAGCAGTTGTGGTGGATGTGGGAATAGTCACGGCCAGACACATCAGTCTGTACAGCTGTGGGATGATCTCATTCAGATGTTTGCTGTGGAGGAAACGAGGAGATCACAGAACTCTGTTGTGGAGTTTCTTGTACTGTGCGCTTATCCCTTCGTGCTCTGGCCCTCTCCTTGCACTCGGATCACCCGAGATGCGCTCAGTGGTAGAACGTATTTAGGCTGTGATCTGGAAGAAATCCTGGATTCTGGATCACTTTCAAATTTTCGATAACATTGCGGTCAATGGGGCCGTAAATTTTGTTTCTTCAATATCTCTGTTAATTATTGCCCAAAACTCATAAAATTTCACTAAGGGATTGACAATGGAAACCTCTATCAAATTTCAGAGGCTGATCCGGATCTGATCTAGAACGCAGATTTTATCACAATCTGTAAATCACTATATGGGAGAACTGTTGTGCTTGGCGGAGGTCTGTGCTCTCAGAGTGCTTTTCTAGTTCCTTTTGAATTTCAGTTGGTGATTTATTGTTAAGTTTTGTTTCTAGTTTCTTTTAGTGATGTTTTCTCTGATAACAACAACTGAGTCACTCATAAATATTCAAAATTGGAGAGGGAAACTTAAATCAATGACTAATAAAATGCACTCTCCGACTGCTTTTCTAGTTAAGAAATGCTTTCCTGGAAGTTCACTGGCTCTTTTTTTTCTGAGCAGTTTGTTGAAACTTCTTGGAGTATTAAAAAAATGATTAAATCATTTGCTCCACATTAGTTAGAGCTAGTTATGTATATATCAGTGTAGATGAGGAGGAAGGAAGAGGAGGAAGCTCTACAGCAGAGTCCCAGATGAGCTGCCCATGAGAGCTGCTCCGATCTGGATGAAAAGACGCTCCATAGCAGTTTGCGGGTAGCGGCTTTAGGGAAGCGGAAGATTGCTAATTGCGGGTAGTGCAACCTGCTCTTAAAGGCAATGGCTACTGACGGACTGATTGGTTAAACAAGTGGAACACCCTAACCACTCCCATGCATAAAATATGCATAATATATGCATAATATAACGGTTAGCGCAGGTAAGATCGCAGGTTTAGGGAGGTGGAAGATTGCATCTTTTACGGGGGAACGCCCCTCCCGCTACCCGCTATCCCTTAATAGTGGCTTTAGGAGGTTTGGCGGAAGACTGGGCCCTATGTTTCTTAAAATGTCACCAGGTTTATAAAATAACTTTAATATGCTGTCTGGGTTCAGAAGCATCTTGCCAGATGAAACAAGAATCACTTTCGATTCACACACACACTTGAAAAAAAAAAAAAGATGTGAATAGATCAATTTTTGAAGTGTGGTTATGTTGGAAGGTTGATTTATTTTACAAAATAAAGTACAAAGTTTGTTTGCCAGCACACTTCAAATAATTTATTATAACATTTTTAATTCCTTAAAATTTTTGTTTGAAGCAATATGTCCATTGGCTGCCTCGGTGTTATAACACTTAACAAGTACAAGCTTACTCTCAGAGCTCACAGTTGACTCCTGTGAAGTCGTGTTAGTGTCTCTATCAGGTATGTTTCCTGATTCAGTCATGCTCTTCTGTTATAGAAATAATGAAGTTGTCTGCAGCACAGACCTTTATCCATTTGGAATTTTTTATTTTTATTTTTTTGCATCCAACTTCAAACCATAATTTGCTACCTCTTGAATTCAACATTGGACAGAGGATGCAGAATTTCCGACATAAGTCACCTCTTTTCAGGGTCATGCCCTGTGATGTCGTAGCCTACAAACAGCAAAATATCTTTTTTTTTTTTCTTTGCTCCACTTTATATTACCTCTCTCGCCACATCCAAAACTCTTTCTTCTTCTCTTTCTTTTTGAATGTGGAGCATGTCCACAGGTAGACCTGCAGGATGAGGATGGACCTTTACACCTCTGTATATGGCGGTCCCTGGGCAGGGATTTATGCTGCCAATCTGCGAGGGAGTGGAATTCATGAAGATAGGGATGTTCTTATGACATGAGTTTTGTGTGCGCTGCCGGTGAATCCAAGGTAAGTTTTTAGTAAGGAGATGATTGAGGTGCAAATTTACTCATAGATTTATAAAGATTTCATGAATGAAATCATGGAACTTTGGGTCTTTTTTAGCAAGACAGTGCTAAACCGTGTACTGTATCCATTACAAAGGCATGGCCTCTTAGGTCATTTTCACAATGCCCCTGTTTTACATCAAGCCAAAGGAGTTTAGGTCATTAATGCGGTTCACTTGTGTTGGTGTGAAAACGATAACTGCACTGTGATGTTTACCAAAACAGCCATACTGAGAGCGGTCTGATGAGGGGACCTTGGTATGGCTGTCCAGAGTATGGAGGGAAGTAGGTCAGTCCCACAAACGATTTCTAGCTGCTTCGTTTAAAAGCTGTTTAGCTCCTTTAAAGTGGTACAAAACAAATAATATAGAAAGAAATGTCCAACTTGGGGTCAACAATGCATAGCCATTGTCAAGCTTTTCAGCTCTGCTCTTCGGGCCAGTTGTCATTGTTGGTTGCCAGTTGATGCTCTGCCAAGACTGTTATTGACTAATGACAGCACTGACGGTTGTCACATGACTTGTGGTGGGGCGTTTGGGCTAGTGTAAAAAAAACATTATGTGAACACAAACTGAACTAAACGAAAAATGATATATTGTTTTGTATATGTTTTTAAACCTTATCAAAATATTTTTGAGCCGGTGGTTGTAATTCTGTTGCATCAGCTTCATTTCATCTTTACTGTCTGATGTCAGTAGTGGTATCTTTTCTGATTCGGTGTATCAGATTCCTGTGATGGACTGGTGACCTGTCCAGGGTGTACCCCTGCCTTTCACCCGAAGAGAGCTGGGATAGACTCCAGCAGATCCCCGTGACCCTGCATAGGATTAAGCGGGCACAGATAATGGATGGATGGATATATCAAATTCAAATTAATTTATCACCTACCGTAAAAAGGATAGATGTAAGTATATACATTGTTTTTTATGTGTGCAAACTCACAATATCAGCACGGGGTCAAAAAATTAATTTGTATCTCAATTCAGTTTATTAACATTTAACAGAAAGTTTTTTGAGTGGGATTGAGTTTTGAAATTTAGTACATTTTGTTCTGGATCCTTCTTGAGCTTGAAAGCATGCTCAGTCCCTTTGACAGACGTTTTAAACATTTACTTCAGTTGCACATTTAAGATATGGTTAACTTAGCAGAAGCGTTTCATTCCCTTCTAATTTACATTTTGTACTATTTGCCAATATCTTGAACAGCTATTGACACGTGGAAGAAAACACCCCATTAGGTGGCATCTGAATCATGAGAGCTAGCGCTGAGAGAGAGAGAAAAAAATTAGACCAAGCTGTGCCTTGATCGTTCCTCATCGCTGTCAGCTGTGGCAATAGTGTGGCACTCACGCTGAACTGAATCTGTTTTCTCCATACAGGCTGTTCAGGGTATCATGGTCCTGTTTTGGGTGTGAAGATAGCAGCAGTGACTTGTTGGCAACCTCACTGGGTGGTGAAAGCTAATTTCTCTGTGAGCAATGCTGAAACTAATCCTCAAACTTAGAACAGTTCCAGAGGGGCAACAGACTCAGTGCTATGCTTTTGGCTTTTAAGAAGTTCTGATAAACATTGTGATTTCTATTTTATAGCACTGTTTAAATCAAACCCAAAATTATTGAACAGATCAAATGTTTATTGAACCATAAACATTTAAATAGCATATTTTTAATAACTTTTCAGTTCTATCTTTAGACAAAACTTTATAGACCTCACTATTTGGCCCACCTTTTGTCTGACCTACTTTCACATGATCTTTTGACTTGTTGATCGCTTCATTTAAGTAGGGCTGAAAGTGGCTTCCAACGCTGAATAGCGATCATTATGGTCAGGGTATGCTTCTTGGAACACAACTCTCTTGTGAAGTGCACAACACAGTAGCAGAACATGTCACTGCCAGGCCAGGGGCGGGGCACATGACCGGACCCTTTAAACCCAATAAAGCTTGCGATTACATCGTTTCACAACATACGTATGCCCGCAACAGCGGGACTTACAAGCATTACTACATTTTTGACACATAGCTTAAAGCATTTGAGGAAAGCATCAACACCACGAAGAGCAACCACGAAGAGCAACCATGTCATTTTGAAATCAATCAAACCGTCATGAAGTCTAACAAACCAAGAGGACAACAAAAACATTAGGCTACCTGGCCCCTAATAATATAACAACACAAAGTCAAAGCAGTTCAGCACCAGAGGTAACTACATCATCATTCTGACACCCACTTTAATGAGCAACTTCAACTAATAAGAGCACAGTTACTGTATCAATAGCTAGAACGTTTTGTAAAATTGGCACAGCGGCCCACACGTTCACATACAAACATAGATTCAATATAAAATAGCAGAAGTACTCACCACTATTAAAAGTGTACGACGAGCTCATCATCTTGTGCTTGCTGACGTAACCCGACAAAACCGACATGAAGTCTAACAAACCATGAGAACAAAAACATTAGGCTACCTGGCCCCTAATAATAACGTTAGGTGGCTCGGCTACTCCGATAACAACCACATTAGCAGTTTACAAATAACTCACATATTGTTTTCAGTGTCAGTGATTGTGAGAAATTGTACCTGTAAATCTGGCTCTTTCTTTGCATTTTGTCGCTCCACTTTTATGTTTATGTGAACTGCCACTCATAATTACATTAGTCTTTGATCCACCGCGTTGACTCTGTTGACAAGTGATTAATGATGACGCTAGTGGACGGCTATTGATGACGATTTTACCCAAAATACATTTGGAGATCTTGTAACTTTGCACATTGTAAAGATAATTGTGAGAGTGAACATGAAGCCAGCCATGCAGCACAACATTTAATTCACTGTGTTGAATAAAACTACATGACCAAAGTTAGTCTTAAATTTTTTGACCAACCATGATTTATTCTGGCTGGAGCAACCTATATATAACCTCAGACGAAGCACGACTCATTTCGCGCAGAAATAGTTGAATCCAAGGATGTGCAAAGCATAACCGACACTTAGGCTTGTTTCTTCGTCTTTCACCGGGCCCCCCCAGTCCCCCCTGATGCTCCGCCACTGTGTGAAGGAACAGGCCAGGTGAACCACGTGGCTTGAATCCAGTTAAAAACATCATGGTGCGCAGTTAATTACCTCCTCTCATATGACATATCCGAGTGCTTAAAATATCCTGCCCTGCTCGTGACTGTGATTAATCATGAGATTTATTTATACAGTTAAAAGGAGTCTAGTTGTATCAGCCATAATCATAATGAGGAAATGACCAGGCTTTATGTTTACACTGGGCACCAACAGCTCATTTTATACATAGCTAAATCAACTAAATTAAACCTTAGACACTGTATACTCTGCATGAGCATGACATTCCCAAAGCTTCTTTGCCATCATGCCAACACTGTAAATGTCAAGATAAACACAATCCAAGGCTGTGCAGACAGCACTGGCTCCTGGCAGAATGACATCAGCCCAAACTGAGAGGTCCAATTGCACTGTCGCTCCCTTATCTGCAGGTTGGAGTGTAACATGGCTTTAAATGCCTATGGAACATAAAAAGTCATGAGACCTCATGGACCCTGTTACACTGTCATTAGTGGCGGTGGTTTAACATGTAGCTCAATGGTTTTCAAATACTGCGTACCACCTGAGAAACTCTTCAGCTCTCTGAGTACCACCATGATGACCAATTTTAAAATATAGCCATATATGCCTTCATAATTAGCTTTACACACACAGGAGAGATGTGTATTCCTTTTTGTGGTTATTTATTGTTGCTTGAATTACTTTACTGGATCAGACATTTACAACTCTGTCCAACAATTCTCAATTCTGAATATTAACACATTTTTTTTTAATAAAACACAATTTTAATTATCTCAAGCTACACATTTCGTTTGAATCCTTTTTATAATGCATTGTATGTTTCCATTATTTATTTTTTTATTTTTTTATTTTTAGTGAAAATGTGGAAAGTCATGACGTTCCCCCGCGTACCACCAGAAAGCGCTCGCGTACCACTGGTGGTACGCGTACCACAGTTTGCGCACCACTGATGCTAGCTGAAAGTTTGTTCGATCCCTATTGCTGAGTCTTCAAAAAATATCTCATCAAACACCAGAGGTTTTTTTTTTTTCTGCATGTTTAATTAAATCCGATACGTGTAATTTTTGACAAAAGTTTACATAATTTCCTCAATGATATGAGACATACATTTCACCACTGATTCACCTCTCTGATTTTATTAATTTTCAATGTATCCTCATTTAGACCCATGCAGCCAGATCATCTGTTTTACACACATTTGGAGAGATATGCATCTTCTAGTAATCCTAGGTTGGTTGTAGATTGTTGTGTGTGTATATTGAGGACTAACAGGAAATTAAATATTTATCGTAGGGCTGGGCAGTTGTTTGAAAATTAATAGAAACTGACATTTAAAACCTATAATCGACTTCCCATGTCAATTATTTCAGTTGTTTCAAACATTTAATAAGTGACCATAAATTGTGAATCTGTGTGAGTTTCTGTCACTGATTTTAAAATCACAAAGATATGTACATTTCATTAAAGAAGATATAAATTTAAATAGTTTCAAAATAATAGTTCATTAATCCTTATTGAGGTAACATGTTAAATTGATTGTGATATTGATTTGAGCCTATATTGCTCAGCTCTGATTCAGAGTATTCAACAGGATTAAAACATGGAGAGGAAATACGAAACACACACACACACACACACACACACACACACACACACACACAATCCAATCAAGAGCAGTAGATATCTCTGGCAAAGAAAAAAAACTGTTAGGAGCTTAGTCTTTTCATTCTTTTCAGTCTTTTCAGGCCCATGAGTGGTCAGTTACGTCATTTGAAATGAGGATGCTTAGAAAGATTTCATAAGAATTAATGTAAAATCATATTAATTGGCCTCATAGGTTGGCATAAACTAAGCCAGCCAAGCTAAAACTGAAAAAAACATCTTCTTCCTTGTGTACACACACATTCACTATCCCTCTTCTGTACATGTCCAAACCATCTCAGTCTGGCCTCTCTGACTTTCTCTCCAAAACATCTAACATGTGCTGTCCCTCTGATGTTCTCATTCCTGATCCTATCCATCCTTATTACTCCCAAAGAGAACCTCAACATCTTAACCTCTGCTACCTCCAACTCTGTTTTCTGTCTTTTCCTTAGTACCACAGTCTCTAAACCATATAACATTGCAGATCTCTCCACCGTCTTGTACACCTTTCATTTCATTCGTGCTTAGACATTTTTCTCCACCCATTCCAACCTACTTGCACATGCTTCTTCACCTCTTTTCCACACTTTCCATTGCTCTGGACTGTTGACCCAAAGTACTTAAAATCCTCCACCTTCTTCATCTCTGCTCCCTGTAGCCTCACCGCACTTGGGTTCCTCTCATTCAAGCTCTCAAGCCATGCTCTTGATGGGTGGATGCGATTGAATCCTGGCAAAACAGTCACCATCTACCAGGTTGCAGGACTTGTGAGTCAAGCCTTCATAACAAAACCGTGACACCACAAAACATGACTTCTGGGTTTAGGTCCACTGGGATTTTCCCATACAATTGTGACATTTTCCCTGATGAAGCGTTTGCACCATCGATTACATCAGACCGGCCAAACCCTGAGCTACAGCCTGCCACCGGAGATGCTCCACCTCTGGGAGAAGGTATTGAAGGCCTGCACCCTGCAGATGATTCACCTGAAGATGACCCTCCTCCCGCTGCAGATAATGCACCCTCCCGTACGAATTCTTTTGCAGAAAAATATGCACGTCTGCTTTTTCAGGAAAGACACGTGATCTTTCTGGAGGTAGGTAGTGAGCAGTAGCAAGTGCTGCTATCCTCTGAGCCAGCCAGACTCTCTCGTCACGGTCATCTTCTAAATGTAATGCAGAAGGCATTCGTTTAATAGCATAGCATTAATGTTATAGCATGTTTTACAAATAAGCTCATAGGCAGTGGGATAACTACTTACCAGAGATGCCAGAGGTGATCTTAGCTTGGCTACTCCCGCTGGGTTGAGATCCATCAGTCCGAAGCACGCCAAAAACAGGACACTCGTTTAACATTATCGCATCTTGTGTGCGCAAATGTTTCTGCATGTCAGTCGTGTTCCCTCCCGACGCTGTTATCTCCACTTTACAATGACTGCAAGTTGCCTTGTTGCCATCTTTCTTTGGTGAAGTGGAGCCAAACTTTGGAGCGTTTGTACCCGGTGGGTGCCATTGTTGTTTACAACTCCAATGTGCGTGCTAAAGCTACGTAACTTAATCACATAAGTGCTTTCCAGAATTGACTGTGCGTAACTTGCGTAAATTATGTGAGATTCGTGCTGGTTGGAATCGATAAGAGAGTCGCTAGATAAACTGCCAAACAATTCCATGGAATTGAAACACACGGAACCGGTTCTCTACAGGAACTGGTTCTCGATTCCCAACCCTACCCACAACATTATGCTGCCACCTCCATGCTTCACAGTTAGTGTGGTGTTCTCAGGTTTACAAGCTTCCCCCTTTTTCCTCCAGATGTAACGTTGGTCATTATGGCCAAACAGCTCCACTTTAGTTTCATCAGACCACAGGACATGTCTCCAGAAATTAAAATCTTTGTCTTGGTGTCTTTTTGCAAACTGTAATCTGGCTTTTTTATTGTTTCTTCAGGAGCGATGGCCACTGAGTGGCCTTTCAGCCCATGTCATTGCAGGACTTGTTTCAGTGTGGATAATGACACTTTCTTACCAGCTTCATCCAGCATCTTCACAAAGTCTTTAGCTTTTGTTCTGGAGTTGATTTGCACATTTCAAACCAAAACATCTCCGGGACACAGAGCACATTCCAATGATATTTATACTTGCTTATAATTGTTTGGACAGATGAATGTGGCACCTTCAAGCATCTGGAAATTGCACCCAAGGATGAGCCAGACTTATGGAGCTCCATGATTCTCTCTCTCTCTCTGATTTCCTGGCCGATTTCTTTTGATTTTCCCATGATTTCAAACAAGGAAGCAGAGTGTTTGAGGTGTGGCCTTAATTACATCCCCAGATGTACCGTTAATTAACTCACATGTTGTCAGTTAACCTATCAGGAGCTTCCAAAGCCATGACCTCATCATCTGGGCTTTCCCATGTTGTTTAAAGACTTAGTAATTTTGTGTATGTAAACTTTTGACCCTGAAGAAAACAATATCGAATTCTCTAAGAAATTCTCTCTCTCATTATCGTGGCATTTAACAAAATGAAATAAATTTGGTAATCCTGACTAACCTGAAACAGAAGAGGTTTAATCCTATTTGTCTTCAGACAGTGAGACAAAATGAAACATGTTTTTGCACAGTGTATGTAAACTTCAGGCTTTAACTGTAGGAATACTAGTGAAGATCTTCTGGCTGATGATGCACTGCAAAGACACCAAAGCAGAAACTTGATCAAGGGAGTGATGATTGGTTAATATGAAGGATGTTGAGTGAAGTGGTTGGCCACTAGAGGACCATGACACAGTCCCTCTACTAACAAATATCAAACTAAGTTTCCAGGGCTGAATGTCAATAAACACTTTTTGTATATGACTTCTGACACCAATGATGTGTGACAAAGTGAGAAAATAGCCATTTGCATGACATTTTATATAACATGCTGGGAATTAATCACTAACTCATGTAGAGTTAGAGCTATGACAGCATAAATGTTGCATATTTTACCTTGATGTGACACATTAACATTAGTATTTTAACATGCAATATATGACTGAGATTTACTCTTGTTTTGTTACTTCCTCTATCACTGTTCCATTTTCTTTTCCGTTGTTACTTTCTCGAGTCTCTTAGTCACCTCTACCGTGATATCTCCTGTAGTTTTGTGAACTCACTCTAGTTCCTTTGTCGTAGTTGTCACATGGTGCTATAAAGCAATATGCAGTTGCCCCAAGAGATAACTATGAAGGGTCCCCCCTAGTTTGGGGGGTTTTTTTTGCCAATAGTAGGGAAAGGGGATGTAGATAATACTTCCTAAAAAAAAATCATATTCATTCAAATCAAATTTAAACTGATTTTTTAACACGTGAAAATGTAATTGGCATCACTTTAAGAGAGCTACATGCAGCTAACAGTTCATCTAGACTGTGGAAAACTGAACCAAAGGGGTGGAACAACCAAGGAAGCAGCATTATCAACCTCCTCAGCCTCTCACTTACACAGCTAAAAATAAATTGGAAACATGACCTGGGTGTATGCACTTCCTCTATACATTGCATCTTAGTAACACAAAATTAAATATACTTGTCTGAAACATGTGCTTTGGTAATAGTGATGTAATGTGTTTGATGATACCCATGGTATGTCGACAACAAGAAATGAGTTGTGGGGTTAATGCTTGGTCCAATAGTGTGTTTACTTTGCTGAAAAATGTAAAGTTCAAATCATAAACTTGTTGATCAGTAGAGACAAGACAACATGAAGCACTACAGTGAAGTCCTTTGTCAGATAGGCCATAAAGGATAACCAGTTTTTCAATGATTAGATTAGATTAGACTAGATTCAACTTTATTGTCATTGCACACATTAAAGTACAGGGCAATGAAATGCAGTTAGCATCTAAACAGAAGTGCTTTTGCAGTGAAATAAATACAATGTACAGTATACAATGTATATATATATATATATATATATATATATATATATATATATATATATATATATATATATATATATAATGTCTGTACATAGTGCAAAATAATAAATAACTATTGTTGTAAAGTGCAGGTCAGATTTGGATGAATAAATATATATTATGAGCAGAGATGTGCTTATTAGAGTTGCACAGATTAGAACAGTATTTACATGATTATGACAGTATTTACAGGAGTGTGAGGAGGTAGTTGTTAAAAAAAAAGGGTCCAGTGCAATTATATTATTTACATTTGTGTGGAAGAGTGCAAAGACTTAGTGGGTACAAGCCCTGTTCATTTCCTGGTGGGGTGGGGGGTTGGCGTGTGTGTGAGTGAACGGGGGTGGGGGGGCAGAGTTCAACAGGGAAACAGCTGATGGAAAGAAGCTGTTCCTGAATCTGCTGGTTTGTGTACGGAGACTCCTGTAGCGTCTCCTAGAGGGCAGGAGGGTAAACAGTCCCTGTGCTGGGTGGAAGGAGTCCTTGATGATGCTGGTTGCTCTCCTGAGACAACGCTTCCTGTGGATGGTGTCCATGGCAGGAAGTGGAGCTCTGGCGAAGCGCTGGGCGGTTTTCACCACCCTCTGCAACGCCTTCCGGTCAGCGCTGGAGCAGTTCCCATACCAGACTGTGATACAATTGGTAAGGATGCTCTCAATGGTGCAGCAGTAGAAGTTCACCAGCACGTTTGAAGAGAGGTGGTGCTTCTTCTTCCTCAAGAAGAAGAGGTGCTGGTGAGCCTTCCTTCCAATGATCAGTCCCACCTTAACATGTGTGGAATGTATCTAAAATTGCAAGTGTGTGGACTGCAAGTGGGTTATCAGCTAGCAATGCTGGAGACTAAAACAGACTTCCTGTTGATCCCATTCAATGCAATCACATTTTAAACCCTTGTGTGATGTTAGGATCTTTTGGACCCATTTTCAATCTTTACTAAAATAAAAATCATACAAGTAATACTTTTTTCAACTTGAAAGTCATTGTCCTTGGCTTATTTTATGTGAGGGGCATGGAGGATAACTTTTTTGGGGGGAGCTCCCACTCTACACCACCCCTTCACATTTACATCACACAGAGGGTGTTTGGGTCCAAAGGACCCCAATGTAAAACAATAGGGCAATAGTCTACAGCTTTAGTGTGAACATTGGAATAGGACCATATAGATTGTTGCATACCTTTACTTGCTTTCCTTCTACCAGAGACTAGAATACCTGAACAGGGGGTGGAGTGGGGGATATAATTTTCCCAATTAAACTTGACCCAAGGGGGCGGGGCTTTGCTACCACGCCATTATGAAACAGGAATCCTACATCCCAGCCCCTGTGTGTGCTAGAGACATGATGCATGCACCAGGGGGACAACAGGGACAGCCCTGAGTGCACCTTACTGTCCCACAACCACCTTGATCAAAGGGGGCGGGGTTTTGACTGCAGTATTGATCATAGCTGTTTTACTGTATGTCAGGGGTGTCCAGCTCCAGTCCTCGAGGGCCGCTGTCCTGCATGTCTTTGATGTTTCCCTGCTTAAGCACACCTGATTCAAATGAATGGGTCGTTAACTGACTTGTGCAGACCTGAATGAGGAGCTGATGACAATCCATTTATTTGAATCAGGTGTGTTGTGTCAGGGAAACCTCTAAGACATCCAGGACAGCGGCCCTCGAGGACCGAGTTTGGACACCCCTGCTGTATGTGATGTATTTATAGATAATATAGAAGAGGTCAAGGTACATGGTACCTGATATGGTCTAATAATAGTATCAATAGTGGCATGGAGGTCAGACTCCACCCGCCTTGGACCAATGTAGATTGGGGACTGGTCAGAAACCACCCACAAGCAACACCCTGGTTAAGACAGTGTGTCTTTGGCCCTCACAAGGGCTAAGTTGTGGGATTCGTTGCATGCATGATGGCAAAACTCCGCCCCCCAAGGTCACAGTCAGTACAGGGAAGGTCAGTGACATCACAGCAATGCACCAGTAACCCTCCAATGAAGACAGCGTGTCTCTAGCCCACACATAGGCTGAGAAGTGGGAGTTGTTGTGTGCATAATGGTGAAACTCCACCCCCAAAGGTCGAGGTCATCATAGGGAGGGTCAGTGATGTCAAGGCTACCCACCAGTAACCCACTAGTGAAAACAGCATGTCTCTAGCCCACACAGAGGTTGAGAAGTGGGATTTGTGGCGTGCGTGATGGCGAAACTCCGCCCCCAAAGGTCGAGGTCATCATAGGGAGGGTCAGTGATGTCACAGCTACCCACCAGTAACCCTCCAGTGAAGACAGTGCGTCTCTAGATCACACAGAGGCTGAGAAGTGGGGCTGGTGGCATGGAAAAAAGCGTTTCGAATAGGCTCCGCCCCCCCAGGTTGGAGAAACCTAGTGGTAGGTCAGTGACCTAAAGGGCATCCTCAAGTTTCCTCTGGTGAAAACAGAATGTCTCTAGCCTGCACAGGGGCTGAGTTATGGTATGAAACCCCAAGGGGTCCAAAGGACCCCTTAACACCCTGAGAATGCAGAAAATCCTAACACCATACAAGGGTTAAGAGGCAATTTTAGCAATTCAAGAAAATAATTTGCAATTTTTCAGCTATTTATTGTGAAATATACATTCATAAATACAGCCAGTTTCTGAAGTAACATAATCACCTTTTCCAAGATAGCAAAGAATGTTTGGTCCAAACTTGGCCCATATCTGCAGTTTTTTTAAGGCCCACATTTGCCTTTGGCCTACAGCATTGGCTCAAAGTGACTTTGGCTGCCTGAATTGAACAACATGTCCACCAGACATGACCCAGTTCTTCATTTCCCTAGGGCTTTTGAGCCACGCCTGACCCTCACAACACTTGCCATATGCTTTGTCAACACATATGAAATTTGAGCCTCTTCTGGGTTATACAACACATGCTAAAATCCAAGTTTGATCAAGTTTGTGAACTCTGGGACACATCTGGCTGGCCTACATAGCACTGGCCAATGCCATAAATGAGCCAAAAGTAGTCAAGGTTAAACTTAAGTGTGTCTGCTATCTGGGTTGTCTTGTATTTGTCAGTCACACGTGTATTGCAACTAGGTAGTAGAAAAATAAGAAGCAAACTTTACTCCAATAATCCTCACACTTTCCTGTCCAAGAGGTCTTGGAACTGATAATGACGTTATGGTATTTTCACGAGGCTGGAACAACCTCGCATCACATCAGCATGTTTTAACCTACTAAGCTGCAAGTATTATCTGAGACCATTTCAGGCAAGGCAGGCCGTAATGTTTGGCTACCTCTAGTGAGAAACGAGGCCTGCCATGACCGACTTTCCACCACCCTGACATCTGATATTTGTTACAATCTGACAACGTGCTTCACACTTCTCCAGAGCAAATGGAATGGCAGTTTTTATGGAAGCTAAACTGAACTTAGGTCAGGTCAGATCAAACATTTTTGTGCCTAATAATATTCTGTCTGATGCTTTTAGTAAAAAATTATTAGTAAGGCTTCTAAGGCTTGTAAGATTATGATTGTCTTGTAGGTTTACATGTGGTTCAAAAAAATGTTTAAAAACTAATGGATAAAGTTCTGAAGTTCTGAAAAGATGAAGCAGCTTGTGAAACTAAGCTCCCTCTGCTTTCTCTTTGGCCCCTCATTTCTGGATAGTAGCCATGTTTTGGGTTCATGACCTCCTGGCTATGAGGCCATATCCAGATAACACGCTGGTATTGTCCTTCACTACTTGGCTGAACATGACTGCCACCTTGTGTCTGGAAATCACTTTACAAAAATGCTATAAGAATAAAGATGCACTGTTCAGCATCAACTAGATTTCTTTTCATTTAACCTGCTTCTTCACATGCAGCCTTGATTTTCACACTGCAGTGCCTCACACCAGACTCACTTCATCACTGCAGGATAAAATGAGTCTGGTGTGAGGGACTGCAGAGTGGTCCTCTTAGCCCAGAGAATTGTATCTTCAGAAACCTTCTAAGTTGTCATGCACTTACTGTATTTTTAGTAGGGCTTATACAAAAAGCAGAGCTGCAGAATACACTTGTCGTGTAGTAAACTTGGATGGTCTGAAAAATATCCCATCAGATAAAATGAAATGTCTTCCTTGTGAAGTGTTGATTCTTATTACCTCTGCCAAGGAGGTTATGTTTTCACCGGTGTTTATCTGTCTGTCTGTGTACAAGATATCTCAAAAAGTTATGGATGGATTTGGATGAAAATTTCAGAAGTTGTCAGAAACGTGAAAAGGAAGAATTGATTTCATCTTGGGTGTGATCTGGAATAAATCCTGGATTCTGGATCACTTTCAAATTTTTGATAACATTGCGGTCAATGGGCCGAAAATTTTGTTTCTCAATATTGCCGTTAATTATTGCCCAAAACTCATGAAATTTCACTCAGGGATTGACACTGGGAACCTCTATCAAATTTCAAAGGCTGATCCAGATCTGATCCAGATCCCGAACTGATCCGGATCTGATCCAGAATGCGGATTTTATTGCAATCTGTAAATCGCTATATGGGAGAACTGTTGTGCTTGCCGGAGGTCTGCACTCTCCGAGTGCTTTTCTAGTTCCTTTTGAATTTCACTTGGTGATTTATTGTTGGTAAGTTTTGTTTCTAGTTTCTTTTAGTGATGTTTTCTCTGATAAGAACAGCTGAGTCACTCATAAATATATTCAAAATTGGAGAGGGAAACTTAAATCAATGACTAATAAAATGTGTTAACCTCTGATTGGCCAGTTTTTGTTAGCCCACCAAAGTCGGCACTAGAACTGGCCAATCAGAAATTCACACATTTTATTGGTCAGTTCTAGTGATCCCGCCAAAGTCAACTTAAAAAGCCACTCTTTTGAAGAGCTTAAACAGCAGTGAAGGGGGCAGAAAGAAAAAGAGAGAGAGAAAAGGGAGATGTTTCCTCAAGCCTCCCCAAAAACCACATGCTGGTCCTCATCAGCTGGTGGTAACCTGAGTCTTGTCCTGCCTCTGCCACAGTGGGGCTCCGGACCCTGGGGGTGACCACCTCGGGTCCAACTCCTGAAGCCAACAAGGTACAATTGGCACCTTGGCTCAACAGGACCACACTCCTGGTGTAACTATGGTTTACGTACATATGATTTTGAGTTGGTGTCACAAATAATCGAGAGATTAGTTAAGAATGGCCTATTTTTCTTAAATGACAAATTTTTGTTAAAGATCGTTAAATCTCTTCATTTTTAAATTTCAGCGGAGTTTACTTTATTTTCTAAAGAACCTTAACAGTCTGAGAGTATTTGAGTTTATTATTTAGATTTATCATTTAAGATTTTTTTTATTATGTTTATTCCCTTTACCTTGTTCAGTATTCTTAGTCCAATTTTGGTTATCAGTTTACCATCCTATAATTGATTTTCCTATTACGTGAATAATGTCCATTTATTGCACATTTGAATATTTTTTCATGCTTTAATAAAGTTCACAACGAAGAGGGGATTTTCGTGTGTTTTCCAGAGTGGTAAGATCCCTTCAGTTGAGGATTCTTCAGATGAGAGACTAATTTATTTATTTATTATGTTGTGCAATAAGACATATAATGTGCTCGTTTAGTCCTAAAAGGGTTATTACCAACTGTCTTGAGGGACAGCTGCTAATAACCAGAAGGATATTAACAAAGTTAATAAAATGAAATGGGGCACCACCTGATAAATCAGGAAAATCAGTCTTAAAATGGCTGTTGTTCTATGCGTACCAGCTTGTGACCAGGTGTGGCGCTATAGAGCAACAGAGAAGGTGTAAGTCCGAGCACAGACATCTTCAACCAGCAAATGTTACAAAACTGTATAAAATAACCACAAACAACTTCTCTCATTAGAATATAACATGATTTATTAACAAGTATTAAGATCAACAAACACTTGAGTCAAGATCCTGATATCTACGAACTAAAAGGTGACTAAACTAACATAAGCAAATAAAACATTAAATGGAAAAGAGTGTCCACATGTCTGCATGTATACTGGTGACTATAGGTATATGTGTATATGTGTGTGTGTGTGTGTGTTAGAGTGCAGAGTCCTCACTAATAATATGATATAATAATAATAAAGGTGGTATGATAATGTTAAATAAAACACTTTTGTTAACAAAATGTTAACAAAAACATTCTCAAAACTACTCAAACTAAAGCAAACCAATCACACAGTAGCATAAAGAAGTGCATTATAACATGTTTTCACGGGTTAAATGTGCTTAAAACAACTTTAAAATCTGAATTGTTACAATGACTATACATTGTTACATTGTGCATCTGCACGACAGACATTTCCAGATTTCAATCAGGGCACTGTCTGTATGTGCATCAAGTGTTTTATGGGCACTGTGTGTTCCAAGGTGTGCTTTTGTGCTTTGACTCTATGCCTGGTTCTATCATATAAGCAACTGGAACAAAACATTTTACTATACTGACTTGGACAGGTAAAGCAGCACAAGAAACATCACTATATGCCAAAGATTCTATAATGGTGCATTGTAACAGCAAATTATTTTAAACACAACAGACACCTCTGCTGTACACTGAAGAGACCCAGTGGCGAAGCCAAAACTACAGGACAAACAACTTTAGAATCTTAAATACAAGTTACATTCAGAACATTAAACTTACCATATACTCATAGATCAGATGTCCATCATCCTCACCAAGGTAGAGGCAAAGAGCTCTAAGAACTGCTGCCCTTTTTGAATGAACATCACTTATAGCCTGAGTGAAGAGATTCCACTGATTAAAAACATTTCCAGGCACTTAAGTAATTTCAAAAATACTATATATAACCTTATTCCTTTGATTACAGAATAATTGTGGTGTAGTTACAATGTATGACATGTATGGATGTATAGGATGAAAGCATGGTCAAAAATCTTACTCAGTGCAGGTGGTGTACATTAACTGTCCCATCAGAGAAAACAGGGCTACCATAACATGTAAACATGTAAAATGTTTATTTGGAAATGTGTCTTACATTAATGATTCCAAGGCTTTACTGCAACAGAATATATTAAAGCACCACATATAGACAACAATGAATGAACAGCTACCTCTTGTAAGATCTGCAGATGTTTGGCTAGTTTCTGGCCAGTGACACCTCCCTTTTTCTGCAAAACTGATGTCAGCTGAGACTGAAGACTGTTCAACCGTGAAGGTCGTCTTGAGTGGATGTGTTGTAATTAGATACATTCAGCATTTATCTGTTGCACATAAAGAAAGTGGCAGAAGACAAAGAACACTGTGCTTTAGTTATTCACATTAATTACATAGTGAAATCATAGCACATAGTGGAAATGCACAACGAAAAGAGGCACACTGGAGAAAAGCAAACATGTATTTATTAGGGGTGCATCGGTACAGGTGCCTCACGGTAAGGTCCGTACCGTGGATTTTGTGTCACGGTTTCGGTACGGATTCAGTACAGTTTCGGACCACCTGATACCCTAAAGCCGCGATCGCAAGATACAGAGTTTGCGGAAAGCGCAACTCACGTGTCGGCGTATAAAAGAACGCGTTCAAATGGAATAAATGTGTGTCCACCTGGTCACACGCGAACATACAAAATGGCTCTACCTTTCGATTACGCATCACTGTTTTACTTGCAGACATTTTTATTTTCTTGAGGTCAGAGGATGTCTGGTCAGCAGTTGTAGTGGATGTGGGAATAGTCACGGCCAGACACGTCAGTCTGTACAGCTGTGGCATGATCTCATTCAGATGTCTGCTGTGGAGGAAACCAAGGAGATCTTTGTCTCTGGTGTCAAGCTGGAAAAGGTTGGATACAGGGAATTTTTTTCCGATATGTCTGAAACGGTTGGCGGTCGAGGAGGGACAGGAACATTAATTGTTTGTGATCTTTAAATGCGCATCAAATGATTTGTTCTGCTGTATTTTAAAAAGCACCTCAGCTGCGCCAAGACGCACAACTGGTAACAACTGGATCTTACGCAGGTAAGATCCGGGTTTAGGGAGGTGGAAGATTGTGTTATGTTAACTGTTAACAGTTTCCACTCCCTCGCCGGTGTATTCAACAGCAAAACCAAAATGCTCCCACACCGGTGATTAAAAAAAGTTTTTCCCAATTTCTCTCCACTACGCTGGCCATGCCTGTTTGGTTTTTTTTTGTCTGCGTCTATGAGCTGCAGCCAACCAGCCAAAGTGTGATAGGCTGGTCACTGTGAGTGAGCGGAGGTGAAGTGGACATTGACATGCAGTGCATGCCTTGGCACAATTGGCAGTTTACTGAGGAAATTAATGTTAAATTTGAAACTGATCATTGCATGACTTCCAAGATCAACATGGCAGTAAGGAATCTATTTGAAAAAATGTTCTTACCTAAAGAATATATTGGTCCGAAGCTTGGTTGAAAATCAGATGTGATAACCTGCCAAGTATAACCACAATCAACATTGTGTCTGTAAAGAAATGTTAAGCTTAATATTGAGTACAACATCATGAAAAAGTCAACATCTCAACTGTGCCTAACCACGACTGAAATATGCATCAGATGACAGAGTTAGGGGAAAAAGAAGAAATGCTATGTTATTTATTCACTACTAGATTACTTTCTATGTGCTGTACTTCTTATAAATTAATTATAGATTACCTCACAGCATTCAGATATTGCATAAATTAAACAGAAATAAATAGAAATAAATTTAAAACAGAAACATTTAACTTAACATTTTTAATGATGAATTTAATGTAATTCATTGATAGTAAATATAATATATATGTTGTTGGAACTACAGTTTTATCTTTTCTGGAGAACATATTTACTGCTAAATGAACAGATGCTCCAAAAGACGTTTATTTAAAATTAAGCCTTAAGTTATTGTTTTATATAGCTGTAATAAATGTCATGTCCCCTGCTGCATGGCATATCTGACTAAACACACTATGGCATGGCATCAATGGCATCATGGCATCAAACTGCCAGTATTAACAGGAGCTATCCAGACACAGTTATTTTTAAAAACATTGATCATGTCAAACGAGTCCGCCTCAGTGATAAACCGACGATAAATGCAGAAACATACAAAATGAGTGAGCCGCGGGACGGGACAGCATGCGAGTCGGACGTAGTTCACTGAGAGATCGATGTGGAGGAGTTAACGGCCGCACGCGCACACACACACACACACACACATACCTACTTAGACCACCTTTGGGTCGTATGACAGAACTCCCCACCTTTGTGGACACCACTTTTCTGAATGGTTTAGAGGGAAGCTGCCACCATTTTCAGATGTGGAAAGATGCCCTCATTACCAAAATCATGTGATATTTTGGATTAAAGCATGTTTTTCTCCAGTCTGACTTTTAACCTGGACTTTGGGGACAAATCTTATTTAAGAAACCTTTGGGATTTTGGGCTAAACACATATTCTGATAGAAGTAATCTTGGGGTCTTATTTTTTGCAAGCCAGAGTGTTTGAACTATTTATTTATTTATTATTAGTATTTGGTATTGTTTAGTTAGTATTTGGATTTGAGTATTCTGCATTGATTTATTTGAATTCAATATAATTACATTTTTGCAAGTATTCTATTTATTATTTGTTATGTTGTTTCCTTGTTTAGTATTTGTGTCTTTATTTCATTTGGGCACATTGTGGGCACCAAGGGATATATGTAGGGCACTGGTAATAGATCACAATATCAAATCAAATCAAATCAAATCAAACTTTATTTATAGAGTGCTTTTCATGCCCTCAGGCAACACAAAGTGCTTTAGTGAAATTGGTAAAAATGTGGCTAAATGAATGTATTTGAATAAAACATATATTATTAACCTTTTAACATTTTTTTAAACATATTTTGACTGATTGATTTTCATTTTTCTACCTACTTTTAAACATTTTACAACTTAACCTGTTGATGCTGAATTGAACATTGTTACCTTTTAGATGCTCACTTTCTGAACATGGCAGATAGAAGACAGATAAGTATTTAAGTACCTATCTGCCTCTTCAATGCAGTGATTATGTTTTTCACATAGTTTTTTACATCAGTCTATGTTCGTTCTTTCAATGTCTCCGTTTCATTTTGCAGACAAAGCATGCAGTCGTGCTTGGCAGGAACTGTGAATCTTCAGATGAATTTCATCAGGTGTTTCTCCACAGAACGAACTTCTCCTGCTTCCCATTTGCGTCTGCTTCGGTTTACTGCTGGTTCTGTGAAGAAAAGAACAAATGCAATTCTATGTAATAATACTGGAAAACATGCAAATTAAGCCATCATCATGAAGATTTTTTTTTTTCCCAGTAGTAGCCTTAACCAAAGGGGGGTAAAAGAGCCTTGTAAACTCCAACAACTGGTGTCTCTGTAACACAGCCCCCCTGTGTGATCAGTATATTTTATTACTGGAAGAAGGTCAAAGCCATCATTATGTCGCTGGTTTTCCATGTAAAAGGGCTTACATCATGGGTAAATGGTAACACCTGTGGCATATTCCACTTGGCCTCCTTAAGAGTGTTTAGTGCTCCAGAGGAGATGAACTCTTCCCATCTGCTGTCATGTATAGCTCTGTACCTTTTGGCATATTCTGCTGTGATATCATCACCAAACATCATAGCATCGCTCTCAACAATGCTGGATAATTTTTTTTAGACTGTGGCCCAGCTTGAGCGCTAAAGACGGGGTTTGATATGTGTTGGTTTCAGGATCATATTCTGCTGCCTTCTTCACTGCAGATATAACATGTGGGAAGTTTTTAGGAATAAAGAACTCCTCCACTTTCTTTCAGTGGTGTAACATTTTGAGCTACGAGGACCATTCTTGCAACTTCTCTCATCTTCTGTCGTATGTAATCGTCATTGTTGTTCCCTTTATTTTTTAGTTTATTGAACATATATTGTCCAAGCTGCAGAATGCATTTATCATTCTGAACATATGACACTTCATTATAGTTCATGTGTGTTAGTATTTTCAGTAGGCCTTCACTTATCTCAAAACCGACGGGCGTGGTCAGAGCACAGAAGGATCTAACTCTTTTTCGTCCCTCTCCGGGTTCATCCTCTGTTGGCTTCTCTTCACACATTTTGATGTGTTTCCACAATGTTTTTTTTTTGAGTACAAACCTTGACAATGGATACAGTGAATAAAGTCTTTACCACTTCTAAAGTTTTTTGTTCTATAACGTGTAACGAGTTCTCCTCTTCCTTTCCTCACCACATCTGTATTGTAAGAAAAGTTTCCTCTATTCCTTAAAACGGTCAGACGAACTCCCCGTTCTTTGGAATTTTGTGGATAAAAAAGTGCTTTTGCAACATCTGGTTTACTTGCGATTAACAGTTTGAAGGTGTCGTGTGATTTTTGCTGTTGGCTTGGAGCAATAAAGGCAATAGTTCCTCTTGTCATACACTCGATGCTCCTGAGTATTTGTGGTACACGGTACTTCAACTGAACGTTTGCCTTTCTCTGGGCTGACCATTGAACTACTGTCTTTCTCAGGGTGGCGTGGTGTGTTCTTCCTTTTCTGCGGGCTAATTGTCCATATTTTCTTTTATCCTGAGATGAATAATGATCGCATCTTCTTCCTTACTGCATTTTTTTTCGTGCTGCTTTCTTTGTCTGGGCTGTCTGTTGAGCTGCTTTCTTTGTCTGGGTTATTCGCCATCACTGTTAACAATTGGGGAAGTTGTACCCTCTGTCGTTTTTTTTTCAGGGCTCAAAGACATGCTGACATCAGAGTCAGCTCCATCAGTGTCAGGTATGTAATCAACATCACTGTAGTCAGAAGGACTGCTCTCATCCATTGATTCATCTGTGGTATCTTCTTTGCTCTAATAAAAGAAAATGATGGTGTTTATGGATTATTTGCAACCTTTTTTTTGCAACCTCTAATTTGACTTACTCTAACGCTATGTCCACATGCTATTGCAGGAATATCAGCATTTTTCAAGCAGTGAAATAACAGTAAAGTTCAAACAAAATGAAAATAAATTATTCTCATGCAAAGGAGTATCAAGAATGATGTCATAAAGGGAGAATCACTTTCAAGAAATGCAAGGTGAATTTTTTTTTTTGTATGCCATTTGAACTGAGCATAATCAGTTTGATGCATATCATAAATGAGGGCCAATAGATATTTTTCCAGAAATATTTTTTTTCTTACATTGAGTATGATTAGAGAAGAAGAGGTCACCTGTCTTTTTCCTGACTTCAGTTTTGAGGTTACATTCATACTTCACTGGATGATTCAAGGGAATTTTCATTTCTGAGAATTTGGTAGTAGATGGTGGAGGAGCAGAAACCTGGTAATTAAAACACACAGACACAAACACCCCCGAAAATAGTCATAATTCAGATACCCCAATTGAGAAGTAAATAAAAGGAACATATAATTTATATGATTGGCATTCACTAAACCTATGTATATAATTGAGTTTCCCCACTTCAAACCTAATCCACTTCATCTTAAAAAAAAAGGAAAAACCAATATTGAGACATAACTCTACCTTTATGGACCTAAATTATACTTACATTATCCAACCGTGCTAGCTGTTGCTCAAGAAGCTCACGCTGATGCAAAAGGAAGATACGCTGTCTTTCAATTTCATTCCGTTCTTCCTCTGAGGCCATGTAGCCGTTCAGAGCACTTGTCATGCTGTAGTTTCAATTTAGTAATCCTGGACTGAAATGACTGGAATGAACAAGATTGAAAGACAATGGAATCAAATCAATATAGAAAATTTCTCATTTCAAGCAGTAGCTGATACATATTCATCATAATCATGGTAAACGTCATTGATGTTAATCTACCACAGTGCAGAATCAGTTAAACTGCATTTGTCTTTGTCGTTGTGAAGTCTATGAAAAAAAAGCTACATTATTACTGTGGTTTGGTAAAGGGATAGAATTGACACACCACCCCTACCACAAACAGCATGGAGACACAAATTATTTAAGCCCCATTAATCAGTTTTGCATAGCAGATGTTGGATGTCTAGTGAATAAGATTTTTGTAAGATGAATGCATACTTTAAGGACCAAACATCACAAGAAGAAAAATAATTATTTACAGACATCAGTTGCATGTCCTTCTACATTGTAAATAAGAAGATGGATAACCACCTATCATACCTGTTTGCGCCAAGGCCAGTCCGATTCACCATAATTGTAGTTAACCTCTTCCCCTGGCACAATGTCTCTGATTGCAAAGAGACAGAGGTGCGGCATGCCGTCCACTTGAATGGGCCGCATTTCGCAGTTTGGGGTTTTGTGCTCATCATTTACTAGTCTCCCAAGTGACTGGTCCTCTAGAGATGCATCAAGATTATTTAGGAAACAATGGCATTAATGCACAACAAAAACATTCCCTATTTCCTGATGTAGTGTTGAATAGTGTCATTCTAAATAAAGTAAACATATCAAAATACCTATGGATTGACTGTGATATGTTTTAATGTGCTTAAGGTATCAACTGTCCAGCTGTAATAATTAGTAATATGTACTACTGGACCAAGTGTTGGTAGTGGCAGATACTCAATGTTAAATTACTTAGATCATGATCAGGGACAGACAACCCTAACTGGGACTTTCTAAACATCAATGAACTCTAATTACAAACTGCAGCTGCAAAAATGGCATATTCAGCCTTACTTACCACTAAGATTTCCCTTTCCATTGAAAATCAAAGAGATATGTTGCTTCAGTTTCACGTTGCTTCAGTCTCACTGTAGGATTGTCTGGAGTAAGAAGTTTCCCTCTGTACTCTAGTACAAATTCTCCTTTGCTGAAAGGTATTGAGGCAAAAACGCCTCGCCCTTTATAGGAAAATGAAAAACAAGTAGGCTATGTTAATGATATGCTTGTATCAACCAGGCCAGTAGAATCCATCTCTTACACTAAAGTTCATACTTAAGCAAAACTAATACATGTAGGAAAAGATTTCAAGCAGATAAAGACTGACCTTTGTAAGAGTTCACAAACACCTGTCTAAGACTGGCCTTGTCAGTTTTAAGTCTTATGTGCTTTTCTGCATCATGTTGTGGTGTTATCCGCACCCTCCTTCTGGAAGGATTCTTTAAACTTACCTGTTCACAAAATGTTCAGAAACAGTTTTATGTGTCACACTGACCACCCAATTAATGTGATATTCCAACAATTAATACTACTACTATCTACTTTATTGATGGGTTACATCAAACTCAGAATCATGGACAAACTAACTTTAACTATTCAAATGGGAAACATACGGTACATAACTGTCAATATTTGCACAGTATTAGTACTAGGATCTAAACATTTAAATGTTTAAAATTTGCATTACAAATCCATAAAATGCCCCCATACTGCTCATCTTCAAGTAAACCAAGTGCTTTAGCTTTGCTGACTTGTATAATCAGAACAGACAAGTCCCACATCTTGACAGCGGCTGGAATGTATTGTCCCGTTCCATTTAATAGGAGACTGAAAATTCCACGACTTTCTGTTCTGATGATACAAGTCAGTGATCCTGAAATGTGTTTCTCTTCTATAATTCACATTCTACATCTCGGAGGCCACATCTTTACACATATGGCTTCCTTCACCTTTCAAACGGGGCAAAGCTCCACGAGAGAAGCAGATCCGTAGGAGCTGTGCGCCACGGACGTACACTAAAACAAGCGCGCCACACCTAATACGGGCTGCTACTGGCGTCGCTTTGGGTTGTGAGTGTGCATGACAGACGCTACATCTCCAGGCGTGGAGAACCCTGTAAACCCGCAGAAATTTTTTACCGCTACACTTACAGAGTAGCGTAATTCCATGGGAAAACCGCGGGCCTGGCATCCATAAGGATGCTACACATTTGAAGAAATTCAGCTAACTCTAGTTAGCAAGGCAGAGGGCTAATTAAACTATCCAGAAGAGGAATAATTAATGTGTTTTGGCTGGCAAATATTATGTATAACTCGTTAAATTTCATGTGATTATGTTCTACAAAAGCGCTACTGGTCTACAGTCACTTAAGCCCAACATAACGTAGTTAGTTACCTGTCATTCTCAAACCACGAACATCCGTGGCCACTGAACAAATCCGGGCATGTGCGGGCCATAGCAACCAGGCCAAAGGGGCAAACAAACGCGCACTATTACTATCGAAGCCGATGCATTTTGATTTCGTGCAGTTTACGATAGAGGTAAAGATGGTGAAGAACTGTTCTGTGTTCAACTGCACCAACAATGTTGCTCGCAAGCCACATTTGTCATTTTATATGATTCCTAGTGAGGCTACCGAGCCTGAAAGAAGAAGAAAATGACTGCTCGCTATTAACAGAGCAAACGAAATAGTCAAGGGAAATTATGGATGCCCAAATGAGACTACACGTATGTTTGTTCAGCACACTTTGTAACAGGTAAGAAATCAGATTTTTTCAAGATATTTTAGTTTTTAATTTCTATGTTTAGATCTAATATTTTGACATGTTTGGGGAGGCCCCATTATAGATCCTTCAGGTCTAATAAAAAAAAAATTCTGGGTCTGTCTGCTGAGGCTGCTGACCCAAGTGACTGTCGAGAGACTCCATAATATATCTAGCCTATAATTATATACTCACGACTTTTTATGAGATAATGGTACACATCTGGGTACCCAGATGTGTACCCAGATGTGCACCCAGAACGAGGCCATTGTTTGGGGTTATTCGTCAGAGAATCGGCTGTGTGCTTGTATGGACACAAATCTAGGGCGACAATGTCCAATTTTGCTTTATACCTCGCTAAAGCCTCTGGCTTCAACTCATCCTGATATTGGTAAGCCTTGCTCGCCACCACAGGCACCAGTGACGATCGCCAAACTAAGTTAAAATACAATAAAGATGCTAAAATGGAAATAACTAAAGGAATTGTGAGAGAAAAACACTTGAATGCGAGTTTGTTTGCCCCCTCATGCTAAAACCGGAAGTGTGCGTGATGTCACGCCGATATCGAGAATTGTGTAGTTGACTCAGACTGTGCAGCGGTGACACCACGAGATGACGGGTGCTGCACCGTTTGGATCAAACCAAGTATGGGCGGGGGGTGAGGTATGCTGTAGGCAACATACCAGCAGTCAGGGTCGGACTGGGACTAAAAAACAGCCCTGGACTTTCCTCCCTATGTAGGCCCACCAATAACCGGTGGGGGGGGGGAACATTAAAAACAGTGATAAACTACCTTCATCTGTAACTGGAGGCCACTGTCTAACATCATCAATCCAAGACATGTCTGCGTTATCCGTAACAGATGCTCCACGCTGCTGTGTTTGGGTTACTTAGGTGGAGCACCGCACACTCCAGTTATGTTTGGGCCACTAGGGGACGCATGTCCACAATTTTTAAGTCGAAAAGGTGTATAACAACCCTTTCCCATCAGTCTTTATTTCTTATCCACGTCCAGAACTTCCAAGATCTTCACAGTGCCATGGATAAATTGCAGAATGACAGTGAATGCCGGTGTCTATTAGCATGTATTACATTGACCATATCAAACTTTACTTGAAGCTTCAGCACAATTTGAAGCAAAATGAGAAGAGGCATGAAATAGTTTTGGTACGGGAACAAGGCAGGAGGTGCTGTGGAAGACCTCCTGTTTTGTTCTAGTACCAAAAAGATCTCATCCATCTTCTCCTAATGACAATAGAACCAGTTGCCCTAACATCTCACATCATGAAAGTCCTGGAGAGACTTTTATTGGCCCACCTGAATAAGCAAACAAGCACCTTCCAGGACCTACTGCAGTTTGCTTATTGTCATGAGGTTGGAGTTGAAGATGCTGTCATACAGCTGCTGAGCAAACCCACGGTCATTTGGACAAAGCAGGCAGCACTGTGACGATCATGTTCTTTCATTTCTCAAAGTTTATTCAACACCACCCAGCCTGCTTTACTGGATTACTCTAGATTACTGAATTACTCTGAACTCTAGAAGCCACAGAAGGATGTCTCCATAATCACCTGGATCACTGACAACCTGACAAACACACCACAGTTTGTGAGACTGAGTGCTGAACTTTTCACCATTCTTTTTCACTCTGTACATATCAGACTTACGGTTCAAGTTGGAGTCCTGTCATCTGCTGATGACTCTGCATCAGTGGTGGAACAGAGACTGCAGAGAACTGGTGGACTGTTTGTGGCATAGTGTGGGAAAAAAAATAATCTCATTTTAAATGTGAACATAAAAGGAGATTATTGTAAATTTGAGGAGAAGTATTAAGTCAAACAGCATTTCCAACATAGGAGAAGTGGAGGTGGTGGAGGAGTATAAATACCTCAATGTTCACCTGAACAACAGACTGGACTGGAGACACAGCACTGATGCTGTTCATAAGAGACAGAGCAGACTTTACTTCTTAAGGAAGCCTAGGATCATTCAGTGTTTGCAGCAAATTGTTGCATATCTTCTATAAATCTCCTGTGGAGAGTGCAGTCCTATCTGCAGTCATCTGTTGGACGAGCAGCATCAGACGTAGTCGTTTAAAGAAAATGAACAAACTGATGAAGAAGACTGGCTCTGTTCTGGAACCTCTGGAGCTGATACTTCAAAATTAAGAACATCGTGAAGAACCCTGAACGTCCTCAATACAACACAATGATTCAACAACACAGTGTCTTCAGCCAGAAGCTTCTTCAGATCTGCTGCAACACAGAAGGTGACAGGAGATTCTTTCTGCCCACAGCAGTAACCTTCTACAATACTTAAATCATGATAACTAACATGATATCTGGAGGGAATAGCGAAGGGATGGTGATGTAAGGGATGTCTCATTGTTCAAAATAAGATCTTTAACATGTAAACCTGGATTATGATATATGTCCATGTAACCAAGGTGAATGAGTCCCATCCATGAACAATGACTTGTTTGCCGAGGCCTTAATCTGATTGAGACATTGTGGCGGGACCTTAACAGAGATGTACATAATTAATACCGTCAAACCTTAGGCTCCATTTACTTAATTTTAAGAGCTAGTGAGGACTATGCTCTTTTTAATGATATCCTGATACATGAAACAAAATTGGAAGCAGATTATCTTCTTTCACATGATTGTAGTTTCTTTGCAACAAAGGGTCACTTGGAGTTCATGTATTTGTCACGTTTTCTTTATTGTCCATAAACTTAACACCTGTCATGCCATTTCCATGCCAGCCTCAGAAATTTCACAAATAAAAAGCTTAAGCAGTAACAAATACAGTCACTCAATAAATAATTTGCAAAACACGCACACACAAAGCAGTCACATTCTTCTAGTCAAAGTAAAGGACAAATCATTCTTTTACGTGATTCATCGACTCTCTGGGTCTAATATTCATCACAAGGCTTTGCAGTGGATTCCACAAAATATCAGATTTTGATTTCTTTTTTAAAAGTGAGGAAACCCTGTTGTGTGATTGAAGACAGCTGACATTCCACCTGATATGATGAAAGAAGAAAGTTCCCATATTACACAAACATTTAGAATTTAGTGCAACATTGCACTTTTATGCTGATCTTGCATGTTTCAACTCATGTTCTCCCTCTGTGATTGGTTATTCTGCATAGAAAAGAGACTGATCTGAAAAATAAAAGCTGAAAAAAGGGGGCAGTGTTTCTGTAAAAGCATAAGAATATCTAGAAACAGTGAAATATTTCAAAAGAATTGCCAAAAAGCCAATGTCAAACAGTCACTGGTGACAGCAACTCACAATATGATGTATGGATGCAGCTTTATATCATCCAAAAAGACTCAATCACATCTTATTTCTGAGTCTTGATCTGCTGAACCCTTCTTTAAATTACTTCTAAAAGTGCAAATATGTGCTTGATATCAATACTGCTGAGCAACAACATCAAAGATCAAAAGTGTCAGATACTTCTCTGACAAAACAAATTTGAGCTCTAAAGGAAATTCAGTAAAAGAATTAGCTATTTATTTACCATGAAATGATGAAAATGGATAAAATGAATAACATATCACTGAGTTATGATCAATATAATGTCAGAACAGATTCCCAAAACAGTTCACTCTATACATAACAAAGATGGCTTAATGTGATCGGCATGATTGATTTTGTACAGGTTTACCTTCTCGATGCAACTGGGAATCAAACCCAGACCTCCCATAGTGGAAGGCTTGAGAGTTCTACCACTGATCCACCTTCAATGATATCGCTGAATAGGATTTACAAACACAGCATTAACTAAGAAGAAACAAATAACCGGTCTAAGTTTCCTATAGCTGTATGATTTGGCTTCAATATTGACAATTATAATTTGACATTTTTTACAGGCAAACCAGACTGATAAGCGCTTAAATGAGTGAATATGTAACTTGTCAAAAAGTGTAAGGCTACTTCACTTCATCTACAGAAAAATAAAATTCAAATAAAAAAAAAAGAAAACGAAAAAAGAAAAAACTTGCCATTTAAAAGCTGTAATTTACAGAGACAAATTTCAAAAGGGCAGTTGGCAGTTGAAAATGGCAGCTAAAATATGAACTAATACACTCAGCAATGTCTCCATCAGCATTCTTTCTCTAGCTTCTTTTATGCTGTCAACTTAAGGGCACTCAGAGGTACCCCAGTATCACCAGTATGTTTAAGCCATTCAGTTTCCCACAAAAAGAAAAAAAAAAAAATCAGACTGACTGAAAACTTGCAAAGCTCTTACTTTGAACATGAGAGATGCATATGCACATTTCCCTGTGGCTCAATGGTCTCAGTGGAAGATTTTAACTGACTTGAAAACCACTGAGCTGGTATCATCTTATTTTTAGTGGAGTAACCAGTCCATGGGAGCCCTGCAGGGACACACCTTGTGCTGTCCACAATATTTTTGGAAGAAAAATTGATTGTTTTTTTCTTTTTAAATGGAAGCTCAAAGATGAGTTTCTAAAAGGCAAGAGAGGGGAAAAAATGGGCAAAACTCTGCTTCAGATAATAAACAATCATTGTTTTCCTGTTTAAAATAATGATGGGGAAAGCATTGGCATTTACTTTTCTAATAGCCCTTGTTGTGATAGTAGGGATGTGTCTTCTGAATTAAAATAATAAGAATTAAAAAAAAGGTCCTTTCCGGAACTGCTACAATCTTGACCAACAGAGAGCTGGAGAGCTGCTACAGTACTACACGAACTCAGGTCACACAGATAACATTACATTTATGAGAATAATATCAAAATAATCTAGGCTTTCATTCTGGGAAGCACATTTAGACATCATAGAATAAAATTCTGACCAAGTGGCTGGTAGAAATATTTGACTGGGTAAAGACAGAGTTTAGCGCAGTGTATTATGTGGACAAGCAGCCATATTGTGAGACCACAGACAACACCGGCAACATGTTATCTTTTGCCTTCCACTGCCTCAGTTAAACTTGTTTATTACGTTTTGAATGCCACTTTTTTTTTTTAGCAATACCACTTCTGACCAGACAGGTGCATATAGGCCACTGACAATGATGAGTAGGTGAAGGTCTGGCACGTTGCTGTCTCTCTTCAGGGGAGCTTTCTTGTGCTGCCCCCATGTGATTAGAAGTGGTATTAATACAGAGTGACTTAAAATATGCATAAAAATAGTTCAAAGGAAAATGAATTGTATTGAGATAAGAATCTACTGCAATATGGAGGTTCTATATTGAAAAGATTAAAATTATTAGAAGCCTCGATTCTCGTATGCTGAAAGATGAATGATGAAAGATGTATCTGTGACCCTAAAGCCGTTAGTTCCCATGATGCTTCTTGATATTTTTGTCTCCAGAATCAGTGTCTATACAGCTGGACAGTTTTACAATTAAAAGTCTTTGGAAGCTTACTTTAAGATCACTTGCGTGACCTAGAAATTTATAAGCCTCCAAACTGTGGATACACTGATGTTCAAACAAAGGTAAGAGTTTTCTTTGAGCATGTACCGCTAACGGTTTAGCATACTGAGGATACAGTAACATTGTATTTTCACCTGCTGTTTAGCTCTTTTTTCTTAAATAACCTTTGCATGTGCACAGATCATACACTCTTAGCTACTTCCATGTTTCTGCTTCCAGGCAGGATAGCGTTGGAAAGATAGTTGTTTTTTTTTTTTTTCCTTTCTTTTTTTAATCTTGTTGCTCCTGTAAATGGACGTTATAGATGGCAACTCAGCAGGCCCTTCCTCCCATCACTGGAAATTATGAAAAAATGTGTGGAAAATAATAATGACAACACTTTCTCATGAGGGTGGCACAACAGTTGCATCACAATATGGCGACTCACAAGTACCATTCCCCGTATGACATTTTGTTCCCAACCTGTTCTGATGACACAGCTGTCATCCATTTTAAAATGTACTTCGGGTTGAGTGGAGTACTTTATTTTTGAATTCACATAGTTAATTACCCAATTCAGCCTCTCTTACGCTGGGCTTTTCCATTTACGTCAATACACTAAAACAGCAACATTAAGCCTTTCACTGCAGGTCACTACACTGTATTTATGTCTCCTGTAATCAGATTAGAGGTAATAGTAAGAAAGGATCTAATTAATCCAAAATGTATGCAAAGTTACAAACCTTGAGGTACTAACTTCAGGACAGCATCCTCCACAGTAAGAAGAAAGTTCACACAATATAAAACATGGTCAAGCTATTAAAGCCTTCTTAAAGTTCATTATGTGTGAAATCCTTTTTTTCTTTTCTTTTTTTTTTAGATTCTTTTTTGGAACCAGAAAAGATAAGAAATGATGTCTCTGTTGATAACATCCATTGCTGGTTTCATGAGTTTAACCAAGTTCAACAACTGAGACCTGACGTTACCACCCCCTCCTTTTGCTCCGAAGTCTTGTCAGGCTCTGAGGAGGTTTGAGAAGTTTTCTCCCCCTTAAAGTCCTGCCCACTCGGAAGTTTGGAAGCCTGCTTTCACTGGGTGATAGGCGTGGTGGGTGAAGCTGGCACAGTTGGCATGGTAGGGCTGGTGGGAGTTTGTGCCGAGCTCTGGTAGGACCGAAGTAGGACTTTGTGCTTTGTGGCCGCCTCCTCTCGCCTGCGCTGCTGTTCGGCCAAGAATTCCTTGAGACGAGTAGTTGTAAAGGTAAGAGTCTGCCTGCGTAGGCGCATCAGGTATGCATCTTGAAGCCAAGAGTTATTGAAGCAGTCCTTGATGGATGGACGGGCCCTGTTGGTGAAAAGTAGTCAATTGGCTTTCTACTGTATTTCATTTCACACAATATTTTTGCCTGATCAAGAGAAACGAGTGGATTGCCTGTCAATAACTGCAATCTTCATCTTACCAAGGGTAGCTACAAAGAATCTTTTTCAGGAACATAGAGGCACTTTGGGACACATTCTGATAGAGTTTAGATAGGTCAAACTTTGCCGCCTGGATCCTAGCATCTGTCTCCTGAGGATCATTTGCCATGAAAGGCGACCTGCCACTCAACCTTGAAGATGGAGAAAAATCACAAAAGAGTATAGATTCTTCAAAAGATACAAACAATGCTCAGTAAGAGCTGTTTTGTATTGTTGGTTTCCCTGGGATGACAGTCATTATTAAAACAGCAGCAGCATGTCTTCATTATGTGAAATGACAGGCTATGGAAAGACTTTGGAAATAATTGATGCATTCATGGTTCTCATTTTATATGACCACAAATACATTCCTATTCAAGGAGAACTTGCTGGGAGGAAGCTGTAAAACCTTTACTCACATGATGAAAGTCAGCACGCCCACACTCCAGATGTCAGCTAGAGGGCCCACAACATCTCCTTTTAACATTTCTGGAGCTACAAGAAGAAGAAGAAGAAGAAGAAAGGGAAATGAAGAGTATTTATCTTTGCATATAATACTTGAACCAAATGAAAATTAATTATACATAATGATTTGCATGTCACAAGTATAGTATGTATGTTTGTGGTACCATTTGTTTAAAGCAAGTCTTGTGAGCTGCGCTCAAAACTTTGGCTGATACGATTAACTGATCAAACATTTCAGAAGTGAGTGTCTTAAGCACTTAAATTAATGCAAGGCATTATTTCCTTTCTTAAAGCTCCTGTGGTATTCTTCTAGCTTGAAGGACATCCAAAATGTTGACTTTATCTCATACTATGTGCACAGCACCACACCAGATTTCTCTATTAAATTTTACAAATATATATTGTGCAAGTCAAATGTTTGGATATGAAGTCATCTTGAATGTGTATGTATGGCATATTGGTGTGTCCAAATATAGAATGTGCCATCTTGTGCAAGTATAAGGTGAAATTTCAGATAAACCATATATATAACTCTTTTTTCCCCATGCCATTGTTTATTTAACAAAAATCACAAAAAAAAAAAAAAAAAATGTATGGGCAATGCTAAGTTCCCCCTACTGCTTCAATAATTAATCACCCCACCCCCCTTTTTTTCCCCCTTAATAACTATCTACATATATATTGATGGTTAGTGCCACAAGCTGGCAAAATCTGGATATATACACAATTTAATCTCGCAGCAGGTGCCAGTTTTCTTATTTATTGAATTGATAATGGCATAATGAAAAACAAATTTTGCAAATGGCTTTTTTTTGAAAAAAAGATGGGATGCAAACCTTTGCACAAGATTGTATATTAATCTCTGCGGGGGATGCTACACACAGGGATGTACTCTGTTAGCTGCTTGAAGATGACATCAATGACTGAGTGTGTTACTGAATACATCAACTTCTGTGTGGATCGCACCATCCCCACGAGAACAATAATGTACTAAATTAATAACATACTCAGTGACCAAACAGAGCTTTTTAAAAAAAGAAAAAAAAAATAGAAGGAAGACAGGGATTCCTGAGGTCAGGACAAAAAGAACTTAAAGTCAAGATTAGAAATAACAAGGAGTTGTACAAGAAAAACCAAGAGAACAAGCTCCAACAGAGAGATGTGTGGTCAGGGATTAAAAAAAAAAGATCAAAGGCTTCAAGCAGGTGGAGAATCAGATAGATGGAAGTCTGAACAGAGCCAATAAACTAAACATGTTCTTCAACAGGTTCAGTTCAGAAACACTGCAGCATCTTCCTCTCCTGCCCACAGCCAAACAGACCTCTCACCATCCCTTGACCCAAAGCTTCCCTGTTACATCTCAGCTGTCTCATTTTCCACCTCAGTCATGGATTTTGCTGTTGCTCCATCATGGTTTCCTACCAAATCAGGAGACGCTAGGCCTCCTCCACCTCCCCCTCCCATCTGTCTGCCTCTAGTAGTTAGATGAAGAGGCAGCTGGAATGACTGAACTGGAACAAGGCTGCAGGTCCAGGTGGTGTCAACCCCACAGTCCTGGAAGCCTGTGCAGATCAGCTATGTGGGATTCTACAGCACCTCTTCAACCTCAGCCTGAGCCAGGGGAAGGTTCCAGAGCTGTGAAAGACAGCCTGCTTTGTTTCAGTGCCAAAAAGATTACAGTGATCCCTTGCCAATTCGCGCTTTAAGTTCCGCGGTTTTAGTTATTCGCAGATTTTTCTGAAATATATAATATAATAAAAAAATCAAGAAAAAATGGTGGAAAAATTCCGCAAAAATCCACCCCACAGCAGACGAGAGGCCGCAGCTGCCAGCGAAATGTCAAACGATGACTCGCAGCCTCCTGTAAGTAACACGAGAAATGCAGACGGCCCAGAACTCTAGAATCTGTGCGCCGATTGGCCAAGAAGCATCACCCAAGCATCACAGGACGTTGTGCGCATTCTCTCACAGCGAAGAAATGTTGTAACAGAAAAACCACAGTTGAGCCTTTGTCTTGTTTTGCTGTAGTGCCTCGCTACTTTTTTGCGGTTTTAAAACATAGTTGAAACACATTATTTAGGCTCGGGGGCTTCGGCTCCAAATCATGGATTTTGATTTTCGCGGGGGTCACCAGTCCCCATTAACCCCCGAAAAATAAGGGATCACTGTATATCCAGATCCTACCAACTCCTATTTCTATTCCTGTAACTGAATAGGACTGAATGGTCGTGTGTCTGACTTGGTGGTCAGCAGCACAGGAGCACCACAGGGAACTGTACTATCACCATTGCTCTTCCCTTTCTACGCCTCAGACTTCCAGTACAAGTCAGAGTACTGTCATTAGTACAGAGAATGCTTTGTGGCATGTTGTTTGGAACAATCATTACATCTTGAATGTGAACAAAACAAAGGAGATAACTGGATTTTAGGAGGACCAGGAACAAGCTGAACACTATTTCCACCATGGGACAAGAAGTGGAGGTGGCAGAGGCAGGAAAACCTCAGTGTTCATACAAACAACAAATTGGGCTGATGCTGTCTACAAGAAGGGACAGAGCAGGGCAGAACAGACTTTACTTCTTGGGAAGCTTTGGTCAATTAGTGTTTGCAGCAAGACGCTGCATATCTTCTGTAAGTCTGTTGTGGAGAGCGCAATCCTATCTGCAGTCATCTGTTGGGGAAGCAGCATCAGAGCCAGTGACTTAAAAAGACTGAACAATCTGATTAAGAAGAATGGCTTTTCTGGGCTGTTCTGGGAACTGAAATTTTGCAGAGGGATGCTTAATAAAATAAAAATCCGACCGCTACAGGAGATCCAACCTTCCCACAGCAACAACCATCTATGACTCTTTGAAGATACTTAAATAGTGAGTTACTCCAAAATATAATTTCCCTTAGGAGATTTTTAAAGTATTATTACATTGAAATAAGTTGAACTGAAATGAATTGAATTAATAGATCTCTTACACATGTACTCCAGTGTTCCAATAGGAGGGCTAAATTGCTTGAGGAAGAGAGGGTTGTAGGTCTGAGCAGTTCCAAAGTCAATGATCTTGATGACGTTCATGTGGGTGACAATGACATTTTCTGGGTTGATATCCAGGTGCAGGATGCGACGAGCATGAAGGTAGTCCAGACCCTGGAGGATCTGTGTGATATAAGTCACCACGTCGTCCTCTGAGTAACGGAACCTGAACAACATCAGACAGCAGTTTGTTAAACCAGCCCAGGTAAAATAGTTTCAAGCATTTGTTTAAAGTTAGCTTTGGAGGTGTTGTATTCACTGAGCCATTTCAAACCTGGAACCACTTTAAGTGCAGACTCACCGGTCTATAAGGCTGTAGAGTAGCTCCTTCCCACTGCAATACTCAGAGATGAGTACCAGATAGCGAGGTGTGACATAAGCTTCATGAAGAGCCATGATCCTGTCATGATGAAGGGACTTCAGGATGTCATATTCCTGAAGCACCGCCTGCTTGCTGTCTGCCTCATATGGAACGATCTTAGCCATGAAAAGGTTGCCTGTGGCATTTTCACGACACTCTCGTATCACACCAAACCGACCCCTGTCCGAGAAGGAAATGCAATAAAATCAGGAGGGTATAGAATAAAAACAATTGTGCAGCGTTTCGTGAAGTGAAGATGTTAAAAGAGTGACCTGTGTTACTGTAAGTGCCATAAAAACTAAAAACAAATGTTCATAAACAAAATAAACAGATGACAAAATATCTGAATCTGGTGCCACTGGTGAGGACACAAGGCTATATTTGGTGGTGATAGCAAAGAAGATATGTTATGGGCTCAAGTCACCTTGCTTTTTCATCCATAAAGGTATAAGGTTTCTGTGGAACTCCCTGGCGCAGAGATCCCTCCCCAGGTTTGCCCAGTGGCGTTCTGCGTCCTGAGGGTGTGACCCGTCCAGATGGGGTGACTCGTCCAGATGGTGTACTGCGACTGTCCCCTCCCTGCAAAACTGGTGTCAAGCTCTGCACCACCACAACAGGTGGGGAAATGATCACAGGTGTGACCGGGGGTGTTGTGGTTGTGGGGGTCGAAGCAGCTTGAGAAGGGGGGGTAACACGAGCAGTCGCAGCTGGCATATACATTGGCACAGAGGAAATAGGTTTCCCCATGACAGGAGGAGGTGATGGTACAGGGGAAAGGGACTTCTTGGTAATGGGTGGGAATGCAACAGCAAGACTCTGAGGTTTGGGTGGAACGACAGGTGGAGGTGTGAGCTTTGCTTGGGGTTTGCTCATACTGATGCTAATGCTGGTCTTGGCTTTAGCTTGTGTGACGTGGGAAGATGTTGTGGTCTGAACTGGTTGTGAGGTTGTACTGACAGGCAGAGTGACAGCAGGATGGCTAGCATTGGCCTGTGCAGCAGGCTTGATGGTGACGGGAGAGGCAGCCTTAGCCACTGACGTAACCATCAAGCCTGCTGCACTTGCCTGTGCAGCAGGCTTGATGGTGACGGGAGAGGCAGCCTTAGCCACTGACGTAACCATCAAGCCTGCTGCACTGGCCTGTGCAGCAGGCTTGATGGTGACGGGAGAGGCAGCCTTAGCCACTGACGTAACCATCAAGCCTGCTGCACTGGCCTGTGCAGCAGGCTTGATGGTGACGGGAGAGGCAGCCTTAGCCACTGACGTAACCATCAAGCCTGCTGCATTGGTCTGTGCAGCAGGCTTGATGGTTACAGGAGAGGCAGCCTTAGCCACTGACGGGGCAGGTGCTGAAGTTGAGGGAGGTGCAGGTTGGGCATTTGTCACTGCAATGGATTTACTTGGAGCGGGCTTAATTGGAGGCACAGTCATGGATGACATCATTACCACAGGGGGAGAAGAAGTAGTTGCAGGAACAGTCTTGACCACTACCGCAGCACTGGTTTTAGTTGGTTCTAGACAGGAAGAGATAGGATATGCCTGAGATTTGGTTTAAATATTAATATAATCCATAAAATAAAGTGGTGCACCTAGGTACAGTTGTGATGTCAACAGAAAACTATGTTACAAATAGAAGCTTAAACTGCAATGTTTTGAAAACCAAACATATTTTATCCTTTCAAAACTAAAAAAATACTAAAAGAAATTGACTAAACACAAATACAACACAAATAAACTAACTCCCCAAATAATAATAATCATTATGAACAATTAGTTGAATTTTAGTCCCATCAGAGCACAGAATGCACCTTCAAAAATATAGATTTTTTGTCTCTATTTGCAGCTGTAAACTGTAATCTGGCTTTGTTTTAAATTGTTGTTTTGGAGCAGCAGCTTCCTCTGACTGCATAGCCTTTAAGCTCAAGTCTAAGCAGGACATGTTTTATTCTGGATAATGAAATTCTTTTCTCGGTTTCATCCAGTATCTTCATAAAGTTTTTAGTTGTTCTGCAGTTCAGCAGTTAATTTACACATTTTAAACCAAAGCACATCCATCTATGACACAAAAGTTGTTTCCCTCCTGAGCGGTATAATGCTTGTGTGCTCCCATTCTGTTCATACTTGTGTATTATTATTTGAATAGATGAATGCAGGACCTCCAGGGACCTCCCATGATTTTTTTCCCCCTAATGTCTTAATTGATTATTTTTGATTTTTTTTTTTTTTTTTTATGTCATGCAATAAGGCCCTTGTATTTGAGGGAGTGCCTTAAAATACATCCTCTGGTGTGCTTCCAGTTAACTCAAAAAGGTATTGGTTAGCCTGTCAGAAATGTCTAATGTCAAAATTTAATCACGTGGAATTCTCTGAGCTGGTTAAAGCCACAGTAAACTCAGTGGAAGTAAACATCTAACTTTGAAGAAAGTTAAACAAGATCCCAAAAATCCTCTCTTTTATTCTAACATTTTACAAATGAAAAAAAAAAAAAAAATGTGAGCACCCCAACTTACCAAAAACAACAGACATGGTTGGAACTTTATTTATTTATGATGTTGTACATACCTGAGGTATTCAAAGTCACAACCTCTGACAGGTTGCTGTAGGGGCCCTGGCCAGCTTTGTTGACACATGCCACCCTGAACCTGAAGGAGCTCCGTGCTGGCAGGTCAGTCACATTGTAATAACAGTCTGCCACTCCAGTGGCAACAATCAGCCAGTTGGTATCGCCTGGAAATGGTGATGGATGAAGTCTTTAAATCATTTATTCCAGTAAAGAAATTGAGAAATATATATATATATTTGGTGACCAAAAATAATAATAACGATACATATTGTTTAATTTAACAAGGCATGCTGCACGGTTCAACATGTGGATACTCTTACTTAAATACGATAAAATAAGCAATTAATCACTGATTCAAAGAAGACACAGACCCTCTGCTCTCCTCTCCAGAGAGTATGTGCAAGGGGCCATGGTGTCTGAGGGCCTCCACACCACCAGGGCTGTGTTATTATACTTCTGAGGAATCTCGGGGGTCCCAGGACGATTAGGCAGGCCTTTGAAAAGAAAAAAAAAAATCTTAAAACCAGTTTATAGACAGCTGTATTCAATCAATATCACACAAGATACAGATGTAAAGGTGTTTAGTTATAAAGAGTAAATCTCTTCCAATAAGAAAAATATCCAATTTCTTACGTGCAAGAGAAATTGTGCAGGAGCTGGACACAGAAGCAAGAGGATTTGTAGCAACACATTCATAGACCCCTGCATCCTTTTTGGTGGTCTGCATGATCATTAGCAGCTGGCGACCATCAGGGCAGGAGATCATATTCATTCTGGCATCTATTTCCACTGGTTTCTTATCTGAAAAGGCAGAAGTCCAGATAGGTGGTATTTTATTTTGCAAACGTAAAGATTGAATGACTTTATAATAATTATAAATGATTAATTCTATATTTAAAATCTTCTGTAGTAATTATTTGCAATCTATGCATGCTCTGATGAGATGGTGCCATGATGTTATTACATTAAGATGCAATATACATACTCACACTTATTGACTAAAGAATGATTATGTTAATTATTTCCAATAGAAAGTAAACGGAGTCTGATCATGTTTATGCCTGTAATTTGGTAGCAGTGCTGCATTTACACTGGAAATCTTTACCTTTCAACCAGGCGATGTGTGGATGTGGACTTCCTGCTGGCAGACAGCTGAGTGTCACTGGATCACCCTCCAGCAGTACATGATCTCTCAGCTTAATATGGAATACTGGAGGGAAATCTGTAATCCAAAGATGTTTCACTAATTATTTCACATTTATACTTATGACAAGTGAAGCTCCTGCCCCTATTCCAAAAATGATTGGACATTGTAAAATGTAAATAAAACGGAACAGAGTGGTTTGCAGATCCCATCAAACCCTATTTAATTGACAATAGAACACAGAAAAAATATTGAATGTTTCGAACATCAGACACCCTCCCCCCAACCTCAGCTGGGCTGCCTGAGAGAGGGTGTCCAATGTTCGAAAGGCCTGAAACAACCAATGACCTCAGGTCCATCACTGATGATGTGCCCCAGCGATGCATCAGGAGATGTTTCATTACAACTGTCGGACTGGAGAAACCAGTGACTACCAGGAATAGTCCCCAGCCGGATCCCCAGCCGGATGGATTCAAGGTTAACGAACAACAGCCAATGGACAAACGTTTATGAGTAAAGAGTGCTTGTGCGGAAAGATGTGCAAGAATGAAAAGGGCCTAAAGATCCATCAAACACTGATGAAGTGTAAGGAGTGGCTGCAAGCACCACAATGCACAGGTCTAGAACCCGGGCCTGGAAGCATCCCACAGAGCCCAGAGCCTCCAAGTGGTGGAAACAGTCCCTTTGAACAGGCAGTCTGAGAAGAGAAGGAACAGATGGCCCCAAGCCTCTAAAACAGCAGAGTGGCAGAAGTTTGACGAAGATGTGGACAAGGTGCTGGGAGTAACAGCCAAAGGAAATGTCGAAAGGAGGCTTCAGACTATGAAGACCATCATAGTGCCTATGGCTGCTGAGAGGTTTGGTGTTGAGCAAGAAAGGGCAGCAAAACAGCCTTACTTTAAGAACCAGAGAGGCAGTCAAAATCCATAACATCAGGGCAGAACTGAAAGCCTTGAAGAAACGGCACAAGGGAGCATGTGAAGAGGAACATGCACCTCTGGCTGAGCTCCGTCTCATGCTCGGGAAGAGGCTCCTAATCATTGCGCAGAGCGGAACAACACAGGAGACGGTGGAAGGAGAGGGCTAGGAAGCGGACTGCCTTCATTAGTGACCCATTCGGCTTCATGAAGGAGCTCCTTGGACAGAAACACAGTGGACGCCTGGCCTGTTTGAAGAAGGAAGTCGACCGACACCTTCAGCGACCTCACCCGAGACCAAGAGCTAGGACAGTGCAAGGCTGTAATAAGACCACCAGAGCCTGCTGAGGCCTTCAATCTGAGGGAACCACTCCTGAAAGAAGTTCAAGAGGTGGTGCGGAAAGCAAGGTCCAGGTCAGCACCGGGACCAAGCGGAACCTCCTACAAGGTCTATAAGCACTGTCCCAGGTTGCTACACCGGGGGCCAATTCCAATTCCTCCCTTAACCCTCAATCTCAACCCTCGCCCTTAACTCTCAGTCTTTAGTCCTCAATCTTGGCCCTTGAAAATAAGTGTAAGGGCTATCATGTGACTTAGAAATGGGACACCCCTTGAGTGTAGTTACATCTTCAGACTGTAAGGGGCGGCCTTACAGCCTTACGTTGTAAGAAGGAGAAGAAGACGTAGCAGAAGAATAAGATAATATATATATATATATATATATATATATAAATAAAACAAAGACAGTAAGATAGTTTCATAACATTTATATCTCTATTAACTACAAAAATACTTAGATTTGAAGCTTGCTTTTTTCGGCACCATCCTTTTCGTAGACGTTTTGGCGAAAATACGCAATGCCTCCTGGGTAGCCCTTACTTCCAAGGGTGGTGCCGAAGAATTTCAATATTGAGGGCGATACAGCCCTCAAACTTGTCCCTCAACTCGACATTCAAAGAATCGGGACAGCACTTTCACTTCACGGGAGCATGCATTTTTGAGACTGAGGGTTGAGATTAAGGGTTAAGAGAAGAATTGGAATTCACCCCGGCTTTGGGAGAATCTTGAGGATCTGTTAGAGAAGGGGGAAAACAGCACACCAGTGGTGTTTTGCAGAGGGTGTGTGGATTCCTAAAGAGGAGGATTTCTTAGACAATCAGCCAGTTCAGAATAATCTCGCTGCTCAGTGTTGAAGGAAAGATTTTTTTCAGCATTGTAGCAAAGCTTCCTCAAGAATGGATACATCGACACCTCTGTGCAGAAGGAAGGCATCCCTGGCGTACCAGGGTGCTTGGAGCACACAGGCATGGTCACTCAGCTCCTCAGAGAGGCAGGGGAGAACAAGGGTGATCTGGTAGTGCTGTGGTTAGATCTGGCCAACGCCTATGGCTCGATGCCCAACAAGTTGGTCCATGAAACACTGGAGAGGCACCATGTTCCAGCTGTAATAAGAGAGCTCATCCTGGATTACTATAGTGATTTCAGCCTGAGGGTCTCAGCAGGATCAACAACATCTGAGTGGCACAGATTGGAGGTGGGAATCATCACAGGCTGCACCATCTCAGTAATCCTGTTGGCTCTGGCGATGAACATGTTGGTGAAATCGGCAGAACCAGAGTGCTTTCAAGTCTGGGATCTGCCAACCACCAATACGTCCGTACATGGATGACCTGACAGTGACCACAGAGTCAGTGCCTGGAGGCCGATGGATCTTGTCGGGGCTTGAGAGGCTAATGGGATGGGCCAGGATGTCATTCAAGCCAACAAAGTCAAGATTGTTGGTCTTGAAGAAGGGCAAAGTAGCAGACAAGTTTCGCTTCTCTATCTTAGGAACATCAATCCTTACCATCTCTGAGAAGCCAATAAAGAGCCTGGGAAAGTTCTTCAACTGCACCCTCAGGGATTCAGCCTCCATCAAGAACACCTGCGAGGAGCTAGAGGGATGGCTGAAGGATGTTGACAAGACGGGTCTTCCAGGAAAATTCAAGGCATGGCTTTACCAACACAGGATTCTGCCAAGGATGGCCACTGCTCATCTATAAGTTCCCGATCACTACCATTTCGGATCTAGAAAGGCAGGTTAGTCTGTACTTGAGGAGATGGTTAGGACTGCCAAGGAGCTTGAGCAACATCGCTCTTTATGGGCACACCTGCACACTGACAGGTCAGAAAACTTCCAGCCCTCAAATTGATAGGATTAGTTACTTAAAATTTGCAGCAAATGAAATTCCTGGCAGTATGGATGAGTATTTTGAGTGGTACTCTGCAGTTCCATGGTGAAAATGGTCAGCCATGACTTATATTTTGAAAATGGTTATAGCATCTAAACTCAAAGTAATTCAAAGTAAAATTGAAGATTTTTCAACATTTCTGAAATATACTTTCTTGGCTGAGATGATCAATACCGATCTCAAGTCTTTGATAAGTTAAGACTCAAATATGAAGCAAAAGCCTGTTAGAGTAAGCCTAGGTCATAGCTGCTTGGCTGTTCCATTGACAAAAAGTGTGTTTCTCTGTCCCACAAGAGGTTTTTCTATCTACGCACTAAGAAAACCATTAAATCTCTAAAATGTCAAAAATGGAGTATTGTTTGATATAATGCTCTGCTGGCTAACAGATCCCTTACTACTCAGTTTAGTATTGATGCGCAGATGATCAATACAGAGAAGTGCTGTAGTAAAAAGGTTCGTGCAACACTTATATGTCACATTATTCATTTAAAGACATATTACATTACCTACCAGAAGCGAGTTTGGAATAACGTGAACGTAAGGAACTATTGTCTCTGGAGATTGCTGTTGGTATGTCAGGCTGGGACACTGTCTTATCTCGCCTCCCTCTAGTAAGGCCCCATCGATCCCAGCGGGATCTTCGTTCACTCTCCAAACCTTAAAAAAAGAGTAGCTCCATAAGCAACATTGCCTTGAAAGAAGTGTGAATGATAGGTCAAATCTGAGTGTAGAAGAAATGCTACTGCCTCATACCCTTTGTTGTTTCTGATTTCAGACTGGACATGGAGTCTAGAGATTCTGATGAGGCACCATTTCTGGCTTGAGATGCTAGCTGGTTTTGAGGAACACTAATAACCTTTGGAGCTCGGCTCTCTGATGTTGAACGGCGAAGCATTGAAAGAATGGGCGTTCTTTTTGGCTCCTTTTCCTCTGATGCTTTCCTTTCCTCTGAGAAGCTGCGAATTCTTGTGGAGATCCCAGCCACTGTTGATTCAATCTTCCGGCGCATTGCCAGCACAGGTGATTCATTAGGTTTCTTCAGTTCCTTTTCATCATTTTCCACAGATCTATCACCTCCTCCTTCCTTGTCCTGGGACCCTCTTCTACCAAGAGTCCAAGACAGCCTACGTCTTGTTGTTGTTGAATCGTCTTCTTTCTGTGTTTCATCCTTGCGCTCTGTTGATGGAGTTCTTTTCAAGCGCATAGAGAGCCTGCGCATGAAGCCTTGGTCCTTTTGAGCTTCACGAAGGTCCAGGACTGACTTGGACTTTTCCTCAAGTCTTGGCCTTTGTGATAATTCTAACGGCGCGCCAACCGGTCCAGGTCTGTATATCTCTTCATATGTGTCTGTGGAGTCTGATGAAGTAGCTAGTGGTTTGTCATCATTTTTTGATCTTGACAGAAATTTTAGACTTCTAGAAAGGGAAGATTCACGTTTTTTAAATCGGGCCTCAAAAACTTCTTCAGAAGAAATATCCTCTAATTCAGTTCCTGCTGAGAGCTCTTGTTGAGATGAGGACCCTGGGAAAACCTTTGGTGGACTTGGTTCTTTTAATGATCATTTCTGGTGATGCAACCCTGGCGTATACGGCAGGGTGCTCAGTGGATGATATGACGTTTGGCTTTGGTGAAACAGGTAAATCAGATACACCGGCTGGTGAAGATGCTTCAGCTGATATTGAGGATGATGCGGTTGGAACAACTGTGGGTGTAGATGGGCCTATGGGTGGCTCATTCAGAGGCTGAAGTGAAGGGACCATGATAGTCTGCATTATACTGGCATATGCTGACATCCTTCCGTCTGGAAGAACCACTCGAGCTGGAAGTGAAGCTGTTACAAATGTTGAGGCAACACTGCCTGGGGACTGGGAATATTCGTCTGTGGTTATACTCATCTCAGAAGATTTTATGGGGATGCTTACTTTCTCTTCTACATCCTCTACAGTTATTTCTACATTTTCTTTAGCATTTGATTTAACAAGACTGTCAACTCTCCCTCTTCTTCTTTCTTTAACTCTTCTTCTTCCACCTTCTCTTCCCCTTCTTCCTCTTCCATTTTCTCCTTGGGTTTATCACTTTGAACTGTGGAAGGAGGCGTAGGAATTCTCTGACCCATATACTCAGATTCATTTATTGGTTCTTCTGAAATACTCATGTCCTTCTCTGAAAACCCACTTGTGCTTGATCTCTCATCGAAATTACTATCTGTAGTCAGCCCATCCATCTTTTCATTTATAATTTCATCAGGTTTTATCTCCTTCTCCATTAGAGATTCCTCACTCTCTGTTTTAGTTGGACTCTCCTGCATAACAGACTCTGGAGTTGGCGGTTTCGGTGAAGATTCCTTTGGAGTTACTGGACGGGAGTCGAGCTTGATTTGCTCTGTTAGAGCTGACATAGAAATAGCCTCCTTAAGCCTTCGTTCCTCTGTCTGGGCCACTGGAATCTCTAGAGGAGCTCCTGACCGCCGGTGTAAAGGTATGGGCTCTGAATCCCCCTGACTAAAGGAGGTACTTTTGCGTAGAACTTTGGGTTTGGGAACTTCATCCCTTGGGAAATCACTGGATGCAGCTCTAGTTAGTGGAGGTGGGCCCAGTCGTGCTGTGCGAGCATAGCGATCTGAAGGTATTCCTCGTTTTTCATCTCCCATTCCTAGTGTTTCCAACAGAGGTCCTCTAAGTCCACTCATCTTGTTGTCTACAGAGCCACCACGAAGCAGTCGCTGTCTCATCAACTCCAGCTTAAGAGCATAGTCCTCTTGACTCATCTTGGCAGTTCCTGGGCTGGTGCTCCTCCTTGGTAATTCCATAGACACAGCTTTCTTCAGAATTCTCCGTCCATCCTCTTGGTTTTCTTCTCCAGCTTCTTCCTCAGGTTTGATTCGGAGCAGCAACGCACTATCAGCTGAACCGCCTCGTCTTAGCTCTCCTTTTCGTCGTCCTCCTTCTGCTTTGTCAGACTCCATGCTTGAGCCCCTTCTAAGTGGTTTTCTAGACAACTCAGACTTTTGAGGCAATTCAGCAGGAGATTCTTCATCTGAGGAACTCTTGTCATTGTCTTGGGATGACCTTCTCCGAACGTGGCCTTTGCTGGTTACTTTTATACTATCTTTATCTAATTCTTTAGGGTCACATTCCATTGCCTCCTGGGCTTGAGGTGGCTCAGACCATTTACTTGTTTCATTTGGCTTTCCTGTGTCCTGCTCATTACTCTGAATGTCATTCAGTGACCTCCTTGATCCAGAGAAGTCCATGTTAAGTGGCATGGGAATAAATGGCAGTTCATCAATGTCTTCATCAGAATCAGAAGGATGATGAAGGTAAAGGAGAACCCTCTTTAAGGTTTCTTGGGACTGCGATGGAAATATGGCTGGAGGAATCATTCAGCAACTCAGGTAATGGATCTCATGACCATCTTTTGATTTATAACTGATAACTGAACGCTGGAAAACAGGAAATATTACATAGTAAGCACCTCATTGTTTCTTTCTCACAACTCATGCTGGATGTGGTACAACAGGAAAACATCCCTCACCTGCCATTTTCTGCGAGACACAAACTTCTTTAGGGCCTCTGTACTGATGGCCTTCCCTTTGCTCAGTGTCTGCAAAATGAACAGACAATAAATGTACATGTAAGAAATTAATTATGGTTGTCACATAAAACTATGTAGATAATTCTATCAATAATGTAACATGCCACTGGCTTTTTCTTACCTTGAACCAGGGGTGTCTGAGACATTCTTGAGTATCTGGTCTCCTAAAAGATAATCATGGTATTTAGCATCATTAAGTGGCTTGTTAAATTGTTATTAAAAATCCAATCTGATTCAGTCTGTTTGAAAAGTAAAATTCAAGGCTGCTAAGGACAGTTTAAGATTTTTGCAAGTTATAGGAATCTTGTGTAAAACAATTTTGACTTATTTTAGTTAGTATTGTTGGCTGTTCGCCTGCAATAGTTTGTTGCCGTAGATTAAACCTGGAAATGTAACATAGCAAATTGATTTGTGTTTTCTGTTTGAAAATAATATATGGTCAATTGAAAATGGAGAGCTATCAACCAAACCATGATTACAAATTTTGATTTCTTATTGGTTCACTCATTTTGACCGTTTGTCCGTTTAGGTGAACATGTTGGAAACTCAATGAGCTAAATTAGCTTCACTTTCACACAATACTATGTAAAATGCAACATCTCTAGTTAAACATGTAGCTGTGCTCAAAGTTGAACTTGACTGCACTGTCATAACAAGTGGAGCCTCAGCTAATTTGCAGTTAAACTATCTGGAAACCAAAACTATGAACAAAGCTAAAAACTGGTTTCCAGTCTGTCTGCTTATCGTTTGGCAGTTGGCAAAAGGGCCACTGCTGAATAGGAATTTACAAAACTGACTTCATGAGGTACACTATGATTTTAAGATTTGGCCTTTGGGGTCATTACAACTTACAAAAAATGTATTCCTTCATTTTTATTTGTAATTGCACAGATTTTCTGACTGCATGGGCCTAAATGACGGTAAAGATTAACAAAATAAGTGTGTGGGGTGAAAATACATGTATCATTCATTTTACGTTATTTTATACCTTCAGACAACCATGGTGTATGTCTGCACTGGTGTGGAAGCATAAATAATATTGACCAGCAAAGTGAAGACGCTACACATCTTTTCCTTTATGGTTAATGTGAAGGGAGTAAAGTGGGCGAAAGATCTCTCTGTGCAGAGAAGATAGAAGACACTGATTCATCATGAGAGGAAGGACAAAATGGGAAGGATGTCAACATGCTGAAAAACAGGAGAAATTCTAGTCTATGTTCCTGTCATTTTGACAAGCAAAAGATCAGAACTGATGGCTACATGAGTGGTGATCCCGTCTACTTTGCCTGGAATAATTGGGGGATCGCACTAAACGTGAGAAAGACCAAAAAGGAACAGGTCTGCAAAGCCCTGGATAAGTGTGAGTGCTGCCCCTTACACATCATATTCTGTGTTAAGGGCTGTGAATACTCTAGCGGCAATGTGTCGCAGTTATCTTGCCGACAGTATGCCACAGTTACTTTTGATTTATGCCCAATTTTGAAGCGCGGTCTGCGCTACGTTATTCCACGCCACAACGCAAGAGGGACAATCACGAACTAGCTAAACTTACTAAACTTATCTCTTGTGTTTTTCCACTACCTCACCGTCTCGGCCGTATCCAGACCCACATTCATCGCTATCTCCCTCCATGAATTACTAGAATATGTGCTGTCTTTGTAGTGTGGAGAACGAGAATCGTACAGATGTGGGTACTTCTTCACTTCTTCGATGACGCACTCTTTTCTACGTGGATGTAGAATTGACCAATCAGAGGCCTGCTTTCTCTCCTCTCTGCAACACTCTGCGGCACTGTCTGCGGTCACCTACAATTTTGGGGAGGTGCACCGGAGTGTCTGCGTAGGGTGAGGGGGCATATCTGCTTTATCTGCATCACACACGCAGACGACCTGATTTCTGAGCATAAACCAGGCTTTACTCGGATAGTCTCTATTAAAGCTAACTTCCGTTGCAGGGCTAATTCAAACTACCGGTAACCTAAAGACTCAGGTTTTCACACAGGCAGTCGCTACTGTAAAACAGTGAACAACACTGATAGCTTGTCAGTTAGAAACTGTAACTAAGTTGAGTAACTCACAGCCTGTCCGCAACCAGCAGCTTTATGATGAACCCCTTAGCTTCTCGACAAAGGTCAGCAAACATGCTTTCCTCAAATGCCACGTTGTAGTTCCTGATGTTCAGTACAGAGCTGCGATCATTCTCCCCAGCAAATGGAGAAACTCCTGTCAGACTGATCACAGAAACAAACAGTCACATTTCATGATGACTACACAGGTGGTCATGAACAACAAACTGTCTAAAACTGTCTAAGTTTAATAAGGAAGAAAATAAAACAAAAGTTCACCCACCATAGGTACGCTATAACTCCTATCGGCCTATGGAGAAAAAAAAAAAAAATCAAACACCATCAAGTAAACAATACATTTAAAGGAGCCGTTTGTAAGATTATGGCCAAAACTGGTACTGCAGTCACTTTCAAAATACTGTTGAGCGGCGTGTACCCTCCCCCTCCTCCCCGACCAGAGGTTGCCAGGTCGGCTGCAGAATGCAGCAGGAACGTAGGCTGCCATGGCAAGCGACGAGTCCTACACAGTAAGTTTATTTTCTGTTAATTATATTTAATGCTTTATGAAAGATCTTTTCTTTCTTTGATCTTTCGTAACTAGCGGAAATATTTTCCCGTTGAGACGTTTCGTAACCTGAAAGTTTCGTATGTAGAGGCGTTCGTAAGTAGAGGTACCACTGTTACCTTGTCCAAGTAAATTAGCGTTAGCCAAACATTTAGCTATGAATCTTACCTGTCCAGGAGAAAATCAGTAACGTTGGCGTCTGTCTTCAAATTCTTCTCCGCTTTCAGCCGCCTCCATCTATCAAAAGCATTTCCTATACAAATCCTTGTTTTATTTCGGACCTTGTCACGACGTAACTCGGATTCATAACGAGGTCTTTTAGGTTTTGGAAAGCTAGATATTTTTTCATCCAACACGTTCGTAGCGGCTGCTGCGATAATTAGAGCCGAGCTGGCAACCCGGATGCAGAAACACTACTGACTTCGTGATTGGGAGATAGGTGGAGGGTGGCGCTTCAGGCCAAAACAAAAAATGACAACATCAACATCAGTTGAGGGCTGCAACTCCTCTTTTTAAACGGGAATATCCTGGCTTGAGTGCTGTTGTCAGTGACATAAGTATTTGAAATGAACATGATTTTTAAATGTCTGTTGACATTTTGGGGTCATTTTATGATTCGTTTTATTAGATCTCTTACATACGGCTCCTTTAAACAAGAAGCTTGGAATATTGATCTCTTACCATATGTCTGTTGCTTTTGAAATAGGAGTCTGATTAACTATTTCTGGAGCAACAAATTCTGGTGTGCCATATTTGCAGTACTGAGCCTCGTCAGGTGTGAGCTCCACTGCATTGCCAAAATCACAGATTCGAATTTGATCACTATGAGGGTCTGCCATGAGGATGTTATCAGGCTGACAAAAAAAAACAAAAAAAAAATACATTTTGTAAATGTTTTACTGGGTAAATAGAATTTTAATTTATAGAAGATGAATATGCAAAAGGGTATCTACCTTTATGTCCAGGTGTATGATGTTTTGATGATGGAGGTAGTCCACTCCCTCCAGCAGTTGTCTTATACAAGAACGTACCTGTTAAACACAAAATATTTATTGGTTAATGAAACAACAGAAATTGCATTAATGTATACATTTGTAACTGTAATTGCTAACGGAATCATAAAGTAGTGAAAATGTCTTGGTGAGACACAAAGCACATGACTTACATCAGACTCCAAAACCGCAGATTTCCTGTTAAATCTATCAAGCAGCTCCTCGTGGCATCTTGTAGGTAAATTAAGTCTTTTGCTCTTTTATGTTCAGTGCATAACTAATTTAAATTCAAAGCGTATTCACTGATATTTTAAGTAATCTTTGTATTTCTTTTTTTACCAACCTCTCAGAGGATAATTTGCATAATCTCCAGCAGGTACAGGGTTTTAGCTGAATATTAAGGATACATCTCTGTGATGATGATGACTGCGTTCTTCTTCTCAAAGGCATCATGAAAATAAAGCACTCTCTCTTGGTCCAGCCTGGAAAGCAGGTTCATCTCTCTCAGAGCCGCCTCCTTCTTCTTGGCCCTAGTGGACATAAACTTTGCAGCGTACTCCATCATACTCCCCTTCTGGGTCACACGCTTCACATAGGAAAATGCACCCCTAGATTTAAAAAACAAAAAAAAACAGGGGGAATAATAACATCTATTTTAGTTCAACATTTCTGGGATAATAAATGAGCTGGTCAAAGCAGAAGCATGAAAACTAGTTCAAGTAAACAACCTCCATTGTGAGCTTACAAATTAGTTACGGTACCTTCCAATTTCCTTGTGGATGTCGTAGTAGTCAGTCATTCTGCGCATTTTTCTGAGAAGAGTCTCTTCATCATCCATTGGATCCTCTTTACTTTTTGCTTCAACAATGGGCAAGTATTAGTATATTCAAATAACTTTAAATTTCTTTAAATAACAAGTTACTGTCTCTCTTTGTAGTCTGGACAATCAAGAGATATTTAACTCTTACCTTCATGAACAGTGAGTTCAGCTTTACAAGACACAGATCCTGCCAAGTTGCGAGCGGTACAGGTGTACACCCCAGAGTCCTCTAAATGGGTATTTAGGACCACCAGGGAACATTCATTGTCGTCATAGACAAATGTGTAGTGGCTGCTTTCTGACAGAAGGATGTCACCCTGAAAGAAAATGCTGTTTTTTTCAACAACTCTCCTCAAAAAGTTCATATTTTACTGGTAAACATCTCTGATTATTGACATATATTTGAATTGCAGGATTATAGCCACACATCTTCAAGTGACAAAAGTGTATAAAAGTATGAAAAAGTATGTCTCAAGGATGTTGCTGAGTTTGAACATCTCACTTCACTTGTTGCTAAAATAAAAGGCCCAAATCATGATACCACCACCGTCGTATCTCTAATACCATTAAGATTTGTGTCCTGAAATGCAGTAAGTTTTTCCTGCTCTAATTTTCATATTGTTTCCACTCACCAGTAATAAATATTGATAATAATAATAATACAATAAGTATAGAAAGATTTGCTCAATAAAAAAAATAGTCCTGGACCAAACTAAAATAGATTTCAGGTACTCAAGTATTTCAGCAATGAAACAGAATTTATGACTCTGCCTTTATTCACCACCACAATGAGTTTGAAAAATTATTTTCAGTCAATTGTCTAAATTATTTTTTAGCCCTTGAAAAAATGAAGATATTTCTACTAAATTGGCTGTAAATCCTAAATGGTCGCTACCATATTTTTGAGAACCCTCTTAAATTAAAACTTAAGTCAACACTTTCATCTTATCCTGACTGTTTTATATCTAATCCACTGCAGTGGTATTATACAGGCAAAATCATAAGAAGTCTGTCAGTGTCCAAATACTTCTGAACCTAACTCTAAGTGGTCACGTGTAATATTTTTGATGAGTCTGCAGTTAAATTGGATACCAACCTTGAACCAGAGGATGTCAGGGACTGGTTTGCCCTCCACAACCACAGCAAAGCGAGGGGTCTCCCCTGCACAAACATCCAGGTCTTCCATAATAGTCTCAAATGTTGGTGGAGCTAATAACAGAAAATCAAATGCAAAAAGTTACACGACAGGCTGAATGGAACTGGTAACTCAATAGCCATACTGACAGATCTTCCTCCCACCTGCCATCTTCCACGTTAAAGCTGCAACTGTCACTTCCATGTTCATTGGAGGCAATAAATGTCATCTCTCCAACATCAGTGCTCTTCACTTTCAGCAGCTTCAGCGTGTGCTGGTCATCATCTGGCATTGTCATCTCATACAGGCCTGGTTTGCTGCTGAGGGTCACTCCTTTCCTGGGGACAAGTGTATTTTAAACTCACATCAATAGGCTTAGAGCTTTGGAGGCCAGAAGTTGGACACTGGTCACATTTATCACTTTGAAAGAGTGAGTCAGAACATTATAAAAGACTTTCACTGCTCTGGAATCTCTGATAATCACTTGGGATAAAAGAACTGCCTTTTAGCATTGTCATACTGTATTTATGGCAGTCTGTCAAACACTATGACCATCCTTTAATGCAGCTGGTGTGAACTATGTTTTATTTCAGATCAGATTTCTAAACTAATTAACTGCCGTGGCAGCATGGATGTTGAAACTAAAAATATAACTGCATTGTCAGACTAGATGTGTTTTCTTCAGTGACTTTTAAAATTTATGATCTACTGGTTGAAAAACATTAGGTCCATCTATCTTTTAATCCCTTCAAAATGTACACTTTTACTTCAGGATTTCTGGGGGTTTTTTTTTTTTCCAAAGCTAAAGAATAAAGTTAAAGTAACATTTTCAGACATTTGACATCAGAGACACAGATACCTCTTCCAAGTAACTGCAGCGTTGACATGATTGAGGGTGATGGGGATTATGACTGACTGGTTTTCAATCACATACACAATTTCTGGTTTATCAGTAATCACAGGTGCCTCTTGTAGGTAGGGACCTTAAAAAGAAGAAAAAAAAGTCACTCATAATTTTTAATAAACCTTCAAATACGCACTGGTGGATAAAGGGATGCTCTAAAATATGGAGACTACCTCTGTCCAGGAGCTGCACCGGGTCAGTGGCAGGTGAGGGCTTGCTGAAGGCCTTGGAGGTGATGGTCAAGACCCTGAAAGCATAGCGCACACCCTTGGAGAGGGTAGTGATGGTGTAGATGGTCTCTTTAAGGCCAGAGGCTATGATAATCCACTGGATGGAGCCTAGGGCCTGCTGCTGGATGGCATACATCAGGGAGCTGGGATCTGGAAGAAAATTGGTTTTAATCCAAAGTGCATCGACTAAAAATACCTCTGTCAAATCATGCAAATGAAAGACTATGTTTCACTATCACTTCAAATACCTATAGTCTGTCATCACTTCATCACTCCCCGTAGATAATATCTGTACTGAAATATAAGGGGTGGTGAGCAACAACTCAGGCCCTGTCCTGATCCTACAGGAGCCTACAGGTGGATGGTGGGGTGGTGGGTTTTACACAGGCAGCAAGCGTGGGAGTTGTGTATCGATGAGCAAGGCAGAGAGAGGTGTATGAGCTCACTGCTGCTAGGGTTGCCTTCCTGAACTACCTCGCAGAGCTGGCCACATTTCCGTCTATTCCCAACATTACAATTTTGCAGCTCATTTTTTTCATCGTTGATGTCCAGATTTTCTTCCTCTATTCCCCTCTGGAAGGGTTATCAGGATAGGTACAGCAGAAGAACTCAGGTCGTTTCAACTTTTATTTCGTACACACATGTGAATCACACACAGGGCCGTCACACAATCAGCCTGTCTGTCAGCTAGTTAACCAACCTAACTGTTTGCTAGTTAACCAGCCTGTCATCCAGCCTAGTGGGCTAGCCAGGTTGTAAACCTATAACATACACAATACAAAAGAAATTTAAGGACTGAAACTCAACCATATATCATCTTTCATTCTAACATAATAATTACAGAATACTGACTCACCAGCGAGCGTACCCGTCCTGAACAAAATCAATGTGAAAAAATTAAATTCTTGTGCCACCTACTGGACCTACTGGAAAGTTCTACAGTTGAACTGTACATCTTTACTGCTGCACTACTACTGCATCATGTTGGAATATGCTATATGCCAGTGGTGCGCAAACTGAGGTACGTGTACCACTGGTGGTACATGAGCGCTCTCTGGTGGTATGCGGGGGAACGTCATGACTTGTCAATGCATGACAATGCATTATAAATACAACATTTCAAATGAAATTCAGGTAACAATAAATAACCACAATAAGGAATAAACATCTCTTTTGTGTGTTTAAAGCTAATTGAGAAAGCATATATGCCTATATTTTAAAATTGGTCATCATGGTGGTACTTGGAGAGCTCAATAGTTTCTCAGGTGGTACATAGCATTAAAAATTTGAGAACCACTGCTATATGCTATCTATAATGTTTAATGTAATTTGATATTGACATGTCTGATGACACAAAAGTATTGGAGTAAAAGACGTAAAGTTGGGTGTCTTATTCATTGTTCACTGTTTTTTATACCAATTTTATCTTTATCGGGGTCACTGTGGCGGTTGGGGGCTGGGTGACTTATTAAGTTCATTTAAAAAATGACTTTTTCTGCGCTCAAGAGCATTTTTTTGTGACTGGAAAAGCAGCTGCAGTCTTTATGATAATCCATGGGATTATATTTCAGAATTGTTCCATGTTAAAAGTGATTTCAAAATGTTATTTGGTCGAGTTTAGTAAGTTTTTGTTGTCACACTCAGAGAAAAGTGAGCAGTGTGCTTCAAACATGAGACCGATGTAAAATAAGCTTCGGTCACAATGCATTGTGTTGAAAGTCATGACCATTTTTCCTTTATAAATATAATTTACTTATTTTTTCAACACCCTAAAGCTTTTACGTACCAATGGAAGGGTCCAACCTTCTTGGCTTCTTCCAGGTTAAAGTGATGTTTTTTCCAGTGATGGACTCGATTACTGGAGTGCCATCAGGAGGGTCAGGAAGGATGTCTGAAAATGTTAACATTGTATTACTTGAAGCAGTGTCAGAGAATGTATTGATCCAGTATGTTGACGACTTTTGACCAAATTTATGTAACCAAAGCCTAATAATTCTCAACACACACCATATTGCCAAAAGTATTTGCTCACCTACCTTGACTCACATAAGAGCTTTAGTAACATCCCATTCCTAATCAATGTGACGTGGGTCCACCCTTTGCAGCTAGAACAGCTTCAAATATTCTGGGAAGGCTGTCCACAAGGTTTAGGAGTGTGTTTATGGGGATTTTTGATCATTCCAGAAATGCATTTGTGAGGTCAAACACTGATGTTGGACCAGAAGGTCTGGCTCTTAGTCTCTGCTCTAATTCATCCCAAAGGTGTTCTATCAGGTTGAGGTCAGGACTCTGTGAAGGCCACTCAGGTTCATCCACCAGACTCTGCCATCCATGTCTTTATGGACCTTGCTTTGTGCACTGGTGCACAGTCATGTTGGAAGAGGAAGGGGCCAGCTCTAAACTGTTCCCACAAAGTTGGGAACAGTTGTCCAATATGTCTTGGTCTGCTGAAACATTCAGAGTTCTTTTCACTGGAACTAAGGGACCAAGCCCAGCTCCTGAAAAACAACCCCACACCATAATCCCCCCTCCACCAAACTTTACACTTGGATCAATGCAGTCAGACAAGTACCGTTCTCCTGGCAACCACCAAACCCAGACTCTTCCATCAGATTGCCAGATGGAGAAGCGTGATTCGTCACTCCAGACAACGCGGCTGCACTTCTCTAGAGTCCAGTGGCGATGTGCTTTACACCACTGCATCCAACGCTTTGCATTGTACTTGGTGATGTACGGCTTGGATGCAGCTGCTCTGTAGAGATTGACTCTGCAGAAAGTTGGTGACCTCTTCAGACTATGCGCTTCAGCATCCTCTGACCCCTGTTCCGTCAGTTTACGTGGCCTTCCACTTTGTGGCTGAGTTACTGTCATTCCCAATCACTTCCATTTCCTTATAATACAGTTGCCAGTTGACTGTGGAATATTAAGTAGCGAGGAAATTTCACAACTGGGTTTGTTGCACAGGTGGCATCCTATCACAGTTCCACACTGAAGTGGTGTGCTTAATTTTAGGTGCTTAATTTTATACACCCGTGGCCATGGAAGTGATTTGAACACCTGATTCCGATCATTTGGATGGGTGAGCAAATACTTTTGGCAATATATTGTACCTGGGGAAAAAAAATAAAGAAAACTACCTGTAACATAGAGATGAGAATAGCAGGTAGCTTTTCCCACTTTGTTTGAGATTACGCTCTTGTAGACACCACCATGAGCGTGGCACACGGAGCGGATAACCAGGTTGTGGACATCACGAACTGCAGAGGGACATCAAAATGGGATGATGGGGGAAAGTAAAAGAAATGTCAAGCAGCAGCATTTTGTTCCTCAGAAAAAAAAAAAGAAAAATGGCATAATAAACTGAATCATTCACCAAAGAGGAAAAAATGCTAGAAATAAAGTGTATTGAAATAAATGTAAAAATTCTAGGTTTTATGTACATGGAACTAAATGAAATAGTCCAAATTGGTAACAATTTGAAATACATAATAATTACTCAAATGTAGTACATAATGTATATTCGCTGTAACAAAGTCAATAATTAGCTGAAGCCCACTTCTTCAACAAATGCAGCCCTTTTTCAGGACTTGATGCTGTCAAGGAGCACAGATTAGGCTGGTGTTCTAAAATATGATGTGATAGGCAACATTAAAATCTATTATTAGATAACCGAAAAAGAAAGAGTTTACTTCTTTAACCAAGAAACCACATGAAGAAAAGCCTAAATGAGCTCCACGGCAGAGACTGTCATTGCAAGCCATACACTCCAGAGAAAGCTGGCAACTGCTTCAAGACAGTTTAGAGTTTACACTCCCCAGACATGTGGAAGAAGGTAACCCTGTCATACAAGACTAAAAGTAAAATTTTAGGAAAAAGTCATATTTGACAAGAGCCCAGTCACCAAAGTGAAGCATGGTAGTGCCTGCATCATGGTGCGGGGACATTTGTCATCAGCAGGGATTAGAGAATTGATCAGAATTCAAGAAATGAACGATGGAACAATATAGGTGGGTGAATTCTTGATGAAAATCAGTTGTTGAGACTTTGACAGAGGTTTACTATCCAGAATAACAATAATCATAAAAGGGGCATTAAAAAAAAAAAAAAGGTCATAATATGTCTTCTTTAAGCCTACTGCACAGTACTTCTTCAGTAGGCTTAAGGGAAACATTTACCCCTGGAATGGCCTAGTGCAGGGGTCTTCAACTCCAGTCCTCGAGAGCTCCAACCCTGCATGTCTTAGATGTTTCCCTGCTTCAGCACACCTGATTCACATGAATGGCTCGTTAACAGACTTGTGCAGACCTGGATGCAAAGCTGATGGTGATCCATATATTTGAATCAGGTGTGCTGAAGCAGGGAAACATCTAAGACATGCGGGGTTGCGGCTCTCATGGACCGGACTTGAAGACCCCTGGCCAAGTGTGTTTGTTTCTGTCATTTGTCTCTGTGTGACCCTGTGATGGACTGGTAACTTGCCGAGGGTCAAACCGACGACTACAGCCCTCAGGTTGAAATAGATACATGAAAATGAATGAGTAGATGGATGGAATGGCCAGGTCAAAACCAAGACATCAGTCCGACAAAAATTTGTATTATGATTTATGTCCTGCAGCATAACAAGCCCAACTTCAAGAGCTTAAGCAATTTGATCTTGAGGAACGGAAGAAAAAAAAATCCCAGCAGTTAAATGTTCCAAACCTATAGTGACATATGCAAAGAAGCTTTTCAGCTGTAATTGTTGAGAATGGGGGCTCCATGACATATTTTCTTTGTTCCAGTAAATAGTTGTACACGCACCACAGCTCTCACTTTTTACAGTTGTTTACATGTTTTTAAATTCATTTAATCTTACCAATGGTCCATTATACAGTAATCCCACACACTTTGCGGTTAATGGGGGCTGTGACCCCCCCCCGCGAATGGTGAAAACTGCGATATGGATGTACATGTACATGTATATGTACATACAGTATACATGTATGCGCGTACACATAATCTACAGAAGGTACACTCACTTTGACGATCTCTCCTCTGTGCGTAGCTGACGAGAGCAAGAGATGGAAAACATGGGGACTCGTGTCAGCCAATCAGCGTACAGACAACCGACGGCACAGTAATACCTGTCATAGCAGCCAATCACAGGTCTTGATATTCGTTCATGGGGCCTCCCCTGTCAGCTCTTGTTGCTTCCCGAGACTCGTTCTTGATGCGCGTTTTGTTTGAATTTTTTTTCAATTTTTTTTCGGATATTTTTTTTCTATGAATATTTTTGAAACTTCCGCGATGTACTGAGACCGCCAAGTGTGGAGGATTACTGTAATGACTCTCAGTCTGCAGTGGGACCTTTAATGAGTCGATGGAGAGGCTTCAAAAGCACACTTCAGAAAAACCTATGGATGATGTCACAGGGACTTTTTTAAGTTCTTTTTATACAGTCTATGGTGTTGGCCAGTGGTTGCCACATTGATATGCAACAGCAGTTGTTTTTCCAAGACCATTACTGATATCATTCCATACTGGCATTGTGTTAACACAAGCCTGGAATGTGTATGTATATTCGATGTACTGAGACCGCGATTGCTGAGACCGCGAAGTGTGGGGGATTACTGTATAACATTCCAAAACATATCCATTAAGCTAACAGGTTGAAATTCAACACAGGATACTACACCAAGGAGGTGAATACTTTTTCAAGGCAGTGTTTCAAAAAAAAAAAAAAAAAAATCAACTGTCATGGAATCTGCATTAGTTGTTGTTGGTGCTGCTGATTATCAAAAGCTTTTGATGTTTTGGCAGCTTGAATATCAACAGAAAGTTTGTCCACTTTGAGACTCACACTGTGTCATCTTTCTGTCCTCTGTGCTTTCAATCCTCTTTCCGTTGTGGAACCAGGCAATTGTTGGGTATGGAAAACCAGCCACTTTGCATTTGAGCACAGCTTCTTTTCCCTCGACCACATCCAGGTCATAGAGAGGCTTGATGAAGTCAGGCATAGTGAAGCGCTCTACCTCATTCTCTGGGACCTCTGGCTCTTCTGGGATGGATGGCATCTTCTCCAGTTTAGCCCTAAAAGAAAGGAGATAAATAAATAAATATTTTCATTTTTAGTGGATTTTCTAATTTTAAGTATAGAAAATCAAAGGAAAGTGACATACTGGCAGATGAAACAGTATCTACTTACATCTGAGAAGAAATGGCTGGCCGTGGTTCTTGTATGTAGAGTTCAGCAGAGCTCTCTGCATCGCCGTGAGTGTTACGAGCTAAGATAGTGTACAAACCCTCATCCTGGCTGGTCACATGGGAAATGATTAGAGAATGACGGCCGCTCTCCTGAAGTATACGAACATCTTCACTTTCTATCAGTGGCTGGTCTGATAAGACAAAGAGGCAAATAATCGTATTACAGATCTAAAGACAAAAGAATGCAGCTGTGGTTCAGTGCCCTGATACACCTGGTTGACAGACAAAAGCATTACTAAAATACATATATACAGTGGAGGAAATAAGTATTTGATCCCCTGCTGATTTTGGCAGTTGTCATACTAAAAAATAAATGAGCAGTCTCAGACTTCTATGGCAGCTTTATTTTAACAGTTATAGAAAGAATATTGAAAAAGAAATTTAGAAAATTACATGAAATGAAAAATAAAAATTAATTTGCAAGTCATTGAGGGAAATAAGTATTTGATCCCCTAGCAAAACATGATCTAATACTTGGTGGCTAAACCCTTGTTGGCAAGCACAGCTGTCAGACGTTTCTTGTAGTTGTTTACTAGGTTTGCACACACATCAGGGGTAATTTTCGTCCACTCCTCTCTGCAGATCATCTCCAAATCCTGAAGGTTTTCAGGCTTGTGCTTGGAAACTCAAAGCTTCAGCTCTCTCCATAGATTTTCAACTTATTTCCCTCTATGACTTGCAAATTAATTTTTATTTTTCATTTCGTGTAATTTTCTCATTTTTTTCAATATTCTTTCTATAACTGTTAAAATAAAGCTGCCACAAAAATCTGAGACTGTTCATTCATTTCTTAGTATGACAGCTGCCCAAATCAGCGTGGGATCAAATACTTATTTCCTCCATTGTATATATATTAGTATATATTTTACTGTGTATATATATATGTATACACATGAATGGTTATCCAAAGGGTCCTACCGAAGTGACTCCAGATGACCTTAGGAGGGGGCGTCCCACTGACTTTGCAGTCAAACCGAGCGTTACGGCCCTCAATCACTTCCAAAACATCCAACTTGCGAGTAAAAAGAGGTCTCAAGGAGGAAATAACTTTCAGTTTACCACATGACGTCACTTCCTCTGAAATTAAAAATGATATTCGTGAAGCACAGGTTGAAAGGATAACACATGAAATTGTTTTGATTTTCAATGGCACATATTGTGATAAATATATTCCTGGGATCTACCTTTAGCTGTGCTTAGCTTGCACATGTATGTACCACTGTCATCCTCGTGTACAGAATTGAGCAGCAGCCTGCACTTCCTTCCATCAAAGTGCATCTTACAGTTAAGCAACGCCGGCTGGATCAGTTTCCCATCTGCAAGCCAGTCCACATCGGTGTCCTTTGGTCCAACAACATGACACTCGAACAGAACCGTCTCTCCAGCCTTGGCTGTGATGTCTCTCACTGGCCGGATGACAGATAGGCCTGGCTCAATGGGTGGGGCTGGGTATAAAAAAAGGACATTTTCTGAAGAGTGCTGTTAAATGATACCTACTTGAGTTGTGAAATACTAACAGACAGAGTGAATGATTTTATTTACTTGGCGTTATGGTAAAGTGATGTCAATAATTTAGTGAGTGTACTAGAGTACTATTACAGACTTGTTAAATTGTAGGAACACCACTTGTGAACACATGTAGTATTCTTTGCGAAAGTGCCTGTAAATAATATCAGAAATACAAAACAACTGACATATTCAGTTGTATGAAAAAGAAAGTACACTCATGCAATTCTCTCCCAAGGGTTTAGGTATCAGGACATTAAAAAGGTCATAACAGTAAGTAAATACAGCACCAAATAAACAACAACACATAGCATATTGTACCGTGCCATTATTCTTTAACAAAAACTGAGCCAAAATTTAGAAGCAGTGTATAAAAAACAAAATAGACTCCAAAAAGCTGCCCATTTACTTTGAATTGGGTGATGTTAAGCATTGATGAATTAAAATGTGAGTCAGTTATGTCACGCTGGAAGCATTGCTGCCATCAGAAATCAAGAAAAGTTCAACGTTTCAAGCATCAATGCAGGCTTCGGCCAATTGAATTGCAGCTACTCAGCCCAGTGCTAGCCAATGAAATCATATATGATGACTGGATAATAGCTGCCAGAAGATCTTGTACGTTACCTTTAGACCTTGAGAGAGCTGAATTGAATTGAATGTCCAAAAGCATAAATTAATTGATGAAACGTTATCAAGAAAAGTGGTACAAATGGGGTTCTACAAGCTTCTAAATCATGGGGTATATGAAGTGATTCACACACTGCTCCTGCATTTTGTAAGGACAGAAAAAAAAAAGAGTGGCTGAGCAACAGAACTCCACACCTACAGGGGGACCTAGTGTGCTCCTTTAAAGACAACTTGAAAAAAACGGTATCGATCATTTTAATTAAAAAGGTTAAAACACCTTACGTATCTTTAAAATGGATAATGATCCCCAACACACCAACAAAAACACAAAGGAATAGAATGGTCCAGAGAGAAATGTTCCATTCATCTTAAATGTCATGGAGGGATTAGAAACTGGCAGTACGTTAAAGAAAACATCAGAATATATTGGATCTGAAAAGCTTTCTCCCGGAGGGATAGTCAAAACATTTTCTAGAGACTGAGAGTGTGCTTTTATTTTTCACACAGAAAGAGCATTACATATTATGTTATTTTTTTATTGGTTCCTTTCCTTTTGGTGTCTCAAACAGCATTTTTTTTTTGTATCACTGTTTCTTGTTTCTTTTGTTATTTCAAGTACGCCATAAAAAAGTCCATTTCCACAGAATGTTCTTATTTTCCTCATGACTGCACTCGAGCAAAACCATTTTTAGTCGCTGGAGAGGAAATACGGAAATAAGTAAACAATAGGCATATTTAGTACAAATACCTACTTAAAAAGCAGCATACCTTTCACCTCCAGGCTTGCTTCACAGTGCTTTGTCCCATACTCATTAATGATCCTGCAAGTGTAAATTCCAGAGTCTGATTTCACGGCCGACTTGATTGTCATTTCAAAGGTGCCATCTGTCGTCTCACGTACGATGTGACGTGGGCCTGTTTTCACAGTCACTCTGTCCCTTAGCCTACGAAAGAGTGACATTAAAAAAGGAAATCAGTCATACATTATATCCCTCAGAGCTTTTTGATGTATGCAATTAAAAATGACCAGGCACCGAGTTTTTCTGTTAAACGCATGACTGGAATCGTGTGGTATGCATTTTGTGCGGTACTTTATTTCTGCTATTGTATTTTAAGAGCGATGACTTACTCTTAAAACAGAACCTGCCTACATGATTAAGCCTGTTACTGCCGCTGTGTTTAAGGATGAAGCTGCCTACTTTCCTACTCCTCTACTTGGACCGACAATATTCATTTGATTGTCTCTTAGGCTATATTCAGATTGCAGTCAAATCCAGTTTTGAGCATATCCTATGACATTCTGCATCTTCCCGAATGACTGTTTACATTGCATATCGCAAATGATCAGATCTGATCTGTGTGTCCTTGCTGAGATTCCTGGTTACTGCATGGTTCCCGTGGTAACCTATATACATTGAAATAATGTAAACAAACCAAAATGGAGGGTTATTAACTGGGTTTGATACTGTTACAAATAGTTATGTGAAGCCACAGTGCAAATTTCCTGCAAGTTACAAGGAAGCACCAGATATGAACAATGTATTGTGCACTTATAGCTAGTTGGAATTTCATTTTAAACATCTATCATTTTAAACCATATACAACTTTGTGTGTAGTTTTGGTTTGAATCAGCTTTGGGAAAATCACATTTTACATGATTTTCACATAATCACATTTCCCATAATATAGCCATAATGTGATTTCACATAATCACATAAAATATGATTTTCACGTAAAAACTGATTTGCTGTTAAGTGTCAGCAAATCAGTGAAGATGCAGTCTGAATATGATAAAAATAAATATTATGCTGGCCGTTTGAACATGGCCAGTTAAAAATTCATACAGACTGCCACTGAAATTTGAAAACCCCATGTGTTACCTTGATTCTGGCACAAATGCTGTACAAGCCCAGTATTCAGAGTGTTGTTGCAGCATTCTAACAGCTTTTTTGTTGTCTCAATTGTAATGGGTCATTATCATGTGAAACAAAATACAAAAAGGTAAAAAATAAATTAATGCTCTTGGATTGCAAAGGCGGATATTATTTTTTATGTGATGCCGCTGATTCATTTGCAGCCTCCAAAAACACTGAAAGCCAATGACAGCAACCTTTCTGATGAAAGAACAGACCAGGCAGTGAACACTGCCTAACTGGGATGCTTTTGTGGTTTCATAACAATAAGTGGCAGAGAGGTAGAAATGATGTTAGCTTTTGGTCCTTTTATGGAATATGTTGACACTAAGAAATCCAGCCTTATCATCCGTAGCTGCAGTGCTGCAGGAGATAAAAACAACAGTCAATAACCACTGACTCGAAGAACATATATGGAAGTGTTGCAGAAACACTGCAGGGCCAGACCCCACTAAAGAGGTGCAGTCAGCTCATCTTTCTTTCTTTTTTTCCCAGCATCACATCTGACTTCCACATTGTTTTCTGAGCTCATTATCTTCCAGATTTGTGTTTCTTGGCAATGAGCAGCTCCATGGTTAATGGATAGTTATTCTTCTCTTTTCCCTATAACGACGTTGTGTTTTTCTGAGGGTTATTAAACTCAGTAAACAATAGGTTTCCACCTGCTTTCACAAATGATTAAAGCAGTGTAGTGCAAACTCAAACCACACAGTCAAGTGCATTTGCTCATAACTTGCAATAAAATGAAATGACTCACTTCAATTAAAGAGTTTACATAATTTGATGGCTTGAGGTGATTTAATGTTAAAATTGCATTTTGTGGTCTAAATTGCTGTGTCATGAGTCCATGACTAACTCGATGCGGTCCTGATGGGTGAGAGGTAAGCTCTTTTTGGCCACAAATTCCGTAGGCTTTGAGGAATCCGGTCTCTTGATGGACAACCGCAGCAACTGGACGTGGACACGGATGGATAAACGTACGGACCACTGTTCTGGTGAGTGGAAGTTATTTTGTCTATTTGGTCACTGGGCTGCGACGGAGCAGTGAGGAGTTTTGTCTGTTTGGGGTACCCCGGGGTGATTGTTTTGTGGTGTTTTCGTCTGCATGGTGTGTTTTCCGAGCCGGGCTGGTTGAGGCTGGCTGTGCCCTGTGAGCCGCTCGGCCTCGTCTGAGGGTCTGTAGTCCGTTGGGGTGGCTGAGCACCGGAGTTTCTGTCACTGATTGAGTGCCGACCCCTAGAACAGTGTCATGTTGGACTGACTGTCAATCTGCCATTTTCTGGTGTTACTGGCCGGCGAGCTGGGCTGCTTGGGTGTGTGAAGTTCTCTGAGTTTTTGTGTAGTTGACTTGTGTGCTTTTGCCTATGCTTGTGTGTTTTGGCTCTGTGCCTGTGCACCTGATTGCCGCTTGTCTGTTTCTGAGTCCATTGGGTCGCGCGCACATCAGTTTATCCGTCGCTGTTGGTGCCAGACCCGTTGAGAAGCGCCATTGTTTTCTTCCCTGGCATTACTGGCGGGGAGCCAGGCTGCTGGTGTGCGCCATGTGGGTTGCACCCGTTGAGACAGAGGAGTGACCGATAAAAGTGTAAAAAAAGAGGAAAAAAAAGTGGAGAGGAGAGTTGGAGGTAGTATAAAGGCAATTGGAAGAAGGATTAGAGGTCACTTGAGAAGCAGTGCCACGATTCTGTGACGACCGAGTCTTGTGTGAGTGGAAATGGGATCCCGGAGTCAGGGAAGTGGGCTCGCAGACAGAGAGAGTTGACCAGAGATAGACCAGAGACGGGACTGTGGCAGTTGGGCGTCATGGGACAGGCTGGTTCAGGGCACGAGGCTGTGGCATTGGAGGGATACCTCTTTGATGATATGAGAGCCAGATATGATCGGGCTTCGCAGACAAGTGTGCGGATGTGGATTAAGGATTATTAATTCCAGCAACAGGCTTTCTGACAATGCGCATTCTCGATGGCCCGGGAAGACGTTTGCGCATGCGCAAAGCGCATTAACTCTTCATGCGCATGTACACAGCATATACACATGACAACTGCACATCTGCTTCATCCCGGGAAGTTTTAGAAGAAGGGGGAGGGAGAGTTCCACCTGCGTGCTCCAGAGACCGATTGCAGCTGCGCCTGAGCGTACTCACATTGATGCCTAACGCAGGCGAGGACGGCGGTGAACTGAGGTGATTTCCTGCCCTATGTCTGCACAAAGGTGTGCATAACACTGTCGGCATAACACATGTTGACCAATGCGGCTTTGAACAACGATTAAAAAATATATATATAAATAAAAGTTGCCGGGAGCCGGCTCCTGTCGTTCACTTCAAAGAGCCGGCTCTTTTCCGTCTCTTATTCGCAACCGACCCATCACTAGCATCCACAGGTGGAGGCAACGTGTTCTCCACCCCAGATGAGAAACGGTTGTGGCAGTGGAACGGCTGTAGTCTGGTTGGTGGCATGTGGCGTGCAGGTGACTCTAGACCGTGTTTGCCTAAACATTTTTCCTCCCATCTTGCTAGGCTAGCCCATGGGTTGGACCACGCAGCCCAGGGGGCATGCTGTCGACCTTGGCTAAGTACTTGTTCACAAGGGTTTTTTTCCTCTTATGTGCAGAAATTCTTCCAGTCCTGGGTGATCTGTGCTGCCCACAACCCAGGAGGGGGGATGAAGATGCTGCTGGCTGCTCATCCGCAGCCTGATAGGCTGTTTGAGTACATTATGCTTGGTTTTATTGAGCTCTCTCCCTATGGGGGGAAGATGTATTGTCTGGTCATTGTTGACGTCAGTGTTGACTTGTTTTAAAGTGGGTTGAGGTTTTCCCTCTTCTAAGGCTGACAGATCCACAGTGGCAAAGGCTTGGCTGAAGGAGATCCTGCCATGGTGGGGGATTCCATCTGAAATCTCCAGTGACAATGGCATTCATTTCATTAATGAAGCCCTGGTGCAGGTAGGAAAGTTCTGGGTTTTGACCTCAGGAGACACTGTGCCTACCATCCTGCCAGTGGGGGTGCTGTTCAGAGAGAGTATGGTATCTTGATGTATCTTGACGTTTAAACTGGCAAAGGGTTGTGCAGAAACAGGGTTGTCCTGGCCGAAGGCTGAAGGCTACCTGTCATCCTCCAAGCCTTGGATGTTGATTTATTTATGTTATTTATTCATTTATATTTTATGTTATCATTTTCCTGTGTTTTGGCTTCATACTCATGTGCCAGGGACATGTGCGTCAGCCATGGTCTGCTCGAGATGTGTCCACTCCTGATTATTCTGGGGTTTATAATACGAAATTCAAATGTTGCAGGTCATCTTCGGGATTAGAGAGTTTTGCATCTTTGTGTACAGCAAGTCCTTCATGAAGTCCAACACAAAGTCCTGTTGTTTTTCTCGTTGGTGTTCTCCTAATGGGCGGTTTCTTTGGAAAAGTGTTTGTGGTCTCACTAGGAATGCCAAGTGCGGATTTCGATGTCGAGACAATAGTAAGGGGTGTCTTCATCGAGAGGGGATCCCTTACTTGTCATCTTTAAATATCTCTGAGCTTCTCATTTAGGTTAATAATCTGGGTATTACTGATAATCCTCAGGTTTATCAAAACTTCTTCCAATGTGGGTATTTATGATTCGTTGACTCATCGTCACGTTAAATCATCATGTTAATTGCGTCTCAGTAGGGGTGAAGTTCTTAGGGGTTTAGTTCCTTGGAGGGATACTATAAATTTGGCCGACCAGGTCGACGACTTGGCGTTTTATTGAACCTTTAAACCATACATTCTTAGCCTCAGAGGGGGCTGGGGTGTCACAATGGAGACGCAGCACCACAAGGACTCAGCGGAGCACTGGGGGTTTGATCTGTGGACATGGCTGACCTCAGGCTTCTGGTACTCAGTGTTTTTGAAAGTATTTACTCCATTCCTGATTATTTTGGATCTGTTTTTCCTTTTATTTTCATGTGTGATTCCATGTTTACGCCACATGATGCTAAAAGCAATGACAACATCTTTCTGGCATGATCAGAGATCTGATCCATTCCCCGACATCAACTGGGGTCGTGCACCTGCAGGTGCTTCTAAGAATTGAATTGAATTGTTCTTTGCTTTAGATAGTCTTGTGGCTTTTTTTCCCACTGGGTTTGTGGCCTAGTCTAGAGTAGATAGTCTCTAAGGGGTCTTTTGCCATTCCCCTTATTATCAGAATCTGAATCAGAATCTAAATTCTGAATCAGAATCTAAATTATCATAATTTAGAATCAGAATCTAAATTATGATAAATTTCCAACACAAAATTTAATCACTTTAATCATTTCATTTTAATCATTTTAACCAATCAACCAACTGATTCCAGTCTGAGCTGCAAACACGTATGCATAGCTGGGGATGGGGGTTTGGCCGCTAAGAGGGGTCACATTTTATAGAGTAGACTGCGCTCCATTATTCCCTGTTTAGCTTGCAGTTGTGGGCTGTGCCCTTTGGGGCAGGAACTGCGTGCTCTACTGCTGTGATCTAGATAAGTTTTCATATGCACAGAAAATGAGGTGCTAAAACAAAAGTAATGATTGTAATGTTAAGATTGCATTTTGAGGTCTAAATTGCTGTGTCATGAGTCCATGACTCCTGGTCCTGATTCCTTTCTGCTCAAAGGCCATGATTTGTTATTGTTCTCCTCCATCAAGTAGCTAAGTTTTGACGCTGAGGCATCTGGATGGTTTTGCTCAAGGTCTCCTCATTTTTCCACCGATGTTTAAGACAACTGTACGCCTCTTTGTCTTTGTCATTCTGAACGATCCAGCATTTTGAACTGACCTTCCTGAGTCTGCAGACTGAGAGAATAGAGAATAAACAGCCAATTGACTGCCTCACCAGAACACAATTAGAGTATAATTTGAGTGTATGCTTATGAGTAAGATATAACCAAATTTAAATACAATAGGTGACCTACCAATATAGCATGGGTTTGGGTTGTCCACTTATTCGAACACACATGGTGACCTCCTGTCCTTCAATGACAGCCTGATCCGCCATTGTTACCTGTTTAAAAAGTTAATGCTGGTTAGATGCTGAGAGATACATTTTGCTTTACGTTTACTGTGAAATGACCACACACCACACAGATAATGTATCTGGGTATTTACAACCCCAACTCCAAAAAGGTTCGGATGTAGTTCAACATGCACATAAAAACTGAGTGCAGCGATTTAGAAATCTCATAAAATCTCATATTTTATTCAGAAGAGAACACAGAAAACATGTCAGATTTGGCCATTTCATGAATAATCAGTCAATATTTCATATTGATGGCAGTACATGTCTCAAAAACACGGACAGTAAAAAAGGCTGGAAAAAGTAAGTGGTACTAAAAAGTACTAAAAAGAAACACACTGAGGTACATGTTTTAACTTCTTCTTTTTGTTTTGTTTTGTTATCTTTTAGAAATTGCCACAGCAGACCATCTGTTTCTGTTACACTCTCTTCTGCATCTTGCTCTTCCTCTTCCACACCAACCAACCACATATCCTCTTTCAGCACATCTTGAATTCTCCCCTTTCAATTACTTTTTCTCATGCATGGTAGCTCTAGGTCAGTGACATGATAAGAAGTGCATCTTAGAGTGGCAGAGTATCTCTGAAGTAAAGAAGTTCAGAGGATCACCATTCTGCAAAAATCTGTATCTGCAAATTGTTAAAATTTCAGGGTAATGTTCCTCAGTGTAAAATTGTGAAGTACAATACATAATATTATCAAAAGATCCAGATCAAAGAAGAATCCATCTGTGAACATAATCCAGAAATGCTTTCCAGTCTTCTCAGGCCCAAAATTAATTCAGTATGGACTGAGGCAAAGTGGAAAACTCTCCTGTGGTCAAAGGAATCAAAGTCTGGTATTCTTTTTTTTTTTTTTTTTTTTTTTTTTTTGCAAACCATGGATACCGTATCCTGTGATCTAAAGAGGACAGAAGCCATCTCGCATGTTATCAAAGCTTAGTTCAAAATCCTGTATCTCTGATGCTTTGGAGGTGTGTTAGTGCAGATGTAACAGGCAGCTTGTATATCTGGAAAGAGAACAACATAGCTGAAAGGTATATGCAGGTTTTAAGACAGTCCATGGTACTTTTCAGACAGTGGCTGGGTTTGAACTAACCCTCTGCTTACTATATGATGTATTACATATTGTATTTGCCATTTTGTCCTGCTTTCCAAATGTATTTTGAGAATAGTTATACCCTATTAAATGCATTCAAAGTATTCCACAATCGAAACATTGAACATATGCGCTGAAATGTATCTAATACTTGGTACAAAAGCCTTTGTTGGTAAAGAAGCTTCAAGATGCCTCCTGTATGGAGAAACTAGTCACATGCATTGCCTGGGTGTGATTTTAGACCAGTTTTCCACACAAACAGTCTTCAAATCTTGAAGGTGGGCCTCTTCCACCACCTCTGAGCTTTAGTTCTTTTCTATAGATCTTTAAATGTATTCAAGTCAGGTGAGCGGCTGGGCTGTTCTAGCAGCTTTATGTTCTCTGAAACCAATTGGGGCTACCTGAGTACCACGGACATGTTATTCTCTAGGTGGCAGCACCAGTCAAAACTGGTCATTACCACTGCATTTGGGGCATTATGAAGATACAAAAACTTAAGATTTAAAAAAAAAAGGGAAACTGACTGATTTGGAAGGCACAGATTAAGCGCAAAGATAAGGACAAAACAGAGAAGAATGTCGATGTGCTGAGCCTCACAAGAAATTCAAGGCTATGATCTCATCATTTAGGGAAGTAAAATATCATCACTGACAGCAACACTTACGAAAAAAATAATATATACCTGTGTATTTTTTTTTTTGGCCACCTGGTGACTACACCTTAGCAAATCGATGAGGAATGACCAAGGGCTTTAGTAGTACAATTGTTTTAACAGTTGTTTGGTAGAAGGACCTAAAAGTTCACCACATGAAATGGTTAGACAATAACAAAACAACAATGGAATAATATTTAATCTAGGGCTGGGCAAGTTATCGTGATTAAAAATTTTAAGGGATGCACGATAACTGTTTTTTAAAAATGATACTGATAACCGATAACTTTGAGCTCCTAAAGACCGATGCCGATAACCGATAACACACACATATACCTAGGATCATTACATCAATACTATGAACAAAATCAAAAATAGTTTGGCCTCTTTAAATGAACAGATATTTATTTTTTCCATTGAAAAACTACTGACAAACCTATTTGATATCTCACATCAACTTAAATAGGTGCATTACTGACTGATATGAGGGAGAACAGAGGGGAGGAGAGGTGAGACTGCTGCTGGCTTGTGCACGTTAGCATTAGCTCACATTAGCGCAATTTCAAAACTCCATGGAAACGATTATGTTGTAGGGGGCTGATCAGGTTTGACAAAGCTTGTGCTTCCCTCCTCGTAGAATTCGCTTGGAGCATTCATCACAAATAACCACCAAACTATCTTCTGAAACTTAAACGAAGCTCCATGCCATCGCCGCCATATTTGTTGTGATCAGCGCTGTGCTGCAGGCTGCATTCAAGGTGTAACGTAAATTCCGACGTTCCCTCGTTTGCTAGTCGTTCTTTCAGCCTTTTCTATTTTTTTTTCTTTTTTATGTGTAACATGAGGGAAAATACTGCGAATATCGAATTCAGGTCAGCAAGTACTAAAATTATGACCGACTTAACAAGTTGTTTTCTGGCATGAGGGGGTATTCTTGATTTTCCTGATTGAGAAATTGTTTTTCTGATTATGCCGACGTTACTTGAACATAACATTCACTGCTGGTCATTTAAGACTCAGAGGGAGTGAGGCACTGCCGTGTTGACAAAAATATATATATTATCGGGGCTATTTGTCGTGATATCGGACTTATCGGAGTTATGTCATAATTTCCTGTTATCGGCCCGATAGTTATCGTGCACCCCAAAAAATGTTAATTGTTGCCCAGCCCTAATTTAATCGTAAGTGGTGATCCTGTCTACTTTGTCTGGAATAACTAGAGGAAGACACTTGCGCAGAAAGGCACAGGTATGCAAAGCCCTGGAAGAGTGAGAGTTCTGTCCCTTTACACGTCATATTCCGTTTTACTCAGGTAGCCCAGATTAAGAGTTTCCTTGGCTGTGTATTTAGGATAATTGTCCTACTGAAATATCTACGCTTGTTTCATTTTCCACATCCTGGTAGATGGCAACAGATTTTTACTAAGAATGTCTTGGTGCACTGGCGACCTGTCCAGGGTGTACTCCTGCCTTTCACCCTAAAACAGCTGGGACAGGCTCCAGCAGATCTCCGTGACCCTGCATAGGATTAAGCCGGGCATAGATGATGGATGGATGTATAGATGTCTTGGTGCATCTTTCCTTTCATCCTTGCTTCAATTATATGATGTTTGCCAGTACCACACACTGAAAAAACAGCCTTGCACCATGATCTTCCCACCTCCAAACTTTACTGTTGGTATAATGTTTTGGGGGTGATGATCAGTGCCATTTGTCCTTCAAACGTGGTGTGCATTCAAAAAAGTTCAATTTTGGTCTCATTTAACCAGATTATGTTCTCCCAGTATTTAACAGGCTTTTGCAAAAGTTGTTGCAGCAAACTTTAAACATGCTTCAACATGCTTTTTCTTTAACAATGGAATCTTGAGTGAATTACTTATTGGTTTTTTTGAAACCTAATATGGTACCTAATATGCATGCCATCAGTATACTTTGCAATAATCAGGATGTTAAGGTCTTGAGAGAGCTCTTTGCTTTTGCCCATCATGATATGTTTTTTGAGTGATACCTTAGTTATGAGACAACTTGTTATAGGCCATCAGCTGAGGACTGATGATTTGATTTTGCTCTGACTAGAGGCCAGAGTGCTTTCTAAATACTGAATTGATTTTTGCTGATGTTTTGGCTTTCCATGTCTTTTTGCACCTCCCTTTATTTGTGTGTTTAGTGCTTTTTCCCTGTGTCATTTCACATTACACATAACTTAATTTATGAACATCTAAGGTTTGATTTCTTTGTACATGTTGCATAGGGATGTTACCAACATCTGGTAACAACCCCTGGTAAAATAGTAAGAATATAAGAATTAAGAATATATTTACTGAGAAAACTGGTGACATATTCAATACTTATTTTGTCCACTGTATAAATGAAGAAGGGGTTCCTACATAGTAGACAGTCCAGGTACTGAACTTCCCTGCCTGAAGTTGAGACTTTTAACCAACTGAGGACATAAAACAAAAAACGTGACAAAGAAGACCCAGGACTGCTGAGCAGCTTTAAGACAAGAATGGGACATCATCCACTCTACCGAAATTCCAGCAACTGCTCTCCTCAGTTCCCAGATCTATATGAACTAATGCTTAAAAGACAAGGAGAAGCTACACAGCCTCTATGGTCCTGTCCCAGCTTTTTTCACATGTATGGCTGCCATGATACATTTCCTCACTTTAAGTATTTGATAAGTTTTCAAAGTTCTCTTGTGAATAATATATGGGTTTACTGGATTTGCAAATTTTTGCATTCTGTTTTTACTTACACTTTACAGTGTCCCAGCTTTTTGGAATTAAAGTTGTAATATTTCTGTGCAGTATTTTGAAATACCGTTGTCAAAAATGGTGATTAGATGTAAATGCTAAACATAATAAAACCTGGCCATATTCTCAAATTGAAAATTACTTCATCCAATTTACTTTGCTATATACAGTCTCACCAAAAACGTTGGAGGTTTCCTGAATCGTGACTCAATAGTTCCCCTTGGCTCTGGGACTCCAAAATCCATAGCTTCCTCCAGAGGACTGAGATACTCTTCATCAGAAGTAATCGGGCTGCTGATATCCATTGGCACACCCAGGTTTCTTTTTGGTTCTTGCACAGAGTCTGTAAAAGAAAAAGGATACTGTTTTCTTTTTTCTGCAAATAAGGCTTATAATTAGCCTAATTAACGCCCTTTATTTTGCCTCTGTGAAAAGAGTTATTTTTTTTCTGAACAGTTTAGAAAGAACACAAAAGTTCAAAGAGCGTACATACTAAAATAACCTACAATATGTCACCCCACCACTTTAAATCAGAATTTGAAATGTAAAAACATGAAATCCAAACTATAGTCACAGTGAGTGGAGCAAGTGAGTCTCAGTGGGCAATTCATAGGTTCAGTTTCACCTCTTAGTTGCTATGGTTACTATAAGTGAGGTTATTCAGCTGGAATATATGGCACACACATCATGCGCAGGGAGATAACAATAAAGGAGTGGGAGAGAAACACAATGTTCGTGTGGGAACAAACCGCACAATGCTTTTTCAAGTCAGTACAACAAATTGAAAGCAATTATGTAATGTATTGTGCCCTAACATCTTTTTGAACATGTACAATATTTTCAAATTAGTAAATATGTTCACACACATAAGTAGCAATTCTCAGGTTTTCTTTTTTTCTTTGATCATAGATCGAAAAGAAAAAAAATGTTTTGTTTGAAGAGGCAGTAAGAAATAATTGGACCTTGGAATCTTACCTGCATTAACTATAACAGTGGCACTGCTGGAGGCTTTGCCCACCTGATTAACAGCATTTACACAGTATTTCCCACCATCACTTATTTGTGCTGATTTGATGAGCAGACTATGCCGTTCACCCTCCACTTTGACAGTGTAATTTGCAATGCCCGTGACATCAATGTTGTCCTTAGTCCAGGTAACTTGAAAAGAGCAGGCACGAAAAACTGTTAAATCCACTTGTCGATCAGCTGCTTGAATGTGCAATTCAAATTTACTTTGTGGTGTGCAGTTAAAACATAAAACAAATGATTTTACCCTCAGGAATTGGGGTTCCAGAAATTATAGCTTTTAGTAAAACCTCTGCACCAGCAGATACTACAGTGTCCTGAAGAGAAAACTCAAACAATGGAGCTTCCATTGGGTCTTCTCCAGCAGATACATAAGAATCGTCTGAAGAATCTGCACAATCAACAAAAAAAAAAAAAAAATCCTCCTTTATAAAACTGGTTGATTAAACATGAAAGCAAACTGACTGGAAGTTCATATGACTGCAAAAAGTTATATGGAAGAAGCTCTACGAACCTAACTCTGGAGACATGGGTCGAGATCGACGGCTTCTTTCCTTTAGTCTTTAGCTGTTGTCCCTCTTTGGCAGTGGTGCTCTTCTGTGGCGTCTCACTTGTCTTCACTGGAACATCCTCTTCCATTTTTTCATCTTCAACAATAATTGTAGGAACCTTTATGTTTGTGGCTGGTTTGGATGACTCCAGTTCCATTATGTCCTTTGTAGGCGTAACTCTTGGGGGTTTTGGAGGAGGTTGAGGAAAAGGATCTTGCACAACAACAGACCTTTTCTGTACCAGGGGACTTTCAGGTCTGTTCTCAAGTTTTCTTAACACAACTTCAATTGGCGTCTTTCTCCCTGAAGTGTCTTCCCTCTGTGCTGTTTGCACTGGAGATTCTTGAATACGAGTTACCCTTTGAACAAGCGGACTTGGTGGTCTTCGTTCAACTTTGCGTAATGTCATCTCTCCAATATTTCTGCTTGGTGACTCTTCCCTTTGTTGATTATAAAATGCTGGTGATGATGATCTCTGAATAATTTCTGTAACTGGACTAACTCTATTTAATTCTCTCAGTGACCGTTGTCCTGGTAAGTCAGATAACTGCATTGACTCTGGAGGTCTTGCAACCTCACCGAGTCTACTATGGTAGACTGCTATGGGTGTTGGGCCAGTGTTGAGGGGCTTTTCTTGTCGTGCCTGCTGTTGTTGCTGCATTGGTTGCTGACTTAGTTCCTGTTCTCGCTGTTCCTTTGCCCACTGCACACGTTCCCTTTCTTGAAGCTTTTGTAGTACTTGTGGAGGAATAGGTTCAATTTTCCTGAAAGGCTGACGCTGCTTGCCCTTTAATGTGAGTTGTTCAGTTGAAAATGATTTTTTCATATGGGGTTTTCCAACAAGCTTCTTGATGCGCTGGAGCTCTTCTGTAAACTTGTTTTCAATGTCCTGAACTTTCTGGGAGTAGCGAGGTTTCTCCTCCAAAGAAGCAGCTCTCTGTTTAAACATAGATCTCCGCTCAGCAGCATCTTCTTTCAAAGCCTCCCTAAGATCTTCCCTTGAACTTTCTCTAGAGATTCCTAACCGACTTCCACCATCATCTGAGTCTACAGAGCCAGCACGATTGAACCCTGCCCAGGATCTTCCTGAAATGGAACCCTCTGGAATATCAAGACTTCGTCGTCGCTCCTCTAAGCCACGGACCTTCTCAAAAACCTTTGAGCTGGCTCTTGTAAGCTTTGGAGAAGGTCTCAGAGTAAATTCCTTGCGGGAGTACTCACTCAGTGGAGTCTGTGGTCGGGAATCTTGGGTATTACCTTGAGATGCAACTTTTGGCTGCTTCACCTTCTCTTCAAATTCTCCAGGCACTGTGTCTTGGTATTCAGTCGGCAGAGCAATTTTCTTACGCAAGCTGATAGGAGTAATTGAACCAGAGCGACTTGGCATTGGAGAGGTGGAACCACGTTTGACCAGCCTTGGAGATGGTGGTGGGAGGACTTGGGGGGGAGATTCTCTTGAAAAGTCATCTGACTGGTTCCTGGGCAAATTGAAAAGAAATTCAGTTGGAATTGGTGATCAATAACAGATTCAGAACCTGCTAAAAAAAACACTTTCCCCATGAAATTTGGGTCCAATAATTCATTCAAATCATCAGTTTTTTTTAATGTGCAACGATGTGCTTCTTGCTTGCCTGTTGGAGTGATCCTCATGTCCATATGTTTTGCTGTTATCCTCTGCACATTTTTCCATCACTGTTTGTCATGTAAAAGAAGAAATAAACTGATAAGTTGTCAATGTAAATATCTGGTATTGTGTCTGAGGGATTCAAAGTTAGCAATGTATTTATGTCAAGTTGAAAAGAACTTACATTTAACTCTGCACTATATACTTTTTAGATTTTTTTTTTTAGGTGAACACCTAAAAAAGGATTAATTGTAAGTATTTTCTCAAAGTAATTTGAATGCTCTGTCATGTGTGCTGAATGTTACTCTTAATAAACTTTGTTTTTAATCTCAGCAAAATAACTGGCAACCATAGAGAAATGCAAATCTGAAGGACCAATTATTCCCTAAAACCTCATTGGAGATCAAATCAGAGCTACAATGACAGTTAAATATTGACTACATTTAGAATTTGAGTATAAACATAACAAATAAATGATAACATTGCTGTTTTTTCTGCATCATTATGTTGCAACTAAGCAATTTGTTATCGAATAGACTAATTTCTATCCAACCTTTCAGATTTATGAAAGACTGAGAGTCTAAACTGATGTAACTGATGAGCTAAAATCTCAACATCCAACCTAACTATTGAACAGTGTCACCAAAATGTTACAAAATTTGGGCGTAATATTAGAACTGCTGTGAATTCCACTGTTATTGAATCCACATTATCTGTGTTAATCCTGCACCTAACCTTACAAAACTTTCAAGCCAGCAAGCTCTTTTAATAGTTACTCAAAAAAGGTATGTGGGATCAAACGGGTTTTGTTGATGTATTATGTATTGAGTATCTGTTTTCAAAGCCTTGCAAAGCTTGACTACATAAACCGATGTAAACATGAGGAAAGAAATTGTGGCAAAAATGAAGTAAAACAGTATGTATGCATAATTATGTAGCTGACTGATACAACAAAACACAATTAAATACAAATTAAAAATGATACAAAAAAGATAAGACCATGTAGCTACTCTCTACTGATGATGTATGGACATATAGCTACCAACATGGTGGATTTCTTACTAGCAACGCTGTGTGATAACATGATCCCAAAGCTCATAGAAAATACCAGCTTACTTGTTTGTAACAGTCTTTGTAATCTTTAAACAAAGAGTATGTCTTGTGTGGGTGTCAAATCACAACTATTTCTTAGTCATCATACACTGTGGTGCTGAATGTTTGAGTTACACATTAACTGGCTTCATATATTTTTTAAAGCGGCACAGATGACTTTTGGAGTTTGTAGAGCTTCTGGTCATGCCCAACAGAGGTAAGTTGTTTGGGGAAGTGGTTTCTTCCTTGCTCTTTCTTGCCGTTTCTCTTCCGTCATTGCTTTCTTAAGCATTTTAGTTCCCTTTGCTGTGACGTCCACTGTAGCTCTGTGAGCTAGTTTCATCATCGTTGGTGTATGTCATAGTACTATACACAACTGTCCAACCAAGAAGTTGTCAGGAAGTTATTTTGTCTGGTTTTGCTGATACTGGAAACAGATGATCACTGCTGCAGCACATTTTGTAAAAGTAAGCAAATAATTCTTTAGATGAAACTGAAACCAACATTTCAGTGTGAACAAAAGTCCCTTACTCTGCTCTAAGTATAGTTTTTTTTAAATGTCGTCTAAAACTAGGCCATACATAGTCTAAATAAAGATCCTGTTCCATAGAGCTAACAGTGTAGATGACACACTAAAATTATTACAGTTGCTCAGTATGTAACAGTTTGTTTACAAGAGCCCTACATGCAGCCAAAATGGCCATTAACCTTATTATTGGACAATGCACAGACCAGAATTAAGCATCTAACATATTTACTCTAGTCTGTGTGATACATAAAATACTTCATAAGAGTTTAAGATATCTCAGTGAGTTGGTAGATTTTAGCTCGTGTCTTCATTATAACAACTTAGGATAATAATTCATATTTGTTTCTCTGTGTCTGAAGAATCCAAAACCAAAGCAAAAATCAATTTGCAGCTTTAAGTAAAATTCAGCAACATTCTTTTCTTTTTTTTTTTTTGTCATTAGTGTGTATTAATTTTGTAATAAGCTACTGTGGCAATGATTGAAGTGTAAACCTTAAATAAAAATGGATTTTTCACAGGTCAAATCAAATAAATAAATACAATGAATAAAAACAAGTTGGAAACTTGGTGGTTACTTGTATGGACAGTCTGGTCCTCAACATCCCCACTGTCATCTTTGGTCTCAAACTGGTCTCCACCTTCATCCTCTGTTGTTTCAGAATCTAAATAAAAAAAAAAATAGAAAAACTCGTTAAGAAACAAAATGCAACTTATAAAAGAGAAAGAATCTAACAAACAGTCAGGGAGTAAATCAAATTACTTCAGTAATTTTTGCAGCATAATAGCAGCAGGTTGCAAAAGCAAGAATGATTACTTGGAAATGAGCTGACTACTTTTTCCTAAGTGGACTCTTATGGAAATATGATTGGAACTTTTTTTTTTTTTTTTTTTTTAACAAAAATCTAGAAGCTGGCTCAGAAACATTAGGACTGCCATCTACCACCAGGTGTAGGTGGGTAGTTTGAACAGTTCGACAGATGATTAGAAAAGAATCCCAGTTTCTGGAAAAATGAGTCTGAAATGTCAGGCAAAAATTTGTTTCTATGATTTAGTTAACTTGCTTCAATTTACGCTTGGCTGTTTTCATTGCATTTTATTGGATTTGTGATTACCAGTGAAATGCAATAGTATTTCTTTATTTTTAAAGTTACCATGTTGAACAAAATTAGATTTTAAAAAAAAGATGCTCCAGGTGACTTGGTGATGGGTTTATTTTGTTTCCTTCATACCTGCCTCCTTGTACTCCTTGTACCCAATTATGATTAAAAATGTAGATATAAGCAAAATCAAAACTACTGTGAGATTTCCAAGAAATAATTGGATTTCAGCTCTCGAATTTATCTCCCGAATGTTCAGGCTGTACAAACTGAGAGAAAATTCAGTCAAGGCAGAACTCAAAATAGAAAGCACTACTGAGTCACTGGCATCCAAGCAGCTCTTCTGAGGTGTTTGCTTCACAGTGGGTGGAATCGCTCATAAAACGCTGCTGTTCGCTTGCAGCAAAAGAACACAATAGAATGATGTTGATGACACTGAACATGGCTGATGAATAGATATAATTATATTGGTGTAATTAAAAAAAAGATCCACTTTCTGAAAAAAATAGAAGTCTTGTGTCCTTTATTTTGAATTTATTTTCTGTATTTCAGAGACAAGCATTCAAGCGGCCTCATTTTCCATCCCAGTATTCAATTATGTACAATGGTTTATCTTAGAAGCAAAGTGCTCCAGAACGCTGGCTGCTCCACTGGTTTTGGTGGTTTTGGGAGGTTATAGTTTTAGCTGAAAGTTTCAAAATCATGTGAAAGTCAAGTGGCAGTCTGCTTGTTAAAAGACTTTGTCACATCGTCCTGCCCTTTCTGCTTGATGTTATTAAAAACTGTGTCAGTTAAAAATGAACCTTTCCTCATATGTGGCTGAAATCTCCTCTGAGAGATCTAAAACCAATCTGCAATGTGTAAACTGACTTGACTGAGCCTCAGCTGAGGGCCAAAACAGACTTGAGATGACATATCTTCAGTGAAGCAGCATCTTGGATGCTTCTTAATCCCACCACAGTGCTTCTAATGGGACCAGTCTCATTGACCAGCTGGTACGGTACAGCAGGACTGTGGACAGATCAGTGCCTGGTGGGACCTGGGGGTAAAGTAAACCAAGAGCAAACTCCCCCAACCACCTTTTAATTTTGCCCCTTTATCAATGTATCCACTCTGATCAATTCCTAGGCCTTACTAAAAATAAACATCTTCAGCAAGATGATGCTACCACCACCATGCTTTACCATGGGGTTGGTTCTTTCAGGATAAATGGTAGTTGCCACACACAGTGTTTTCTTGACGCTCAGAAGTTTTAGTCTTATCCAATCATTCAATGAGGATGTGAAGAAGATTCTGAGTTTTTGTTTTCTTTTCTTTTTTGTTTTATTTTTTTTTTTTGTAGCCCAAGCTCAAACAGCTTCTCCAAAACTTTGTGTCTCAGCTGTTTGTAGAGTTTATTGATCTTCATTGTGTCTTGCTTGTTGGTCTCCTTGCTTACAGGTGTTGAAAACTGTATAAATACTCAGATCATCTGACACTTATGTGACTTTTGTAGGGCTGGACCCAAATACTCAGAAAGCCAGGTATTTGTAGAGCCCTGCGATCACAGAATCACGGACGGAATCGCAGAATTGGAGATTAAAAACAGAGATCACTTTAAATGCGAAATATAACAGAACTGAACGGCAATTTGCGGAAAAGTTTGGGGGTTTTTTTTCTCCCAGACTAAAATTAACTTTTCTTTCGTGAAAATGTTCCAAAAGGGGTCACTAAAAGCTAGGGACACTGCACGCTTCTCTGCCCCCTCCTGACCCCGCTTTCCTCATTAACAACAACAACAACAAAAAAAACATGTCAAAGCGGCCATCTGAGAAACCGGCGAAGAAGCGAAGGAACTACTGGTTTACTCACAGGTACAGAACAGAGCAGTTCCAAGATTATTATGTGTCTGGTGGTTCACTGTTCTGCAAGTTTAGCCAGCACAAATTTGAATGGACACGAAAAGATACGTGCGAGGATCACTTGATAAGTGAAAAGCACAAACCACGATGTCTGTAACAGCTGACAAAAACACACAGACACACACTCATACACACAACCAGTGTTCAGTGCTTTGGATTTCATAGTATCTACATTAGCTATAGTAAATATAGTTTTTTCTGTTATCAGACACATAGTTTGTCATGACATACCTGAAAAATGTCAGGTACGTTATGACAAGCTGTCTGATAACAGAAGAAATTAAACAAACTAAAACGATTAGTTTACCGCTGTTGCAATTTCTTTCGTTTTTGCACTTTAAATGGATTTTACCTATTTGAGTTATTTTTTTTCTTAGTTATTTATTTCATAAAAAGAACTTTTTACTGTTTTACTGTTTTTTTGTTGTTTAAAAATATGAAAACATAAAAGTTTACCATTATAATTGCATAAATTGTCTATATTTCATTACTTTATATACTGCCTTGGGGTTAAATTTGGATAAAATGCTTAAAAATGGTATTCTCAAAAATTAAAAACACCACCAAAAATGAAAATGGAATTTGAGAAACAATAAAACAGATTTCATAGGGCCCTATATTTGTTTGCAAGACACGTGGTTTTCAGTTTTTCAGTTTGCTGACATTCTTCAGCATGTTGTAATTTTCATTGTACCATTTAAATTTGGAAATGATAGCACAATAATAATAAGTAGAAGAAGAAGAAGAATGTAAAAATAATAATTATAATAATGATAATAATACAGTTTCCACCTGGCCACAAGCAGATAGCGCTGTCAGTTGCTGTTGGCTGTGTACACCATCCACATGAATGCTTCATTTCACTTTGCCTGTTAAAAGGAAGACCACATGCCAAAGACCCCAACTCTGTGGAAACAACTATGGGAGCCTACGAGAGTGGCACGGCAGCCATTACAAAAAATAAAATAAATAAATAAAAAATTAGCTGTAATTAATCAAAAGTTCAATATGATCAACTGCAGTACTTAGTAAGTAGTTGTGAAGGTATAAATTAATGGATAGCTTCTATCACACTTAGATAATGTCACAGTTGCCACACAAATGCACACAGCAACACTGCATATGACAGATACTTGACTGTTGTTGGTTTAAGGTTGAAAATGCACATGGCTATAGCTACTAACATGCTTTTGCAGTGCTGTGCAGTCGTCCAACTTTCCCTGTATTAGGGTATCTATGCTGTTCATTTTTTTTAATTTTTTTTTTATTTTAAGAATTACATTTTTTCCTCTCATTTTAGAAGCCATTTCATTGCATAAAATCCCCAAACATTTAAATTACAGGATGCAATGCCACAAATTAGACCAAAACAGCAAAGGCAGTGCGTAGTTTTTCAAGGAGCCAGTGAGTGTGATGACACCGCAGGGGTTTTTTTTTGGAATTCCCTCTGAAATTATCACAAAGTTTTAGATGTACTTTTAGCTTCATGTGTTTATTTTGAATTTTTACACAATTTTTCCATGAAATAATGAGTTCATCCCAAAGTTACACTGGCGGTATTCAATTAAGGTGCAGTAACTTCAGCAGCTTCCTTATGCACATCTGAACTTTGAGATGAGAAAACATTGTGTGGCCACTTGCTCAGCAATAATGTCAATACAATGTTTCTGTCAACACTGGAGGATATTAAATTGTTTAACTGCTGAAGGCTGGAAATACTATAATATATAATAATAGTAAGGTTGAAAAAAGAAATAGCACTTGCCTGATTTTTTTCTTTGGTCAGATATTTTTTCATGGCCACTGTTGGACTGTCCTCGACATGTATTTTTTTGTCTTGGCTTACATTCAGGAGCAGGGTATTCCCCGAGATACGCTGGGGGTTCCGAGTCATTACTACATGCCTGAATAAGGGCTTTTTCTACAAAGACATCGGCAGTTTGCATGCATAACGATCAGTTTCTCATTAAACTGTGACTCTGCTTGCACAAAAGGGAAAATCCTCTCAATAAAATGCAAAAACAAATGGAAAGAAGGCACTTTTGTCCATTATGTAACAAGTTAGAGACTCAGCAATCCCTCTGACGGAACCCCTTTCTCTGAAATTAAAGAGCATAGACCTCCATCCGCAGGTGGAAATGTCTGTTGAAAGCATATTATCCACTCTGAAGGAGCCCCTCTGTCCACACAATGGCCAGCGATAGTATAAGCATCTTCCCCCACTGTGTTCCACCCCACAGGCAGTGTGCGCCGAGAGGAAAAAAAAGAAGAAAAACTGTGGGAGTGTTCCAGCCCTCTTGAGATCAGTCTTTTACAGCATTGGCTGACATTTTCCATCTTTCCCTTCCTCCCCATGTGTCTGTGTCTTGTTCTTCAACTGGTGAAATGAGCAGATGTGGTGTTGTCAGCAGAGAAGGGGAGAATCGCTGCAAAAGGGACCTCCTCACTCCTCTGCATCGGTAGAACAGTGTTTGCTCTTGCAGCAAATGTGTTACTGGCTGCTGAAATTGACTGTGCTCACTGCTATACTCATAAAATATTCTGTGGGTGTTTTATCCTTTTATATAGCAATTACGATTGCGTCTCACGTTTGCTCTGTTTAATCTTATAATACTCTCTAATGTGTGACACTTTGAATAGCTCAGTGTCCAATATTTCTCTGCACCAGATGCAAATAGAAACAATCGTGATTACAGGACTAAGTATTGATCAGTCCATAAAACTAATGCTAATGATGATACTTCCGTACCAAAATATCAAATATTAATATGTGAGACCTAAAATTAAAAAGAAACCTTGTCACTTTAAAAACACTAACTCTACAAATTACATGGTTTGTTGGGTGCTTAACCTACAGTCATGAAGATTGCTATTTGGTCTCCTTGGCAACTGAGTATTATGTATCTGTTTCTTTCTTCTCTCTTTTTTTTTTATCATGATGACTTAATGTTTCATGTTGGCAGAGCTACAGTGAAAGGAAAAGGTATGTGAATCTCTTGGAATTAGCTGGGATTCTGCATTAATTTGCCATTAAAATGTGAGTGGAACATTTTCTAAATGACTGTGATTAAGTTGATAACACTTTAATCATGATCATTTCTTGAGTTCAGGTCTAGACTCTGACTCGGTGACCCCCAAAAGGTGGATTTTTCTGAAGGCATTCTGTGGTGGATTTACTCCAACTGTTAAGATCATTATCCTGCTGCATCACCAAGCTTCCATGAACATATACCAAATGGTGGACAGTCATACTGACATGTTGGTAAATTTGGAGATTTTTTTTTTTTCTATAAGTGGTTCAAACTATGAGGCAACAAAACAAGTCCAAATCACAATACTTGCTCCACACTGCTTTAACCACCAGTATTATGTTTTGATGTGCACAAATAATCACAAGCAATTCAACGTTTGCTTCATAAGTCCACAAAATATTTTCCCATTTTGCAGACCATCAAGGTGCTCTTTGGCAAACTTCAAGCATGCAGCAGTGTTTTCAGTTTTGATGTTCTGCCATGGACAAACTGCCAGTTTAATGATTTACATATGGTGGACTCAAGAACAGAGATGCATGCCAGATGTCTTTGAGCATTCAACTGGTACTTGTAGGGTCTTGTTTAACTCACTGAGGCTTCTGCACGGGTGCTTTGGGGGTCATCTTGGCTGGATGCCCACTTCTTAGAAGAGTGATTACTATCCCTTTCCATCCTTATGCAAATCAAGTACTCATAAACCAAAACATTTCAAGTTAGCTCGAAAGTAGAAACTGATTGCAGTATCACACCAAGGACCAGATTGAAAACTAAAACTAACATCACCAAAGGCCCAAAAGCTACACATGATGCCAAAACTACACCCAGGAAATCAGTCAAACATCAGACAGTCTACTTACTGGTATAATTAAATTTGTATTGTAAAAGAGTTGGTGCATAGGAGTAGAAGAAGCTTTAATGACTGACCCGTGTGTAGCTTGGAAAGAGATCTGTGAATATTTGCTGAAGATGGCTAGAGCTACAAATTACAATGATGCCTACTAGATACTTGGGACAAACTAATTTAACAGCAGATTCATAGAGGCAGCACCCTGCATGGGCCTAAATGAGGATAAATATGAACAAAAGGATGTGTAGGTTAACATATACAGTCATGGAAAAAATTATTAGACCACCATTTTTTCTTCACTTTCTTGTTCATTTTAATACCTGGTACCACTAAACGTCATCATGTGACTAAAACAGACAGAAAAGAAAACACTGAATGCATAAAAGCAGTGTTTTTGGCAGTACAACGCCATAGCTATTGATGTAAAAACTTAAGTGATTTAGGTCATAATCAGAAAACCATGGAAAATGGTAAGATATCAGCTCTTAAATAAAACTCTTATGAGCAATCTTTGTGGTTATCGTTATGTTTGTCCAAACAAATGTACCTTTAGTTGTACCAGGCATTAAAATGAACAAGAAACTGAAGAAAACAAGGGTGGTCTAATAATTTTTTCCATGACTGTATGTCCAATTGTGTTTTTCACATTTACCTTACCATGAAAAGAGACATCTAGTGGTTGCTATGAGATTCTTTTAAGAACACAGCAACTGAGATGAAGCTAAACTTCAACTGCTGGTTACACGGTTACACCACAAGCACTAACAACAATGCAGTGGGGTTTTTGGACATCACACAACTCTGCTACATCATGCAAAGGTTTAATACAGGGTTGCACTCTAAACATCAGCTAAGTTGGCCCAACATGGCCCGATGCTCCATTTGAGGATCTTCAATCGAGCTAACTCTTAATCACATCAACGAAAACCCATTGACTCCAGGTGTCTAAACTACTAGCTCCATTTAGCTTTTGTTTGAAGTAATTAGACTATGGGTTCACTCACTTTTTCCTACAACACTGTTAATGTTAAATGAGGCAGGTTTAATGAAAACAAAACATTACAATTGTTATCTCCTGAAACACATTCTGTTTCTCTATTATTGTGACTTAGGTGGCATTTTATGGCAAATCGCCAAAAAAAAAAAAAAACCAGGAAATTACAAAGGGTCTGCATACTTTGTCACTATCATGGATGCTCAGCCATTTTTAAACTGATATCAGAGGAAAGTGTAAATTATGCCAACTGAGGGAGAACTTCTTGGCGCCATGTTTTTATCTCTCCTGGGCATGGCACAAAATGGCAAACATGAGTGTTTGCAGAAAACTTGAGGGGGTTGAAATAAATTATTTTCCAAATATTAAAGCAAAATAACACATCATGCTGAAGAAAGTCTTTGGTTGATATAAATCTCTTCTTTTCTGCTACCTAGAAATATACAGTTAAATAAGACACTTGACAACTTGTCATATTATTTAAGACTTTTTTGGTCCAGCGCCTATCACTTTCCACAAGCATTTTTGAGTTATACATGCTGGTTGTTTTGGTTGTTAAAAGATGTAGTTAGTACTGTTTGCCATATATGCAGGTCAGTGGGACTTGAGATCCAATGTAGGACAGGTGTTTTTTGTTTTCTTACTTTGATATTCATTCATCAGTCCATTTTCTGTACCCCCTTTATTCTATTTTAGGTCACGGGGGCTGGAGCCGTCGTTGAGGAAGAGGGAGGTTGCAACCTCAACAGGTCGCTAATCCATCAGACTGACACTGAGAGGGTGGAAACTATCAATCTGCTAAAATCCTAAATTAATTTTCAATAATTGTGACTAATTTATCTGGTCTTGCAGGCCTTATAAACTACCTAATGACCTGTAAGGATCATCAAGCAAGATTGTGATGTCGGGGATTTCCACAGTTTAACTATGGTTCCACCTGTTCACTCACAGTCATGTTGCCAGAGAAAGGCAACATGGTGGGGAAACTATCCAAACACGCTGGACTCGGGCCATAGTCACATCTGAAGTTCCAACGACAAGCCATGCCAAACAGTATACGTACTCTACAAGCTTTTGACACTTTTTTCTAAATAAAATCACTATCAGGCTCAGAGCTGAATCATCCAACTTTGCAGTACCTTCCTGTTTTATGCAGCTTTTTCAGTGTCTTTACTTTCATTTTGGAATTGCAATACTCTTCTTTGAGAGACACAACTCAAAATTTAAAGTTTACGAATGCCACATCAAAGGGTGATGACTTATTAGTGTTGAGTACACAAATACTGAACAAAAAATTAATGGCAATTAACAGGTCAAAGGTCACTTATTGATAAAATATTATCCAACTATTCAGAGTGTTTTAGCATCTTTCAATTTATAATAAGCTTTTAAACCTGAATAATTTTGGTTCACTTATTTTCATTAGCTGTCCAAGACACAAAATGGCTAATTCCGCATTGCGTTTATGAGGATTATTATTCTCTATTTTTTCTGCCATAAACATGTCTGGGCAGCAAAACTATGCATTGTACAGGCACCAAACCTTTGTATGTAAATCCAGGACCACAGAACAAGTAGATTTACATTTTGGCTCATACTTTAGAATCATGTGGATTAGAAAAAGCATGTTCACTTTTAAAGCTTTCAAGCTCCTAAATCTTGCCAGAGTGTGGCATAAAATATTTTCCATAGAATATCTAAAAGTAGGTGTGGAGAACGGGGCTTCTGCTACCAGGCACCTTTATTGTGGAACCAGCAACTAATTTGGGTTATGGAGGCTGACACCATCTCCATCTTTAAAACTAAATTGAAAACATTTTTTTTCAGTAAAGCCTACAGTTATTCTAAACTATAGTATGTAGGGGCTAATAGTTATAGCCATAGTTACAGGACCTAAGACTATAGGCTCATCTTAATCACAGCTTCGTCATAGTTATGCTGCTATAGGCCTACGCTGCAGGGGGACGCCAACATGATCTGCTGAGCGGTGTCTCCACCGCTCTTCTCTCTTTTCTTCCTTTTCCTGCTCCCTTCTTCCTCCACCAGCTCAATCCATAGTTAATTACAGAGGACGTCGACACCTGACCGAAAAGTCACCACACACCGGGCACAAACTGGAGCATCCAGCATCCAGGGTCGCAGGGAGAAGTCCCCTGGAGCAGCAGCGAGTAGCCTCCATGCCAGGCGTCGTCCGAGCAACTCACAATCATCGACAGCATGAAATCGCTCACTTGACACTGTTTGGATTAAAGGTGTTTTTTTCTCCTGCTGTGGGAGTTTTTTACTTGGCATTAACATTGATGTGGATTTAATATTCTAATTTAATTAATGATATTTGCTCAGGGGTCATGCTCTGGGTCTCTGTAAAGCACCTAGAGACAATTGGCATTGTAACAGACGCTATACAAATAAAATAAAATTGAATTGAATGTAACTGAGAGGTAGTTTCCTCTGTGTCCACTGGTTCTGCGACTGGAAACCAAAGTCAAATTCTTTTTTTTTATCAAAGAGTAAAAACTTTGGGATGGCTGGCCAGGCTGATGTGAGTGGTATTATTATGGATTTACTTAGAGCATAATGACTACTGCTTGTGCTCATTATATATATTTTTTTCTTTTTTTGTGTGTGTGACAATAAAGGCCTAATAAATTACTCTACCTCATCCATGTCTTGCTACAAAGTAGCAATGCTGGTAGTACAGTGAGGCACAGCTAACTGACATGTAGAATAACCCTTTACATTTGTTTGTAGTTGTGCCACCTGATGAAGGTACCATTGTACCCATATGTTTGATGTGAAAACTATGCCACTATCAGTAAACAACTGCCTGCACAATAAATGCCCATTGCAAAAGAGGAGAGAGATGTTTCAGATGATGGGAGGAATATAACATGTGACAGACATTTTTATGCTTGCGTATTCGCATGATTCAAATTTGGCCGATTCCCTGATGAGCAGACAGAGGGGTAAGTCATTCAGGGCTTTGGCTAAAATTAGCAGTGATGTCTTGCTGTGTAACAGGAGAAATGTTGGCCTGCTAACATCACAAAAATCTAAGGCCAGGCACATTCCACTGTATAAATAACCAGGGAGAGTTGGTGGACAAGGGGGGCGGGACAGAGAGACATTTTCAAAGACGGGTAGAGAGAGAGAGAGAGAGAGAGAGAAGAGAAAGTTCGGGCAGTATCATTGAGTGATGGGACAGCTGAAGACTACTCACATGGTAGCGCAGCAGAGAACTGAATCTAATCAAAGTTAGAATGGAGCGTCAAAAGAAAGCTTCCACACATAAAACATCCAGCAGCACAGGAGTCACTACGACAATAACAAGCCTTATGTAAAACACTGAGACATTGCCTCACTATATTACACTGGTGGTATGAAGAACTGACACTTTGAAGGTACTTTTCCATTGTAACATAATTCTAAATATGGAAGTTCCCTTGATGTGGAGCATGCATACATTAGTGAGGTGTTGACACAGTGAGAGAACTGAAACTGAAAGCAATATCTAATATATGATGATGCAGGATGAGGATCTATTAAAGTTTGGAGAGTAGTTTTGCACAAACATATTTCCTGACTATCTTCAATATGACCAAGTACTTTTTATCTGGTTTCAGTCGAGGAATCAGATATGTAGCAGAGGAATTGGAATTGAAATACCATATGGTTTCTTGTTGCCTTCACTAAAAACGACTTTTATCATTATGTTGTTCAGGCTGCAGGACATCATCCAAGGTTCACGCAAAGCATCTTGCTGCCAGATCATCTGAAGGAATATTTATTCAACCATTGATCCCTCTTCTTCACAACATCATCTTGCATTTGCCAACAACATCCATGAAGCTAAACTGTCTGCGTCTTGTTAACTCTGTGCATGCAAATGCATGGCACATACCTATTTCAGCAGAAAAAGGTGGTTCAGTATTGAAGGGGAAAATTCTACTACACACTCAGACAGAGCTCTGAGGAACAATGACAAACTACATGAGCTGATATTTGAATTGGAATATGTGCTAGAAAAAGCAGGTAGTGTCATTTGTCAAACTGGCTCATGGTCAAAGTGTTCAGGTGGGCTGAATTTAGATCAGGAGAAGAGATTAAACATGTCATAATAGGAGGTTTTGTTGATCAGCGCGTATGCTGCAACGGCCTTCTGAATATTCTTGGTTAGTCATTCAGGATGCTAACTGTAACATATTCGCAATGAACTTTAAGCTATACATCTCAAAAAATATGCAATACTTGAATATCTGCCTGTGTGTATCAATTACAACTCAAAGATCAAAGATCTCCTCATTACAATAAAGAAATAAAGTGACACTAAATGATTGGATTATTTCATTCATGACTTGTACCCACACAACTGAGGATTGAAAGATAACAATGAAGTGGCAATCCTGCATCTATAAAGAAGCACATGGTATGACAGATTAAGAAGGTCATGTACTTCACAAGCACATCATCACATGTCTAAAATGTAATAGTTTCACAATCAATGGGAAGAAATTGTGAAATGGTATTCCACATCGGTCGGATTCTGAAAATTGGTGCCACAATTGATTAATATGAAGACATGTATGCAATAGCTATTTATGTTTTTGCACTCTACCATGTATTTTATGACACTGAAATCAAACCATGCATCAAAGAAGGAAACTGAAAGGACTGTGATAAATGTTGTGTTGGAAGGATACTGGTAAAGACATTGGTGGAGTGATGCAACCCCAAGGGTTCAATTTAACAATGTTAAATGTGTGCATTGTCTTATATTGAGTACATAGTCAAACACATGGAAAGATATCACACATACGCCATCATGATGTGAGAGATGCTTCTTGATGTACATGTCATAAAGTAACGTCAGCTTTAGTGGTCACATCATTATGCAGCAACACATAAACAACATTTCCATATGAATATAATGAGATCTGCCAGGAAAAAAAAATCATTCATTGATTTTATGATTTTTAATCTTTAAAGGAGCCGTATGTAAGAGATCTAATAAAACGAATCATAAAATGACCCCGATATGTCAACAGACATTTAAAAATCATGTTCATTTCAAATACTTATGTCACTGACAACAGCACTCAAGCCAGGATATTCCCGTTTAAAAAGAGGAGTTGCAGCCCTCAACTGATGTTGATGTTGTCATTTTCTGTTTTGGCCTGAAGCGCCACCCTCCACCTATCTCCCAATCACCAAGTCAGTAGTGTTTCTGCATCCGGGTTGCCAGTTCGGCTCTATTTATCGCAGCAGCCGCTACGAACGTGTTGGATGAAAAAATGTCTAGCTTTCCAAAACCTAAAAGACCTCATTATGAATCCGAGTTACGTCGTGACAAGGTCCGAAATAAAACAAGGATTTGTATAGGAGATGCTTTTGATAGATGGAGATGGCTGAAAGCGGAGAAGAATTTGAAGACAGATGCCAACGTTGCTAATTTTCTCCTGGACAGGTAAGATTCATAGCTAAATGTTTGGCTAACGCTAATTTACTTGGGCAAGGTAACAGTGGTACCTCTACTTACGAACGCCTCTACATACGAAACTTTCAGGTTACGAAACGCCTCAACGGGAAAATATTTCCTCTAGTTACGAAAGATCAAAGAAAGAAAAGATCTTTCATAAAGCATTAAATATAATTAACAGAAAATAAACTTACTGTGTAGGACTCGTCGCTTCCCATGGCAGCCTACGTTCCTGCTGCATTCTGCAGCCAACCTGGCAACCTCTGGTCGGGGAGGAGGGGGAGGGTACACGCCGCTCAACAGTATTTTGAAAGTGACTGCAGTACCAGTTTTGGCCATAATCTTACAAACGGCTCCTTTAATTGTTTAACCATGTTTTGCTCTGTGGACATGTACTGTTGTGAGATGGTGTTGGATATTACCTTCACCCAGATCCAAGACAGCCAGCACAGCGCTGGTCCGAGCTTCTCCCAGGTGATTATTGGCGATGCAGGTGTAGAGACCAGCATCACTGGGTTTGCAGTCCCTAATCCAGAGGCCTCCGTACTCTTGGTTCTCCATGTTAAGGAGTTCATCATTGTGGTACCAGTACAGGGAGGGCTGAGGATCTCCAGCCACGGTCACTTTGAGACGGATGTCGCAGCCTGTCCCCACGGCGGCATTCCTCATTTTGCGAATAAAAACAGGCGGAGTGGGAGTGGGATGATTGACCTCCTGCTGTTCTGGCATAACTTGCTCTAGGCTTGCTTTGGACCGTTTTGGAGGGATGATGGGACTTGGGGGTGCCATTGCTTCATCTGCCCCTTTTTTTAGGGTCATTTGTACATCAGCTTTTCTCATGGTTGAACTATCTTGGTAGACCTTCCAATGAGTTCTTTTATCTGGTCTGTAAACCTGCAACACTAAGACTGGCCTCCAAGAATATTTTAAACCAATATCCAATCAGAGTATTAGAGTCTATGAGCAGGCTTTACAGATGAATTACAGTTAAGCTGGTTCTCACATTTTCTGAACATCCAAGAATCCATCTATTTCTTTTACTGGGAAACAGATTTAAATCATAGAGACATACCTGTGAATAGTAACTTTTCTAAACTGTTTCAGTTGTCTGAAGAAGAAAAAAGAAATTGTTTATGACCAGGTTATCAAGCAGATAGACACAGCGACCACTCTCCTGCACAGTGGTATTTTTAGGGCAAGACCCACCAGATCATGTTGCATTAACAGCAGCTCTCTTAACTTGGCTCTTGGAAGTGGCAAACCAGCTTCTCCAAATCCTTTTCCAGACTTTTTTGGCTATCCAATTTTTTTTTTTTTTTTTTAGTAACCTTTTCCCAGCAGTGATTAACTTCTTCGCAAAACAAGGTGTTCAAGAATGAAGTGAGTTTCCTTTTAATTCCCAGTCTCCTTGAGATGTATTCTTCCTTGGCTTCCGGTTGAATGCAAGCATCAAGTCCTTCCCGGCAAGTTGCACTGTGACATCCCCCCCCCCATTTCCTTGCTCCATGAGTTAAATCACCCCACCCATGATCTCCCCCTACCTCTGCCGGTCAGTCTGGTGGGAGAAATGACAGTCAAAGCCCAGCAAGTCTTACACTGACAGCTGTGCGGTCTGTCTGCCCACTCATTGCTGTGTTCCCACCTCCTTGTCATTTTTAGCCAACCCCAGGTCAGTAGAACATGGAGCAACACTTGGCACACAGGAGGGGGTGGCTGGTTCGGGACAGATTTCTAATTTGCAAGTCATATGTAGAAGCTGAAGTTGGCCTAACTTTTCTCAAGGTGTTCAGATATCACAAGAAAGAAAGCTGGTCTCCAGACCACGATTTGTCAACAATATCTACATGAGAATCAGCATGGAAAATGACACATGACCATGAGTGAAACAAGAGCTCGTTACTTGAAAATGAACTGACGGAAGAAACAAGGGATGCAAGCTGCTTTAGTGTTTTTTTTTTCAGAAGAAATACAAACAAAAAAAGAATAGTTTGCTACTTCATCTTTGTTTCTTATTGAATGTTATATTATTCCACCTTATTTCACAGAATTTCCTTCCTCAGTAATGACACCACATTTTAAGTCGTTGGATTGCTCCAGATATTGAGCATGCTAAATGTCTGTTGGCCATCAGCAATGGCTTGGTGAGGCATCAGTGAGCATAGCTGATGGATCCTTCACTTGTTCAGACATAACAATTGAGTGGTGACTTACATCTTCCAATCTATTTCCAATTTGCATCCAACCAGATGGCGAGCTTGGTGACTGGCAGATTGGGCTAGAAATTGTCACGTGATAAAGGCATTAGTTCTGTAAAGTTGCATCTGAATAAACCACAAGACTTCTGAAACATCATCATTATTTCAATAGATGTTTGGTGAAAAGAAAAATGCAACATATGAAAAAAAAAAACTCATACCAGTTTCCAAGCACGGTGGTAGAAATGTGATGGTTTGGGCTTCTTTAGCTGCTTCAGGACTTGGCACCTTACAGTCATTAAGTTATCGTGAACTCTTCCTGTATACCTAAGTATTCTAAAGTCAAATGTAAGACCATCTGTTACTTTAGAGGTAAAGCTAAAGTTTAGTCTAAACTGGGTGTTACAGTAAAACAGGCACATGATCTAAATTACCGCAAAAAACCTAAAACAGAATGGCTGAAGAAGAAAAGATTTTTATATTTACAATTTATATTTACATAATACAGTTCACAGGCAGTGCAGTGGCTTGGTGGTTAGCACTGTTGCCTCACAGCAAGAAGGTTGCTCGTTCGAACTTCAGCAGGGGTCTTTCTGTATGGAGTTTTCTCCCTGTGCTTGAGTGGGTTTCTTCCGGGTACTCCGGCTTCCTCCTACAGTCCAAAGACATGCATGTCAGGTTAATTGGTGGTTCTAAATTGTCAGTAGGAGTGATTGTGAGCATGAGTGGCTGTTCGTCTCCAAGTGGCCCTGCGATGGACTGGTGACCTGTCCAGGATGTACCCCTGCCTTTTGCGCGAAGAGAGCTGGGACAGGCTCCAGCAGATCCCCGTGACCCTGCAGAGGATTAAACGGGTATAGATAATGGATGGATGGATATAGTTCACAGTGAAAAGCGAAATAAATGTTATGTTGTTGAAAATTTTTCTGGACCTCTGGACCTCCAGACCTTCGATGGAGAGTAGATATGGACCTTTGAAAAATAAGTTTGAGAACCCCTGGATTAGACTAACTATAGGCTTTACTACACAGAAATGTTTTAAGTTCAGTTTTAAAGGTAGAGGTGGCGTGAGCCTCCTGAACCCAAATTGGTAACTGGTACCATAATAAAGGTGCCTGATAGCAAAAGGGCTCATCCTCCAAATTTTCTTGTGGATATTCTGGGTACTACAAGTAAACCTGCACTCTGAGAGAGGAGAGTGAGCTTAGTTTTTCACAAACTGCGTAGGGGAGAGTGGGGTATATGTGAGACATTGGGTAATGTGACACACCCCTTGTATCTAAGCAATAGAACACACTGTGGCCATTTGAGCAATTAATTTTCAAGGCCACCCCATTTCACCTTTATTGTGCTGTGGTAAGCATGTGTTTTGTACAAAAATATATTTTTGGGAAGTAAAAGTATTTTCTTTTTTTGTGTTTTTTTAACATAATCAACTCTGGTGCTAACAGTAATTGAATCAAGTGGACAAACAAATATCCTATATATTGTTGAACTATCAACTTTTAAAATGATGTGACAATGCTAGCTAAAGATTAGCCTGAATTGTGCAGAGAAGTTATTTTTTATAAAAAGGTGGTAGTAGGTTAAAGTGAGACAAATGCTATGGGGCAAAGTAAGACACTGTCTCGCTTTTCCTCTGGAGGCAAAGTAAGACAGATGGTTTTTTTTCATGTCATAAACAGTTTCAAAAATCCATCATGCCAGGAAGACAACCTGGGGCAAAACCTCCAGTGAAGAAATGGAAAGTGCAGCCACTGAGGTCAAGGAGCGAAAGAAGTCTTTAAGAGCTGTGTCAAGTGATCAAAATATTGGCAAGTCAAGCCTCCTAAGATTTATAAGGAAAAAAGAGAAAGAGGAAGTGAAAAATCAGTAGCCTTGGGGTGCAGTCAATCAATCAATAACTTTATTTGTCCCCAAGGGGCCGATTAGTTTCGCGACAGCAGGAGCACACAAAACTGTAAAGTGGCTCAGGAAAAGAGAATTTTCACTGATAAGATGGAGGAAGAACTTTCCAAACACCTGAAAGAACTTGCTGAACAGTCCCATGACCTCTCTCCAGCTGCTGCCAACTGGCATTTGAATATGCAGAATGAAACCATGTCCTTTTTCCTGCCAATTGGAAAGAGACGAAGTGTGCAGGTAAGCCAGGGTGTGCAAGACATCATATGATTTCGTACATTCATATGGTAACTAAGGCTGATCTTCCCACTAGGCTAAATCTTATCATAATGGATTGTCTATAGGTCAAGAGTGGTTCCGCAGCTTCCGAGCACATCGCCATCTTTCTGTCCAGACTCCAGAAGCAACATCCCTAGGAAGGGCCACTGCCTTCAATAAAATGACTGTTGGGGAGTTCTTTGATAATCTGGCTGTAGTCATGGACAGGTGACATGTTACCTGCTTTATCTCTAAGATTAAGTAGTTTGGATTCCCTTTCTCCTCATCTTTAACAGACATATTCCACCCACACATTTCAATGTGGATGAAACAGGTGTCTATACAGTACAAAAGCCTAAGCGCGTAAGATACACAATACACACACACACAAGACTGACATGTGTAACTTGTAATAATATAATAACCAGCTAGTTATTGAAAGAATGCTAAAACTGCTATTTGAAATGTTGTTGCCTGCACTGTAGATGAAGTGGGTGAACTTAAAACAGAGACTAGGACCCTAGTAGCATCTGTGGGCTGCTACTACTGAACCTTTAGTGCAGTAGTAGCAGCCTAGCCTACAGACTGAACATGCCATTGATTCTGAACTTTTTGTTGGATTCAGGTGGTGACACAAAGAGGGAAAAGGCAAGTTGGTTCCGTCACATCAGCTGAGAAAGGGGAACTGGTAACTCTGGTGTGCACTGTGAATGCTGCAGGGGACGCTGCACCTCCCATGTTTGTCTTTCCCAGAATAAAGTTTAAAGACTGCTTCATGATCAATGCACCTCCAGGAGCAAAGGGTACCTCCACCAGAACAGGATGGATGAATGAAGATACCCGGGCTGAGTTCCTTGATCACTTGATAGAGCACACTTATTGCACCCCTGACCACCCCATGCTGCTAATCATGGATAATCTTAAAGCTCACATATCACTCAAGGCAGTAGAAATAGCCAAGAGCAATGGTATTGTTCTGCTCACTCTCCCACCTCACACATCCCATCGCATGGAGCCTCTGGATGTGGCCGTGTACGGCCTGTTCAAAGCTCATTACGGCCAAGCTCTTGATGGGTGGATGAGATCAAATCCTGGCAAAAGGTTCCAGGAGTTGTGAATCAAGCCTTCATGTCAGCAGTGACACCATGCAACATCACTTCAGGGTTTAGGTCCACTGGGATTTTCCTATACAATCGTGAAATTTTCCCCGATGAAGCATTTGCATCATCCATGCTGTCAGACCAGCCAAACCCACAGCCTGCCACCAGGGATAATCTGGATGGTCCACCTCCTGAGGACGATATGAAATGTCCACACCCCGCAGATGATCCACCTGCAGATGAACCTTCCGCTGCAGATAAGTCACCCCGTACTAATTCGACCACTCCCTCGCCATCTGACATGGATGAGCGACAAATGACTAGCCGACCTGGATATGTGTTTCCTCAGGAAATCATTGCACTTCTCCAAATGTTCCCCCAGAAAACCGACCACACGGAAGCGTATGAAGACAACCATCCTCACTGATACTCCTAAGAAGCAGGCACTTGAAAAAGCTTTTGAAGAAAGAAAGCTGGAAGAGAAAATGCAAAATAACAAACAAAAAAGAAAACCAAAAAAGAAACCAATCAAGAAGAAAATCATAGATAGCATCTCTGAGGAGAGTGATGTTCTTGTGCCAATTGATGAAGCATCTGATGATGATGATGACAGATCTCACTCTGAGAGAGGTCAACCAGGAAGCACAGATCTGTCAGCGGGTGACTTTGTCATTGTCAATTTTGCAACCAAACTCAGGAATGTCCGTTACATTGATAAGCTTGAGAAAGTGACAGTGACGAAATACTCACACAATTCCTTAGAAGAACCGAGGGAAATGGGAAAGTGTGGCAGAGACCCATTTTTGCCATTAACCAAAATGGTGTGGCAGATGTTCCTAAAAGCGATGATGTGAGGAAGCTGCCGCAACCTACAAGGCCTGGAGGAACCTCGAGAAGAGAGCAACTCTTCATCTTTCCATGGAACCTTCAGAGCTGGAATGTAGAAGGCCTTGCTATGGAGTGAGAGATGTCCTAATCTGAGTGGTTCTGCTCCTTTTTTGCTGTGTCACAGGCTACTCTACTCATTTGACTTTGTTCTTTGCCCTGATTTGCAGACCGTAGCTGGCTCTATGGGTCCTGTAGTTCTGACCCCTACTGTGAAAATGGTTCTTTCTCTCATTTGAATGGTAAATAAAACCTTTTGAATGATATTTTGTTGTATTTGTGTTTGTTCAGAGTTACCTTCAAGTGTTTAGAGAAAAACAATCTTAATTGACCAGTCTCCATGATTTTTAAATGATTTTCCGACATTAGTTCAGGAATCAGTGGTTGTCTAACTAGATGTCAGGATTCTAACTTTTACAACAACAAGTAATGTTAGGTTTGATTCAGAGTGGAAAACGTAAGTGGATCATTTTGAGCCCTAGAAGGGTCACTTTACCCCTTGAAATCTGGGCTTTATCTCAGTTTACCCCATAGCTGGGGTAAAATAAGACACTTTACCACTTTTTTTTTAAACAATCATATTTTAACTTTCTTTAGTCCTGCATACATTCTGATCATTTCGATTCTTATAAAACATTCTAAATTAATGGGAAATATGTTAATTTTAGAGATACATCACTTTAGCTTGCTTGGGGGGGGGTGGGGGGGGTAAAAAACATCTCACATTACCTCACTCTCCCCCATAGATTTGAGGTCAGTTATTTCTAAATGCACAATGAAGTGTAATAGTGTGTCAACATGAGGCTTTACCTAACTGAAGACTTAGTTTGAACGAGATCTTTTTTTTTCTTTTGTTGCCCTGATCTTTTAGACATTGGAATTTAACTGTTAGCTAATCATAGCTGTTATTGGTAGCTATTAGCCAGTGATAGTAGTATCAGCAGAATTGACAGAATTTGTTGTAGTGGTAGTGGTTTTTGCTGTATATAGCTTTATTCATGTTTTCTGAAAGTGGACGCCATTTGCCTGTCAAATGTTCAATTGACTAGTTATCAAATCACATAACTCATCAGTGTCAGTTCTGATTTAGTTTGGGGATACAGGAGCCTTATGTGATGTAGCTGTAGACAAAATATTTTTCTTCTTCTGCATTTATAAGCAGAAGTGCCTCAGGGTTTATTTTGAAAGAAAGTGGGAGAAGACTGTGCCTTTTTGACCTATAAATGCTGTAATTTCATTTTTGCAATCATGGCAACTTCTGTTTTTTGTTTCCCTAAATAAGCTGAAAGACTGCTACTATTTAAAAAAAAGGGGGGGGGGAGCAAAGAATAAGGGGGGAAAGAATGCAAAGTTACTAAGTGGCCTTGTACAATCAAAAAATGGGACAGGTGCATTTTTCTATTAAACTTTAATGGTGATTTACATGACTTAATGATGACAAACATAGAAACTGTTTGACGTGTAGATCACAACCAGCTGCGTTCAGGCCAGAACAAGTCTGAAAGTCTCACGTGCTCAGTTTAATATATAGTAGCTCTAAAAATTCAGTTAAGATTACACATGTACCAGGTATTTTATCATCAAACACTGAATTGTTGCACGTCTGTCTCCTTAAGCCTTTATTTGCATTTAATGGTGACAACTGGTAGATATTCAGTCTTTTGTAGCTTAACAAAATATTTTCACATCTGACATCTATTTTCACTGAATATTTAGAAGGCAGTTTGCAGCTAAATTTAAAGGAAACCATTCCCTGATATGCAGCAAGGTGAGTGTAAGATGACAATTAGAACAAAGCATACAAAAATTATTTACAAATTTTACAGAAATTTAAAGTGAATAAAAGCAGAAAATATACAATTCTTTTAAAGTCCACCATCAGAATTACATCTGAGATCTTTCAGTTACTACACTGATGTTATCAGTATAGTTAAATAATTTAAAAAGTCACTTCACATGAATGTAGATGTGATTTCTGATGACAACGAAGACCTGCTGCTTCTTGAAATGGATGTTCTCTCCCGGATACCCATCTTTATCATTATCTGGAGCAGCCTCCTCCTGAATTTCTCGCCCACAAATGCATAGACCACTGGGTTTATACAGCTGTGAAGCAGGCCCAAACTCTGGGTAGCAAACATGGCCTGATCCACTGCCATCCTCTCTGGACACTTGTAGGGCACAATTTTAGCCCTGAAAAATGTGTCCACCATCACTGTAATGTGGTACGGTGTCCAGCACAGCAGGAACGCAACAACCACAAACACAATCACTCTCATTGCTCGTTGCCGCTGAAACCCGCCACGGATGTGAAGGAGGCGCCGGATGGTTATTCCATAACAGGGCAGCATGACGGCCAAGGGAATGACAAAGCCCAGCGTGTGACGAAGAATTCTGGTGGCCAGCCGCCACTCATCAGCACTGCTGGGGTCATACTCCTCAGCACACACCAGCTGAGTGCTGTTGGCTGAAGAGGAAGAAGTGCTGAAGAACCGCGGCAGGGACAGAAGCACTCCAATAGCCCAGACAGCAGCACAAAACCCCCAGCTGACCAGCTGTCGGTTCGCCTTGCGGGCCTCCATCGCACGGACAATCACCATGTAACGATCCATACTGATGCAGGTCAGGAAGAGAATGCTTGAGTAGAAGCTCAGCTCTTGCAGGACAGTGACAACCTTGCACATGACATCTCCAAAGACCCATCCCTTGGTAACAGAGGTGGCCCAGAATGGGAGGGTAATGGCCAGCAGGAGGTCTGCAGCCGCGAGGTGAAAGAGATAGAGGTCAGAGGGAGGCAGCGACTGCTTGCTCAGACCAATCACCATTCCCACCACCAGATTTCCAGGAATCGCCAAGAGAAAGACGAGAATGTAAAATACACTGACAGCCACCATGACAGCATCTGGCATGGTAAAGGGGTTGCAGGGCTGTGTGGCTGGGTCTGGGTTAAACTCACTGTAGTTATAGGTAAAGTTAAGCTCGTCATAAAGAGAGCTAAAGTCATCCTCAATTATAAATGAAGATTTGTTTGGATCTGAGGACAAAAATAAGAAAAAAAATATCTGATTACAAAAACAAATATTAAATACATACAGTAAAGAAGTATGTGTACATATACATAAAAAACCTGTTTGGGATATTCTTATCAAATAAATCAGTCAATGTAAGCTGTTACTATAAGGTTGAAAACACTCACCAGTCATCGTGTTGTCTTCTTTGGAAGAGGCACGTCGTATGTCACAGAGACAGGAGGAACAAACTCTGTATGTCTCTACACTCCTCCCACCAGATGTATTTTCATGTTTGCCTCACACTGACAGATTTCCATTCTTTAATTTGAAGAAGAAACCTTGCACTTTCAGTTTTCCTATCCTTTTATAATGAAGTAAAGATGCTACAATGTTGTCACAGTTAATGCTTGTGGTCCTTCAATAGCATTTCCATCACTGGTATTATTTTTTTTAGCCTCTTTTTTCCTTTTAGTCATGTATTGATTAAAGCTGTATTCATTCATTAGTAGGACTAATTTGTAAACACTCATCATTTGGTTATTTGTAAACCACCATAATTCCTCGTCTAAGAACCTATTCTATTTTCTGACTCACCGGTCATGAGATTTGTTGACCTGACATGAAACAAAACCAAAAGAAACTATTTATCCATGTGATTAATGAGTTCAGAAATAAACACTAAGTAAATGAACTATAAAGAAAAGTATATTATTGTAATTTATTCAGTTTTTCCTATTTGGTTTTTGTAACATGTAACCGGTGTGTTTGATTCCTTTTTTTGTACATGTAGCTCAGATGTGTTTTTCTATCAGCAGTTTGAAATATTGTTCAGCATGTGATTGATGTGCTCTTCTGACTGATCACTGCTGTTGAGGAACTCCCCACCTCATGACATGTCTTTGTTGACACGAGTGCCTCACACTTCCTCTCGCATGCTTGTGCCATGTGCTTCCACGTCCAGTGTCACAAGTGCTGTGCTTCGATTCTCAGAAAAACTTGTTTTGAGCCCAAGATTTAGAAAAAAAAGACACAAAACAGTATAAAAAATGTTAACTTTATGTAACAGTGTACGAAATGCTTGAATGTTACATATATGTAGTCATAATACAGAAATCACAAGTGACAAAGCATTTGTAGAGGAGATTGGCTCTGTTAGATGTGATTGGTGTGATTTGTACTCAGGTTATGTTGGTAGAGTTAAACTAGAAAGGGGACAGGAGAAGTGAGCCACTGATTATTTGGAGATTTGTTTGAAACCAAACTCAAGGTTAGCCTGATATAAGCTATGATGCAAGCTATAACTACAGTTAAAACTGGAATGTCAACAGAGAGAATAAGAGCTTAAACACTAAGATTGATGTGTGTGGCCACAGACCAGACACTGCCTAGCCACAGATACAATAACAGCTTTTAAACTTCTGTCAAGATTTTGATCAATGGATGGGTCCAAACTGATGTTCACACTACAGGTTAGATATTCAGCAAGTCAAGTGAGCAAAAGAATAATTCTGTTTCAGCAGAGTACTGGTTCATGTGAGTCTTATTGATGAATGCGCAGGGTGTGTTGTGACATTACGGAGAGTCAGGGAGGATGAAATAAGTGTTTCCTCAACAGACAGCTTTATGAGAATTTGTCCCACTTATGATCTGCATGTTAAGGAGGATTTGAGATAAGGCATCTGGACTTATTTCTGTAAGAACATTAGGGTGCATTTTGCTTTTTTATTGTTTGGTAATTTGGGGTGTGTAGGCCTCCCATTTTGGAAGCTTTACCAATACTACTTATATCTGTGCATTACTAAGGCTGTATAAGAGTGTTTCAGTAACACTCTTCACCCTTTACTAAACAAACCTAGAACCAACAGATTAATGGTGTCAAAAATAAAAGGGGGCTGTTTAACATCCAGAGGCCTTAATGTTTAGATGCTTGGTGCAACAGAGGATATGAAGAAACCCAGAGACTTGCTGTATGCAACATATTGCTTCAAAACAAAATACTTCCAGATAATACATCAACTTGTTTCTGTATACACACACACACACACACATACACACAAACTGTTCTAATTACACAGACAAGTTTAACTATGAGAAAATTAATCTCATTTTTCTTGGGTTTCACACATTGTGCTAAAGTAGATATTATGCAATTTGCTCTTCCAGGCACGAGATGGTGCTAATGAAAGAATTTGATAAGAGAACAATGCATTTTAAAGTTGATTGTGACATTGTGGCAGTGATATGATTTTCAGCACCAACTTTAGTGTTGTTTTTTTAAACCCACTATTACACAATAGTTTACCATGATGGAACAAATTGTGTCCATCTTAAATGTTTATAAAATTTCATCTTTAAAAAAAACCCTTTCAGATTGGGTTTTTCCATCTAGACTTTTAGTACCTTAGCACAACAAAGCATAACCAACATATTTTGACATTAACAGTAACTTCTGTTCTCAAACAGACTACAGAAACCCCAAATGTGCACAGAGTTATGCTAAAATTTATTTGGTGAGTATTTAAGTGGTCCCACCTTGATTTAGAGAAGGGGGAGAAAAAAAAAGTACAGTTTATGGCAAATGAGAAAAAAACATGTCTTGTTGGGAGGAAGGGAAAAAAAAAAAAAACACCTTAGTCTACAAACCTATCATTAAAACTCAAAACTAACCTTCGCTTTCACAGAGTCACTTTGGATACAGTTTGGTTAAGAGCAGGAAAACCCTTTGAATAATTGAATTTGGACATTCAGTCCCAAGAACTCACTTTCACCCACTTAAGGCCTTTTCCACTGTTAAAAAGGAGATGGTAGAAACCAGTTTACGGATTTAAATGGCAGTCAAGCTTCAACATAAATTAAGAGGAGAAAGTGCATCAAGTGTTCAAGTAAGGTGTGTAGCTTCAAAAGGGGAGGAGGGATAGGTTTGTGTATGTGGGAGAAATAACACTGGCACGAAAGTGGCAATTTTCAGAGATTCAGAAAACAGGTTTAGACTGAGAAGCTGGCAACAAGTCAACCACCGGGTCCCATCCATAAAACCTCTGATGGTGCAAGTGGTTGATCATAACAGTGACGTGCCGCAAACCGAGAGCACTACTTGCACTAAGCAAGACAAGAGACACATTTAACTACATTAGCCAGTATAAAAAAAATAAAATAAAATAATAATGATGCAATCAGTCCCTAATTCATTACTGTGAAAACCAATGCAGGCTGTGGTGAAGAAAGGGCCAAAGGAGAGTAGAGAAACTGGGATGTCCGTGGTTCACCACGCCCCCCCCAAACAAAAACCATCATCCAAATTCATCTTTTGGCACGTCGTGGGTCCCTGCCGTTGCTAATGGTAACCGAGGACTTTGTGGTCGGAGGAGGTCCAGCAGCATTAACTGGTGGTGCACCATTGCCCGGTGACCGCCCATTGGGTCGCCCAACGTTCCCAAATGCTGGATCACGGGGTGCACCAGGTGGTGGGTTGTTGGCAAATGGTGGCATGGCACCATTACCTGCGGATGGAAAAATGAGCAAGATGTAACCAAAACTTTCTCAAAAACAGTCTGTAGAGCTCTGCAAGACATCAGGACATCATCTGCTTCCAGTTCCTCCACCTTGGTTATTGGAGCTCACTGACACAATGTCACACCACTATTTCTACTTACAAAACTTTATCATAAAAACAAATGATTAGTATAACTAGGCCTTTAAAGATCTATTGTACAATTGCATTTACTTGAGATAATCATGATTTATTCTTATTTCATAATTTAATCTGTGTTAAACTTATTTCAACTGAATACTGTTTTCCACCAATTAAAGTTGTCTACCAGAGCTGATGCTGAATTATTGGCAGGTAAATTGTTAAATTGATAATTTGACAGTAGAGTATGCAGAAATAAAATTCCCCAAGTCATATAGGTGCACATAGATTGTAGCAACCTGTGTGTCAGTTTCTTTTTAAATCTATGCCCTTTTTTATTTTTTTTAATGGTGTACTTGGACATCGTGTTTTGATCTTTGTACTTTTTTTGTAGGATGGTCTATGATTTTGCATTTAAAGACATGTCACTGTTACTTCTAGAGCTTAAACCAAGATTCAATTAGATCTTTAATTTGATTTTTTTTGTTTTATGAGAAATAGTCTTCTAAAATATAATTGTGACAGTGGTTCTATAACAATCAAACAATATTGGTAAGTCCTGCACCCTCACTCCTATTAACACAGATTCAAGTCTTACTGTTGTACCAGAATGATTTTGATAATCCAAAAAACTGACTTTTCTGGGAACTGAGGATAAATAACAGCCTTTTAACAGTGACTCAGTAATGCTGATGTTTCTCATCCTGTTCTAAAATGCGTTTACCGAACTGATTTCAACTCCTCCATCACTGAAGTAGTTTTACAACGTTGAAGTAACAGCATTTCTGTTTACGATTCTACTAATCGTGTGGAACTACCAGTCTGCTGACAGGGGTGTCGTGTTTACATAGAAGGACAACACACTAACCTGGTGGGACAGGTGTACCTGAATTCTGATTAGGTGGAGAGTTCCCCCTCTGGTTCTGGTCAGGTTTACCCTGTTTGGAAGAGAAGATATCATGTACCATTTAAATAAAACAAATAAGCAGCACACACACACACACTACTGACCAGAAACATGGGAGGATTGTGTAATAGAAAAGCTGATAGTGGTATAGGGAGGTGTAGTAAAATTACATCCTTTACACCTGAATCTGGTCTTACTAACCTACAGCTAAAGCATGCCAAAATGTCTGTGTGAGATATATGAAATAATTCTCAAATTAGCTAATTTAAACACGCATATTGGGAGGGGAAAAAAGAATGTTTGTGATCTCCAAGTGAGAGGGAGATGATAACATAAACAAGTTCTGACATGATGCATGGCTACTCACAGACTTGTTTTGCTGGTTAGTTTGGGCAAGCAGCTCTGGGTTTGGTTCACTGAAGTTGGGTACTTCTGAATACACCATGCAAAACCTGAGTAGAAAAATTACAATTTTACCCTTACATTTGAACACCTTGGAGGACAATCCATTTTAGGGAGAAAAAGAATGAGCATGTGTACTCAACTTCCATTTCTTAAATTGTATGTGGGGAAAAAAATACATATTCATACATAATTACTACTACTATTTATATATCATGAATTAATAAATGAATATACATTACATACATACACGCACAAAAAAATGGGGATGTAAAAGAGAACCATGAACATTGGATCTTCTTCTGAGGTCACACAATGCAAACAAATACAAATATGACCTTACAAACTGCTGGTTCATGATGATGGTTTCAGCAGGACAATACTCAGAATAGACCCCCCCCCCTCATTGCACATGTGCTGTCCTGCCCTGGATAATGTCCCATATTTCAACAATGACAATAAAGGCAATTTAAAAATGTCAAACAGGAAGTTTAATTAGCTCTGGGATTGGCTACTCACTCTCCTATCTTCTGAAGATCTCCCCCTCTTCCAGTGTATAGGGTCAGACAGCCTTTCCATATGGATGCATAGCTGATAGAGAAATAAAATAAAATAAAACAATAAAACGTATGTATATTTACACACAAGCATTGTTCTGGTAACATTCCCCAATATCACAACTCAACCGAGCAAGAGCAGATCATATGAGTGGTTTCCAGTCCTACCCTCTGGTCAGCTTGATTATGTCTCCTGGCTGAATAAGACTACCAAGTTCATCCCAAACTGAGATGGCAATGCTGCCGCTCTTGTCTGCCACTTTGCACGAGCGAACCTCATGGCCATCTTTCGTTTTTGTCACTCGTCCTGTCAAAGGAAAAAACGGTTAACATAAAATGGCAAGCCCAAGTGAAAACGCTGAATCTACTAAAGTAAAGCATGCATATAATGAATTGAATCAACGGTACATCTTAGCTACTGCTGGTATCGCTACGGCTTGGTCAACACTACCGGCTGTCCCTTTAAGAAGAAAGGAACACGAGTTGATACGGAGAGAGACCGCTTCAACCTCCCAATGCTACTACTGGTACTCACCTATTTCCAAAACGATGAATACAATATTCAAATTTTTCGATCCAGGCTTCACATCCTTTATCAAAAACAAGGCCTCGTTTGTAGGGGCTGCCATCGTTAGTCTCAAATAATTAATCACGATAGCTTCCCAGACTCGTCACTTATGCTTTTTAGCGCCGGTAGCTGTAACGCTAGCTTTAGCTCTGTTAGCGAGTTAGCCCGTTAGCCATATACTAAAGAAACCCTACCCACATAAAACTACCGTTTTATACGTCGGAAACAATAACCAGCTTCCTATATACATTCAAATTAACACATTTGTGACAGTGGAAGTCGGTGAAAGCTGACTATTCTAACCACTACGGTATCAAAACTACCTTTGCTGAACAGCCTTCCTAAACGTTAGCCCACAACTAGCTACCTTCTTTTCATTTCAGGATACGAGTCTCTGAGCATTTTGTCTATTACGCTAGTCGCCATAATGACAGCTCATTCCTCACATAACTGTCATTTAAGTGAAAATCGTATTTACACTTCCAATAAATCACTTTGGACAAAACATTTAAGTCGTTTTCTGTTCTTGTTTTTAAGTACGAGCTGGCTGACAGATGCAGAATCGGTAACCAAATCTGAAGTGGTTTTGCTTTAAACACCACCCCAAAAATTACGTAGTAAACCCGTCTGACGTTTCTGTGTTACTAGATTTTACACAACTATCCTTGACGTTAATGCTTTCAAACCAATTGGTCGCATTTCCTTTGTGTGGCTCTTGTAAGCATAAGAAACTATTAGCGTTGTTAGCGCGCAAATGCTTTGTTATAACCCCTGATGTGTCTATATCTAATTGTGTCCCCTATGACGTTGTTACTATTCGAGAAGCCTTGTTTCAAATGTCCTGGATCTTAGTACCTAAACAATTTTAAAGCCCCAAACTAAATTTAAAACCTGAGCAATAAGCTCAACACACGCGTGTTCTTGCTTCTGCAATGCCCCAAACCGACGTCAGCGTGTGTTGCTGCCGGTTAGTTTTATCTAGCCCGGTCAGTTCCATTATTCAACACAGGGAAGGTGTAGAAATTTCCTGTGGTGTGCTTTTACACATATCGAAAGATACGAACAATTACCTGCTTCTCTTGTTATAAATACGTTGCATTCACAACTGCATTCACACCATTGGCTGACCTGTTTTCAACCAATTTATAGTACAAAGAACAAAGAAGGTGGTTTATACCAAAAGGATTTCATTCCTAAACAACGCGAGACTAGAGTTTGTATATGCGACATCAGTGTCAAAAAATCAACCCGGAGATTGTGTAATTTTTAAAACGAAGTAGCATCAATCATAATTCTACAGAATTATCTTAAAATAATCTTGACTGAATATTACTCAAGTCGTCAAATGCGTACTGATTCGAACACAGTGATCGAAACTGAAAGTACGCCGAATAATAAAAAAATACGTGCATCGTCGTCTTTTACTGCATAGCTAAATTACATAAAACGTAAACAATGCAATTCCACAATCTAGTGAAAAAATCGTCACGAACAGGATTCGAACCTGTGCGGGGAAACCCCATTGGATTTCGAGTCCAACGCCTTAACCTCTCGGCCACCGTGACAACTCGCCCTATATCGATATCTATGTGTCAATTTAAACGTGTACAAGCCCGATCCCGGAAACGTCTGTTGTCTTCGTACCTGATATATCGGAAAATCCATTAAAACTAATATCCTCTCCAGAATTCTGTTTTTATGACATTTCAACTCATTAAAAAAATAAGCCGGAATGACTTTACCACATTTAAAAGATTATTTCTACTCATTGTAAATGAGGCCTCTTAAATTTATGCAATCAGGATTACAACAAGATGGAAAGACATAGAAAAGTCTTTGATTAAAGATCCTTCAATTCAAGCAGTGCTGGCAAAATGGAAGTAGACCAAAGAATGAACAAATTGAAAAATGAGAGGCCCAAGTTTCATTTTAAAAGTTTGAACACATTTAAAGTAGAATTTAAATTACAGGGCAAATTATGGATAATAACTGGAGTGCGCATCATCCAGACTTTAAACCCAATCAACGAGACTTCAGATTCAAAACATGGATATACTGTACAAAAGCCACTCTATGTGACAATACCACTTTTGACCACAGAGGGGCAGAGAGATCTCCTCTGTTTGCAAAAGAGCCACTGATACCACACTGTGCCAAGGATTGGGGACCAGAAATATCAAACACTAGATGGTACTCATTCACCTGCGGCAATACCACTGCCATCTGCCATTTGGCCTTCCCGTCAGCATCTGACAACTAGTTCCAATGAAAGCCTATACCTTCCAGTACTAGATTATCTGATTTAAAATTATTATTCAGTAGAGATAATTCTAACCCTGTCGATAATATCAAAGAAGCATTGTGTGGTTTATAAATATATTTCTGGAATCATCCTCATGAAAATAGGCAATTTGAAACATCAATCACCCTAGATCTGAAAAATTATTTTAGAACAAGCAGGTCTGGTATAAAAAAATGAGTATGCCATTTTCTTCCATCTTATTCACTTGGTATTATATAATGTAGATGAGATAATATGGAAATACAGTAATCCCCCACACTTCGCGGTTAATGGGGGCTGTAATGGTGAAAACTGCGATCTGGATGTACATGTACATGTATATGTACATACAGTATACATGTACGTGCGTATGCAAAATCTATGGAACGTACACTCACTTTGACGATCTCTCCTCTGTGTGTGGCTGAAGAGAGCAAGAGATGGGAGATGGGGGAGGCGTGTCAGCCAATCAGCGTACAGACAACCGACGGCACAGTAATGCCCGTCATAGCAGCCAATTAACAGGCCTCGATTTTCGTTCATGGGGCCTCCCTGTAGGCTCTTGTTGCTTCCCGAGACTCGTTCTTGATGTGATGTGTTTCGCTTCAGCCTTGCATGCTTCGTTTGAATTAAAAAAAAAATTTTTTTTAGTATTTTTTTCCAAATAATATTTTTGAAACCTCCGCAATGTACGGAGACTGCGATTGCTGAGACCGCGAAGTGTGAGGGATTACTGTAATCAAATTAATATGAATAATACTCGATCTAATCATCCATTTTATACAATCAAATTCAATTCAAATTCTAAAAATACTTTATTAATCCCCAAAGGGATATTAATTGTGCAGTAGTTGCAATAACTTCAGTGTCTTCAATGATTAATTTAAGATGGTTATAGCTGTGGCCAGGAAGGATCTTCTGTAGCGGTCTGTGTTACACGGGATCTGAAAAACCTCTGACTGAAGACACACTCAGTAAAGTACAGAAAAATGATTTAATGGAATAATTTATTTCATACTAATCTATACACTCTTAGTGTGTAGATTGGTATAATTTAGTTATTCACAATCATTTAATAATTATAATAATATCAATTTTTTCATCATTTTTTTATGACGATGATATTACTTCACTTAGAAGTTTTCAAATTTAGCCATTTGGCTAGCAGGAATGTGATGGAGATTGTAAATGATAACTAATTAAAATTGCAATATTCCTCTTCTTTCGTCTTTTGAAGCAAACCAAAAAGAATAGATGTTATCAGGTTTCTTATCAATTTTTTAAAATACCTCTCATTTCTTGGGCACATATCTCATTGGAGAAAAAAACTACTACCACCAGTTAACCTAACATGCATGTCTTTGGACTGTGGGAGGAAGCCGGAGTACCCGGAGGAAACCCACACAAACAATTTCTTTTTGGCTTCAGGTATAAAAGGAGAATTTCCTTTGAAGTAATTATTGTTAGTTATTTATTTATATCTATTTGAAGATTTTTATTTATCAATAAAAATCCACTAAGCCAAATGTTTGTTCAGTGTATAAAATAAAAAATTCCCTTCTATTATATCAATTTTCCTCCGGGTACTCCGGCTTCCTCCCGCAGTCCAAAGACATGCATGTTAGGTTAATTGATCATTCTAAATTGCCCGTAGGAGTGAATGTGAGTGTGAATGGTTGTGTGTCTGTATGTGTGGCCCTGCGATGGACTGGCGACCTGTCCAGGGTGTACCCCTGCCTTTCGCCCGTAGACGGCTGGGATAGGCTCCAGCAGATCCCCGTGACCCTTCAAGGATGAAACGGGTATAGATAATGGATGGATGGATATATCAAATGCATTTTTGGCATCAAGACGTACTACAAGTTCACGTCCTGTTGTCCGTCAAGGGTAATAAATTATGTTTAAATGTTGACATGTATTTCATTTAATTTTATTGATTCATTCCAGACACGTCAAAACAATCTTTTAAAGCATAACAATTTTAACACTATCATGAATCTATGTATCTGAAAATAAATAAAAAAATGCATACATCAATATACACTGACACATGTGCATAACCATAATTTTTAAACATATAGAACCTCTTGTTAATAAATCTTAATATTAAATTGACAAAAAAGAAGAAATAAAAAAAAATCAACAAAATGTATACACACCTATCTATATACATACATCTGGTTTAACATTTCTGAAAAGGGGTAGGAAGAAGTTGAACTTATTTAATCCTACCCCTTCTCCAACTATATCTATATATATATATATATATATATATATATATGTAAATGTGTGGCTTTATATAATTTTGCCTGATGTAGTGCATCAAATTCACCCCATGTTATTTTGTCATTAAAGTCAAAACTTTTTTTTTTTATACCAGGCTGTCAATATGTTTAATACTGTGGCAATGTTGGACATTTTAACATGAAGGTCGATGGAGAATTTATCACTTTTTGAGCCAGCTGTTTGGGTCACTTGAGAAACTGCAATAAAATCACTTTCTGGTTTGCATCAGACCAGCATGGCAGATACAGCCCGTTCATTCTAACTATCTCCAAGAGTGGTTTTTTTTTTTTTTGTACCTCCAAAAAGATGGGGAGTCATTAGATGTCAGCTTGTGTCACCAAATGACACAAACCTTCCTGTGATATGCTGCCACCATGTGATCAGAAATTATATTGTGATATGGAGTGGTTTCAAAACTCAGCATAACAGAAAACAAACAAACAAACAAAGCCTGTTTTCTTACTTCAGTTGGATTAACAAGGTTAACATAATCATGTCAGCATAATAACTAAGTCAAAGATTAGAGATTAGAGTCTGATCCAAACTTTTATCTTTACTAAGGATCTGAAAATGTGGCTTTGAAAGGATCTCAAACTTTTTTTTTCTTTTGAACCTGTCCCTCCACTGAAAAAATATTCCCAAGTGATAAAGGCGGGGCCATCATCAGTTGTTATGAGTGGTCCGAGTAGCTTAGAAGAACATCATCAAAGGAACTACTGTAAAAGTGCTTTTATTTTGGTTGTGTTAAATCTTCATAATCGGGAGTTGGCTTCCAGGTTACTTACAAGATGGCTGCTTGACTTCAGTGCTCATCCGCACTTTAAAGAGTACAGCCCTAAAATCACAGAAAATATTTAAAACAATGAACTAAAGCAAATACAGTTGTTAACCTTTCCTGCTTCCCGCTTGCCGACCGTAATCGTAAGCACAGGGGAGCCGCACTTTGCCCCGGGGACGAGCAGCGCTCGTGGTTAAGACCCGCTCCTTGATTACAGCAGCCGCTGGTGAGGAATGACAGTCTTCAGGCTCGAGGAACTGCAGAAGCTTCTTTATTAACTCTCCGCCAGAACTTTTATATACAGAGCGGTTGTACAGAGCTACACACACATTTCTTGGCGTACCCAAGCACGAACAGAACGTCAACCTTACTCTTTAGCGCCCCCGCCCGCCGCGACTCTCTTTCCTGCGTCTCTCATCCGCATGCACGCATCCACGCATCCACACACACAGATAATAAGGTAGGATGACACTCTCATAACACAGTGATCCCTTATTTTTCGCGGTTAATGAGTTAAAAGTCCGGTTTCACGGTTAATGGGTTAAAAGTCCGGTTTTCTCTGCATGGAACGGGCACTTTATTCTGGCACTGCAGGAACTTGTATCCACACAGGTTGTATTGTTCGGCTCCTGTCGGTTAACAGAGAATATAAATCTATACACGCTGGGCTGCTGTTTATGCTCACTCCACTTTTCATCTAACCTTGTTTCCGTTACATTACCCATAAGACTATGTTCTTAAAGGGGCTGGCTCACAACATTTGTTCACTGTGAGAGAACGCACACAACATCATGTGATGTTTCCGCGATTTTTTCTTGATTTTCTATTATATTATATATTTCTGAAAAATCCGCGAATAACTAAAACCGCAGAACTTAGAGCATGAATTGGCATGGGATCACTGTATGACAGTAGGGCTACTTACACACAAAAACAAAAACAGGAAAGCTCAAATTGCAGCAGCGAGGAGGAATGAGGAAGAATGCCCCAGCTAAATCAAGCTCCTTGGAATAGCTCTCTGATGCGCTGACTAATGAAAACAATGAAGAAGATACTTCTCTGCACAGCTCTCTGAACGAGATAGATTTCAGACAGCACAATAATTAACAATGTGCTGAGATTAAACAAGCACTACACAGAACAAACAGCAGACTTGAGGGAGCTGAAGGTAGGATCAAAGAAGCTGTGACAGCAGTTAAAAAAGTCAATGCATCGTCAATCTAACATGGAGGCTAAATTAGTTGACCAAGAAGGGTGAGCTCACAGGAATAACTTGTGGATTCATGGAATACCTGAGAACGAGGATGGGGGGCAACATCTGTGCTTTCCTGGAGAAGCTATTTAGAGAAACACTTGACATTCCCTAGGACGGGGGTCACGCAACTGCGGACTCCGGTCCAGATCCAGACTGGGAGATGGTTCTGTCCGGACCCATGACCAATCCAAAAAATAAGTAGTGTCATTTTCACAGAGCGGTTTTGAACGACCGTGGATATTTACAGCGGGCGCTGCTACTTCAGTTAATACGGCAATCTAGCGCTGGTAGTCAGAGACATAGCTTTGAAACGCGTGTTTGTTGTTGGCAAGGAGCCACACATGGCCAAAGTCCATCTCTGACATGGCATCAACTAGAATACGGGGGCCACATACAAATTCTCTGAGCAAATCAAGATTATATCCCCAGAATTCATTGCACCCCCAAACCAAACCATAAAATCAGTCACACAAGCACAAACTTAAGCACTGACGTTAGCAACAGCGCAGGAAGAAAGCAAAATAGATACCACGGAGACATGACTTGCTTGAAAAAAAGAAAGGTAGACACTAAAAACCGTTTTTTTTTTTTTTTTAAGACGAATGGACAGCAAAATGTATGTTTATACCTGGTCAGCAGTTCATACCATATGTTCTGAGACCGTGGCATTGATTCAAAGTGTGAAACGTCACTATGAGACAAAACTCAGCATTTTTTTTTTTTGCACTTTTTAGTTAATGTTTCCTGAATGTACATGAGTTTAACTTTTCTACTTAAAGCGGCCTTTAATTCAAGAAGAAAGGACAGTTCAAAGAAAAATGTTTTATGAAAAAGTCAACACCCTTTTTTGCACTTTTTAGTTTTTTCAGGGTTTAAGTTTTTACTTGAAGAGGCCTTGAATTCTTCAGGCATGGATTTGCACTATTATTGATTTTATTCTGAGGTTTCACTTTTGGTTGATTTGAAATAAAAGCCTTAAACTTATTTAAATGCTTGGGACTGCTTTTATCTCTGATAAAAGATATGGAATATGTTGGAATATTTCCTGCATTTGAAGTTAAAATAAAAATTATGTTACTTTTTCAAAATACGTACTTTGGCTCGGACCTTCTACTTTGGCAAAATTTAGTAACCGGACCTATGTGACTTTTAATTGAATACCCCTGCCCTAGGACAATGTTCAAGTTTGATTGAGTGCACCTGACTCGGACAGCTGGCATGGAGCTGACGTCTGACGACACCTGGCATGGAGGTTACTCGCTGCTGCTCCGGGGGACTTATCCCTGCGACGCTGGACGCTGGACGCTCCAGTTTGTGCCCGGTGTGTGGTGATTTTGCGGTCGGGTGTTGACGTGCTGTCTGCGGGTGCGTACCGGTCCTCTTGAGGCTGGTAGAGACGTGCCACTGCGGACATGGACAGTGTCGCTGGGGGCCAGTTCAGGGAAGCTATTCCTGAACTGCTACCCACGGACAAGGAAAAGAGGCAACCACCACCACTGGATCCGGCCTGCAGCGTCGACTGAGTCGGGACGGGAGTCCCCAACGTGGCAGCGGTGGCATCCTGCCCCTATCCAGCAGTTTACACGCCGGGGTGGGTCGGCTGGCCTGGCGGGTGCCGTCTGAAGACCTGGTGGGCCCGACACCGCCAGGGGTGATGCTGGGAACCTGGTCCGCATGTTGAACCGGGCTCTGGGACGGTCGGCTCCATCGCTCGCCGGACTGAGGGAGCTCGGTCTTCCCAGAAGAGACAGTTTGGTTCATCAATGTTTCCCCCTCTGACCTGTGATATCTCACTTAATTCACCATTGTGGAGATATACTGGTTTTAACGGCTGTTAACAGTTTTAACGGCTGTTGTCTGGAGTTAGCACTCGGACCACAGGACCGGGACATGAAGAAGGAGCGCTGGATGCCGGCAGCTCCTCAAGTACACCAGACTGCAGCGTCTGGTGTACTTGAAACTTGAATTTCCCTCTTGGGGGATCAATAAAGTATATTTGATTTGATTTGATTTGAACCAAAGGAACCACAGGGGAGAGCCCAGTCTTTTATCATTAAGTTTGCTAGTTCTAAAGTAAAGGATGAAGTGAGTCACAGAGGCTGCCAAAGGAAAGTAGTGTACAGTGATCCCTTATTTCTCACGGTTAATGGGGACCAGCGCCTCCCCAAGAAAACCAAAATCCGCGAACTAGAGCCGGAGCCCCCGATCCTAAAAAATGTATTTAAAACTGCAAAAATGTAGCGAGGCACTGCAGCGAAACAAGACAAAGGCTCAACTGTGGTCTTTCTGTTACTTTCACAGCATCTGGTCTCCGAACCATAGTAAAGAAACCGCTGGTATTGTGCTATTTTTGGCCGTAATTAGCGGCTAACATGCTAACAACAACAAAAGAAAAAGTCCGGTTTTCTCTGTATGGAACGGGCATTTTATTCTGGCACTGCAGGGAACTTGTAATATCACACAGGTTGCATTGTTTGGCTCCCACAGATACCTACACAACATAATTGGGATACATCAATGCAGTGGACATGTCAATTAAAAAATAAATATCCTTTTTTTCAGGGCCTTTCTCTCAATGAGGAGAGAAGTTTCCCTTTATAAGTGCTTTAAGATCATTTGCATCAGAAAGGCTTGATTCGATCAAACAACAGACCAGGAAGAACAATATTTGACCTGATGTCTGAAGCGAATAGACATCTTCATATATGGAGGGGACTGGAACATAAGAATGAATCCAAGGTTGGACGAAAATGTTCACGCAAACTCCTTTCATAAAAAGAAAAAAAAAAAAAAAGATTCTTCTGCTAACCATTCAAATAAACAACATATCAGCAAAATTCTTTTGGAGATTAAACTCAGGTAGCACTAATTATAAACACAATTTAAAACAAGATATAAAACAGTAATGGAGAAGTTGCAGCTGCACAAGTAAAAATAACAAAAGAATTTAGAGAGCTAGAGGAAAAAAACAAAATGACTGAAACTCAAATATTGCATTAAACGTAAAATGAATTATGAAGGAGATACATATCCATGTAAACTTGAGACATTCAGTTCAGTTATTCATTTAATGCATTTAGATTTTTCTTTTCATTTAAAAGCACCACAAAAGAAATTCAGATTTTTTTTTCCAGCTCAGAGGGTCCCCTAAAAATAACAGGCTTTCTCATAAAATAGTCCTATGCCAAGTGTCGTGGAAGAAACAAATGCTTTTGCTCTTTTGCTGGCATGGAAAGATTAACTGCATCTCCTGGATCCACAGTACAAACAAAAGCAGATTTCTCTGGAAACCTTTTGGAAAACAAAGGAAAATTCTCTGAAGACGTATAGCAGATCCACTTGGATGGAAAACATACTTGGTCCTTGCTGCGCAGTCATAAACGTACAATAGCTGCTGAAGCTCTCACTAAATGTGCACCGCTGTATCTTGGAAAAATCTTTAAAAAAAAAATTAATAAAAATCACCCCACAAGCAAATTCTCTGATGTCATAGAGAGCCAACATTAGAAAAAACTCTCCTGAAGGATGTGTTCTCAGCACCTTGAAAACCAAGACTTCTGTACATAGGAATACTGCAGCTTATGCTTACCTTTTTTTTTTTTAAAACCTCTGGTCATGTCTAAAATGATAATTAATTACTGTAGATAAGACGGAAGACAAAAAATACCCTATCATGGCCACTTTAACATCCATCTAATCTCAAATCGTCATAGACCAATCCAAATTTATGTACAGTGCTATGTAAACAAAGGCTGAGCAACCGAGCCACTCCTTTTATTATGACTAACCCTACCCAACCCAGATACTGAATTTATCCAGGTTAGCACTGTGACCTACAGTCATTTTCAAAGATTTGCAATGGCCTATGTGACAGCAAGAGCTATAATTATGATTTCTGTGACAGTGTGGAACTGATAACATAACAACATAACATTACAACATAAATGAGGCAGATCAGTAACTAGAATTATAATTGTTGCGATATGAGTGACAGCTTTGAAATCTGAATGAGTCAAACTCAACTTCAGTGTTATAAAATCTTTATTTATGTATGCAATACTAAAGTTTGAAAATAAAAGCCTGTGTTTACAAGATCTGTCAAGAAGTAGTATAACATTTTTCAACACTCAAGTGGCGAGAAATTATCTGCTGTGAGAGAAATGTCTTTGGTTCGAGGGGTTAACTAAAAAAACGGGTTAAAAGGCAAAACAAACAGAATGTTACACACAATATCACTGCCTGACAAAGCTTAGTGTTGTTTGAGCTTTCTAGCAAACAATGGTCCTCGTATGATCCAGAAAATAAAACCAACCTTTTTCACAAAAGCACGTGTACACATTGTTTTTACACAAGACAGAAATATTCAAAAGCAACACTCGAATGACACGAACAAACAAAAATAATGAATACACTAAAGCATAGCGTAGAATCCTTTTCAGTGGGGTAATTTAGAAGAATTAGAGTGAATAAACTAAAAATCCTCATCATAATTAAGCATGCTTACGAAAGCCAGAAAGCAGGTTCTTTGAAACCATGTTTATACATAATTATTGATTTCGTTTTGTTATAGATCCCACAAATTAATTTCTGTAAAACTAAAAGAACTGTTACATCGCATGTGCTCCATTCCTCTTATGTTTGCCAGATTGAATTTGGAGCAAAGCATAAACCTCAAAATAAAAACTGGTCATTAAACTTGTGTCTCAAAAATATTTGTAAAAGTGAATGAGACACAGAATTGATTTTCAATAAAAGCATCACTGATACACCTGTTTCCCAATTAATAAAATGAATAATACATCACCACACATAACCATTAATAACAGTAATTTTTCTTTATTTTGAAAACACGACACAATGTTTTTTGCCTTTTTTTTCTGTATTTGTCACGATTACAACTTCCCTTTCTTGTCAGTAGGCCACGAGATTGTCATGTTTAAATGATTTATTTAATGCCCACAGTATCTAGCAGCACAATTCTGCCAGTTTTTTCCCATTATTTCATATTTGTTTACACACATAATATATTATTGACAGAATATTGTTCATTTCTCCAATTAAATTTTTCTTCACTTATTTCATACAAATAAAACTAACTTGCAAGAGTAATTAAATTCTTGAGCAACAGTAGGTTGCTAAATAAACTATAATATATATATATTTTTTTAAGGTACTTAATGTACGGTGGGGATGAGGTGTGACGACATTAATAAACGTGTCATCAGCACAGTTGCAAAAAAACGTTTACACTGGAGGTTGTTACTGCTCGAGATTTGTTTTAAAGATGATTTTCCAGCACAATATGGATATAAATTGTATGAGACACCATATTTCCGCTGTTAAAGTAAAGACTCTTCTGTCTTTCTATGGTCTATTAAATTCAAAATCAGTATAAACAGTGTTGGGCACAGTCAAGCTGAAACAGATTATCTTGCAGTGGCAGCTATTGGTGTGTGTATCCCTTAAAAATGTTTCAATTCCCCAAGGTTAAATGCATTACAGACTCTCCCAATTTCAACTCACTAAGTCTTGCCGAGCATGCATGCCTTAACCAAAGGCAACTATATCATCCTTTCCCACAAGTCCCACCACACTTGTCCCCTTTCCACGATGAGCTCGTGTCCAGGCGCCCCCACAGAGGTGGAACACCTGTGGCTCCAGAGATCCTCATCCTCTTTCAACAAGGAGGCCAAGAACATAACAAATGGGCCGAGCAGGAATCATCCGTCAAACCCAGGAATGCTGTCCTCAGCCTTTATCTTGTATCCTTGGCACCTGGTATCACTTGCTAAATTATTTTCAGGAAAGTCATGGCATAACAGCCTGCAACTGAGGATGGTAAAGTTCTAACAATGAGCAACAAGAGGAAGGTCACTTTATAAAAACTTGAAGGCATGACTTCCAAACAGAGTTGAATGTGACCGTTATATTTGGTTGTCCTTTAAGCTTAAAGTCTCACTTTTGTAGTGTATTCTCCATGTAGTGATCAATGTAAGAAATTCCTCCAAAACAAACAAACAAACAAAAAAAGAAGTAAGAGAAACATTTCAGGCATATTTTAATCCACCCCTTTATGAGTGTTATTACTCAAACCAGCTTGTGCAGGCTAATGGCAGTGTAGGGGTTTGTCTATGTTTATGTCTAGATGCACTTTGAATATCCTTAATGTCTTAGAAATGTAAAGATGAGTAAACATTCCCACTTGCAATTTATGGATACCTGGAAAAATGCATCTTAAACGCTATATTAACTATCATATAGTATCTTAAAAACAACACGATATTTCACAGGTACAACCTTTACCACATAAGTAAGCACACCGGAGGCAGTTAAGAAATATTAATGTGCTATTTCACTGTTTAAGGTGTAAATACTTAGCAAATAGCATGCCTTACATGGAAAAAATACTTTTTCTGTACACAGATATTAAAAGCTAATTTGCTATAAGATAAATAGGGCTGGAAGTGCAGTTTATCATTATAAAATCATCCATGGTCTTTTGAGTCACAAAAACACATATATATTTTTTTCTACATCAAGAGCAATGTCAGTATCTCGCAGTGATTTCCTTTATTTGCATCACTAATTGAATGGTTAGATATTGCTACCTAGTATTCACAAATTCCAAATCCTTTTCAAATGAATTTTTAACACCAAATCCTAATCTGGCCATTGATTATCTTAAATTGTATCTATTTCATTCTATTTTTCAATACCACATGGGTTAGTTTTAAGTTAGTGGGATTAATAACAATCATATACCCTTGCAAAATATGGAGATCGAATTGAGATAGGTTTTTAAAATTAAAATAAATGCTGGGAAAGAGGACACTGGATAACATTGTGGGACCTAACTTACAATTTCACAACTGTGACAGGGACAGAGAGACAGAGCCATTGGACACCTGAAATTACCTGTTTGTTAGAATCAGGACTTCCTTGGGCACCATACCATGCCAAAAAACCAGTAAACAATCTCACTCCACTGTGAAAAAAAACACCCCAGAGCCTGTCAACTGAAGATGCAAACCCCCCCCCCATTCCAACTCTTGCACAGCCTAGCAACACATTGCCAAAGCAGGGCGTAGGTTACACCACTGCAGCAAGAGATTTACTATTTTTCACAACAACAAAAAAAAACATAGAACAAAAGAGGCTATTAGTCAGTGAGGAGACAACCAGTAGCAGAGACAACACAGCAGGAGGAAGATAGTTGGTCCAGTGCCCTGGAGATGTGCACCCATTGTGGTGATGGGCACCGATTGAAGTGTGATTTATTGGAGAAATCCTGTCTTCTGTGGGCAGCCTGACAAACGGTTTGAGAAGGATTTGCACTGAACTCTTCAATCTGAACTCTTAAAAGGTGTACAGGTCTGGTCTGGTTGCTGATGCAAACCACACCACAGTTCATACTCTGTGTTGGTAAACAAAAGTAGTGCTGTAGGAACAAATAATGGATGGACGAACGTAAGAAGTCAAGACTATGTTTCTGGTGTTGACTCATGAAATTAAGTGTGGAGTGGAAGGATATTTTGCTTCTGCTTGGTATTTGATAATTGTAGAAACATGGAAATATTATGAAAGCAGAAGAAAAGCTGATTCATAAAATGGAATAATATTAAGACATTTGCTCCACAGCAATTGCTGCTGTAGGAATCTGGGCATCTGCCTCTATCTCAACAGGGCTTTGATGTTTCTCTTCATCTTCTTCCTCCTCTTCATCTTCACCAATATCTTCATCATGCTCTTGAACTGCCAGGCCAGCTAAATGATCACCATTCATCTCAAACTCAATGCTTGGTTCTTTGCCATTCAGTGCCACCTCTGCTTTCAGGCTCTCTGGGGTGGAGGGGCTTAGCGTCTCCTGAATCTCCTTCACAGCACCCTCCTGGATGTGCACCTCTGCCAGTGGAACCTCAACATCTAGGCCTCCCAGAGGAGGAATTTCAACATGAGCCTCTTCCCCAGGTGAAACTATTTCTTGTGCCGGGGTCTCCCCATCTCGGACTTTCTTGACGTTGAAGGTCATGGGAGATACCTTAAAGGAAGAGGTCTTGGAAGTCGGGCTCTTGGGATGGTTAGGGGTGAGGCTCTTTTTGATTCTCTCACGCTTCTCCGGTGGCACAATCTTTGTGGTGATCTGGGTCATCTTCTTCTCGAGGCTCTGTCGTGAGAAGGCTTTCTTGAGGCTATCGACCTTCTTCAGACTAGAGCGCTTGAATTTGTCAGCCCTTCTCTCATATGCGCGGGAAGTGGCCCCTGCACCCTCAAACTTCCAGCATTTCTTCATCCATTCGATGGGCCGCCGCAAGATCCACATCCTCATCTGAGGACAGGCTAATGGTCTGGAGAACCTCATCTTGGGTACGGATACCATCAACAGAGCCTGTGACAGATGGAGTAGGGCGGGTAGATTCTGCATCATACTGGCTCGGTTGTGGGGTTTTAAGGGAGTCCTTGACTACCACACTGGAGGGGATCTCATTGTCTTCCTATTGGAAACAGAAGGATAGAAAGAGAAATGTTAAAAAAGCCATTGGATTTTCTGCTTTAGGCAGGTTTATGTTGCAAGATATTACTCAAATAGTTTCTTTTTTGAATTGGTAACAGATAGGGTTTCACTTGTCCATTACCAACTCAAGGCTACTTGCAATTTCTACAGAATTCTCAACTCTGGAGGTCAAAGTCAAGATTCTTCAAGGATCCCCCAAACAAAGCATCCTCCTTAAACATGTTAATATATACTTCCTGGGTATTTTCATTAGCGTCAATTTTCTCTTTCATATAGTCAAAGAAGTATTTATTGTAAACTGAAGACTATGTTTATTATAACCTTGCGTCTAGACCTGGTCTGCCTGCTGAGGACCGAAGAAAAGGAGTCTCTGCATGCCTCCCACATTTTCTCCTCAAGACATTTGAGGAATTCCACTCGTTTGTTTGCAGGAGTTTGACACTTCTTTTCATTTTCTCTTTCATATATCTTTCTGGGGCCAACTCCACATCTAAAAACACATTGATAATCATAAACAGAGTGAGCTGGAGAGCAAAGAAACTGATATACAGAGTTTCAGTACATTCAACTTTAACTCCTTTCCTGTGGTTTTGTACCTTTTTTCTTTCTCCATTTTAATTACTGCCCATTCAGCAGTGCACAATCTTGGAATCACACACATGCAGACACACATCTCTAATGTTCTGCTCCACTGAGGATTTATGAGCTAGAGCTCTCACCCCCTATTGCACCTCTTCTTTCACACACAGGAGAGAGTGGAGAGTGAAGGTGCAGCTCCAGTGGTTGACAAACAGTGATCCCTTGCCAATTCGCGCTTTAAGTTCCGCGGTTTTAGTTATTCACGGATTTTTCAGAAATATATAATATAATTTTTAAAAAAAATTAAATCGTGAAAACATAACAGGATGTTGTGCGCGTTCTCTCCACAGCAAAGAAATATTGTGAGTCAGCGCCTGGCCCCTTTAAGAAGGTGGCCTTATGGGTAATGGAGTGTGGTGTGACGGCAAATGAACACGGGGTTAGATGAAAGAGCGGTTTCTTTACTAAGGTTCAGAGACCAGAGGCTGTGAAGGTAACAGAAAGATCACAGTTGAGCCTTTGTCTTGTTTCGCTGCAGTGCCTCGCTACTTTTTTGCGGTTTTTAAACATATTCTAATCACATTATTAAGGCTCGGGGGCTCCGGCTCCAGTTCGCAGATTTTGATTTTTTCGCTGGGGGGCGCCGGTCCCCATTAACCGTGAAAAATAAGGAATCACTCTACTCCATTAAAAGATCTGAAACGCTCAAAAACAAAGCCTCCTTCTTGACAGTTGGAGTATCACCAATGCCTTCTGGGTTTCGATTTGACAGCAGAATCCTTCAGTCCTTTACTGTTCACATATCATTCTGAATGGGTCAATGACTTGTTTAGGCATGCCTTTTTAAATGTACAAGTCCACAAAACCACTGTGCAAGAACATTTCAAATCACAATGATCTGAATTTCATTTTTTCTTTGCACCTTGCATTGGAAAAGTGTGTAAGAATTAAAGTATGCATTCAAAGAATGCTCTTGAGATGATGTAAAATGCTTCTCCAAACAGGATGTCCTAAAGATGTTGAAAGACTGTGCAAGGCATCTGTCTATTAACATACTTACAGACCGGGTCAACCAGATGGTTAAAAAGAGTTTTTCCTCTTGACAACACATAATCTCAGTTATGCGGTTTTATATGTGTTAATGAGAACCCCAGCTGTATACATGTCAGACAATGACAACATTTCTGGCCCATTACAGCACTGAAGTTTATGATAATGCACGTGATTATGAAGTACAGTTGATGAATTTAGGGTTCTGAGACCATGATTGGGAGATATACAAAACTGAGATGCATATATATGTCCTTCATTATAATCTAAAATTGCTGTTCCATATCAATACTGTTATTACATGTGTGCAGCTACAGAGGACACAGTCAGAAACCATTTTGGATTTTACTGACTGCATAAACATGCAAGATTTCAGAAAACTTGAAATGAAAGCTCTGACTGTGTCTAACTGCTGTTTTCCCTTTGATCCACTCCACACATACATTGTTGTTGGGGGGGAAAAAAAAATCCTTGTAGATGCTGCCTTGTTTTTAACCACCTCTCTGTAACCTGATATCTCATGCCTTGGAGCTCAAAAACATGCAGCTGTGATTGAGAGTTCAGGTGTGTGTGTCAAGTATTTGTGGTATCTCTAAGTTAATGCTAATAAATCTGTCAGCATGTTCTCATAGGCACATCAACCCTAAGAACAGGGAAATGTTTTCAAGATGAGGAGATAAAAGAAAAAGTTTCAGAACCTTACAGTATACGGCACAAGGAAATATAAAGAAATCAGGTTGGGAAAGTCAATTAAATCTTACTGTTATCAACTCTAAACAACTAATTATTTCCTGTTAGACTTTACACTCATCATGCACCAAGGGTTTGTAAGAATGTAGCAGTTGGGGAAAAGCTCAGGTCAAAAGATTTTTCATTTAGGCAGACTACAGTTTCCCCTTTAGTTTTGTTTGTGGTGGATCTCTGCTGTTGGATGTGAATGAGCAGCAGAACCTCTTGTTTTTCTCTTGATTCTGTGGACTCATATGACATGAATCTTAGTCCATTTATTTCCATGTGAATCTCCATAATATCTGAATAGCAAGATTCCTCCTTTTCCGGTGCGTTATATGTATCGGGTATGCTGTAACATTTCAACTTGTGTGGTGTGTTTCGAAGAAAACATATAAGCTCTGCTGGGATCCAGTTTTTCATTGACGTGCTTGATAAAGTCGCAGCGCAGAGGACGCACAGTTGCTATAAAACATCGACGGGGGAAGGAGACAGCGTTTGAGGACAAACATTCTCCATCCATGTAAATTATTTGGAAGATGTTATCAGAATATGTCACTTGTCAGACCATGTTACTCACGAATGACTGATGGAAACAGGATGATCTGGAATGTCTAACAAGAAGAAGTCTTTCAATTCCTGGTACATTAAAACTTTGTGTAACTCTTTGAGTTCTGGTCTTCATTTTATTCATGTTTGCTTTGTTTTAATGGGTATATAATGCAGTGTCTCCACATACATTGGAATAAAACATCCATCCATCCAAAACATCCAGATTTAAAGTCATTTGCTTTCATTTTTTGGATTAACAACAGTTTACAGATGTTTCACAGAAGACAGATGTGACAACAGGCTGTTAGAGAAGTCTCAAACGTTTTCCTTATCATTGTTATTTAGAAACCTTTTATTTTTTTTATAAATCTCAGCCAAAGAGCCTGTTTGTTTGTGACTATGGAAATTTGTGCTGTTCCTGGTAGACTGCTTTAGACATTATTAAAATAAACTAGTTGTGCCTACAGTTACAGATCAGAGCAGTTGCAGGACATTACCACCAGAATGGACCACGTCCATGGAAACATTTTCTTTTCATTTGCAGCCAAATGCTAATTTGCCTCATTTGTTTTAAAACTAAACCAATCAATGTGTCCAGCATTCAAGCGTTTCTGAACCTCATTAACTTCTTACTGTGAAGACACTCAATGTGTTGCGCACCTGAAAAGTAATATGAAAGTAAAATAATGGCGTAGGAAGTCACAATTTATGCAATGGTACCATACCACCACGATGGTACCATTTTGCTCAGTACACTGAAAAAATTAAGCATCTTAAAATGAAACAACAGGATGTACCTTTACCCCTGGGTCCCACCTGCGGCCCATCAGCCATTGCAAAACGCAGCCACTGATACAGGGAACAAGCCCCGCCCCACTGGGGCGCCATGGTGCATTTAGCATCCCTGAAGCCAACCATCCACTCTCTACCACCCATCCTTAAGTAAGATTAATGGCAAAAAAGGGATGATACACATTTTAAATATGTCTTTAAATGTACAGATTACTGCAAAATTGCAATTCTAGTACAATCTTGAAGTTTTTGGGTAAACTTCTAGTGTCATGAACTGAAATCAACAGGCGGCACTTGAAAGCATGTGGAAATGCTCCCAGTGGGACCTGAGGGTGGAGGTTATGGACAAATGACAGAAAGCTTGCCACTGAGATGTTATGAGTCTTATCATCTATGGCTTTTGTTTAGCTCTTGTTTCTTTGTTCTGGTTTCAGCATCTGGATTTCCTTGTTTCCTGATTTAGCCTTATTTCCTGCTTTATGTTGAAACAGTTCTTCCTTACTGTCTGTTGAGATTTGATTAAGGCTCTAGCTTCTCACAGGTCTCACTTGCTAATAACCACATCTGTTTTCATTCATGCTTCCTTCCCTCAGTCTATTTTCTTTGTCATTCCAAGTCTTGATTTGTTCCTGTTTTGTGTTGTCTATTTGGGTTTGGACATCCTGCTTACTCCTTTTTTTCAATCAATTAAGTTTGACATTTTTTTAACCTTCTTCAAGTCTCCTTTTGAATCATCTATTATACATGCACCTGTAACAAGGCTTAGTGTTTTCCTTTTCCATTTTCAAAGTCTGCAATTACAACAGAGTTCAGTAGTTTTAGTCTCCATAAAGTATGAGAGCCCATCTAAATCATCATTATTAAAAAAGGAAAAAAAATTAGATTGTGGGCCCTGTCCTGAATCCCAATGAAGCACTAGTTTGTAATAAGACAGCCTGATTGTTTGATGGCACTGAGGTCTGTAAAGATTTAATCTAGGTCATTCTGCTCCAGTCTGGGCTCGTCAAAGATTTTCTGATTTGGCTCAAACATGTTTTATATAGTCGGGGCAGGTCGTGAATTCTGTGGAAGGCATCGACTTACAACTCAAAGTCTGCAAACACAAGAGAAAAATGTCCACATACTGCACAGTAGAGGCTGTGCAAAACTATTTTATTTATATTTTCATGGTGACAAATACAATCACTGCTTTATTTCGCTTTACTGATAACCTGGAGGACTGTGCCAATCAGACACACTGATCCAACCCTTTTCCAGCGTGAAGACTTCATCGTCACTTTATCATCACAGTAATTACAAACTATTTGTTTAGTATGTGTTTGGTTGCTCAAATACTAAAACTCTGTGAAATTACCGTTGCCCCAGTTTAACACCCAACACTATTGGCATAGAAGCCACCATGAACAAAATACCATTTGACCCATGATGGTTGTGTTTGTACGTGAGTGTGTGTGAGTGTGTACTTAACTTTCTGCCAATTTTCTCCTGGGAACCCCGTTAATTACCGTACCGTCTAAGCAGAGACTCATTAACGACTGAGATCGTGATATACTGTGTACGTACGTGTGTCTTTGAGTATCTGTGTGCCGTTGTGTAATTGTGAATGACCATATCAAACCCTCACGATTGTTTCAAGAAGAAAACTCTTTGAAACAGCTGGATGAAAGAGGATGAAAATAAATTCAGGGAAGACCAAGAAACCGAGGTAATTTACTGTGACAGCAAGTTTACTGTACATTAAAGGATGGAAACTTCAAAGCTCTTTTGGCACCAGCTTATGTAATGGGGTTCATCGTCTCATTTAACAGTCATCTAATTGCAAGTCCTGCAAGGTGTTACTAAGCCAGAGCTTATGTAAGCTAGCTCTCTGGAGTCTTATACTGAGCTCAAACAGAGACATCAGGGCGGGGCGGGGCCAACTGCAAGCATGTAAAAGAACACAGGCTCAAATTACTCAGAGAATGAGCGTATGTGTAACAGTATACTATTTTATATGCTCTTGTTAACGTCTCTTCCTTTCAATACCGGTCCAGCGTTAGGAAACACCTGCCCATTTATTTTGAATGAGTAGGTGTACCCAAACTTTTGACTGGTGTTGACTATGGTATGCATTTAGTGCAAATTAGTAACTTTAAGCATACTATTACAAGTAAAGAGGCTGATAAATATACGTAAAGTCTGATCCCTTTTAAAGCATTGTTAATATGATGATAGTTGCTTGCTTCAGTTCAGGTTTAAGGAGCAGGTAGGCCTGGTTGTGGCCTCCAAATTATGTTCTTGTGTGCCAAAGCTGCAGTGACGTAGTAATAATTACAGTAAAAAAAAAACAGTTTTTTTTTAAATGTAATTTATTATGTAATTTATTTTTGTATTTTCAAATAATATTCTAGATTGTAAAAGGTGATATTATGTGGATTATTTTATACCTACAGCAGTTTTTGGTAGACATGTTTTGTTTTTTTTTACTTTCAGCTACAGATTCCGATTCAGCAGGCGGAGCAGAAAATAATTGAGAAGCACTGGTTTCCACGGATGTCTTCTCCTGTTTGTTTCCCTAATCTAACAAGTACAGTGGTACAGTGAGTCAGTTTCTTCACACATGAAAAGGGAAACTGTCATAACTGCTCACTCAAGCTTGATACTGAGACATTTAGCTAAACTGGTACCACTTCTGGACTGGTTGGAAATGAAGTAAGTACAGAACACCCAGAATCAATTTTAAAAGATTATTCACACAGTCGTGTCCAAGAGCTACTGTTTAAGACAGACAAGGTGGGTGCCGTTACATGCTTGGTTCCTCTTAATGGTTTTATGGCTATCCAATGACACCTAGACGCAGTACCACCCACTGTACATCAAAGTCAAATACAGAGGAGTCAAACTAATTCTTTGTAGCAAAGAAAAAAACTATTTACGATAGCTGGCTAAGGCTAACAGTTAGCAGCCATGTTAGATACCTCTGTCTAACAGATACCGACCATTATTCATGACACCATGAAGAAAAAGCAGCAAAGAAAACTATTTGTAACCGTTTGTCCAAAGCTGCAGCAGGAAAAGATGAGGCTTTCAAATAACAGCCAGACCTAAGTGTCTGTCCAACTATAGTAATAAACATCACATGGAAAAAACAAATCTGGTTGTAATATTCTATAACTGTTGATTTTTTTTACATACTTACATGTCTTTGTTTTGCTTTAAAATACAGAGAGGAGGATCAATAAGAGTATTGAGAAGCATCAGTGAGTAGTACTGGTATCAGTATCTGTACAAACCTAACAACAGCCATCAACAATAGACTCAAAGAAAATTCATATGTGCTCATTGGCTCAAAACAAGTTCCCTACAGTGCTGTGAAGAGAATAACAAAAAAGTCAGGGAACTCTGAATTAAAATAAGAACAAACAGAGACAAAAAGAAAGACTGGATCAAGATTTTCCTCTCAACATCCACTCTGAGCCATTTTCTAAAGCTGTTTATCTGTAATATAGCTCACCTTATTCAAATGTTAATCGCAATACTGTCTGTTACACTACAGCTCCTGCCCCATCCACTCAGTGACTGAGCCAACATAAAACTCAAGCAGTTGTTTAAATTTCCCCTCATCTGCATATGTTTTGAGGGCACATCCCTCCCTATTGCTGTGCAGAGAGTTGTTTTACAGTTCACCCCTGTGGGGCATGTTGGATTACACCACACCCCTCCACTTTCACCCAGTGTGCATCAAGAGCCATCTGTGGACACAGGAAGGAAGGAGGAAAGGGAGGACAGGAAATGGAAATTCTCTTATTTGTCAGTGGACATGATAAACTCTCAGTGTACCTCACAGCGTATAGAAATCCACACACCGGCGCGCACTGAAGAGGGATGAAACTAACACAACTTACACCATGTTAATATCACAGCCAACCATTTCAGGTATGCTCAAACTGTGACAAAAATTTGTGATTTTAAAGCACCTTAAAGTCTCAGCAGCAGCTTCACACCAATACTGAAACGCCTCTGGGCCTAATACCCACAAAACTTTGCACAACAAGTTTGAGCATTCTTTCGCATTCACACCCCTCCCATATCTGCCGCGCCAAAAGAAAACAAGGCATGTTTACTGGCCTTACGTAATCACACATTACAATAACCAATTGAGGCACCGTGTCATGCTGACGTGTTTGGTAGGTTGGAGGTTGCTGCAATCTAGAGAGGCCACCATCATTCCTACTGACATAAATGACCACGTTGGATAAGTGAGGAAACCTTCTCAAGCAACCTGTAATTTACAGGAAAGCAGTTTATCCACTTTGGATGATGATATGTTACATGTTTCGTGGCATATGCTTTCCAATTCTCCTAATTAATTCCACCCATAGCATGGTAATCATTATAACAACTTCATGGGCGGCTGGGCCTGTTGGAGCCTTGTTGCTCTCTGCGCTTCCTCTTCATCAAGCAGATTGCATCACTCAACATTCACAGCTTATTTACCACTATTCCCCCATGAATGGTGTGAAGTGGTAAAGAATGCCTTCAGCAACACCATCAGAGCACTCCTGCACATTTACAGCTCCAGTTTCTCCAATTTTGACTAGAGGGCTGGAGAACAATTCCATTCAGTGCATATCTGAGCTATTGTTCGATAAGGCCTGTGTGGAGATACCATGGACATTTTTGATAAGTCTGTTTACAAATGGGACAATGTTTGCCCCTTTCAGAGGTTAAAGGGCATGAGTGGCCAGAGTAAACCAGGAAAACATTATGTTATCTAGAAAAAAATGTTTCGTTTTTTGCATTTGGGATTTAAGAGGAATGAAATAAAAAAAAGAACTGGTTGAACCAAAATGGTGATTGTTTTGCTTCTTCCTGCTATGGATGTAAAAGCTTTGGAGAATGAATTCTAAAGGGGTCTAAAAGGAGAGGCAGTTTGGTTTTATTTTCTTTCTTTTTTTAAGATTAGTAAAACTCTTAGTACTTCTTTAACCATTTAGATAACCCTATCCTCTTGCCCAGTGACAGCTGGGATGGGCTCCAACGAGCCCTCAAAACTCCCAGAACAGACTGCTGTCTGCACATTTTCTGTGCAATTAAAGCTGAACTGGTATTTAAGCGGAGGAATCTGCAGTTACAAACTTGCTTTTGCCTCGAGAAATGAAACTGTTGAGCAGAACTTGTCAAACCTGAATGTAGGCAGGCAGAAGAGCAAAGGCAGTCCTCACTCATCGACTTGCACACCCCGAGCAAATTTCAGTTTAGAATCCAACTGAAAACCAGCTCTTATGATGCTAAATAGAGGCCACACAGTCATCCTTATTTTACCTCCACTCATTTTCTCCTAATATTTACCCCCCCCCCCCCTTTCTCGTTTGCAGTATTTGCTTGGAACCCAAATGATTATATAAATGAATGAACCCCAAAGGAAAAGTAAGAATGACAAACTCGAAACACATGCTGTAAACAAACTTCATTGTTCATTTAGAAAGTAAAGGCTGCACAGTCATTTTCTGCTCTATTATCATTGAGACCAGTTTTAGACTTCTTGGATCTGACAGCACTTCTCTAAAAATACTTCAGATGAAAAATCCATGAGCCTCCTTTGCTCTGAGGTGGATGTACACGCGTTGTTTTTTTCCTCTTCAAAGTTCAGCTTCGTATATATGATTCAAGGACCAGTAGTATTGAATTATTCATGCGAAACAAGGCTTGTAAAGAATGTGTCGGGTTTATCCACGGTGGAAAAAGCTGTATAAGCTTGACTAACTACTTAATTAAAGTTAACCAGCCTTTCACTTGACTAAGCATTAGAATTAAGCTTCATGACACATAGGCCAAGAGGCCCGGCACATCTGAGCACACTGAAACTGCTAGCACTGCTTTCGGCTACAACACTGGTGTAATTTATCACCTGGACGGAGGACAGGAACACCAAACCTCAGCTGTTGCCTACAGCCAGCAGCATGCTCCAACCTGTGGAGACGGATTTGATTCAACACTGGAACGCACACAATAGAGCTCCAGTTCCCCTGTATTATCCAGTTACCCATGAATATATTTTATTTGGAGAAGAATATAAAGAAAGAAAGATAATAAGCTCATTCTCTCTTGTTAGCTTCAAGGAATTCCTCCTAGCAGTAATACTCAGTTGTACAATTTGTGACATTTAGGATAATCCATTAGCAGAAAGGTGGTTACAATTTTTACGTTCCATTACATATTGTATTATGCTGATAAAAGTAGTATTTTGCTGTTCGGCTGTTTGCAAGATATCAAAATTAAAAAAAAAAAAATGGATGTCCATTTAAAGGAAGTTAAATCAACCTTAGGTCGATTACTAGATGGTAATGAGTGTTCAGGAGAAAAACAACATTAATTAAAGCAGCTCTGAGTTAGAACAGAACATACGCCTTGCAGCATAATAGCTGTTAACGTATGTCGTGGTGTCAGAATTAAATAAAAAAATAAAAGTCTCTAAAAAGACTCAAAAATGTCAGTGCACTCTTCCACCTAATTGATTGCGTGGATAATAATCTTATCGATGAACCAAGGTCATTTTTATCTTTCTGTGTACAAAAAAGCGTGTTTAAAAGTACAGTTTGCACAGGGATGTCCTCAAGGTTTGCTGCTACTTTCTGAACAAATCACAGAACTGTCTCTGATGCCAGACTAATCTAGCATGTTATATATCTGTCGCTGTCAGCAAATCCAAGCTAAGTGCAAATGAGAGAGCAAGGCATGCGGTGAGGAAGGAAAGCCCCTGAAGTAGGGAGGGAGAAGCTGTATAGCAGTCAATGAAGAGACAGGAACAAAGAAAGCAGCAGTATGTAAACCACTCATTGCACAGAGCTTGCATAGTTCAGTTTTTTCCTAGGTCCATACACTACGGTCACCAGGTAGCTGTCAGTTGTGTTATGTTTGGTTATATTTGCTCAGGGGGTCATGCTCTGGGTCTCTGTAAAGTGCCTAGAGACAATTGACATTGCAACAGATGATCTACAAATAAAATTGAATTGACCACCTGTCTCCCATCAGCCATGTAGTGTGAACAACAAGACTTTACAGTAACAACACAGTTGTGTAGTCTGAACAGCACAGCAATCTGACAGCATTGAAAGGCCTGATTGTGGCCTGATTTTAAGCTTGTTCATAATTTGTCCAAACATCCCTCAAGTGTGTGGTGTCAATAAGATTATTTTACTACTTTTATTGGGTAGGCTCCTATCACAACAGAGACTCCCCGATCCCAAATTGCCTATATCAATCATGTTAGAAGACCAGCTTGCGGAATTGGGACAAAGAGAAGAGTGCCTTTTTAAACTGTCGTCCAAGTCATACCCCATACAACACTGATCGTCCTTCATATTCTTTTTTCTGAAGTCACGTTTGACAACATGAGTTTCTATGAGATCTTGTAACTATGGAATCATTACTGTGAAAGCAGGTGTGTGTGGCCCCAAGTCTGGCTAGTGTATGCATTTGGCGGTTTTTAATATTATAAATCAGACTGTCCTTAAATCTGTAGCCTCCCCTTTTTTTTCCTTTCTTTTTTTTTTTGCTTAAGATTTGAAAATCGACCAGCCTTAAATTCTTCCTTCATGCTTTGAAGGGAAAGCCAAGGTGGAGGGGCATGGGGCGTTCAAACAGGCTGGACCTTTAATTTGCATGCATGACAAAGGACTTCTCCAGACTAGAGGAAGCTAAACACTGCTATTAACATTTCCAACCCCCAGCTGAGCTAGCCAGCAAAGGTGAGAGGGTTGGGGCGAGGCTGATGACAACATTGTTGGTTTGTCATCCACCTGAGAACAAAAAAAAAAAACAAATCACCAACTTCTTCTTGCGGCCAAAAGCCAAGATTAAGTCCCAGCCTTTGGTCAAGTGTCAGTAGACAAAAGCTCCATGACGAAGTGGCAACAAAGCAAACAAAATGACAACAACGAGTTACGCCAAGAACTCAAGAAGCTTTGCAGACATCTTCTACAGTATGTGTGAGGCAGAATGTGGTGAGAGAAAAAGAAGCTGTTCATTTTGAGTTATCAAATGAATGCTCGGTCCTGCAGCACAGCTGCAAGACAAACAAAAGAGCGCTGCAGTCACTATATTTACTTTGGCTGCTGAGTGTACTTCTTTTTCCCCCACAAAATATTCATTGATAGTGTTTGAGACTTCAGACTTTTGTTGCTCCCTGCCTCCCACCGATTAGGGATTCCAAAAATCCAATCACCAATCATCCTCTTTCCATCCTGCTGAGAGGGCCACGCAACTATATTCTCACTTGTAAATACACTGTGTAACTCAGACTCAGACTGGGGACGAACGCATGCAAAGTGGCAGAACAAGTAAAACGCCCAAATCCAATTTGCCATTGTGGCTCGCTCATTTGTTGTGATGAAATTCCACTGTGATATAAACAGAGATGAGAATATTATGATCTACTCAGAATTAAATCACTTCTGCTGCAGGAAATTTAATTCTAAATACGCCGCCATTCATGTGGCATGCTGCAGTGATTCAGATCCAGATAAGTTATAAGATCTCGAGGGGCATTTAGACTCAGGTAATGAGCTTTTGAAGCAAATCTGCATAACAAACAGCGCATATTCATGCACACACCCACGAAACTTATCTGTTTTACCTAATGAAACAGAAATCACCGCATGGCTCTCCACTGTACACGATGGAATCTCAGAGAGCTGGGATTTTTGTATATTAATGTGTGTCTGGAGGTCTAGAAGAGAGCTATGTCGAGACAGGAAAAGCACTGGTGCACAAAAACAAACAAACAAGTCCCAAGCAGCAGTAATTAAGCCCTCATTAGTCCTTGTTATGAACAGCAGTGCAACAGAGCGGCAGACATCGCTGTCCTCTCCGACCAACCGTGGCCAAACCACGGTCGGATTTGGTATGGACCTCCATGCTGTGTAACAGCGCCCATTTACCCAGAGGCCCTCTGCGTTTCCACCTCAGCTGCCACTTACAGGAACACGAGTATTAAGGATCAATTTTGCTGTGTGTGAAAGCGAGGAGAAGGGCCCCCCCCCCGCCTGCAGCTAAAGGGCCCGGTATATTGAGCTTGGCTGTTGGGTGCGTGGCAAATGTGTGTTATCAGAGAGCGACGTGAGCATGTGCTTTCATGGGAGCGCTCAGGGAAACGAAACAGGTGGTTTGAACAAAGCTGGAGTGAAACAGAGAGAACAAGGGCAGCGTGAAGAGGAAAAAAACTGCCAAGCGTTTTAAAGAAAATTTACGGCGCTAGACAGTGGAATTAAAAACACAGGGAAAAAGATGTGGCCTGCACTTAACATACCCTCCCCCTGTTACACCAGCTCTTATTTTCCAGTTCTGCAACTACATACACCTGACCCCGCACATCAGGGTAACATTCACCTGGTTAGCTGCATGCACACACATGCTGTGTGCACACGCCCTTGGACTCATACCTAGCCTTACTACACCCAAAATGCTCTACATTTTGTTTAAATCTACAGGGTTCAAGAATGCACTTCTAAATGGTGCTCATGAGCCCGACAGACACTTTAAACTTTAGTTATTTAATCCTACGTGCTTATATAGTATCTTAATATAAAAAAATTTGGCACATTGAAAGCAAACCAAACTGCGCACGTCCCTTCTGGTGCACACGAGAGTCTGAATCAAATCGATCCATGGTGAAGCACCCTCAGGTTTGTACTGGGTAAGGTCTTGGCACTTGTTGAATTTGAACAACAGAGCCTCAGTACCTGGGAAACCAGATAACAACAGCAGTTAAGAACTCTCAGTTGCTCTCGCTCTGTCAACAATGCCCTCCCTTTTCACTACCTAGGCACATACACACGCACGTACGCACACACACTCAGATATGTACATATGCACCTCCGCAAATACATGAAAAAAAACCCTGAACTTAATAGTGTAGCAAGACTTCCACATGCACACACCAAACACATCTGAACCATGTTTTATGGTCAAATGGAATTGCACCTATCAAATGCAGTACTCCGAGGGTGCACGGCAACCACCTGATACAATAAAGTCAGATCTTTCCAGTGTGTCATGAACGCACGGTCTACTTTTACGTGCAGTGCAACAGCTTTTTAAATGTTTCTAGATAAGTCAGGGCAAGTTTATATAAGTATACTGGTCGTACTTTCCACTTCCTCTGCACCAGTTTAAGGTTTGACTCTCACAGGTGTGATACTGCAGTCGAAAAGGGAAATTCATCCCCAAACCATCTGTTCATCTGAATCATTATTGTGGGGTGTAAACAGATCTAGCCAAAGTCAGCGTCTCAGCCCTCCTCTATTATCTTCTGCCGCTCCATTCCCAGACACACCCTTTCTCCTCGCACACACAAGGAAAGACTCATTCTGTGTGCGTGTGTGTGAAGTTTGTTTAGACCTTAAATCATAACTAAGGGGATTATAATGCACACTTTTCTCGAATATACCTGTTAGTGCTACATAAGTTTGTTTGTTTGTAGACCTGTTTGACAGGTCTGAAGCAATGAAAATGTAATAAAGCACCGGTCATCCCCTGCATATCACGCGTGGGTGTCAACTGATGGACAATAAATGCACACACGGCCGAAACACACCTTCTTTTACAGGCAAATATAAATGCAAATACTGTAGGAAACACACACAGGCATGAGAGTGAGTCCTCACGAAAAGGTCCTCATTAAAAGGGATAGTCCAGACATATTTTGCATATTAATGAGGTCTATTCCAAAAAAAGTGCAGAATTCAATAAATCCAACCCTGAGAGCTACATTTGCCTGTTGTTAATTTTTGCTTCAAAACCCTACGTCTCCAGTGAAGACAGTGGCTACCAGTGTTTAGCATAACAATTCAAATCCAAACCCACAATCTCCTTAACTGCGAGTAAACTGCATTCATGAACTGAGGTTCAATATACACAAGATCAAATTTACATCAAAACTCAAAGGTTTTTATTATTTTGGCTATTTATCCACACCATATTAGTGTTTTGTGGTGTCGTGAAATGCTATTTTTTTGTCAACTGTCAAAGAATGAAAAAATATTGAAACACCACCTATTTTTGTGTAGGAAACGAAAATACAACCATGATTAAAACAATGATGTCATTGCTCCACCTCTAATGTAACCGCTAACCCCTCTCGATTTAACAATAACAGCAGATTTAAGGCTTATAGCAAGCACATTTAAAGCGGCACCATGGAACTTTTGTCATTTTTAGCTCAGAAGGTCCACCGATAGGCGTAGAAGTTAAGTTGCTTTTATGACACTGCCATTACTTTCATGAGCCTCACAAGTATGGTTTATGCTTCCACTTCAAACCAACAATGCATATCCGCCGTAGCAGGGAACCCTACGTGGTAACCTCCACCACAGACTGTTTGTGCAGCCACTTAGACATGTAACTACGCGTCAGGTTGACGTGGACTGCATCAGATACGACTGGTCAGCTTGGTCGCATTGTGATTCCGCTACAAGTTCTTCTTCGTTGTTTTTAATTCAAGTAGAAAGAGTGACTGCTGTAACGTCAGTAAAAATGACTGTTTCTCAACATTTATCAGCCCCAACCCACATAGAATGGGTTTCATTTGCTCCATTGTTGTGTCCTGAGCTACATACAGGAAAGAGTACATATCTTTGACATACAGTCATTGTAAAAAATTATTAGACCACCATTTTTTCTTCACTTTCTTGTTCATTTTAATACCTGGTACCACTAAACTGTCATCATGTGACTAAAACAGACAGAAAAGAAAACACTGAATGCATAAAAGCAGTGTTTTTGGCAGTACAACGCCATAGCTATAGATGTAAAAACTTAAGTGATTTAGGTTATAATCAAGAAAACCATGGAAAATGGTAAGATATCAGCTCTTAAATAAAACTCTTATGAGCAATCTTTGTGGTAATCGTTATGTTTGTCCAAACAAATGTACCTTTAGTTGTACCAGGCATTAAAATGAACAAGAAACTGAAGAAAACAAGGGTGGTCTAATAATTTTTTCCATGACTGTATATTTAAATAAATGAATGGAAAGACAAATTAACTATTTATGGTCCATAAAGAAATATTTCAAATAACTGACATAGGCAAGATTACATTGATTACAGGTTCTGAATTTCAGTTTTAATTAATAGGCCAGCCCTAAATTCTGGATGTTTATCGCAGACATGCTTGTGTTCGTGATTCGGAGACTATTAGCTTAATAGTTTGTTCAAGCGTGCACGCTCCACACCTTATTCTCTGTCCGAGTTACAGCGCCTCCATACAGACCTGGCATGTATACTACAGCATTTGGAGTCATTTAGGGGGATTTTTGTGGGTGTGAAGACATTTCTTGAAACAATGCAGTGTTTATGGGATTTTTTTTTTAAAATGAACAATAGGAAAAAAAAGTGATATTAGTAAAAATACTGTTTTCATGTGAGTGTAACCTGCACTAAACAAGCTAAACTTCTTATCTAAACTAGGTAGAATGACCCATTAAAGTGATCTGGTGGGCTACTTGTTTTTTTAGTCTGGTGCATTACAAGTCTTTTCTTTCCTCGTCTCCCCCTCACCTGGAAGATGAGCACTTTGAAGTGGTTCCTCTTCAGCAGGTGGTTGTGGTTGGCCTCCAGCTTCTTCACCTGGCCCGCCTGTTTGTCCAGGCGCTCCCGGACCTCCTTGATGCCGCCGCTGACTTTCCTGGAGCGCTCCAGCAGCTTGCTGACGCTGTTGGAGGTGCTGATGTGGGTTTTGGACAGGCGCGTCACGTCGCCCTGCACCACCCGCACGGCGCTCTCCAGGTCGGCCTGCCTCTGCTCCATCCTCTGCTGGTTCTCCTGGACCGACTCCAGCATGTTGACCAGCTTGTCCAGCAGCGCGACCACCGTGATGGCGCTCACCTGACCGCGGTCGAGCGGGCTGCCGGGTGGAGCCCCCGCGCCTGGGCTGGTGGGACTCTTCAAGCCCAGCCGGGAGAGGGTGCCGGTCGGGGTCGGGGAGGAGGGGGCGGACGACGGGCTGCAGCTCGGGATGAGGATGTCCTGGTTCTCGGGCTGCTGCTGCTGAAGGGTGGTGGGGGTGCTGCCTGTTGAGCTGCTGGGCTCGGCGTGGGACGCGTCTTCTTCCATGGTTCACAGGTGGATGAATATCCCGCTTCTGTTGGGGGTATTTCACCTGAACACAACTTTATAAGCAACTTCAAAAGCTAACAGACGCTGCTCTCACTTGCTACAGCGCTGAACTGAAGGCGAGGTGTGTAACTTCGTGGAGGCGATTCGGTCTCCACGCCCCTGCGTGTATTTTCTCTGGGAACAACACACATGGGGACACACACTCGCAGAAACACACGGTGAACTTTCAAAACACCTCCCCTGCAAGCTAGAGGGCGGGGCGAGGTTGCTATGGAAACCGTGTAGGCCTAGCCCATTGACAGCATGAAAGTAGAGTTGGTATGTCTGTCTGTGTGTGTGTCTGTGTTCTTCCTTGTATTTCACACTGCCGTGTTTCCATGTGACTGCCATCCATTCCATTTTAAACATGCCTGGCTGCATTTGCTAAATAAAAGCGAGGGCAACTTTTGTTTACTGCACTCGCTGGTGAGAGATTTGTAGAGTTTTAGGTATGTTTGGCAAAAACATTAAATTGATTATTCCACTTTAAAATATTCAAAAATACACCCACTGAAGGTAAGCAGGCTTCATATACATATATGTATTGGGGCGTTTGTACCACCTCAGGTGAAATTATAAAGCAACAAATTAATGGCCGCCAGCCAATCAGATGGCTGCTCATCATTTGACTGGTGCCTGGTAGAGCTGCCATCCTTTAAGCTAGTTATTGCTTTGCATTATATTGATGATGGAGCTGTTAAAAAAAAAAAAAAAAAAAAAACTAACAGAGCATAATCATTAAAAAAAAAAAAAAACATATTGTTGTGCTTGTGTTTGGTTATTGTACTAACATTGCCAGCGACTCACAAGTCCAAGCACAGCTCTGCTAGAACCTTGTTTCAGCTCTGGCAGCACTTGCGTTGGTTGTTATTTCAGTAGTGAGTCTTGAAATGAGGATGCTTGGGCAGATTTGATTAAAATGAAGGTGAAGTAATATTAATTAGCATCATGGGTTATCATAAATCAAATTAGTCAAGCTAAAATAGCTAATTGTAACTGAACTAGTTTGGGCACGTTCTAGCTGGTTTCTCAGCACTGCTTGTTCTTATGCAGTCTATGAGTTTTAGAAAAGGACCAATTAATAAAATAAATTAAAAAAAGGGGGGGGGGTAAGGGTCAATTTTGTTGTTGCACATTCATCTGATGGAGACAACTTTTAGCAAATAAAGATATAAAATAATGCAGAAGTTGTAACTTATCTTCTATGGTTGTAAGTAGACCGAGCTATTTTTGTGCATGATAATATTTAAACTGAAGTGAGAATTCTAGTTCTAGTTGTTGTGCAACATTATTGAACTGTATTCCTGCATTTTGTGTTATGAACATACCTCGTGCAGTAACATGGGTGACTGGACACTTCCTTGTGTCTTGTACCAGGGGCTGATATATGAACTTTTTTCATGACATGCTGCCCCTATTCGGTCTGGATCAGTATATCTTTAAAGTTGGACAATAATCAGTCCATCTTTGTATTTTCACAATTTTTCCAGTGACACAGGCTGATATTATTAGTATGCGTGTTCTCTGTTAGTGCATGGCTGGTTGTGTGTGCTTTATATTTCTGCTGCTCTTGTTTTTGTACTTTGTGCCATGGATGTGGCAAACACACATGGAAATATGGAAATCCCTGTTTCCATAATGAGCTCATCTGTCCCCTGAATTTCTGCGCTGGAATTTGTATCAATCTCTCTTTTTGTCATCATGACTGCAAGTATTTTATTCGTAGTAGGACAATCACTTTTTCAGTCTAACATTCTTTAAACTGAAACACATATGTGCTGCTTACAAGGAAAGTATCACAATAGGCATGAGTGAAAGTCAGTGAATTTGCATGATGGCAGAGAAGCGTATGTATTTATCTGATCCGAGACAGGGTGAGGAGGAGGCATCAGATGTTGAGCTAGAGCAAAATGGAAAGCATGGACAAACCCCTTTACTGACGAGCAGGTTATGCTCCAAGGGGCCACTTACTTATAAGTCCATTTGTTTCTAAATCCAGCGCTTATAGTGTACTATACTGATGCGCACAACTCTTGTATTGGACATTTAAATCATTTTTTTCAATCGTTTCTAAATTACATCAGATGGAGAATGAAACGATCCTAGCATGTATGTTATAACACTTGACACCAGTGGAACTGATCCAGACCATAGACTGTATCAAAAGCATCGGACAACTCACTTATGATGTCACCCATAGGTTTTCTGAAGAGTGCTTTCAACATTTCTTTTGTCTCTCATCACCCTGTCTCTCAGCGCCACGTGGGCAGAAACTTACACAACCCAGCCATGATCCAAACCCAAAAATGGGAAAATGGACATAACAGACATGCATGGAAGCCAGCTTGGACCACTCGATTGGAGATGCCACCTGCCTCAAGAAGTAGAAACTGAGTAAGTTAGAGGCAGTCTTCCGGTCAGCCCTTGGATAGCAGCCTTCACTCCAGAGGTGAAAATAGCAGCTTCAGGCTGCTTGGCTAAACTTCACCACGCAAACCCTTCTAAACCGACCCAAAACCAGTTGCAGCAATCTCGGGAACAGTACAATGAACAGCACAGAAAGCTATATTATCTTTAAAATAAGAATTATAATGCTCCGTTAGGTTTTCACTCATGTTTCAGAAGTCAATTTCACGATGAGACCCTTAACTGGGTGGTGCCCTTCTCTTTCTTGTTCTCAAACACTTTGTCCATTATATCCATGAAATTTTGCAACCTGATAGGCCATTAGTTATGGAGCAGTTGCAAAATGGATGAGCTTGCAGAGCTGACAAGGAGACATCATGGTATTTGGATTGCAGTATTAGTTAGACACAATAGGAGGAATATATTTTCAAATCATGTCTCTCCACTTGTTTTTCAGACTACATGAGCAGACAGTGACAGAGCAGTAAAATATAAGATAAGTGATTTCAGCTCTTGTTAACATATTTTGGACATGATACTGTGGAATACTGTAGGAGCATCTGCGTATCTGGGACAGTGAACTGTTAGCTAACAATTTATTATTCATTTCATTATCATTACTATTATAATGGTTGCAGTCAATATTTGTTTCAAGTCACAAACACCCATATTTATTCATGGAAATTTTGAGGGATTTCAGCCATACCTCTCTCTGTTAACTACACTTCCAACATTCTAAAAGTTTTCTAAATGCTCCCCTGAAGAAGATAAAGAATTTGAGTTATTCTATGCAAATGTTAGTGATGCATGCATCTCCTCTAACTGTCATGAATTATGTTCTTGGAAAAGCAGATCAAAATCTTCATAATCCTCATCTCCATTTACACACTCATTGTGCAGTGGCAACTTGTGACCAAAAGAACTTTGAGGAGTTGGTCTCAGGTAGCTGTGGAAACACTGCAGGCTACAAACTGGAGTGCACTCTGTGAGCCATGTGGAAATTATCTCAATGCCATGAAGCAGAGTGTGTTCAGCAACAGTTACTTCTGTGTGAGGAACGCCATCCTCACCAGTCGTCAAGGCTCTTTTGTAAATAACAAGCCTTGGATAGTCAGTGACCTGAAGGAGCTAATGGACAACTATCTCCCTTAGACCCTAAAGGAAAACAAACTATTGCAGAAAGTCTAGAGGAAGTTAAAAGTAAAAAAAAAACTTGACAGCAAGCTCCAGAAGAACAGCGTGCTGGATATGTGGCTATCGATAAAAAAGATCACAGGTTTTAAGATGGTCGATCAAACTGATGGAGCCACACTCTGAATCCAAGTCTTTCTTTTCACACCTCTGCAGTGCCACATCTGAATCACAGATATTAATACAGCTCATCATCTTTTACCTCCAAATTCACTGGAGAGACTGAACCAAAACCAGGCCCAGGTGGCATCAGCTCACCTCGGACAACAACGACCTTGCCTGAATCGGCAGAAAGTTCCTTCAATCTTGAATGTTTACAAGACAAAGATAATAGGGCTTTTTTTAGGGGGACTAGGAACGAGGTGAATACTATTTCCATCGTGGGAGATGAGTTGGAAGTGCTGAGGACTACGGATACCAGGATGTTCATCTGGACAACAGAGAGGACTGAAAATGCTATTTAAAAAAAGGAATAGAGCACACTATTTTAATCCCTTGTTGAATATCCACTAAAGGCCAGTGAGAGAACTATTTTCTTTGCACCCATCTGTTGGAGCAGCAGTACCACAGGCAGTAGCTGATAAAAATGGCAGTATCTGTGCTGCTGACTGCTCTGGATTCCCCCGAGCTGATTGCTGAAAGAAAAATGTTGTACAAAGTAATACACATGACACTCCACACCTTTTGTACAACACAGCTACTGATAAAAAAAAAAAAAAAAAAACAGTTTTTTCTTCTTTTCAGTTAGAGACTTCTACAGCTCTAATGCAAGAAGGACTGGTACAGAAGGACAGTCCTTCTAAAAGCAGTAACTTAACAGAATGACTCCTGAGAAAAAGTATTTGTCCTGATTTAGAAAATTAACAGTATTTTCTTCAATGGTATATACTGTAACAGTCTCATTTTTATTTGGGATTGATGAAGAATGTATTAGATTCATAAAGAAAACAGTTGTATCAGAGCTATGACAAGCCTCTTATCACTGCATACCATGGAAATGATTCAAATCCTCACCTTAGTTTTATTGGATTCCATTTGATAAGGGGAAGGATTGGTCATCCCTTGTCTCTTCTGACATCAAAACATTCATACCTCCAAACTGAGGTTAAGCCCTCTGTTAGTACTGATAAGACACAAAGGGCCTGATTTACTAAAGGTTTGCGTGCGTAAAAACGTGTGCAAACTTGACACCACCCGCAAACCAATGTGCAAGCTGATCTACTAACAGCGTGCAAAGAGGACTCCGCCTCTCAAATGAGCAAAATAGCACACGCTGTTCATTTAGTACTTTTGCTCTGATGAATAATCAATATGGGGCGTACCCGCCAGAAAGCGCTAAATACTGGGAGGGGAAAATGCAAATAGGTTCATTTACCACGCGCAATGAGATTTACCAACCCTGAAAGTAATTGCGGGGATTGTGATTGCGTCTGTATTTAATACGTTCGAAAGGAAGGTGCTAATCTGCCCAGCATTACGCACCGATGGCTGCTGTTATTGTGGCAAGGAGGCGACATCGCCAAAATCAAAGAATACGCAGAGAGAGTCTTTCGGACTCGTGTAAATTTGTTTGGAATGAATGAAAACCAGATAGTTGAAACTTAAGGGCTGATTTGGAGCCGGTCACAAGCACATGCAAAAGGAGAAATATTTTATTTGAATGTTAAATCGAGTATTATTCAGCAAAAGGTTGCCACAGGAGGCACATTCATTTTTTTATTTGTGATAATAAATAAATCACGTGTTTTCATGGTGAAAAGTGTTTCTTATTGTGCACCTACCTTGTTCTGCAGTTGGCTCTAGCGTGTCATACCCCGTATCCCACTTATCTGCTCCTCGCAGAAGGTGAGCTGCATCTGCTGCTTAATGCTGGTTAGAGGCATCTCTTCCGCAGGCCCTCCACCTGTCTTGTTTGCCGAAGTTTTAGTTTAGTTTGCTCCTCATCTGCCGTTCTTTTTGTCTTACCAACTGCATTTATTCTATCGCAGATTTTCTCCCATATTGCGTTTCTTTTGGTGATGTTTAAATGTCTTTGCTGTAGTTCATGAATGTGTTTATTTGCCTCTTCCACTAATATCTCTAACTCCAACTCGTCAAATTTCATTTTGCGCTTGCGTCTATCCTGCTTTCCATCCAGACTCTCCATGGCGCAAACCGTAAGACACGCAACACCTCATTTAAATACTGCGGTTTGCACCCGTTATCAATTGCGCGAGCATTCTTAGTTGATCACCCGCAAAACACACAACAACAGCACGCGCAAACTTTTTCAGTGCACACGCAATTTAGTACTCTTTATTCAGGATCTTAGTAAATCAGGCCCAAAGAGGGGCCACACCTTAGAGCAGTAGTAAAATATACTGGTTAATACCACAGTCTTCCTCATATCCAAACCACAAGAAATTGCCCCAGACACTGTAGTTCCTCAAACAGGCACTTGAACCTGGCTCCAATGTGGTCAGTTCCCATTCACAGCTTTTTTTTTTCTTTTTTTGCCAAGTGTAGTCCAATAGCTGATGACCCTTTAAAAGTCAAGCCTCCAACAACACTTGTATTAAAGTAGAGCAACTTTAATATTTGACCAGTGTGTTTTGGTTTGCGGACTTCAACGGGGTCTCAATGATCCCTCAGCTCCTGTCGTGAGTGGTTCTTTGTTCTGTTGAGCAAAAGAAATTGATGCAGTTCTAGGTCCATTTTTCACCAAAGAGACCAAATGCTAAGAACTGGTTTGAACTTGGGCACTGGTCCCGAGCATATACAGAAACTGGTTCAGTCAGAAAAAGGGTAATAGCCCCCTGTGTTGAAAAGACTCGGGGTTCCCGGGTAATGACAACTGCACTGCTTGAGCTGAGAATACTTGCTTTTTAACCTTGTCATGATCAAAGTAACAGGGTCTACAACCTGCATAGCTGTTCACTTGCTTATGAACTTCACATCTTACCAGGAGATTCCACCAGAGGAATACCTGGAAATTCAAACCTCACGAAACATATTGCAACCCCTATACTGTCAGTTACCAGTTAACATAATAGAATAATTACTGAATAATTAGAATAATTAGTGAAAAGGAGTCTTGTTCATGAGTAAGGAAAGAATGGAGTGGATTGATGCAGCATCTATACTAATGCTGACTGTACTGGTCCGTTGTAGTGACGGGAAAGTTGCACCAAAAGGGCTCCCTGTTTACCGATCTATGGTATTACTGTCACTGATGGTCACAAGCTGTGGGTAGTGACTGAAAGCATGAGATCACAAATACAAGTGGCTGAAATGAGTTTCCTCTGCAGGGTTGCTGGAGTCTCCTTTAGAGGTAGGGTGAGAAATTCAGTCATCTCAAAAAGAAAAATAAAAGCGAAAGTAGTATTTCAGGATCCCAAGTAGGAGGAGATGATCAACTTTGAGGAAGTTTCTGTAAAAAAAAAAGCACTTTATTTGCTGAAGATGCCTGTCTGTAACAGGTTGTTAATGAGAACCATCCATGGTGCAATAAAAGTTTGTCAAAACATTGAGACTTTTTTTAAATTCTACTTTTTAGAAGGCTTGGAAATCTTAATCATGTCTGGGGAATCAAAGCTGTTAGATAGAGCACTGCTAACACCAGTAGTGGCATGACAATCATTTTTTGGCATATTTTTTGTTTTTACCACCAGTCAGACATGCTCCCAGCAGATTTTGCTGTGTCAACATCCGAGACTAACACCTCCTCTTCAGGGCACTCATTCAATAAACTTCAAATCTGTCAAAGAAGCATGGAAGTGCCAGACACACACTCACCCAAACTAATTTCCTTCCTCCTCTGAGTCAAAACCGGAGTTTCTACCACTTCTTTCTACATCCTTGTGGAGTTGGGCACTTCTGTTGACATAAAAGTGTGACCTCTAAAGACTCGTTCTTGAACCCATGCTTTTCCTACTTTCACCCGTCAGATACTATAGTCTGAAGGGAATGACAGTCCCATCCTGTCATTCTTCCAGCTGTTCCTAACAGTTTTTTTTTCTGGCCTTTCATCTGCCCGCCACCCTTCTCCCTGTTTGCCCTTCCCTCTTTTTCTTCCTCTTACTGTAACTTATTTCACGCTTCCCTGGATTCATCCCACTTCAAGCGAAGTCAAGAACGTTTTTTTTCTTCCTCTTGCCTATTTAGTGACACTTGCCATTTCATCAAGAACCATTTCCCACAGCTGAATATAATTTCAAGAAACCACAAAATGTCATCCACACCAATTTTAAGGAAGGTGTTTAAAAGAGCTAGGGGATGGTAAGCTTACTAAGTAAGCTTTAGGAAATGGATGCACTTGCACCCTGGAGGCTGAGAAATACAAATGCATAATCTAGTTATGACATTTCTGTGAGAAACCTGTCAGTTTGACTTTTGTGAAACAGTCACATGATATACTTTCCACAGGAACAGCTCTAGAAAATAAAAGGATGGAAGTTTCTATTACCAAAATAAAACATAAATAAACTTGAAAAAAGTTGTGGGTAAAACCAATGCAGCATAGGCAACGATTATCACTTCAACCAACGTGCTGTGGCAAGTTGCTTTGACTGTACAAGGCTTTGTTTCCAGGGAAACGTACCTGGAGCCGCTTCAAAACCTTCACTGGAGGTGTGGCATTTGTGAAACCGTTGGCTGTTGGCATCGACAGGAGTTGATTTTCCATAAATAGTTGAAGAACAAGTTTCTTTAAATGTGACATGAAATCACAAGGATTATATCCGAGCTTAACAACTTCTGTTCAATTTCCTTTTTCCTAACATAGTCTAACTAGTTTTAGTGAACGTATGTTAGCCGTCAAAGTGCACATAGCACTTGCTTGAGTCCTGTTTCTGTCTCTTTGTTTCTCTTGAACACTTCACTTCTTTGTCCTTGCTAACTGTGTCCTTTTTTCAGTTATGGCCAAGTGTGTGTTTGATGAGTACAAGAATGCTACTTTCATACCTGGAGGTACATTATCCAGTTTTTATGCTTTTATGAAATGCATGTTGTTAAATGCAAAATGTTAATTGTTAATTAATCTGTTTTGTGAAACTTAAGTCGTGCTAAACTGGACAAACCCCCTGTGACATCATTCATAGGGTTTAGAGAATTCAGTTTGATGCCTTTTCTTCAGGCCACTGGAAATTGCTAAGTTCAAATGAGCTGATTCCATCTAACCAATCCAAAAATGAGCAAATGGGCTGAAAGGGCAAGCCTGAAGACCACCTGGACCACCCCCACCTTAGTTCAATCAATATAAATGAGCTATTTTGGCTTGGGTTAGCTCATGCTAATCCATGATGCTAACTAACGTTACCTTACATTCATGCTGATGGAATCTGTCCATCCATCCTTATTTCAGATGAGTGTTTGAAATGAGTCCTGCTGAAATGATGCCTGTCAGAGCTCTGATGATGCATCACCAAGATCCTGGATGAGCAACAGCAGCCTTCATTTGAAGTAGTAATTTCCTGTTTGACTGTCATTGTCTCATTTAAAAATCTTCATTATTTCATTATAATGATATTTGTGTGGGGGTCATGCTCTGGGTCTCTGTAAAGCGCCTAGAGACAGTTGGCATTGTAACAGACGCTATACAAATAAAATTTAATTTAATTATTTAATTTTTCAGTCATTTTGATTTCTAGGTGTGCTTTGGATCATTGTTCTGTTGCACGACCCATTTTCAACCAAGAATGAGCTGCTGGACAGATCGAGTTATGTAAACCTCAGTCATGCTTCCACGTTCTTTTTAGACAGAGGACGTGTTCTCCTGATACTAGGGCTGGGCGATAAATCGATTTAATCGATTAATTCGAATTTGTACTTAATGTCGATTTGTTTTAATGAAAATCGATTTTCTCATTAACATCCGCCACCAGCACCTGCCTGCTGGGCTCCCGTAGGTCAGAGAGCGCGGAGTGCGCGCCCCCCTCGCGCGCCCCCCTCCCCACCCGCGCTAGGTACACAAACAAGCAAGCAGTGCTGATCTTACACCGAAGAAAAGAAACGTATCCTCGGTTATTTGGAATTGGTTCGGGTTCGTGGCGTCAGACACAGAACAAACAGCACCTCGCTGCAAAGTCTGTTTAAAGGCTGTTGCTACCAAAGATAGCAGTACTAGCAAAAACCAAAAAAACGACCGCGGCAGCCCAAGCACCGCCACCAGAAAACAACCTACCGTCTTGGAAACGTTGACAAACTGTATCCCGTATGATGAGAAAGGAGCCCGGTGGAAAGCTGTCACGGATGCAGTCGTGATGTATATTGCAAGAAATATGGTGCCCATATACACCGTGGAAAAGCCGGGGTTTATTCACCTGCTCAAAGTTTTGGATCCCAGGTACGTGCTACCAGGCTGCAAATATTTTTCTGACGTTGCCTTGCCTCGTAAATTACAATGGAAGCCTAAAATTAAACTTTTAATTTTATTTGATGCAGATGTTTAAGTTAAGTTAACATGATTCAGGGAATCAAAATAGTGCCCAAATATTTTTTGTTTACCACACAAGCACCTCCTTATTATGCAAAACATGTTCAGGTAACTGAGAGTTTTGTTTGCACTTTATTTTGTCAACCTCAAAAATGGGGTCTTATAATACTATGTTTTACTTATTTTTTGTGTCATTTCGAAACTAGATTACTGAAAAGTTACATTGTCACTGTTCACAATGGCAGGCAGGGCTTGCCATCTCTTTTTTTGTGGCTTGTTTATGTAACTGAAACTCCAGAAGGGAAAATTTAAACAAAATAAAACTGAAACTTGTTTTGAACAATTTCTTTGTCATCTACAAATTGATTTTAGGTAGGGGGTGAAAAAAATCGATTTAAATCGTGAATCGGGATTTTTTCTGAAAAAATCGGAGATTTTTTTTTTAGGCCATATCGCCCAGCCCTAATCTATACCCATTTCATCCTCTGCAGGGTCACGGGGATCAGCTGGAGCCTATCCCAGCTCTTTTCGGGCAAAAGGCAGGGGTACAGGTCAGGTCCATCGCAGGGCCACATACAGACAAACAACCACTCACACTCACAATCACTCCTACGGGCAATTTAGAACCACCAATTAACCTGACATGCATGTCTTTGGACTGTAGGAGAAAGCCGGAGTACCCGGAGGAAACCCACGCAAGCACGGGGACAACATGCAAACTCCACAGTAATAGTCAATATATTAAAATTAAACATAGTTAATCCACTGAGACTCGATGCAGCGCATAAAGATGGATACACTCATCTTTAGAGGGTCTCTCCAGTGTTGATGGATTAAGGAGTGTTGATGCAAATGTTAGTACCCCCTCTTTTAATCCTGTTTGTGTGTGTGTGTGTGTAAAACATTAAAATTGCATGACCATACTGGCTGTTAGCAAATGCAGCCTCCAGCGAACAGCAATACACGCATTTTTTTCACCTTGCCATTATTTATTTAACAGACATTATGCCAAAAAAAAAAGAAGCAGGGCAGCACGGTGGCTTGGTGGTCAGCTCTGTTGCCTCACAGCAAGAAGTTTCCTGGTTTGAACCTCCGCAGGGGCCTTTCTTTGTGGAATTTACATGTTCTCCCTGTGTATGTGTGGGTTTCCTCCCAGAGTCCAAAAACATGCATGTGAGGTTAACTGGTGGTTCTAAATTACCCGTAGGAGTGATTGTGAGCGTGTGTGGTTGTTTGTCTGTATGTGGCCCTGCAATGGACTGGCAACCTGACCAGGGTGTACCCCTGACTTTCGCCCAAAGAGAGCTGGGATAGGCTCCATCAGATCCCTGTGACCCTGCAGAGGATTAAGGGGGGATAGATGATGGATGGAAAAAAGAAGCAAAAAACATACAGGCATTGCTAAGTGCCCCCTTTACTGCTTCCAGAGGATTTAAGAGTGTAAGCTGAAGCCAGGTGCATATCATCAGCATTTCTGCAGACCTCTACAAAAGCAGATCTTTTGGCACTTTGTTTGTCTGGATCATTCAGTTGTGTGTTAACAAAATACCAAGAGGGAAAGACATAAGTAATGGTCTTCGAGACCATCTGAAAACTGTATAAAACCATTTCTAAAAGGATATGGAATTCAGTTTTGTGTGCCGAGAAAGATTTTTCACATTTGAAAAATTCTCAAAATTAACCCCACAGTCAGAAGATGCAATGCTCAGAGAAACACAAATAACCCCAAGGGCTATACTCCAGACCCTACAGGCCTCAGTGAGCACACCAAATGTTAAAGTCTATGACGGCACAATTAGAAGAAGACTGTACAAGTATGGTTTGATTGAAAGGGGTATCAGGTAGGGCTGGGCGATATGGCCTAAAAAAAAAATCTCCGATTTTTTCAGAAAAAATCCCGATTCACGATTTAAATCGATTTTTTTCACCCCCTACCTAAAATCAATTTGTAGATGACAAAGAAATTGTTCAAAACAAGTTTCAGTTTTATTTTGTTTAAATTTTCCCTTCTGGAGTTTCAGTTACATAAACAAGCCACAAAAAAAGAGATGGCAAGCCCTGCCTGCCATTGTGAACAGTGACAATGTAACTTTTCAGTAATCTAGTTTCGAAATGACACAAAAAATAAGTAAAACATAGTATTATAAGACCCCATTTTTGAGGTTGACAAAATAAAGTGCAAACAAAACTCTCAGTTACCTGAACATGTTTTGCATAATAAGGAGGTGCTTGTGTGGTAAACAAAAAATATTTGGGCACTATTTTGATTCCCTGAATCATGTTAACTTAACTTAAAACATCTGCATCAAAAAATTAAAAATTTAATTTTAGGCTTCCATTGTAATTTACGAGGCAAGGCAACGTCAGAAAAAAAATTTGCAGCCTGGTAGCACGTACCTGGGATCCAAAACTTTGAGCAGGTGAATAAAACCCCGGCTTTTCCACGGTGTATATGGGCACCATATCTCTTGCAATATACATCACGACTGCATCCGTGACAGCTTTCCACCGGGCTCCTTTCTTATCATACGGGATACAGTTTGTCAACGTTTCCAAGACGGTAGGTTGTTTTCTGGTGGCGGTGCTTGGGCTGCCGCGGTCGTTTTTTTGGTTTTTGCTAGTACTGCTATCTTTGGTAGCAACAGCCTTTAAACAGACTTTGCAGCGAGGTGCTGTTTGTTCTGTGTCTGACGCCACGAACCCGAACCAATTCCAAATAACCGAGGATACGTTTCTTTTCTTCGGTGTAAGATCAGCACTGCTTGCTTGTTTGTGTACCTAGCGCGGGTGGGGAGGGGGGCGCGCGAGGGGGGGCGCGCACTCCGCGCTCTCTCTGACCTACGGGAGCCAGCAGGGCAGGCGCTGGTGGCGGATGTTAATGAGAAAATCGATTTTCATTAAAACAAATCGACATTAAGTACAAATTCGAATTAATCGATTAAATCGATTTATCACCCAGCCCTAGTATAGATAATGGATGGATGGATGGATTATTACTGCTTTTAAGGTTCTAAAATGAAATACAAAATCTGTAAGTGGTGCAGGCCCAAACCTTTTAAATGTATGCTCTTAAACTTATTTGTTTCTTTGAGGAATGTGCAACCTGGGGTATTCTGAAGTCAATAACTTTCCAAAAAATAAAAATATGATGACACACTGATTATCTTTAGGAACCACATCCCAGTAAGGTTTTAGAAGCAAACATTCAGCCACTTCCTTGTACTTCACAGTTTTCACCTGGTTATGTGATAGCTGCCATCAGCAGGCTACCAGATCAAGGTTTAAATTGCAGCCATAATGTTTGTGATTACCAACAACTGTCACACACATGCAGGTGGTCATACCTAAGATGATACGATGGATGCCCAGCCGTATTTGATTTGTATAACCAGCTCAGATTGTATGTCTGGTCGCACAGTGGGAAGGAAGTAAGCAATGGTACCCTTTTGTCTCTAAATCAAAGGCCCCTACTGAGGGGAAAATGGCATGCTGGGACCAAAACAGATGGTGATGGATCTTTAAACGACCCTGTTTTACAGACCAGCGTGTGTTAGACACACGCTCTTTTAAAAGTGGCCTTGTACGAAGAGTGTATGTGTGTGTTCTCCGTGGTGTGTGATGTCTGTGATGCTATCAGTTCTGGGGCTAATGGGCCAATTTTGAGGCACTGAGCTTCACAAACACATCCCCTCAGAACGTGTGAAAGTGCCTGGCGTATGTGCACTTGTTTGTTGGCGTGAGCGCGTTTGTTTTCAGGTAAATAACACCATCAATTTTTAAACCAATGGGCCAATTCTCCAGCAAAAGAAGTCAAGATGCAGTTTGTTGATTGTGAAATCAATGCGAGGGCTCTCCCAGCCATTCAGCTAGATGGTTCTCAAAGTGAGGATCTCTCATACACAGTCGCACACCCCTCAAGCAAGATGGCTTGTTTTCCTGCTATTTTGTTCGTCACTGTTATTCCACAACAGCTTTTATTTCCCACAGGTGGACTATCATGTCGGGGAAATGTGTTTATCAGTTGGCATGCAAACTATCTACAGTTGTATCCCTTGGGGAAGAAAGCAGCATGCTTACACATGAGTCTGAAATAGTTAGGAGGTATGCATTTCTAAGATAAGTGTCAGATTTCAGCTCTGAGTGCCCATCGTGCAAGCTCTGAAAGGTCCTGTGCTGGAAATGTGGATGTAAAGTTTAATGTTTTTGTCTACTCATTGTTGTTTGTTGAAAACAGCAAGAGATCCTTTAACCACTCTGACTACACTCTGATTAAATTTAAAGTTGCTTCCAGTGAGGAGATGTTTGAATGTGACAAGTGGTCTATACTGTATAAATGTTATATTGCAAGAGGTTTCAAATATATCAGGTTTACTCATAATACTATCACAATAGCCTGTATTCTTTTCACAGCTACAAAGTGGCAAGAAAAACTATGTAAGTGCCCTGGAATTATTATTATTATTATTGGGGTTTTTTTTTGCATTAATTTTCCATTAAATGTCATCTAATCTCCACCTAAGCCACTATTTTAATTTGTCACCCATCAAACACTGAAATGTTAAAAATTAAGGGAATCCATTAATTACTCAACAAAAGCCAATTGGAGTCACGGGTTTTCACACCTGTAGTCCAATTAATAAAATGAGTTTGAAGGTGTGACATAGAGCTACTCTGATTGATAAAAGACACTAAAACATTTAAGGTTCATTGTTTAAAAGAAGCATTTCTCACAAAAAAAGAGATCAAATGAATTCAGAAGCCAAACCTAGAAAGGAATAGAAAGACATCTGTAACCTGGTACAGCTGTGTCAAGCACCTGATTTATTTGTGTAGTTTGCTGTGTGTGTGTGTGTGGGTGTGGTGTCCAGGTGCTTTCAATCAGCTCATGGGAGCACTGCTCTATTTAAGCAGCAGACACACCATGCTCTGGCTCTCTGTGGTTGGTGAACTCTGTGTCCAGGTGTGCAGGGAGAAAGACCTGCAGGCTTTGCCCCGAGAGGAATATGGTCTGAACTGTGAGCCACAGCAGAACTGATCCGAATCAGTACAAGCTCAAGCCTTGCTGGCCTGCTTGAGGACTTGACCCACAGACTGCATAAGACTTTTTATACAGACCCTATCTCCTCCAGTGAGCTCTCCCCGCTTGGCAATTAGCACACCTGTATTTTAAATGTCTTTTTAAATTAGTTCATAATAAATTGTAACTTTTGGTAACTTGACTCTTTGCATTTTGTCCACATTAATGCTGGTTGGTCAGATCAAAGTAACCGGTGTTACACATCATTTAAAAAAAAAAAAGTGTGTTTGGTAATGAAACAGTACTGTGGATAAAAATGTGGACTTTTTTTGGTCCCCTGAATTGTTTTCCATTTTGATGCAAGTAAACCACAAGAAACAGAAACATCAGAGTTCACATCAGGCCTTCAGAGTGGGGGGATTAGAAGATTAGCATTAATGACATCATATTTCTCCAGTTTTAGCTGATCTTTATTGGCTTTACATTATATCCAGGATAGGAATTTAAATTCTTCTTCTCACATGCAGTACAGAGTCCTTAAGGGCCCGTAGTTCCATAGTTCCTTTGCTTTCAGACTGCAGCCTAACTTGTGGTTCCTGGAGTGTCCAAGAGCAGAATTATTATTATTCATTATTATTACAGTTAACATTGCTCTCTTTTATGTCTCACAAGCAGATATCCCTGAAGTAATCTCTCTGTTTGTTTGTCTCTCTTTCCAGTCATCTCAGACCCCCAACTGGTCTAGGCAGATGGCCGCCCTCCCTGGTTCCACTGGAGGTTTTTTCATCTTGTGAATTAGGGAGTTTTCCTCTCCACTGTTGCCTTGTGTTTGCGCATTAATTGCTGATATGGGTTTTGAATCTGGACTCTACTGAAATGAACTGGATTATCACTGAACTACAAAGAATTGGACTAAACTGGAATAAAACTGGTCCGCATTTAATTGGACTGCATTTAAACATGTTTGCTTTTTGTGTAAAATGCTTAGAGATTACTTTTGTTGTGAATTAACATTATACAAATAAAGTGATCTGAACTGAATTGGCTCAACTATTTATCTTCTAAGGACAAAATGTATAAGTGAAAATTAATTCATACTGCATGTATAAGGTTAAACAATTTTTCACATCTGAATTTTCAACAGTGCAAAGGAAATTTGCAATTTTGAGTAACAGTCTGTAATGGAAGTAACTAATCATTTAATCTAGCTCCCCCCCCCTTAAGAAAATCTCTCTCCTGTCTATCAGATCCAAGACAAAAGCCCGACATACTTGAATACAGATGACCGGGGTGGATTAAAAGCCTTAAAAGCCTTTTCAATAGTGAATAGCTTTCGTGGATATCAAATGTCTCAGAGGCAGCATACTGAGTGTTTTTTCCTTCACTGTAGAAAGGTCAGATGTGCCACTATAGTCGCATAAATCTCCAGCTACACTTTGACCATTAACAGGGAATTTTAAAATGCTCAAACTACTAAAAGTAAGTTCCGGGCAGCTCTGTCCTTGGGACAACTTAACAAGAAAAGTGGTCAAAACTCATCTGTATCCTGCCCCACCTACTGTTCTCTTCGAGGTAATGCTGTACTTTACCTTGGTTAAACATCGTCATACCAACCTCAGTGATCTCAGCGAACCTTCCGCCCACAGATGTCTGTCACAGACAAATCACATGCTTGCCTTCGTTTTGACGGGGATTTCCTTTTTTCGTTACAGCCAAGTTTTCAACATGTGATATTCAGTTTTTCTCCTTCCGGTTATGACTGAACAAAGCAGACACCAGGAGTGTGAACTTCTGAGGTAAATAAAGGGTAATCATATGGAGTGACCTTGTGCTTATCATTGAAAGCATTTGCTGCATTCTTAGGTCTCAGATGAGAGCAGATACTCAGACGCTCACAGTAATTTCCTTCCTGCTCCTCCCTGGCCTCAAGCCCACTGGATTTGTGCCCAAACCAGCAGGAGAGGAGAAGAAACTAATAGGATTATACAGACTGGGATTGCTTACTACTGTGAAGACACACACACACAAATGCATGTACAAACAGGAGTCGAGGGTGTAAGCTGAGCAGCAGGGAACTGTGACTTTATTTCATTAATTTCATTAATTCAGAAGAGGATGAAAATTGTGAAAATGTGCACTATTGGACTAGACAGTGTCTCTCTGAGTTAATGCATCATTTCCCTAATTATCTTTGTTAAAGTTGGCACGGTCTGATTTCTTAAAGCATCTGAGATCAATAACAGAAAAAGCATCTGCTCCTTCAGACAGTTTCCTGGATTGTACACTTGAGCCCCATTCACTCAGCCAATTTGTCCTGCCTCTGTTCTGCACAGGAAGTGGAACAGTGGAACATTTCTTTCTGCAGCTGCATCATTTTGGGAGGTAGTAACAGAGCCATGGTGCAGGTGAAATAAGTGTGTGTGAATTGGTATTACAGAAAGATAAAATGGTTGCAAATTCTATGCAGAGGCGGCTGTCTGACAATGGCATTCAGGGCAAAAAAAGTTGTCAACCACAGTGATAAACACACATGCGAAGAACTGGTTGTGTGAACCATTACTATGTAGAATTTGATAAACAAGCTCAGTAGCTCAGCAGTCAAGAGAAAATTAAAAATAAATGCAAAGGCTGTTCTTGGCTCAAGTAAAATTCAACTTTATTATAACAATATAAAAAAAGAAACCTAAAACCATCTCAAACAGGAAAAAAGACTGATAAGAACAGACAGACAAACACAGATTTGTAAGAACCATATTTAAATAACCAAAATTTAAAACAACACAAGTTCGCTGAAATTTTGTGGAAACAATGTAACCAGCACTAACAGCAGTTTACCGCAAGCTGTTCTTCCACTGATCCAAGGTCAGTCCTGAGGCTGGACAGTACCATTGCCCCTTCAGCTGGGTGTGTCCAGTCCTTTTATTTTTTTCCTGTCCACAATTCTTGCAGGTGTAATGGTACTTCTCCTTTGCCAGCCTTTTCCTCGGTGGTTCACCCCGAGCCACTAGCTCCTCATCTTCCTTGATTGCCTTTTGCAACCTCCAGGCACGTTGCCTTGGCTGAGGTGGAGGACATTCTTGCTGGTGAGATGGAGGAGGTTGCTGGTGAGGAGGAGGACCACCTTGCTGGAACTGAGGAGGAGGAGGACCTTGTTGGAACTGAGGAGGAGGAGGACCTTGCTGGAATGGAGGAGGAAGAGGACCTTGTTGGAACTGAGGAGGAAGACCTTGCTGGAATGGAGGAAAACCTTGCTGGTATGGATGAAATGGCCCAAATTGTGGAGGGAATGGAGGAGGTGGATACCACACAGGCCTGTTTGCTGCCAGAGTACGCTGGCATGGGAAAGCTTCCCCCTCGCGGTTTTCAGGCTCCTCAAACATCATTAGCTCATGTGCATGCTGCACAGGGGCAGCCGGAAGTGTGTTGACTGCAGGGAGAGACTCTTTGGCCAGGTGCAGCTGTTGAGGAAGTACAATGCCTTGTAGCAGCATGTCCCTGTCCTTCCTCCTAAGCAGCCTAAAAAACAAACATTCATTATTTTATCCATGTGAGCTTATTACATGTTATATACAAGCATGCAGGTGGAGGTTTTGTTGAGGTTAAATCTTAATATACTGTCTTGACTATGAGAAAGGTAAACAAAACAACACACACCATGAAGAGACAGTGGTGTTGTTCACCGGCACCAGAACCAAGTTGGTCTGGTTCAGGACTGGTTCGCATTGGCTGGTCTGAAAGGTGATAAATTGGAAAAAGAAAAAAACAACCAAATAAATGTACACTCTTGTTTTTAAATTATACAAGCAATGCTGATTTAATTCATTTAAATGTAACCAGATCTACTACAGTTAAATATTATGTTTATGATTAAGGTGTTACAGAAAGTGTTACTGACCTCTGTGACGAGGGGTCCGGCTGCAGTGTCTCCCTCAGACAATACCTGGTCTTCCACAGCACTTGAAGGACCGGGATCACCAGCCCCAAGCTCAGCTGACTGGCAGAACGCAGCATCAGCCTCAGCCTCAGCCCAGGGATCACCAGCCATGTATATTTGAGCATCTGGCTCATCCTCATCATCCTCCTCAAGCATCTGTGAGGGGATTTCAGGTGTCTGGAGCAGGTCACCTCTATTGGTCTGGGCCAACAGATACTCGACAGCAATGCGTTCCTCTGTAACCAGTGTAAACCCAGAGATGAAGAAAGGACATGCAGACACACATACGTCTCCTACATGTATAGCACCCAAGAAATGCATGTTCTCTGGTTTGGGGGGGGGGGGGGGGGTGCAAAAGAAAAGAGGAGATGGGGATGTAATACTGTGGTCTACCAGTGTTGCTCTGAGTAGGTTTCCCAGGTGGGGTGAACTCTGGAACCAAGGCACAACCATGGACCCGCTGGCTCATGCTGTTGAGGTGAGACATCAACCGGACATGGAACGTTCTAAGAGTGGAGGCCCCCTCCACAGCTACTGCCTCCTTGGCCCGGCCCATGTTCCACCTTGATGCTCCCTCCAGCAGGTACATTTGCATGTGCATTGCACCGCCAGCCTGAGAAGAAAAATATGCATTATTAAACCATTATTGTAAAGTGAATACACCTGAATACCCGACAGTGGTGATTGTATTATTATTATTATTATGGTTATTATTATTATTAATAATAATAATAATGATAATAATGATAATAATGATAATAATGATAATAATAATAATAATGCGTTTATTAACATATAAAAGATCATTTAAAAAAGATGATGCTAATGTACCTGGAATGAAAGCACACTGGTGTCGATGAAAACTCTCCAGGGAGGAGGACCCCCTCCCACATCTTAGGATGTCCAGCTCTTTGCCACCCTTCTGGAGAGTCCCCACCTTTGTGTACAGTGCAACTCCTGCAGGGTCTTGAAGGTACTCCAGGTGCTTCTGCTGCACCTCCCAAACATGGCGCATGCTGTCCTGGTTGAGCAGACGCAGCCCTGTGGTGTCCGTCAGCTCCCACACTGATTCCAGCAGCCCTGAAATCCTGCTCCGTATCTCCTCCACTCCACGTATCCTCCTCCTGCAGTGCCTCTTCAGTTCCCCTGGGCTGATGGTGGCCATGAGCTGTTCCTCAGTGGGAGCATGTCCACTGTGGCTGCTCTTCCACTCTGCTCTCTTGGCCTCCTTCAGGTGTTGCACATTCTCCTGGTCCCATTCAAACAAACAGGAGGACAGTTTGGCGTAAAGGTGCCATATAGAGGGTGGTGTTCTGTAGAGAGGCCGCAGTTAAAGCACCGCATGAAATGAAAGCTGTCCAGGCGAACTGCAGACCTCCATGGGTGGAAGATCTTAGCCACAGAAGACACACCTGTGGAAAACAACCATTGATAATTACATAGACCACAACAACTGTGTGTGGTTACACCTTGATTAAGTAAACACTGGCCAGTTACCAGTACCACTATTCCCCTAAAATACAAATAAACTCATTTAATACAAATGGCTCTGACAATGTGTGTGTGGTACACAGTTATTCAAACAAATATTTGTGTGTATGTATGTATGTGCCTGCCGGGAGTTGTGCAAAATTTCTTTATGTCTGCATAATGACAATAAAGAGACTTGAATCTTGAATCTTATTTGTAAGTACTTATTGTATGTATGTAGGTATGTTTTGTATTTCTGCTTTATTATTGTTGAAGCACTGACTATGTAAATGTATGTTTTAAATGTACTATATAAATAATTTATACGTTGTTATCATTTTTTTCCTTATTATTATTATATTAATATATTATAATAAACCTGGACACACCTGTCTGCTCTGCTCAAACACGTAACCAGGCTCCATTAACGGAAGGGAGAAAATGTCAAATAGCCGATAAATGACTATTTCACAGACGGACGATGAAACTTCGCAACTTCGTTCACATCTTTAGGCTTTTCCCGACAAATCGGTAGTTTACATATCAATACAAACATATCGATAAATTACTAATAGTCTTCTGATTCTGTCATATCAGTAGTAACCCCACCATCGCTGCACAGCGCTGGTGCGTACAACGACGCCATTACAGGCAGAACCTCCGTTATCAAAGCAGCTACTTTACCAGAAAGTTGAATTACCAGTTAAATAACGTGCCGAAAGGGCGGAAAATTAAATTGCCTATTTTTTGTCACACGGTTTAACATTCGGCTAATTCATAGCATTGCTTTTATGAGTGTAACTCAATTTACCATAACTTACGTCGGCGATGGTCCCAGTGTTCTACCGCTCGAAAAATGGCTGACACTTTCGAGCGATAGCCACGCCCCCTCCCACATCACGTGACCTTTTGCCCCATCCTAGTGCTCGTTCGGAGGTGTTCGGACCTTGTTCGGACCTTGCTTGAAACTCTTTGATCTTGTTGCAATTTGTTCGGACCTTGTTCGGACCTCGTTCGGAAGTGTTCGGACCTTGTTCGGACCTCGTTCGGAAGTGTTCGGACCTTGTTAGGATGTGTTAGGACCTCAAGGGACTGCCTGGGGGGAGGCAAAAAGAAAAAAAAGAGGAAGGGGGGGGGGAAGAGTGAAGAGAAAAGGAGAGAAAAAGGGGGAAAATACACCATATCATTTTTCTTCCTCTTTTCTCTCATCTTTTCAACATTTTTTATCCACACATATGCACTTATTGCAAGTTTTATCATCACGTTTATGTCCGTGTCACTTGTGGGGTTCGAACTCGCGCTCTGGCATCATCACAGTTTACCACTGCTCTGTGGACGTTCCTAAAACGTCCTGTAGGTGGCAACATAATCCTAAACAATGTATTATTGATGTATAACTGTAAATGAAAATAACACTCCCATCATGTTTTCCTTCCTTTTTTTTGTTGAATTCAGTTATTTGAGAAACAAGCTCAGTAGCTCAGCAGTCAAGAGAAAATTAAAGATAAATGCAAAGGCTGTTCTTGGCTCAAGAAAAAAATCAACTTTATTGTAACAACATAAAAAAAGAAAACTAAAACCATCTGCAAACAGGAAAACAGACTGATTGGATTAGACAGACAAACACAGATTTGTCAGAATCATATTTAAATAACCAAAATTTAAAACAACACCAGCATTTCCTGAAATTTTGTGCCGCTGGAAACAATGTAACCAGCACTAACAGCAATTTACTGCAAACTGTTCTTCCACTGATCCAAGGTCAGTCCTGAGGCTGGACAGTACCACCGCCCCTTCAGCTGGGTGGGTCCAGTCCTTTTATTTTCTTCCTGTCCACAATTCTTGCAGGTGTAATGATACTTCTCCTTTACCAGCCTTTTCCTCGGTGCTTCACCCCGAGCCACTAGCTCCTCATCTTCCTTGATTGCCTTTTGCAATCTCCAGGCACGTTGCCTTGGCTGAGCTGGAAGACACGCTTGCTGGTGAGATGGAGCTTGGATGTGAGGAGGATGAGGAGGAGGAGGAGGAAGAGGAGGACCACCTTGCTGGAACTGTGGAGGCCCCCTCCACAGCTACTGCCTCCTTGGCCCGGCCCATGTTCCACCTTGATGCTCCCTCCAGCAGGTACATCTGCATGTGCATCGCATTGTACCGCCAGCCTGAGAAGAAAAATATGCTTTATTAAACCATTATTGTAAAGTGAATACACCTGAATACCCGACAGTGGTGATTGTGTTATGATCATTATTATTATTATTTATTATTATTATATTATATAATATTAATAATAATAATAATAATAATAATAATAATAATAATAATAATAATAATAATAATAATAATAATAATGCATTTATTAACATATAAAAATCATTTCTAAAAGATGATGCTAATGTACCTGGAATGAAAGCACACTGGTGTCGGTGAAAACTCTCCAGGGAGGAGGACCCCCTCCCACATCTTAGGATGTCCACCTCTTTGCCGCCCTTCTGGAGAGTCCCCACCTTAGTGTACAGTGCAACTCCTGTAGGGTCTTGAAGGTACTCCAGGTGCTTCTGCTGCACCTCCCAAACATGGCGCATGCTGTCCTGGTTGAGCAGACGCAGCCCTGTCTGCTCAAACACATAACCAGGCTCCATTAACGGAAGGGAGAAAATGTCAAATAGCCGATAAATGACTATTTCACAGACGGACGATAAAACTTCGCAACTTCGTTCACATCTTTAGGCTTTTCCCGACAAATCGGTAGTTTACATATCAATACAAACATATCGATGAATTACTATTAGTCTTCTGATTCTGTCATATCAGCAGCAACCCCACCATCGCTGCACAGCGCTGGTGCGTACAACGACGCCATTACAGGCAGAACCTCCGTTATCAAAGCAGCTACTTTACCAGAAAGTTGAATTACAAGTTAAATAACGTGCCGAAAGGGCAGATAATTAAATTGCCTATTTTTTGTCACACGGTTTAACATTCGGCTAATTCATAGCATTGCTTTTATGAGTGTAACTCAATTTACCATAACTTACGTCGGCGATGGTCCCAGTGTTCTACCGCTCGAAAAATGGCTGACACTTTCGAGCGATAGCCACGCCCCCTCCCACATCACGTGACCTTTTGCCCCATCCTAGTGCTCGTTCGGAGGTGTTCGGAGCTTTGTTCGGACCTTGCTTGAAACTCTTTGATCTTGTTCGGACCTCGTTTGGAAGTGTTCGGACCTTGTTAGGATGTGTTAGGACCCCAGAGGCAGTCCAGAAACTGCAGGGTACGGCCACGACAACCACATGCCAAGAACTTCAGAGACCACAGCGCCCTCTTCTTGTAATTGACACCTGTTGCTGTAACTCGCATGTTGAATCATAAGAGTCAGGTGTCTTGACCTCCGCTGAACTCCTGAGACTGACTCACCGAACCGTTAGGGTTCAATCGAACCCAGGTTAAGAACCACTGCTCTAGAATATTTTGCTTAACTTGAGAATAAATTTTCCCTTCAATGACAGCAAGTGATCCAGGTGCTGATGGGGTGAAGCAAGCCGAGGTCACCATGCTTCCTCCAGTACGCTCCAATAGTGGGAGGTTTTGATGTTAATATATGCCCTGTTGTGGCATATACACTGATTATTTTTCCCAGGGATGTCAACAGGAAATTGGGAAAAACTCTGAAGTGGTTTGCGAAGCAGGGGCGGGGGCGGGGTTGAATAAATAAATTGTTGTCGGCAGGATTCGAAGCTGCCGACAACGATTGAAGACCTACGTTTCATCATAAGAAAATAAACAATCGTTGTCGGCAGGATTCGAACCTGCGCGGGGAGACCCCAATGGATTTCTAGTCCATCGCCTTAACCACTCGGCCAAGGAAGGGGCAAAGGGACTGTGTGGGGGGGGGGGGGGGGAGAAAAGAAAAGAAGAAAAGGAAGGGGGGGAAGGGGGGGGGGAGTGTCACAGTGCCCCCTGGTGGACAAATATTAGTAGTAATGTATACTTTGGGGCTTATTTTAAATCAAAATACCAATACCAAATGTAAATGTAAACATCAACACAACAAAATACTTTTATTACTTTATACATTAAAACAGAGTACAGAACCATATACTTAAACAACTTTATACATTAAAAAACAGCACACACAATATCTACTTAAATAACTATATACACATTAAAAACAGCACACACAATATCTACTTAAATAACTTTATACATTAAAAACAGCTTACATAAATATATACTTAAATAACTATATACATTAAAAACAGCCCACACAATATATACTTAAATAACTATATACATCAAAAACTGCTTGCAAAAATATAAACTTAAATAACTATATATAGTTGCAAAGTTGCAATTACAAAGAGTTTCTCCACTCTTCAAGGCTCTGTCCAGATGCAGGGCAGTACCATTTGCCACGTACCTGAGAGTGGCCAGTTTGTTTGGTTTTGGGTCGACCACATGTTTTACAGTCATAGTGGTAGCTCTCTTTAGCCTGTCGCTTCTTTGGGGGCTCACCTCTTCTCTCTCGCTCCTCACTCTCAAGGGCTGCCCTGTGTAACCTCCATTCGCGGTAGCGATTAAGAGAATTTAGCCCCATCTGCATTGTTGGACCTCGGGCGGTTGGGTTGATCAGAAACAATGGGAGGTGGCAGACCAGCCCTGGGTGGATGCAGAGGGGGTTGGTGGGTGGCAGACCAGCCCTGGGTGGATGCAGAGGGGGTGGTGGTGGGTGGCAGACCAGCCCTGGGGATGCAGAGAGGGTTGGTGGGTGGCAGACCAGCCCTGGGTGGATGCAGAGAGGGGTTGGTGGGTGGCAGACCAGCCCTGGGTGGATGCAGAGGGGGGTTGGTGGGTGGCAGACCAGCCCTGGGTGGATGCAGAGGGGGGTTGGTGGGTCAAGGGCCAACCGTGGGAGTGTGCCAGGGATGGATGGTAAGTGGACCAGCCTTGAGGGTGAGGTGGGAGAGGTGATGGTAGATGACAGTGTTAATAGCATTCCTAATCATTCATGTGGAGCTACTTTTTCAGGTAATAATGACATATACCTTGATGAGATGAGTGAGAAAATGACAAAAATGAATCTATTGGATAGACTAGATTGACAGTAATGTTAAATAAAATTGATCTGCTTTCAAAGACCAAAAAACAGACTACTGAGTATGGTGGATTGAGGACCAACCTTGGGAGTATGTCGGGGGTAGCTGGTAGGTAGAGGACCAGCCCTCCATACCACTGTTGTCACAGGAGGCAGGAAACTCTGCAGCATCACGCTTGGCAGTAAATGTGTCTCCCCCACCTGTGTCAGGAATGGTATACAATGCTGGTGTTCTGGCACTGTGCCGCTGACGGATGTTTGCTTCACCCTCACGGTTCTCAGGCTCCTGGAACTCCAAAAGAGTGTGCCCGTGCTGAACTGGCTGTGATGGAAGGTCACGGGCCTCCAGGAGGGATTCTTCAGCCATGGTGATCTGCTGTGGAAGCTGTGCGCCCTTAAGCAGTGAATCGCGTTGGGTTCTCTTTTGGCGATCATGCAGCCTGCAGAGACAGAAAACAAAACACACAAGTACATTCTTCATTGTGGTATTTGTTTAGAATTTTGTTCCAACTCAATCAATTTATGAAGATATTTAAGATGAACTCACCAGGAGGACACTGTGGTGTTGTTAATGGTAACAAGTACAAGGTTACTCTTATCCATTAGCTCTCTGCAGTCCTCAACTAGCAGCTTGATATGGCAGTAAGCCATGACAATGGATTGGGGTACTGCAAATGTCCTCCCTTTGTTGTCTTTTGGCCGTTTCTGGCCTCCCTGTGTACTCTTGTACAGCTTGAGGGCAACGCACTCTGAAATTCTGTTGTGGTCTGGTCTGTGTGCAGCCTGGCCATGAACCATGAACAATCTGCAAATAGATGACCAGATCACATAGTGTTCATCATATATGCCTGTTGGCATATTCACATAAATATACTCATACAGATGCTAAAGAATTACAACTGTATGAGATGTAGATACCTTTCGGCTGCTTGCTGGCCTGGAGCAGAGCCACTGCGCTTTCGTGACGCTCTCCAAGGTCCTGGCAATTTTGTTTTTTTGCTTTTGAGAGTGTATCTGGTGGGGGTCTGGTCAAAGGCATTCAGACAGGAACATAACCTCAGGATTTCTGCCACTTCAGCGTTGGAGAGTGCCGTTATGGTTCTGTTGAGCCCAACCAGGTACTCTGCCAGGGCATCAACTGCCTCCCAGCCCGGAATCCTCTCAAATCACACCTAGTGTCCTGTCAAAAGAAATTAACCAGTAAAACCAGTTCAAACAGAAAGCCCACATTTCTAATGGTAAAACATTATCCACTTTACCCGAGCTGGAGTGACAGGCCCGCTCTCTCTTCAAATGGGGAGTGGGCAGGCGTGGCAGAGGCATCACTCTCCTCAAATGAGGAGTGGGGCAGGCATGGCAGAGGTATCACTCTCTTCAAATGAGGAGTGGGCAGGGCATGGCAGAGGCATCACTCTCTTCAAATGAGGAGTGGGCAGGCATGGCAGAGGCATCACTCTCTTCAAATGAGGAGTGGGCAGCATGGCCGAGGCAATCCTCTTCAAATGGGGGCTTGAGATCTGACCGAGGCCTGGGACCACCACTTCCAAATGTAGATTCCTGAGGTGATTTATAAAAGAATATAATTATATTGTAAAGGTTGTGTCTATTTTACATAAAAAAATCTGTTTATTAGTTTTCCCATATTTTATTTTGATGGATGATCAAACTGTTGACTTTTTGAGTATTACCTCCATTGAAATATCGTGAGCCTGTGGTAGAGTGTCACATCTGGACAGTCATCCTCCTGGTCTTCATCAAAAACCTCTGGCCGGACGTCACCAAGATCCATCTGCTGGCTCAGATCTCCTCTGTTTGATTGTGCCAGGAGGTACTCCACGGCAAATACGCTCTCCTGCAATAAGTATTCACCGGTGATAGATTGTTTATTATTTACCTACCATGTCATAGCTTAGGTGATCATCATCAACAGCAGTCTTTTTTTCTTACCAGTAGGTTTTCCCAGGGGGAATAAATTCCGGAAGAAGTGGTCTTCCAAGACTTTGTTGCTGAGCACATTNGAACCCCACCAGGTTCATATGCACATTTACCAAACCCTTCTTTAATGAAAAAAATACATATCCATCCATTCATCCATCCATTAACTTCCGCTTGGTCCGGAATCGGGTCGCGGGGGCAGCAGCTTCAGCTGAGAGGCCCAGACCTCCCTCCCGTCGGCTGCCTCCACCAGCTCCTCTGGGAGAATCCCGAGGCGCTCCCAGGCCAGCTGAGAGATATAATCTCTCCAGCGGGTCCTGGGTCTTCCCCGTGGTCTTCTCCCAGTTGGACATGCCCAAAACACCTCTCCAGGGAGGCGTCCGGGGGGCATCCTAACCAGATGCCCGAACCACCTCAGCTGGCTCCTCTCGATGTGGAGGAGCAGTGGCTCTACTCTGAGTCTCTCCCGAATGACCGAACTTCTCACCCTATCTCTAAGGGAGAGTCCAGCCACCCTGCGGAGAAAACTCATTTTCGCCGCTTGTATCCACGATCTCATTCTTTCGGTCACTACCCACAGTTCATAACCATAGGTGAGGGTTGGAACAAAGATCGACCGGTAAACAGAGAGCCTTGCCTTTTGGCTCAGCTCTCTCTTCACCACAACGGACCGGTACAGAGTCCGCACCACAGCAGACGCTGCACCAATCCGTCTGTCGATCTCCTGCTCCTTTCTCCCATCACTCGAGAACAAGACCCAGAGATACTTAAACTCCTCCACTTGAGGCAGAACCTCACTCCCGACCCGGAGGAGGCATTCTACCCTTTTCCGACTGAGGACCATGGTCTCAGATTTGGAGGTGCTGATTCTCATCCCTGCCACTTCACACTCGGCTGCGAACCACTCCAGCAAGAGCTGTAGATCCCCACTCGATGGCGCCAACAGGACCACGTCATCTGCAAACAGCAGAGATGAGATCCCAACACCACCAAACCGGAACACTTCCGCTCCTTGGCTGCGCCTAGAAATTCTGTCCATAAACGTTATGCACAGAATCGGTGACAAAGGGCAGCCCCGGCGGAGTCCAACTCTCACTGGAAACGAATCCGACTTACAACCGGCAATGCGGACCAAGCTCCCACTCCATTTGTACAGGGACTGGACAGCCCGTAACAACGGGCCCAGCACCCCATACTCCTGGAGTACCCCCCACAGGACCCCCCGAGGGACACGGTCAAATGCCTTCTCCAAGTCCACTAAACACATGTGGACTGGTTGGACAAATTCCCATGTTCCCTTAAGGACCCTCGTGAGGGTATACAGCTGGTCCAGTGTTCCACGGCCAGAACGGAACCCGCATTGTTCCTCCTGAATCTGGGATTCGACAATCGATCGAACTCTCTTCTCCAGCACCCCTGCATAGACCTTACCAGGGGAGGCTGAGGAGTGTGATTCCCCTGTAATTGGAACACACCCTCCGGTCCCCCTTCTTAAAAAGGGGAACCACCACCCCGGTCTGCCAATCCAGAGGTACTGCCCCCGATTTCCATGCGATGTTGCAGAAACGTGTCAACCAAGACAGTCCTACAACATCCAGAGCCTTCAGGAAATCAGGGCGGATCTCGTCCACCCCTGGAGCCCGGCCACCGTGCAGCTTCTTAACTACTTCAGCGACCTCAGCCCCAGTAATGGAAGAGTCCACCCCCAAGTCCACAGGCTCAGCATCCTCAATGGATGACATGTTGGTGGGATTGAGAAGGTCCTCGAAGTATTCCTTCCACCGCCGAACAACATCTCCAGTCGAGGTCAGCAGCACCCCACCCCCACTATACACAGTGTTGGTGAAGCACTGCTTTCCCCGCCTGAGCCGTCCGACGGTTTGCCAGAATCTCCGAGGAGCCGATCGAAAGTCTTTTTCCATGGCCTCACCGAACTCCTCCCACACCCGAGTTTTCGCCTCAGAACCACCAAAGCCGCCGCCCGCTTGGCCTGCTGATACCCGTCTGCTGATTCCGGAGTCCCACAGGCTAACCAAGCCCGGTAGGACTCCTTCTTCAGTCTGACGGCCTCTCTCACCCGAGGTGTCCACCACTGAGTTTGAGGATTGCCGCCACGACAGGCACCGACGACCTTACGGCCACAGCTCCAGTTAGCCGCTTCAGCAATGGAGGCGCGGAACATGGCCCATTCGGACTCAATGTCCCCCGCCTCCCCCGGGATGTGATTGAAGCTCTGGCGGAGGTGTGAGTTGAAGATCTTTCTGACAGGTTCCTCTGCCAGACGTTCCCAGCAAACCCTCACTATACGTTTGGGCCTACCAGGTCTGACTGGCATTCTCCCCCGCCATCTGATCCAACCCACCACCAGGTAGTGATCAGTTGACAGCTCAGCTCCTCTCTTTACCTGAGTGTCCAAAACATACGGCCGAAGATCAGATGATACGACTATAAAGTCGATCATCGATCTCCGGCCAAGAGTGTCCTGATGCCATGTGCATTTATGGACACTCTTTTGCTTGAACATGGTGTTTGTTATGGACAAACTGTGACTAGCACAGAAGTCGAACAACAAAACACCACTCTGGTTCAGATCAGAGAGGCCGTTCCTCCCAATCACGCCCATCCAGGTACCACTGTCATTGCCAACGTGAGCATTGAAGTCCCCCAGCAGAATAAAGGAGTCCCCATTAGGGGCGCTTTCCAGCACCCCCGCCAAGGACCCCAAGAAGGCTGGGTACTCCGAACTGTCATTTGGCTCATAAGCGCAAATGACAGTTAGAGCCCGTTCCCCGACCCGAAGGCGCAGGGAAGTTACCCTCTCATCTACTGGGGAAAACCCCAAGGTACAGGCTCCAAGCTGAGGGGCTATAAGCAAGCCCACACCAGCCCGTCGCCTCTCACCCTGGGCAACTCCAGAGTAGAATAAGGTCCAGCCTCTCTCGAGAAGATTGGTTCCAGAGCCCAGGCTGCGCGTCGAGGTGAGCCCGACTATATCTAGTCGGTACCACTCAACCTCACGCACAAGCTCAGGCTCCTTCCCCGCCAGAGAGGTAACGTACCATGTCCCAGCAACCAGACCCAGCCAGCAAAAATACATATATTTTTTTCAAATTACATTAGACATGACAAATAGACAAACTTGAAGGTTCAGCTGTTGGGCAGCCAGGATGATTTCGTCCTCTATAACAGTGGTTCTTAATCTTGTTGGAGGTACTGAACCCCACCAGGTTCATATGCACATTCACCGAACCCTTCTTCAATGAAAAAAATACATATATTTTTTTCAAATTCAAGACATCACTATATGTTTTACTGGTGCACAAAATGAACCTTGCATTAACATCACTGTTCAGGGGTGGACTGGTAATCTGTGGATTCTGGAAAAGTCCAGAACGGCCGTCCGGTCTCTGGCTGTCGGCCCTGTTCAATAACCAACATTTTCAGTCTATAAACTAACAGCAGGGGGCGCTAAGACGATCATTTATCATTTACAGGCCGAAAAACCAACAAAGCAGACTAACGTTAGTGTCTGTCAACAGAAAGATGGCAAGCAGAAAACGCAAGGAGAAAGGTGGATGTGAAAAATTAAAAGTAAAGAAAGCCCTTACTCCCAGTCCATCCCTGTCACTGTTCATAAAACAAAACCAATACAATGCATGAACTACATACCTTACTTATTATTTACTGTATTTCTCATTCATTTTCTGAACCCGCTTTATCAGACTACTTCCTTTTATTGCTCGACGTAATTCGTATGGATGCACGATGTACCATCAGGACAATTATACATCGACTACTGAGCGCAGCAAATTCCCTGATTGGCCAAGCAATGTAACGTGATCACCTGTAGGCAATGATGGTCGAGCTGGGTGTGTCATCATGAATCATAAGAGTCAGGTGTCTTGACCTCCGCTGAACTCCTGAGACTGATTCACCGAACCGTTAGGGTTCAATCGAACCCAGGTTAAGAACCATTGCTCTAGAATATTTTGGATAACATGGAAATTAATTTTCCCTTCAATGACAGCAAGTGATCCAGGTGCTGATGGGGTGAAGCAAGCCGAGGTCACTATGCTTCCTCCAGCACGCTTCAATAGTGGGAGGTTTTGATGTTAATATATGCCCTGTTGTGGCATATACACTGATTATTTTTCCCAGGGATGTCAACAGGAAATTGGGAAAAACTCTGAAGTGGTTTGCGAAGCAGGGGCGGGGGTGGGAGTTGAATAAATAAATAAATTGTTGTCGGCAGGATTCGAAGCTGCCGACAACGATTGAAGACCTACGTTTCATCATAAGAAAATAAACAATCGTTGTCGGCAGGATTCGAACCTGCGCGGGGAGACCCCAATGGATTTCTAGTCCATCGCCTTAACCACTCGGCCACGACAACCACATGCCAAAAAAACTTCAGAGACATTCAGGGTAGTTTGTATTGACTACAGCGCCCTCTTCTGGTTATTGACACCTGTTGCTGCACACCTTAAATCCATATGCTGTAATTTAAAACATAAGTACATGTAGAAAAAGTAAAGAAAAAGTACTTAAAGCCAATGGAATTTACTGGTTTTCAGTCCTAAAATATCATCTGATTTTATTTTAAATTACATTAGACATGACAAATAGACAAAGTTGAAGGTTCAGCTGTTGGGCAGCCAGGATGATTTCATCCTCTATAACAGTGGTTCTTAACCTTGTTGGAGGTACTGAACCCCACCAGGTTCATATGCACATTCACCGAACCCTTCTGTAATGAAAAAAATACATATATTTTTTTCAAATTCAAGACATCACTATATGTTTTACTGGTGCACAAAATGAACCTTGCATAACATCACTGTTCAGGAGCGGACTGGTAATCTGTGGATTCTGGAAAAGTCCAGAACGGCCGTCCGGTCTCTGGCTTTCGGCCCTGTTCAATAACCAAAAATTTCAGTCTATAAACTAACAGCAGGGGGCGCTAAGACAATCATTTATCATTTACAGGCCTAAAAACCAACAAAGCAGACTAACGTTAGTGTTTGTCAACAGAAAGATGGCAAGCAGAAAATACAAAGAGAAAGGTGGATGTGAAAAATTAAAAGTAAAGAAAGCCAAGTAAGTTTGAGGGTGAGAAGTTTTTCCCATTTAGTCACTATTTAGGTTTGTCTTCTCTTTTGTGGTGTGTGGTGGAGTAATGTCTGTGGAATAGGCTACAAATGTTGTTTGAAGGATGATTAGTTGATTAGTACCCTAACTAATCACAACAGCACTGCATGGGGCAATTTAATTTTAAAAATCAGAATAATGTCAGGGCCTTACAATAGTATTTGCTAGGTAGATTAGTGGTTTGTGGGTTCAATTTCCAGTGTTGTAATATGTTGTTGTGTCCCTTCTTAGTCATTGCTTTCTCTCGATCCAAAAAAGGCCACAAGAAAATCTTTTAAAAAAGATGCTGATATGACATATAAAACATAACCTGCTAACTACTGCTGACCAGATGGTGAATAATCTACTCTGTTGGGTTCATAAATGTGTAAATATGATTCTGATGGAGTCAGTTCCTCACCAGCCATTAATCTCACCACACTGAATGTCATTGGTTATGAGCATGGTTTCCTGCAGACCTTATTTGGCCAGGCGCCCCGCCCGGCCTAAAATCTCGAGCGCCCGGGCTACAATGTCGGGAAAAAAAAAATGCAATGCATGCAAGCGACACGGCAGCGCTTGAGAACTGATCAGCGCACATAGGTTTGTGTTATAATGAATTAATGTTGATTCTCTAGTGCTGCGCTGTTTGTCGGCAGTGTATTCTGCGCCACCTCTCTCTCTCTCTCTCTCTCTCTTTCACACACACACACACACACACACACAGTGATAACTTCTCTGTCGATCACTCACGTTTGACAGCTCACGTCTTGTCTCACTTCAATACAAGTTTCCTCCGCTCGCTTTTATGTCGGTCCGTAATTATTTATAGTCAGTAGAGATTCTGGTAAACTTTATTCGTAATAGGACCCGGTGCTTTTGTTTTTGACAGACAGTGCGACTTCTCACTGCCGTTTTTTTTTTTTTTTTTTTTTTTTGGTTCGACAATTCATTAAAGTGACACACGACACTAATCAACATTATGTTTAACTTTGTCTATAAAAGAAAAAAAAAAGAACATTAGGTATTTAAACTAACTAACTAAATAAATAAAGACCAATGGGCGCACTGCCTGTCATCTGGACTCCAAGCTCACGTAGCTTCACTTGACAGCTGTCACTCTGAGGTGATTGATGACCAGTCCGCCCAGTCAAAAAGGTAACGCCTACTATGTAATTTACTGGTATGCAATTGATCAGAGTAGAGTAAATGAGACATAGTCTTTTAGTTAAGAAACTGAGGTAGCCTACACTTTATAGTGTTTTCCATCATCATGTTTGTTGTTAAGCAACTTCTTACATATTTTGAGGGCAAAAATAATAATTGAACAATCTAATTAATTAAGTAATTTATCCTTTTTTTTGGTTCTCGGCTACCGTTCTTGGCTTGAAACCCCCCCCTACCCCCCGGCCAAAGTTTTTTCCTGCAGGAAACCCTGATGAGGCATTATTTATGTTTACATATCAGATTTTTTTCATTTCAAACAGAAAAAGAATATTTTAAATAAATGTATGGTTTATAAAGCTACTTTTCATTTTTGAGTATTTTTGCAGCATCAACAAGAGGCTGGTAGGGTACCCTCTCTTTGGGTTTTTGGGTCACCCTAGCATAATATTAAAACTATAAAAATGTGTCAAGCAGGTTAATTCTGACACAGAATAGACCTAAAAGGCTAAAAATATAATGGGATTTAGGAAAACCAAATCTGTTTTATTCTTGTTTGTAGTCTAGGATAAGAAGAGGGATAAATACAGGTTTAATGGCTGTCATTCCAAGTAATGCTAATAAACAAATGTTAATCAAGCATATGTGATATAGATATCAGTGTTTCCGCTAGAAAAAAATTGCCACCGGACAATGTGACCGGCAGGTTTTCAATTTACCGGACAAATGTTTGAAATTCCGGTCACATAGGCTATATGAATTTATTGAGGTTAAAAATAAATCATATGCAGTAGTACAATATCAATGCAAGTTATTTAATAGTATTTTTATTGAAAAACAGGCTAATTCAAATAAAATAAGTCCCGTCAATTGACTCACGAGCATAACTTCAAAAAAAGAATAAATATTGCAGAAGCTTGCGCTCTTCTGACACATGAATGAACATAAAAAGATGAAGGCCTATATACTCTAAGATAAAACAATTTGCAAACAAATAAAAAACAAATCTGGAGTGGCAAATAACATTTTAATAATGTACCCATGCTGCCAACTTGAACCATTACCCATTTTATTACAACTGAAATTGTGCTTGGGAGGAGTATTTTCACCGGATATTTTGACCGGAGAGATTATAAAATACCGGACTTCGGCATTTTTACCGGACAAAGTCTGGCAACTACCGGACAACGGAAACCCTGATAGATAAAGGTAATTTTTTTCTGTTTAAAATGCAAGCATATAAGTAACTGTAAAATAGCAGTAAAAAAGACAATGTTAATGTTTATTTTTGCTTTGGAGATGCAAGTGATGTTTAGTCGTTCTTTAATATTAGTGTTCTTGAATAAACAATCATAAATAGTTTGTATGTTATAACAATGACAATATATCACTATAACCCCCGGGGGTGGAATAAACATTTTGAACAATAAACATTTCAAATAATAAAATTTAGAATAATTAAAATAAATAAACAATTCTCCTGTGAATTTAAAACTAATTGAGAAAGTATATATTTTAAAATTGGTCATCATGGTGGTGAGTACAGTTTCTCGGTACGCAGTATTAAAAGTTTGTGAACCACTGATATAAGTCATAGATTCGTTATTACTGCTGGTAGTTCTTTCATTGCAACAATTTGATGGAAATTGACCTGAAATCGGCCATTTGGTAGGTCTGGCGACATAATTACTCATTTTTTCAGCATTTGACAACCACGGGGCATGGTGAATCGCCGGTCGCAGTGTGATATTTTTTTTTCAACTCATTTCTCATCGAAATTCTAGTGTTTTCATCCATCCAAACAAGAAAGGGAGAAGTTATATCAGAAAATATGGGCTTCGGGCTTACTTTGACCATTGATTCGGCTGTGATGGCAGCTGAGGACCCGGATTTCGTTGGATTCCCCGACGCCATGTTAACAAGACAGATAGTGATGTCAGCAGGACCAAAGGCTCATTGCGCATGCCCTGGTCTCAATCAACCAATCACAATCGAGAATTCAGTTATTCGCTGCCCAACAGCTGATAATATTAAACCGGATTTATACGTATCTCAAAAATATTTCATCAAAAAAAAAATAAATAATCGTTGTCGGCAGGATTCGAACCTGCGCGGGGAGACCCCAATGGATTTCTAGTCCATCGCCTTAACCACTCGGCCACGACAACGACGCACTGCATATGGGAACCGGGCAAAATTTACAGGTGGGACCAGATGTCCGACATGTACTCTTGATTACGTTATATGAACTTTATGTGAGCTATTATAACCCTGTACCATGAGTTTGTCAGTTACAGCAACCGCAGCTTGTGCACGTTTCTCTGAATGTGATTGCGCGTCTAACTGCTAGAAATGTGACTGGTAGATTTGTTTTTGCCAAGTTTTGAATCGTTGTTGAGGAAAGTCTATCGGAAGCAAACAAAACATACTCACGTAGGCTACGCATGGCGCCGTCCCTGGCGTTGATGCTGATGCGTTTTTATATGCGTCCCTCTGTAATGACACCACTAACCGCTAGACGGCAGCGTTTCGTTTCTGCCGCGCTGTAGCTCGCAGTACCAAGTTTCCTTTTGTCTACTTCGATGTGTCGATCAGAGATAGCAACGGAAAAAGCAAACTATATTTTACGTATGTTGGCGCTAATAAATGTTAAACATCAGTCGTTTTTACAGACACTGCAGCAATTATAATTATAAGGCGATGAATAACTATTCTATTTCTTTCTTTCTTTCTTTCTTTCTTTCTTTCATCATTTATTTGTTATCAAAGGTATTATTATTAATATTATTATTATTATTGATAATAACAATAATAATAACAAAAGATAATAACAAATATTTAAATAAAAATAATAATAACTAACAGTAATAATAAAGTGTTTTTTTTTTTGGAGGGTTTTTAAAAACAATATTTATAGAATGTTAGATGTTATACGTTTCACAGTATCTGGACAGGTTAAAAAGTATGCATATGATTAGTTAAACCAGATGCATGTAGAACAAAAAAAAAAAAACCAAAAAGACAAGCAAAGAAATATGAAAACAAGGAAAAGAAAGAAAAGAAAAAGAAAGAGAAGGTAAATCACTTTATATACATGTATATGTATACATATATATATATATATATATATATATATATATATATACATGTATGTATGTATGTATGTATGTATGTATGTATGTATGTATGTATGTATGTATGTATGTATATATATATATATATATATATATATATATATATATATATATATATATATATATACGGGGCTGACTCTATCCATAGTGTTTCTGTTTTTTTTTTCAACGAATAGTTAAAAATTGGAGAGGTCTCCATCATCCATTGGAGAGCTGGCTGGAGCGGGCTTGTGACGTCTGAGAGGGTTCTGCGTATCTAGGAATACGGAGGAGCTGCAGGCTGCAGCAATGGGGGCTACGTCATAACCTTATGCTGTTCACACCTACACTGTAGTTTTGAGACAGAGTAGCTGCTACAAAGTAGCATAAATCAGCCTTTATTTTACTCACTACTACAGGAACTAACATGAGTACTTTCTCTCTTATCTCAGTTTAAGATTGTCATGGATCATTCCACAGCATTTACATTGTCTTCTTTTCTATAGTCTTGGTTGGGGTGGAGTTGAATTACTGCAGGTGTTAAACCCTAGAGAAGCAAAACACCCCTCAACTATGGCTGTAAATAAAGTTTCCTCATGATTTGATGATGATTCAGTGTTTGCCAATATCACAAAACCTGTCACCATATCATTTTGATTCAGTTCAGGAGCTAGCAGGCAATATAAAGCAATATAGTATGTTGATTGAAGCAGTTACTTCCATCCATATCAAACTGTATTAAGTATCTATAATTATGTACATCTGTATATCTGGGTTCTATTAAATAGTTACATGGCAAAGGATCTGTTCTTTAGTTGCAGGGGTGTCCAAACCTAGTCTCAGAGGGCTGGTGTCCTGCAAGTTTTAGCTGTTTCACTCCATCAGCACACCTGAATCAAGTGAATGGGTCGTTAACAGATTTGTGTCAGACCTTAATGACTGATGGTGATCCACTCATTAGAATCAGGTGTGTTGCGTCAGGGAATTTCCCTCGGGATCAATAAAGTATCTATCAATCAATCAATCAATCAATCAATCAATCAATTAATCAACACATCTAAAACATGCAGGACCGCAGCCCTCAAGGACTGATTTTGGACCCCCCTACTTTAATGAAAATGTATAATTGATATTTTCATTTTGTATCAAGGCTACTGGATCATGCATCAATAAATTGATATGGATGTAGATTAATTTATCATTACACCCTCAACATATTCCACTGTGATTTATTTTTCTCCCCTGTGGGCTTGATTGACAGCATCATTTTCCTGACTGTTGTTTCAAATCTTTGCTCAAGTACTCACCTCTCTTGGCATTTTCTCCTGTTTTGCTGCATAACAACCTGGAGTCTACAGGGTCATTCCACCTCAATTCAACAGGACCTTCCCGCATGACCATCTCTGATTTGCTTGATATTTTTTTCTTATGAACTTTGACTATAATGTAGTAACTTTGTGCAATATTAGCCTGGTACTAGCAATAACTTCGGATTTAATAACATTTTTGAAAAAGTGCCCGTACAGCCATTTTCGTGACATTCCTAACGCTTTTTAAATTATTACCATTTTTGAGGGGCTGTATCTTTGAAACCGTACAAGCTAGAGAGCTGATTTTTTTTTATGTTGTTAGTCCTGTATGTGCACTCCTTACAGGGTCGGTTTCAGGTGTCTATTCATTGCTGTTTGTTTTAAAATAAATTTCAAACATCCAAAATAAATTTCACTCACTTTGTGTGGTTCACATTTCAAGTCCCCATTTGGACCACTTGTAATAGTAGCTGAGACTTACTTTTTTTGTTGAACAATCTCCTTCTCCTTATAGAATAAAAATGCATGAAGAATTTGCAGAAACAATTGTATTTTAGTTCTCATATGACCCAGCAAAAAACGAATTTCGCATTTTATTGTCGATATTCAATTGGCAATTGACAAAATATGACAAGATGTACCAAAAAACTAAATATACTACCAGAAAGGTAATGACAATATCTGTTTATATACAAAAGTTTCAAGTTGAGTACTAAGATAATCTCTCAAAAAGTTACCTAGAAAAAATTCTTCAAATCGAGCATTTTTGCAGTTTTTCAAATTATTGAGAACTTTTGATAGAAAAACTCACTCAGAGAAAGTTTTCAATGTACAAAATTTCTGAGTATACAAGGCTGTACTTCTGCAATTGTATTTCTTGTCACTTGTCTTGGACAATGTTTGACTGATCTCAAATGGACAAGGCCTTTCAAACAAAATAGTTTTGCTGCATGTTTTATTATTCCTCCTTGTCAATTTGTGCTGTGTGAGAGTTTGGTGAATGACTCAAACAAAAGTGTTTTGTTATTTATACTAGATAAACATGATCATATTTTGTCAATTGCCAATTGAATATCGACAATAAAATGTGAAATTCGTTTTTTGCTGGGTCATATGAGAACTAAAATACAATTGTTTCTACAAATTCTTTATGTATTTTTATTCTATAAGAGAAGCAGATTGTTCAACAAAAAAAGTAAGTCTCAGCTACTATTACAAGGGGTCCAAATGGGGACTTGAAATGTGAACTGCACAAAGTGAGTGAAATTTATTTTGGATGTTTGAAATTTATTTTATAACAAACAGCAATGAATAGACACCTGAAACTGACCCCGTAAGGAGTGCACATACAGGACTAACAGCATTAAAAAAAACCAGCTCTCTAGCTTGTACGGCTTCGAAGATACAGCCCCTCAAAAATGGTAATAATTTAAAAAGCGTAAGGAATGTCACGAAAATGGCCGTACGGGCACTTTTTCAAGAATTTATAAATCCGAAGTTATTGCTAGTACCAGGCTAATATTGCACAAAGTTACTACATTATAGTCAAAGTTCATAAGAAAAAAATATCAAGCAAATCAGAGATGGTCATGCGGGAATTTCTTTTCTAATCTGCTGATTTGAGGTGGAATGACCCTACAGTTTAATAATTATTATAGTTTATATTTATTTAGATTCTTTTGGAATGGACCTATAGCCAAGAAAGCCCAAGTCATGATGCTCCCTCCACCATGCTTCACTCGTGGGATGTTTTGATGTTGGTAAGCTGTGCCCTTTTGAACCGTTTATATTGTTGATTAGTTTTCCAAAACAACTTTTTGCCGTCCAAAAACCCTTCTTCCCAGCAGTACTGCAGATCTCTAAGATGGTTTTTGGCCAACTTTGAGATTGTGGTAATGTTTATTTATTTATTTTTCATAAAGCCGTGGCTTCCTCTGTGGTGTTCCACCATGGATACGGCACTAACTTTTAGGAAGTGTTGCCACAGTATTAAACTGTCTATAGATAATTTGCCCAACTAGGCACTGGTGGATGACTAAACACTGAGATGATTTTGCATCCCTTTCTGGGCTCTACTCTTGATTGTGTTTTTTTTCTGAGATCTTTTGCAAACCATGGTTCACATTAGCAGATGTTTCTCATGAACAGCAAATTTAAAACGTTTGATTCTAAGGGGTTCCCATTCTTTGTCTTCTTCTTGTGTAATGCCTTGGTTCCACCATGGAAAAAGCAACATCCATTTTATATGGTTACTATACGATCAGGACCAACTATAACAGACAGAATTTATATCTTATTAAGGATATTAAAATGCAGTATTATAATGAACAACATGATTTTGGCATTAACAAACTTCAGTTCCATGTTTCAGCACACAAAGAAAGGTCAACACAGAATCGTACATTTTGTGATATAAATTATTTATTTACATTTACAGAAAAATGACCCCATCAAGACAACGTAGTAATAACTATTGGAAATAGAACTCAAGATACAGAAGCTGACGTCATCGTCACAACCAGAGAGCTCTATAATAACATTGTGCCCTCTGTCAAAGGTCTCCTATAACACAAGGTGCAAGGCATCACGTGTAGCTCCCAGTCCCCCCCTCCCCCCCACCCAGACTGAACACATACCGCAGTTATAGCCCGTTACCCTGCTTTGTACGACCCCAGTTTGTTCGTTGCCCCTCATCTACAGACAACAGACACCAGCTAGCCTGCCTCTACCAAAGCGCACACATCTAATAGACAGTCACACACACTCACATTCAGTGTCCTCGTCGCCTGGCACCCTGCCCTCCCCAAAGACCTAATGACTCAGTTTGTCAGAAAAAAAATCCTCAGAAAAAAAGGTGCAAGGTACACCTGGAAGTTGGAAGAGGGAGGGGATGGAGGGGGGGGGCAGCAGTTGCGCCTGATGACGTCATCATCCCAAAGTGTGAGTCCCACTGCTGACTGGTGCGCCAGCTCCAACTTTGCAATGCCACTGTCCTCTGTGGGCATTTATAAATCTAACAGTGGGGGAGACAGAAAGGAGAGGGACGAGGCAGATGTTAATCTTCACGGTTGGCCTACAAGGGGAAACATCTAATGCCAACAGCGCTCCATAGCACGGAGGGAGTCTCTGTCCGGGGGGGGACGGGGGACGGGGGAAGGTGGGGGGGGTCTGGGCTCAGATAAGTCGAGTGGAAGCGCGCATGGTATTCTCGGAACTGAAGTGGACGTTGTTTTGCTTCTGTCGGTTGATCCTGTTGGTCCGTGGGCACTTCCTGTACAGAGATAAAAAAAAAAGATAAAGGAGCACAGGAAGAGAAATAAATTACAGAACATTCAATAGAGAAAAACACTAATGCTACTAAGAGTCTGATGTAACATGATGAAATTCTGATGCTTTATAGGACAAGATGGTGGTACTCAATATTGGTCTTTTTGTCACAGCCTGGGATCTGTTTCATGTTGTGACTGGCCTTTTATCTCATGTCATGCACATGTCGCACCAGTTTTCTTCAATGAGAAAAGACATCCTTTATATTTAAACCTCAAGGCACTAAGGCTTTTGCCATGCGTCATTATCCCATGGGAATGAGATATTTATGTCATAGCAACAAGTTGATTGAATCTGGGAGAGCAGTCATTTTAAAGAGCTACAGTGGATATAAGAAGTATACACACTCATCCGACTCTTCTTTGCAAAAAGGACCATTCCAGGGCTTTGATTTTCCTTTTCTGAAGCTATGTCTTGGTTGTTTTTATGTGACCTTTGAGCGATTGCCATGTTGGAATGTGTGAAAAACTTACAACATCCTGAAAGCCTAAATCTGTACACCCTTTCATACAGTCATGGAAAAAAATATTAGACCACCATTTTTTCTTCACTTTCTTGTTCATTTTAATACCTGGTACCACTAAACGTCATCATGTGACTAAAACAGACAGAAAAGCAGTGTTTTTGGCAGTACAACACCATAGCTATTGATGTAAAAACTTAAGTGATTTAGGTTATAATCAAGAAAACCATGGAAAATGGTAAGATATCAGCTCTTAAATAAAACTCTTATGAGCAGTCTTTGTGGTTATCGTTATGTTTGTCCAAACAAATGTACCTTTAGTTGTACCAGGCATTAAAATGAACAAGAAACTGAAGAAAACAAGGGTGGTCTAATAATTTTTTCCATGACTGTAGAAGGGGTCTAACTGTCCTCACACTTGATCAGTCACAATCAAAAATTAAGATAAATGGCATACAACTACCATCAGTTAAAGTGATAGGGAATCAAACCAGATATAATCAGCTGTTGCTGTACTATTTGCTTGAATATTTAGAGCTACACTCTGCTGAGAGCCGTAGGCCACAAAGAGTTGCTAAAGAAACTGAGACTTAACTGTTGAAAGGTCGGATTCAGCAGAGAAAATACATATAATACTAAGAATATGAAAGAATGTCAAAGGCTCTTAAAGTGCTATGTATCATAAATAACTGGAGAAAATGTAGCACCACAGGCATATTGCAAAGACAGGCAAACTACAAGGCTGATAAGAGAATGATGAAAAAAAAAACTTAACATGGAAGCTACTAAGAGGCCAACAGCAACACTGGAGGAACTACAGGAAGTTCTGGAAGGTACTCATCACTCCTTAAATGTGACAACCAGCTCCTGTAATCAGTACAAGTCCGGGCTGTGGGGTTGTTTTCTTACAAAATGAATACGTAAACAAGTCTATACCAACAGTAAAGCACGATGGGGGTAGCACTCACAAGTTGAAGAAGCTAATAATTTTACTCACATGTGAAATACTCTTTTAATCTACTGTACGAAACAATGAAGCATAGTAACAACATGCAACTCGACAACACTGTTTCACAAGACCTTAATCTTCAAACAGTCTTTTATGAATTCTGATATCGACATTAAAAAGATTAAATCAAACGCACCCATCCGTTACACATGATAATAGCTCTTTGAAGTAGACTTCACTCAGTATTCAGCAATACAGGTTTTTTTTACATGTATTATTAAAGACGGTCCCTAATAAGCCTTTCAGAGAGATAGCAGAAGGATCTAATGTAGCACAAAGGTGGCCCATCTGAATGGGTCCAAAGTTTTACAGCGGAAACGGGTCATGACCCAGGAGCTGTATTATGTATTATATGGTAATCCTTTAAATTGCACTGAGTTTGAAACAGAGCAGTGTTGAGCATGTTGTGAAGGTGCAGGAACATAAAATATAACAGTATCACTGTGCGAAGTGTTGCCAACACAAGAGTACCACCATCCAACAGTAATACATCCAGTAAAAGGAAAAAAAAGAGAGAGATAGCAGGGAAACTGACAAGATCAAGGAACTGCTGGTTGGCCATGCCAAGGATGACATTTCTTGGCATATTAGTGTTACTGTGTTGGGAAACAGTCATCTGTGATAAAGCCGTTGAAACACTTTGCAATAGAGGCATCTGCAGATGCAAATCTCAAGTGATTCATCAATTAAAATCACTTTGAAAAAATGTCATGACATTAATGATCATCATCTCGAGGTAGCAGCGAGCGAAGGAGCTGGACATATTTATATATGAAGATGTGTACGGGACAACAGATGGTGGGGAGTTCCTGCAGCGCCTCTGAGCTGTTTGGATATGGAATTAGGGAATTCTACAGGTGACAGGACCAGACAGAAGATATCAAAAGCTCTGCTTCCGTGTTCAAAGCTCAAAAGCTGACACAGTTTTCTATGCTATCAATGAAGTAGCCGTGACATATATTTTTGTCAAAATACCACAGGGATGCAATAAAAAGAAAACTTCCTTTTCTAGCATGTTTTTACAGTTCTGTTTACAGATCGGTCTTACAGTTGTGTGCTGTACCTTTCCAGGGTAAATTAGATGCAGAATGAAGTGAAGCTGGGTGGAAATAAAGATGGGGAGGTTTGATAATCTGCTCTGATCTGGGTCTCTGATGTCACAGTATCCTGAAAATCTGAACTACTCTAATGATATTTTCAGACTGGGGACGCCTACAACAAAGTTTAAAAAGTTGTGTTATCTTGGAGTTTTTGAGATTTTAATCGTTTTCTTTACGCAGTGACAATTAACCGATAATTGGTTATTCTTTGCATAATTACCAGTCGAGTAGACACCCAAATAAACACTTTCAAGCACATTTTTCCCCCCACAATACACCCTCTTTAATTACATCATTCCCATGCATTAAGTTTCTTAAAATTACTGCAATCAGACAACAACTGAAAGCCAAACAGATGAGCAAATCTTTATTTTTCTTATCATCTCCTTTCCCCCCCAGAAAGTCTGATTTATAATTCTGGTGCGAAACAACGGGCTTTGGGGTAATTTTTTTCTGTTTAGTAGTCTACAGAGGACACAAGCTGAGCCAGTATAGAAACATGTGGTAAGAATATTGTTTTTTTTCTTGGGAAAGCTCTACGAACAGACCTTTTCCAAGATGTTATAGAATGTCGGACACAAAAGCCAAAGCACAGAGATGACCTTTTCAGCTTCTACCTGTTTGTCCTTTTGAGTGAACAGGAAATAAGCAGAAATCCTATAAAACTCTGGCAGCATTTGCAAAAGAGAATAATGTCACACAGAGATGAAGGACGACTGAGCCCCTGGTCTGTTTAGAATCATTTATATAGTGAACTTCGACCAGGCTCTGTGTTTGTTTGTTTGTTTTTTTCTAAAATTTGTTAAATGTATATATCGCTATCCATCAGAAAATATCAGTGCTGCTGTGAATGTGCTCGGTGTTATATATTCTGTCTTTTCTTCTTTATCTTCTTTCTCCTTCCCCTCTCACATTGTAACTTCACAACGACTGGCTCTCTTCTTTTATCCCTCCATCCTCTTTCTTTGCTTAGAGTAGCAGTTTTCTTTCTCAGCCAAAACTCTTTTAAAATCTTTTATTAAATGCCATAAATTGCTAAGGTCAGCTGGAGGCAGAAAAGCTGCAGGCTTTACTACATATAAAGTTGTGTGAGTGTGTGTCTGTAAAACACAACTGTCAAAACCAATACAGACATCAGTGTGTCCGCGCTTATAGCACATGCACACATACATACTTATATCCATATGTGCATGTGTGTGTGTGTCCTCGGGGAAAGTGACATGGCTTTCTCTCAGTGGCCATGAACTCGGTGCCCTTTCTGCCCTCTCCTCCAGGCTCAGGAGCTTCTGCGCTCCACATATGCACAGTGTGGACAAAACAGCTCTAAGGCTAATTACCGCACTGTTTTTTTTTTTTTTTTGTATGTGCGGTTCAAATGTAGTCATGGTTTTTGGATTTGAACTTGAAAAATAAAGTCAATACAGGGGCGCCAAAACCTGCAGTTCCTTAAATAGCCACTGGAGGCCTCAAGACTTCAAAACAGTCATCCACATATAAAAGATTGACGTCATAGAAAGAGCGACAAAGAAAAGACAAAAGACATCAGGAGTGTCACTTTTACTGAAAAAGTCACAAACCATAAAGCTATCTTCTTCTCAGCATGCCACGCCATATGTGATGCAACAATCATAAGAAAGACATCTTTTAGAGCTAGAACAAGTACACAAGCATGCATTTCCATTTTTGTTAAAATGCTAATTGTTTATTTCCATCTGTTTAGTAATTTCTTTGATTAGAAATTGATTAATTTATTTTTTGTATTTCATGCTAAATAGCCTCGGATATGTGCTGCAGTAACCGAACAACATTTAATCAAGTGTGCTTGTGCGATGCTTCAAGCAAAAAAATCACTTTTAGTGTAAGTATAAATCTAAAGATGCACATGTTCATTGTAGTGCAATATCTGCTTTTAACGCTTGACTATTTTGCTATGAGTATATAAGTGCTGCTACAGTTCTCTGGAAGCAGAGGCCATGAACTCTCTCCTCTTGCATCTATTGACTTGAACAGACTTATGATAAGATGGCAGTGACCAGACGGAGATGACTGTACGGTCTGCTTTTTCAGCCAGTTTTTGTACATACACAACGTTAAAATGACCTCAGTGTGTAGTCACCCAATCCACACGATCACCCAAGTGGAATGACCATTTTGAGTCTTGTCAGAGGCTTAAAATAGCAATTTATTTCGATGTAGCTCCCTCAACCCTTGTGCTAACATTAATTGCAATTTGAAATACATTTTTTGCTTCAACTCAAAACTGCTTTGATTCACATCGTTTTAGTCCCTAAGGAAAGTTTCCACTTCTTACTATTTAATAATGAACAGGGTCCTTTAACTCTGACATGTTCTTTTAACTCACAAATATGAGCCGTTGAATATTGTTCAGTGAACACATGGCTTATCTGACGAGCTGAGAATGACCATGCATTGGTAGTTATGGTTACAGCTGTAGTAAATCTCCAAAAGGTTCATGTAAATCAGTCAGTTTAACGTCCTCTCAGGTCATAAACACGCAGCTGTTTCTGTGTTTTTCATGGCATGACTCACCTGGTGATGCAGAGTACCACCACACAGATGATGACCACCTGCAGAGCTCCGATGATGGAAGCGATGAGGACATAGTGCAGTTTGCCAGAGCCGGGCACCACATAGAGGACGTTGTACTCTTTGATGTCGCACTTGGGGCCCCTGAAGCCTGAGTGACAGCTGAGATCACACACACGCCACCAGAGTGAGGAGAAAGAGACAGGGAAAGAAGGCAAATCAGTTCTTTTTGCAGTGAGATTATCATTTTCTGCGTTTCTAATTGAAACGTCAATGCTTTTTGGATGAAGACATTGTGGTGGCAGTCTTTTTCTTTGCCTTGACTGTTTCAGTGAAGGTGACTGATGGGGCTTCCAGTGGGAAATAAAGGGAGGTAGAAAAAGCAAGGATGTTCCTTCACAGAATAGGTAGAAATGCATTTTTTTTTTGCTGTAGTTAAGCTTTGGAATTCCAGATCTGTTTTAAGCTGCCTCCTCGTAGCTGCTGTAACTACTTCACGGGAAATCACCACAGACGGTAAAACAAACTCCTTGTGAAGTCACCTCCAGTCACCCCCACTGTAGTTCAGTCACCGTGAATTAGCTATTTTTAGCTTAGCTCATGCAAATCATGTCCCAGTCATCCTTATTTCAAGTATAGCTATAGAAAAGAAATCTGAAACAAATGCTGACAGAACTAAAACAAAGACAAAAAGAGCAACGCTCGGACCTCATCTCACATCAGCCCTGCCACTCGCAGGGATAGGCACGTTGCAGTCGGGCAAGCCTACCGCTGTGGGATGGTTAACTACGGGTCCCAGCAGATTTCCACTTGGCAGGGCCCTGAAATGATACACCATGCCTCCCAGCTCCTTCAGCTGATCCCAAAGATGCTGAAGGACTGTTGCAGAGGGATCTCCCATTTCAAATGTTGTCAGAAACAACATCAAAAATGGCTGCTGCATTCAACCGAAGCACTGTTGGCACAAACTGTCAACTGCTTGGCTAAGCTTTGTTCTCTGACCGTTCCAGGCCAATCCACAGCCAGTGGTGGTGGTCTGTTTGTACATTTAATAGCCCAACAAAACATATTCTCTTTAAAGTATGAACACTATGCTCTCTGTTAGGTCTTCATTCACACCTCAGATTTTATTTAGCACCAAGTGGCTAAAGTGAGGACAGCAAGTCATTGCCTATACACAATGTCAATCAATCACATGAGGGTCTGTGGAGATTGAACCAGCCCCCAGGGGTCATTCGTGGAACTGCAACCTAAAGCCACTTCCTGGTTGTATCAAAATAGCAACAGCGAATGAAGTTGCTTGGCTACTACATGGAGATAGCTAGAATTGTGATTGGTTCAGCTTGGGCTGTGTGCCATCTCTTATGAGCTTGTGATAGCAGGAGATTGTTAATGGCGAACACTCTGAGACAATAAAACAAAATGTTCAATAATATGACCTCTTAAATCTTTAGCAAATAAGTCTATCAGCCTGTTTACAACTCTACTCTGACACAAAAAAATGTGTCCTAACACAGTATGGACATTAAAAATATAACAAAACAAAACAAACAAACAAAAATACACATCCACAAGTAGATGCGTGGATGCATGCACGCACACCCAGACACACGCACACTAAGAGAGATGATCTTTGTTCTCACAGACAAGCTAAAATGGTCTCCATTTTAATCTCTCGCTCTCCTTCTCTCCAGTTCTTCTTCTTTACCTTCTTTTTTTGTCTCAGGGGAGGTTGTTACCCAACAACACCTACACATTCTTGTTTGGCACAAAAACACAAACACACAAACACACACACACAGATAGTCTCCTTTAACATTCACTATCCACTTGACCTGTCAGTGGTAGATGAACATTGCAACCTTGTTCTCATTTCACACACATATGCGCGCGCACACACACATACACACACACACACACACCACTGTACTTCCCATTTCATTGGAATGCAACCTTAGTTCCTATAACCAGCAGGGGGCAGTAGAGACCCTCCTCACTTCTTGGTCTGATAAGCACTGTTTTGTATGCAACCAGTCTGTCTGGCAGGGCGAGCTAGGACGATAGAGGTTGGAAAGAACTTAGAGGGAGTGAGAGACATCCAGACCTGCTGGCTGCCACACTATCAGGAGGTAAAAAATGGCAGACCCGAACAGCACATAGGTGCATTCAAAATGTGTGTGTGTGTGTGGTTGTGATGGCGGTGGGTTTTAATACATGTCTACTCTTTGCCTTTATACGTCAGGGTATTTCTGTGCAGTCTGTGTTCAGTTGTACCCTGCATGCCTTGGTAAAAATGTCTGCATGTGCTGTGTTGTGTCATGTGCGCCTGTTTTTCCTTATCATTGTAAGTGCAGCTGTGTTTAAAAATGTGTGTGCTAGCATGTGTAATGTCTTGCATTTTGGTGTATATCTGTAAATCTTAGATCCATATATGTCACTGTGAGCACCATGAAACATCTCCTTTCTCTCTAGGATTATCTTCTTACAAAGCTGATATGGCTAATGTGCTAGCAGCTATGCACAGCTCCACTCGGAGATACGGCACAAAGTTGTTTTGTAAAATTTGAATCATGGATTTGCTACTTCTTGCTTTTTGTGGGTATTTCTATATGTATGGGTTCCAAATATGATCTATTCTCTAAGAAATTCACAGTGAAACTGACTGAATCTCTCCAGCATTAGTCTTATCATGCTAATACAGCTAATGATTTCACAGCTACATACAGCTCTGCTTGACACATGGCATTGTACTAATTTGAGAAATATGAATTCGTACGTTTATTAATTCTCATATTTTGGGGTTATCTGGATGGTATAGGCTTAAATATAACAGTCCTCAAAACAAGAACACTTTGAAACTGCTTATTTTCCCCAGCATTATGTCCTTGTAACAGTGATGCAGATAATATGTTAGCAGCTACATACAGCTGTGATAGGACACATGGAACGACAATCTAAATCAAAATTTAAATCATGGTGATCAGTGTTTCTTGTTTCCTCATATTTTTGCATTCATTTCTTCATTACTGAGGCCTAAATATTATGGTTAAAAGAAGAAAAATGCAAAACTACTCGAGTCTCTAGAATTGCCATCTTTTTAAGCTTATATGACCGATGTGCTAGAAGCTACGTACAGCTCCGCTTGGACCCACCGCACAAAACTATTTCATATTTGGGGTATTTCCGGACATCTAAGGCCCAAACATGACAAAAGTCCTCAAAAAGAAGAATGCAATGAAACTCCTTGTTTCTCTCCAGGGTCTCTTTCATAGAACCAAATGATGTTAGTAGCTACTTATAGCTCCACTCTGAGACATGGCACTAAGCTATTTAGAGAAATTTGAATCAGGCTCTTCAGCAGCTGAATGCTCAACTATATTCACAAATTAGAATCTAACATTTGCTGCAGGCTTTTGAATATTATTTTGCTATTGTTTGTGTCCAGAAACTCAACGGCTGAAAATAAAGTTACTTGTAATGCATTTCTATCTTAACTGACCCACTCTAATTTGCATTGATGCTGAAATATCAGTGGGATTGTTGGCATTTTAAGCTGTGAATGGACATTTAAGAATAGAAACTTGTCTGTCATTTTGGGATCCCTTTTTAGATTTTATTTTAAAAAAAGAGAGAAAAAATGTGCTGTAATAAAAGAATGATCTGGGATCAGTACAGCGTAATTGGGACTTCAATAGTAAAGTCATCTTAAATTCATGGCTATGTATTACTATTGTTGGTGTGTTACCACGTATGTTTGTTTCTTTGGTTCTTTTCAAGTTTAAATCAAATTGGCAGGAAGCAGCTATGTAATTTATGTTAACTTGGAAGAAAGGGGTGGGATTAAATAAGTTTTCTTCCTCCCACTCGTTTTTGAGCAGATACAATGACTTGTATTAATTGTAATTTTAATTTATTGTCTTGTTTTTTTTTTGTTGGCATTTAAATTTACCTGCTCAAACAAATAAAAAATGAAATGAAATGAAATGAAATCCCTTTAAAATAAACAAATAATTTTAATGAATAGATCTTCGACTTTAAAACAGCATCAAAATGTAATATTCGACACGGCTGAGGTGAGAAAGCTGTTAAATCAGTCTGCATTTATGAATAACTCCATGTGAGTGATTCTTACAGTATCTGTAATCAGCAGCTGTTTGTAGTTCCCGATACGCTTCATTAAGCCCTGCAGCTATCAGGGGACAACAGGGCCAATATGCTGATAAATCTGCATTTTCTTATTTGAGGAGAGCCCAGAGCCATCATGCACCATTGTTCTACTGTGTTTACTTTTGTTATATCAGATGCAAAAGTCACCAGGCTGCTACAAAATGAACGCAACACACATCACTACAAGTTCAGGCTGTAGGTTTACAGCAGATGATATTTTAGTTTCCTTTTCAGTTAGAAATGCATGTTTTTCTCTTGGAGTGGAATTTGAAGGAAACTGTTATGTTGCCATTTATGGCAAGAAATAGAGAGGACATAGAGTCATGAATAGTTTTGACTATCTTTTTACAAATCCAGTGAAACAATCACGTTCAGACCATCTGGAGATCTGGTGCTCCAGACAAAAACGCAACTTTCTAAATAAGTGTTTCTCCAATTTTGAGGTGTTTATTTCTTTCTCTTTGTGGATAGAACAGCTGTTTCAGAGCAAGGTCACTCTGGCAGAGGTTGTATTCATGAATCATACTGATCAACCAGCACCAACTTTAAAACCATCTGCCTGACATTGTGTGAATTACCAGGACCTTGGCAGCAGTCCTTCCTGAGTTGTGTGGTGGGGCCCTTACAGGTCTGGATGGTTATGTCAATGCCAGTTGGGCTTCTGTGTTGCATATCCAACCCTGCATTAACATTTTGGAAACATTCAGATCGACCACCTTAATACTATATTGCCAGCTTCCATCATCTCAGTGAAAGTGGTCTATAACAGCTCACAAATGCCTGGATGCATAGTTTCATTGAAGGAAACTGAAGTAAACCCAAGATCATAATGTGCGAGACAGGGAGCGCCAACATCCCCACGAAGCAGTGAAAAAAATCCAATGTGAGAATAAGTCTGAAGCAGAGCGGCATGTTTGATGGGTCAACAGCTCATCCTATTCTATCATGATAGCGGGGGGTGGGGGTGTATCTCCAACACTCCCCCCTGTCAGCACACCAACTTGTATTGATTCAAGAAAAACAATGCTGATTACGAAATAAATGGGCTCCAGCACTTGCCTCGAAATTGCTAAATTTTACAGCTGATTAGCCACCTCATATTATACATTTTCCATTAGTGTCTGCAGATCAGACAGGAGGAGCAACAAATTTATGGTGAAAAGGGGTTTGTGTATAACTAGAGCTTCTCTATAAATATGTTTGATTGCAAGACAAGATTACAATCGTGCCCACAATAGCAATATTACAACAGCATTACTGATTGCTAGTCATTAAAAATCTATTCTTTTCACAATGAATAAACAATCAACAGTTACAAGTCAATGTATGAGACTATAATTATGCCATACTTAGGAAACAGCTTTAAGTTAACCATGGTCCCAATCCCACAAAAGTTGGGACATTGTGTAAAATGTAAATAAAAACATAATGCAATGACATGGAAATTCACTTTATTTTCAGTTGAATATATATAAAAACAAAGCCTCTTCTTCTATGAAGCCATAGCGTCTGTAATGGATATAGTATGAGATTCAGCACTGTCTTGCTGAAAGATGCAAGGCCTTCCCTGAAAGATTTGCAGAGCAGCTGCTAACGAAATCGGACAGCAAGCCAGAAATCGAGTCCAGATATATGGGATTTGAACCTCCACAAAACAGATGACAACAGTTCAATGAGGCAACACTTCCACCCAGAGTAAATCCATCACCATGACGAAAGGAGAGATACTGTTTGTTAAAACTCATGGCAGCAGACAAAGCAATGTGCTTGCGGCACTTTGCAGGGCAGAGTTAGTGATGACAAATCTCCCACACTGACTCTCTTCACTATAAGACTGTACTGGAGCTACTGGTAGTCTCTCACTGGTGCAATGATTGAAATGGTGCTGCCTAGCCACGTCAGGACTGGAGGACTGGAGTGTGTGTGACTGTGGTGCCTCACTGGTAGAGTGGTGGTGTCGCTACAAACTATCAAGGTTAGGTACCAAATGATGCAGATATTTCTAATACTTGATGGAATCAATTCGATCAATACCAGAATTTTTCAATACCCAACCGTATTCTGGCGTTTACATTTTTTTGAGACACGTTGCTGCCATCAAAATTAAAATCAGCGAATATTCTTCATGAAGTCGTAAAATGTAGGATCTGATATGTTTTTACGTATTGCTTTGTGAATTAAACAAAACATTGCATTCTGCTTTTAATCTCCATTTTGCACAGTGTCCCAACAATTTTGGTACTGGGGCTGCAGTTTCTTTAAATACATTTGGTTAAGATGAATGGATAAATACAGTTAAACTCAGACGTTCAGAGCAGAGCTGGGTGTGTGTCTTTCTTGTATACCTGCAGGAAGGCTGGGCCTGAATACTGGGGAACTGACACTCTCCGTGGACGCAGAAGTTTTTGTAGTGATCCGGACATGGGATGTACAGGCCACGGGCCAGTCCGTTTCTAGAGTCCTCTTTATCCCCTACTGTGAAGACGTACAAACACAAAGGAAGTGGAAATGATTAGTGGAAAATGCACATGTGGCTGTGGCCTAGCTCCACTCCTGCAATAATGCAATACAAGACAGATGACTATTTAGATAACAACGGAAAAGACAAATAATACAGAGAAAACGAAACAGAGAAGAAATAGTGGATAGAAAGAGGAAGAAAGTCAGAGAGAGGCTGATACGTCTCTGACTGACAGCACATGTTATTTGCTAATCCACCGTCATTACAGAAGCACTCACCCGTGTGGTCGGTCCGTGGAAAGTGTCCATCGCCTTTGTTCCCATTTATGATGTCGCCTGGAAAGGCCAAAGACACATTAAAGCTGATCTCAGGTCAGAGCAACCTCTCCTGAAGCTCGAGCTCTATCCATTATATGTTCCACACTCAAGCGGACGTCATTACAGAGGAGAGGGTTGGAGGTGAATAGTCAGCTTCACAAAGGCCTCACACTGTGTGCACCTGTCTGTCTTATATGTATAAATGCAAACCATTCTCCTCAAAAGTCAGAAGCAGCCTTTCCGAATGTATTATACTGAACATAGGGTAAAAAGGAGCAGAATCGCCTAGAAAGATCAGAGGGAATAATGGATTTCTGCTCACATTATTGACATTGCACTGAATTCCTCTTTTCTGAAAAGCCAGAAAATAAATCTCTTTCAAACCATTATCATATTATTGCATCAGATTTTTTTTTCATAGGACAGTAAATTCATGCTCTCAATTTAAGAATATGAAAGTATTTGCTCGAGCTATGATGCCAGGAAATGTGCTTGAATACCACAGGTGCGATTCAAAGGGGGATTTCAAGGAGAAATTCTTTTTTTTTTTAATTATATCTGTCCAAAGAAAAATATTTTTTAAAAATTTAAATGTAATAAGTATCCAGTTTCGAGTGGTAAGATACACCATTAACTGACAATAGCTGAACATAGAGGTACATTTCTATCTTTAATCTATCTTAGAGCAAATCTTCTCGATTTGAGCTCAGGATTCTTTGATTTCTAACTCGGATATCGCACTGCTCCTCACAAAACGCTGCCTTCACACTCAGAAAGTCTCTACTTGTGTTCGTAGCTGCTCTGCTTCACCTCCAAGCCGTGTGTCGGCTCTCAGATTCTGTCTGTGTCTGCTTTCTTCACTTCTACGTGCTCCACTTTTGCGCATTTCAAAACTTTTGCTCTGTGATTTTTCGCTGTTTGCTTGCAGATCCTGCAGCAGCTGAACTCTCCAAATCATTCCCAGTTTTGTGGGCCTCAGTGCTTCTCTCCCCAACCGCCAAACTGCTCCTGACTCAGCCTGAATTGCACCTGATAACAGCCAGAGAACAGTTGCAGCTCCTGGAAGAGCGTAAACTCTCCCAACCGCTGTCGAAGGTGTCATTTTTAATCTAGCCCAAACGCTGTTCATCTAGAGTTGACCATTTCTTTTTTTTCCACATTATTTTTTAGTACCACTCTTGACAAGAATTCAAAATTTTAAGATGATGATCAACTTTTGACGAGTAGTGTAAGGCAACTCCTCATGCCGTATCTGCTGCATCATGCCCAAGGGAGCCAGTTCCTTTAGGAAGTGAAATATGTCTTTATACGTGCACAAACACACACACATGTGCATTTACGCCATGTGATCTTTAGATGTAGAAAAGCTGCTTCCGTTGCAGTTTCATTCCCTTTTTAAACCACTAAAAAAACAACCTCATGTGAGCATAAAACTGTTCTGTCATATTAAGTATTAGTAATTCCAATTTGTGCAATTTCAAGGATAAAGGAAACACAACTAATGTGAATTACAACCAAGGCTGGAGCAGGAAACTTCGATTAAAAAAACAGGAGAATAAAAGACTAGAAAAGGGGGATTATGCTTAAATAGATTCATCAATGTGTAGCTATGAAGGCGGGAAGGTGGGAGTTTGACCATTATCTTTGAACACAATCCCTGATGGAGTCAAACTTTCTAGAAAAGTTGCTGGAGCTGCAGCTGGAGGGAGATGCAGCCATGCTATCTACGTTGAGCTGTCTTCATGTCTTCACTTCAGTGCGAAGCCAACATCCGCTCAGACAGAGATTCACAGCTTCTACACACGGTTTGTAATGGTGTTGTTGTGCTGTTTAGTGTCAGTGTGAGTGTCTGTCTGAGAGTCAGACCTTGGCAGTGGCCCAGATACTTGACTTCGATGCGCTCCTGCTTCTGACAGGACGCCTCCTTCACCTGGCAGGGGTTGTCATAGGAGCGACCGTCTGAGGCACACACCGGGTTGAAGCTGATGTGCGAACAGTCGATGTTGCAGACACACCTGAAGAACAAGAAATTATTATTATTATTATGGTATTTAATATATCAGCTGTGGCAAAATGAAAAGTGAAATATAAATGAAATATGGGAGCTTCTGTATTCTGCCGCTTGACTGCCAGAGACGAACACCCAAATGTGGTGATGGGGTTAAAGTGGGATAAGAAAAAAGAATGGTTATGCTCAGTCTCAGACAGGATGTTGGACCAGAAATCTTGCTCAGACTGTGTTCGAGTTCATTCAATTTGACACAATAGCAAATGGCATTAACTTTGCAAAATAGGAAAGGCTACACTGAAGGCCTGACAGACAAATGATGTACCTGTCCAATGGCAGAAAGCAATAATAATGAAAAAAATGAAACAAACAAAGTTGAGCAGCGTAACATTGCTGGGGAAACTGGAAAAGAAAAGAAAAGAAAAGGAAAAAAGTGATCATTAAAGTTGTGAAATGCTTTTTTGCGAGACTGATACAAGGCCGGATAGAAAATAATCACTTATTATATGTCAAAGAAAATAATTTGCATAAAAAAAGCAGTTAAAGGTAACTACTTATTTCTTGTCTTATGTATCTACATCGACCAGATGTGTGTGTGTGTGTGTGTGTGTGTGTGTGTGTGTATGTATATATATATATATATATATATATATATATATATATATATATATATATATATATATATATATATATATATATATATATATATATATATATATATATATATATATACCAGGCATGAAAATCCCTCACCTTTCTGTGAAATTTGCCGCTTTGAAGTAAAAAAGGGCTGACCTATGTGAATCGTGTAGAGCCGAGGAGTCTTCTTTTTTTTTTTTTTTTGGGGGGGGGGCGGGGGGGGGGGGGGTCGGAGTCAGGAGATTTATTTTTTTTTTAAATTATCATACAATTGCCCTAATAAGAAACTGAGCACTTCAGAAATCGTCCCTTTAAATGACACTTGGACGGTCAGTAAATCCTGTCCAGAACCAATCAGGTCAGATTGTTCCATTATTCCAGTCATACCAACGTTCTTCATTCATGTGTACTCAGAGGTTACATTGCTAAGCGAGACAAGAAACAGGACCTAGTGCTATCCACGCCAGGGACAAGGCAGATGAGCTTATGTTCACATTTCCTACCTACATTCACTAGTGGATTGAATTTGGTGAGTTATGGTTTCAATCGTTTTGATATTTTGCGGTAAAACAAAGTTACTGCTGTTCGCCACAGCTAAAGTTGAATAGGGCCCTATGAAATCCGCGATCACGGAATCACGGAATTGAAGATTAAAAACAGAATTCACTCTAAGGGCCTGATTTACTAAGATCCTAAATAAAGAGTACTAAATTGCGTGTGCACTGAAAAAGTTTGCGCGTGCTGTTGTTGTGTGTTTTGCGGGTGATCAACTAAGAATGCTCGCGCAATTGATAACGGGTGCAAACCGCAGTATTTAAATGAGGTGTTGCGTGTCTTACGGTTTGCGTCATGGAGAGTCTGGATGGAAAGCAGGATAGACGCAAGCGCAAAATGAAATTTGACGAGTTGGAGTTAGAGATATTAGTGGAAGAGGCAAATAAACACATTCATGAACTAAAGCAAAGAAATTTAAACATTACCAAAAGAAACGCAATATGGGAGAAAATCTGCGATAGAATAAATGCAGTTGGTAAGACAAAAAGAACGGCAGATGAGGTTAAAAGAAGGTGGCAAGATATAAGGCAAAGAACTAAAGAAAAAGTGGCCTTTAATAAAACTTCGGCAAACAAGACAGACAGGTGGTTAATTGGCCGTTGAGAAGTTCCAGCCTCCATAACCGCGGAGCGCTGTCATTACGGAGATGCGTCTCTGCGCGCAGCTGTGGCATCAATGACTGGAGCTGTGGCTGGAGCCGACTCGTCCTCACACACTACTCATTAGTAAAAAAAAAGTATATGTTTTTTTCATAAAATCCATCCATCCATCCATCCATCCATCCATTAGCTTCCGCTTATCCGAAGTCGGGTCGCGATGCCAGCAGCTTCAGAGGTCCAGATCCCCCGGCCGCTTCCACCAGCTCCTCTGGGAGAATCCCGAGGCGTTTTTCATACAATGATGTGGAAATAACCCATTTTATTACAACTGAAATTGTACTTGGGAGGAGTATTTTCACCGGACATTTTGACCGGAGAGATTATAAAATCCCGGACTTCCGCATATTTTACCAGACAAAGTCCGGCAATTACCAGACAACGGAAACCCTGGTGCCTCCTGTGGCAACCTTTGCTGAATAATACTCGATTTAACATTCAAATAAAATATTTCCCCTTTTGCATGTGCAAACAAATTTACACGAGTCCGAAAGACTCTCTCTCTGCGTATTCTTTGATTTTGGCGATGTCCGTGCCTCCTTGCCACAATAACAGCAGCCATCGGTGCGTAATGCTGGACAGAATAGCACCTTCCTTCCGAACGTACTAAATACAGACGCAATCACAATCCCCGCAATTACTTTCAGGGTTGGTAAATCTCATTGCGCGTGGTAAATGGACCTATTTGCATTTTCCCCTCCCAGTATTTTGCGCTTTCTGGCGGGTACGCCCCATATTGTTTATTCATCAGGGCAAAAGTGCTAAATGAACAGCGTGTGCTATTTTGCTGATTTGAGAGGCGCAGTCCTCTTTGCACGCTGTTAGTAAATCAGCTTGCGCATTGGTTTGCGGGTGGTGTCAAGTTTGCACACGTTTTTACGCACGCAAACCTTTAGTAAATCAGGCCCTAAATGCGCAATATGACAGAACTGAACGGCAATTTGTGGAAACCCATGCACAAACGGCTCTACCTCTGGAATTAACTCTTGTATAAAAAGCGTGATTTGTCCTCAGTTGAACCCCTAAGAAAATAGCAGAGATCATCTTAAACGGCTTGATTGCCAGTTAAATACGATGAGAGCATGTTTACTGGGAGGACACCATTTATCTGGGACTTTCAGATAAAAAACACACAGACACACACTCATACACACAACCAGTGTTCAGTGCTTTGGATTTCATAGTGTCTACTTAAACTATTGTAAATATAGTTTTTGTTGTTATCAGACACACAGTTTGTCTTGACACACCTGAAAAATGTCAGGTACAAGCTAAAACAATTAGTTTACTGCTGTTGCAATTTCTTTCTTTTTTGCACTTTAAATGGATTTTACCTATTTGAGTTATTTTTTTTCTTAGTTATTTATTACACAAAAAGAACTTTTGAATTTTTTTTGTTTGTCAAAAAAACGAATGTTTTGTTGGACACAATACGTTTAAAAGTATGAAAACATTATAGTTTACAGTTATAATTGCATACATTGTCTATATTTTATTACTTTATATACTGTCTTGGGGTTAAATTTGCATAAAATGCTTAAAAAGGAATTCTCAGAAATTAAAAACAGAAAAACACCAAAAATGAATGGTAACGTAAAAGAAGAAGTGCAGGCTTCTTTCTGATATGTCTGTAATTGATGAATCCATGTCAGAGACGTGTGAGGATGATATTCACTGAGGGCTAAGAAGGCTGAAGGTGAAGTTGTAAACTATAGTCACTTGATACCCTAACCCAGACATTCCCAAACTTCAGAATACCGAGGCCCAATTTGAAATGTGAAAAATCTCCGCGGCCCACCCGAACCTTTAATCACAACTGTGGTCAACATCCAGGACTAGAAGCTACGTTCTGATATTAATGTAAGGCGTCAACAAATAAGGTGACACATGTCATATTAAATTAAGATGACAGTAGAATAACACTTAACTGGTTTGTTTATAACATCCTAGTGTTTTTTAAATCATTCATGAATATTTTACAGTTATTAAAAACATATTTAAAAAAGATAAAGGATTTAAAACATATTTGTTTAACTTTAATGACCTCTCACGGCCCACCTGCAGTACCACGATGGACCACCAGCCTCCCCGGCCTTTACACACTTTACACCTTTTTAACACCTGACCCATTTTCATACCTGATATAAAAACACTCACCCGCCACTTTATTAGGTACACCTGTCCAACTGCTCGTTAATGCAAATTTCTAATCAGCCAATCACATGGCTGCAACTCAATGCATTTATTCATGTAGACATGGTCAAGACAATCTGCTGGAGTTCAAACCAGCATCAGAATGGGGAAGAAAGGTGATTTAGTGACTTTGAACGTGGCATGGCTGTTGGTGCCAGACGGGCTGGTCTGAGTATTTCAGAAACTGCTGATCTACTGGGATTTCATGCACAACCGTCTCTAGGGTTTACAGAGAATGGTCTGAATATCCAGTAAGCAGCAGTTCTGTGGGGGTAAATGCCTTGTTGATGCCAGAGATCAGAGGAGAATGGCCAGACTGGTTCAAGCTGATAAAAAGGCAACTTGGGCCCATTAGTACCAATTGAGCATCGTGTCAACGCCACAGCCTACCTGAGTATTGTTGCTGACCATGTCCATCCCTTTATGACCACAGTGTACCCATCTTCTGATGGCTACTTCCAGCAGGATAATGCGCCATCTCATAAAGCGTGAATCATCTCAGACTGGTTTTTTAAACATGACAATGAGTTCACTGAACTCAAGTGGCCTCCACAGTCACCAGATCTCAATCCAGTAGATCACCTTTGGGATGTGGTGGAACGGGAGATTCACATCATGGATGTGCAGCCGACAAATCTGCAGCAACTGCATGATGCTATCATGTCAATATGGACCAAAGTCTCTGAGGAATGTTTCCAGTACCTTGTTGAATTTATGTTATTAAGAACTAAAGCAGTTCTAAACGGAAAAGATGGTCCAACCAGATACTAGCAAATTGTACCTAATAAAGTGGCTGGTGAGTGTAGATGGTGTCATTCTCCACAGTGAAACAAGTCCTGTGCTGATATAGGGTGAAAGGCCACTCAGCAAGTAATAAGCCATTAATGTACAAGCATCAGTTTGCAAATAGGGACCTTAAATTTTGGAGACATGTCCTGTTGTCTGATGCAACAACAACAACAACAAAAAAGTGTTTACTAGTCAGGCTATTGCTTGTTATGTTGATGTTTGCCTTGCACATTTTCGAAGGATTGTTAAAAGCCGACAAAAGCAAACGTCCTTGGATCAGTTCTTTACAAAACTTAATGAAAAAAAACCATTGCTGAGAGAGAACATGAACCAAAGAAGGCAAAAGGTGATGATGATAGCAGTTAAAAGATGAATGGACATCATTTTTATTCTTTACTTTATTCTTTGTTTTTTATTATGTACAACTCTCATGTGATATTTATTTTGCAGTAATCAAATTTTAACATGTATTTGTTAGATGTTTTGATGCATTTTATGATTTATAAAAAATATTTATGTCTGAATTTTGGGGGACTTGGAACAGATTTGGGCATTTACATGGAAAACATGTCTCTACTTACAAAATTTTCAGGTTACAAAACTACTTCCAGAACCATTTAATTTCGTAAGTAGAGGTACCACTGTAAATCCAAGTGTTATGATAAAGTTTTGAATCTGTTATGACCACCCCATGGATATTCATTGTAATCTTTTACTATAGCCAAAATGGCAAAATGGGGTCAGTCTTCCTAAGACGGTCTGAAAATGATGTTTCACCACTGATGTGCAGAACACAAACCTCATGACAAAACTGTCATGTTTGGTCTGACCTGTATTTTCTTAAAAAGGTAAATTTACTCCAAATTAGCTTAGAATATGACTTCACTGTTGGAAACAGATACTTCCTCTAAGTGCAAGTTGTTGTATTTGAAGTTTGAAAATGTTTCATTCAATCAAAGTTTAAAATTTAAATGAAAAGCCTGTTTATGCACTTACATAACCACTTAGATCCAGAAAACTTTTAAATTAGCCCGCTTTTTGTGTTCTCTGCCTAATGAATCATTTACTTCCTTTTATTAAGTTACCGTGTTTTAGCAGAACAGAGTAATGCCTTCATTTGTCAGAGATTTGGGAGCTCACTAGACCATTTTTAGCTCTCACAAATTAACAGGGAAATTTGCTGCTGAAACACAGCTCTAATCTTAATTTCAAGGTGAAACATTTTGCGGGGGTTGTTCTGCATGTGCCATCTGCATAAATGCGAGTGAGAGTGAAAAACCATGTACCCTGCGCAGATGTGAATATTCTGTGTGCATACGTGCATTGTGACCCTTCGAGTCTGTGGCAGGCCTGATCAGCAGAAATGACACACAGATGGCCTTCCCCAGACACTTGCTGCTGAGTAGCGCCGCATGCAAAATTCTGTAATTATAAATCTGCCATCAGTCTCAACGGCGCTTTCTCTTTCCCCTCGTGCCAAGCTCTCGGTAAAGCACGGGCATTCAGCTGTCTTACAGCAACATTAGCATACACGCCCACGTGGGCGCCAACCAACATATAAATACTAGACCTCCCCACCACACACACACACACACAGATGCAGACACCTTCGCAATCAGCCGTGATGATTCACAAGTGCTGACATTGATGTTGATTGAAATGGCGTGCAGCAAAGCGTGGCAGTGCTCAGCTACTGCTGTAATGATGGATCAGCAAAGCAGGAATGATGTGAAGAGAGGCTTCGTTAGGCATCACAGAGGATGTAGTCATGGAAAGGCTGGCAATCCTCCAAATCCCACATGACACTGAAGGTGAGCTTCCACAGCTACGAGTGGCCTGCTATTGCAGAGGGTCACACTACGAGACCATAACACTATCATTTAAAATGACATTTCACTAAAATGACACAAAAAAAGCCTCTTTTTTGCTTCTACGGCAATTAGGGCCATGACAGTGACGGGAATCTATATCAGACTTTCAAAGATAATTGTTTCAGATGGAAAGAAATCCTTTTAACTGTCTCTTACTCTGTTTTTGCTATTGTATATTTCTGTTGTGTCTATTCATACTGTATGTATGCAAGACAAAAACTTAAAAACTTTGTGCAACATAAACAAACTAAAGGAAAGAGGATTGTGCCAGTAAGCCTTTGCCCCCTTCTTTTACCCTCTTTTATAGCAGTTTTAGCAGCAAGACTCTTGGGGTATGCATGTATAGATTTATAGCCTCTGGGATTTTTACCCATCCCCCAAGACAGATCTACTCCAAACTAATTCAAGCTGAATGGATCTGGGCTTTGACAAGATAATTCCAGGGCACTGAAATGTTTCCCCATTGAACCACTGCACTGTTAAAGAAGACATATTATACCCTTTATTCAAAAGTAGACACCATTTTCTCAGGTTTTAATGAAACAACTGTGATATGCTTTTGTCGAAATACCACAGAGATAGAGCACAAAAATGGCAAACCCTAACGCCTTTTTCAATCATGTATATACAGCTCTGTTCATAGCAGCTGGTTTTAGGGGGTGGAGTCAGGCTGCTCCACTTATCTCCACCCCCCCATCATTTTCTGTGGGGTGTTTTCAGAAAATGCAGCAAGATGCTGAGTTGTGGGAAGATGAAGATTGGAAAACTGGTCTAATGTGGACAGACAAAACCAAAACCATTTAGAAATGACATAGATGCACACATTTGCTTGATGGTTCGCTCTTCTGGGTGACTACTTATTCTCCAACTATGTTTTCTTGTATTCTTCCTTTTCTTTAAAGGGATACACTAACATTTTGGGTAGAATGCTTAAAAGTTTGTTTAGAGATTATACACCGTCCTCTTCTCTGCATGCAATGTGAAATGAGACGCAACGATCTCATGAAGGGTACAAATAAGGAACTGTGTTTTGGCAAAGCATCACTGCAGAGGTACAGTGATCGCCTGCAGCAGCACTGGTTAAGATTTATCAGAGACTTTAATATATAATAGAGTATAATAAATCATGCATTATGATAACTATTGTAATAACTATAGGGGTGTTTTGTCCACTATGTTTCATCACACCAGGATGCAGGAAGCATTATAGCAGAAAATGCGATTTCTGAAAATTATCGACAATAATTACAGACTTCAATTTAATTTGATTTTTTTTTTTTCTTCACAAATTGGGACTCATTTCTGTTGGTCTGTTACATGCAACCATGTTCATTCTAGGCTGTATGGCAGTAAAACAGGTAAAAGGTGGCAGAAAATGGGGAAGTGGGGGTGTGGATACTTTTGCAAGGTCTGGTAGTATTGTGAAAAAAAACCAAACAAATTGAGTCTTGTGCCTTTCTCTGTCAGCCTCAGTAATATTACTGAACCTTGTGGATCCCCGAGAGTCTGTATATGTAGATGCAATATTATTTAATACACATGACTGTCATCTTGACATCCTTATTGACTGACAGCTATCCATGTATGGAGTGCCACAGAGCCCAAGACAAGTCTCCCTATGGGACAAGAAAAGTGTACATAAGGATTTCTTTTTTTTTTTTTTTTTTAAATTCGATTCAGTATATGATTCAGTATTGATTATACTGAATCAAATTAAAAAAAAAGAAAAGAAATCCTTAAGTACAGAGACTCGACTGACATATCAAGGGAAGTTGTTTCAGTATAGACACACTGAGGTTAACAGTCTGCAGGAATAATAGTTAAACAAAAACTGCACTAACCCTCTTGTAGTTGTCAAAAACTCAAGTCTATACCCATAATTTAAAACCAAACAATATCTTTCTAAGGCCCAGCTAAATCCTACTGTATTATTGCAAAATCACCTTTGTATCTAAATACGTAAGAGTCAAATCCGTGCAAAGAGATGGATTCACACTCAAAGCCTGTCGTTGATGAAGAGATTTCAAAAACAATATTTTTAAAACCCTGATCTGTTAAAGTCATCTACATGGCTACAGACCACTTGGGGCTAGTGAGGGAAAATATTTTGTAATATGGCTTAACCTCTAAAGATTATGCAACACTGACTTTAATTTTGCAAAAGCCACCCTTAAGACAAGATTAGCCATATAATTAAAGTAGTCGCATTATCATAAAAAAGTATCTAAGTGAGAACATTTTTAAGATGAAAGGAAATGGCAAGAAGCACTGACGGACTTAAATGAAGGCAAACTTCTGAACCAAAAAAGAGATTTTTCTTCACATTCCACCAATTAAAAAAAGAAATCATATAGGCTTAACATCACACACGTCCTCCATCACAGAGCAGATTTCCATCCCGAGAGGCCGCTGTTCGGTTGATGCCTGGGATCCATGTATTTTTAATAAGGCCTCTCACTTTCTCCACAATAGGCACTGTACCAACCCGCTGCAGCATCTACACGTCCTAGTTGTACCCACAGACAAGCCAGCACAAACCCTCACGCATGCTCGCGACAGAAATCGCTTTTTCTCTGCTGTTTCTCTGCTCGGAGACCACGGGGTGGGGGAAGTGTTAAATGAGAGTTACTGGTGGATGTGTGTGCGCACAAAGGTGTGTATCAGTACCTGTGTGTGCGTGAGGATACTTTCTTAGCAGGATGTGTCGTATTGATTAGTTCCCAGCGATTTCCCTCCAATCAAAGCTTCCCCACCTCCAGACTGTCTGCAGGCTCCCAACTGAAAAGGCCGCTTTACACATATCAACGCTTACACACACACAGACACGCACACACAGAGCAGCTAAGGCCAGCATATCCACTAACTGCTTCATGTTGTCTACAAATCCCCAGCAGCAAACCTCATTGCAACTGAACATAGCATTGATTTTCATAATCCTTTGCCTCAAATTTCACTGTAATCCTTTGAAAAACTGAGCAAGTGAGGCAAACAGACAAACAGGGAGAGTGGAGGCCAGAATCACATGACAGACAGATGAAAACAGGGAATGTTTTTGCAAGAAGAGAAAAAAAAAATCCACTAAACACCCACAAACACACAGTAAAGTATCTTGCAATAGTGGCTTTGAATAGTCCAGTAATCAGTGATGGATTACCGCATGGCACGTACCAGGAAAGAGGCAGACAGCGTGCAGGGAACCGACTTCCCATAAACGTCTACAGGTGCTCAATCAAAAAAACAGACTGAACTCTAAAGTCAGACAAACAATAGACACGAAGCAGAGAAAGCTAACAACAAACACATTCATCACTCGGGAGCCTGTGAACGTCCTGGACAAAAATCCCAATCTCTGCTGGAAACAATGTGCCCAGTGTAATGCTATTCATCTTGGTGGGTAGATAGCGTTCAGAAAGTCCCAAATTACTGGTAGAGGTGAGTAAATTAAATTGATGTCTGTGTCTCTTTTATGGCCGTTTTTGAAACTGAATGTGTCATACTACACGTACTACACAGTGTATACTTTATGATATGTTTTGCTCTGGGTCTTGTATTGTAATAGTCCCTGTATAAATAAAGTTCAATTGAACTGATGCTGCAGTATGTGCTCCATACTGCAGTTTTTACTAAAATAAACAACTAGTAACATGCTGTGGCATTCATGGACCTTAACAACAGCGCGGTTGAAGCAAATGACCCCCCTTCATGTAAGCCTGGTTCAACTGGAACTTTTTTTTTTTCCATTAAAAGCAAGTTGCTCCTTTCCACTGTGACATCTTGCTTTTTAACATTTTTTTTAATGAATTGGCACTATATTAATTGTATTTGTATTGAACTGGAATGACTGAATAATAAATGGAAAGTAGTTACACTCAGTTGGACTGTATTTATTTAGAGTGGACTGAAACCGTTTCTTTCACTTTCTTCATTGAGCTGGTCAGCTGCATGATGGGAACTTTCTGGATACCATCTTCACTTTCTGCATACACACTTTGTTCTGGGCTTTGACATTATATGTACTGAGAGTATGTGGTTTCCAAAAAGGCCAAAGTGTTTTTAGGGCAGCCATCCCAAATACTAAGAGTATGACAAAGCACATTTCCTGCCTGGCTTCATAACAGCCTGTTGGGATTATTTTGAAGGTGCAACATCTGCAGGACTTGAAAGACAACATAAATGCAACTGAAGACATGTCTACCCCTTCCACAGGATCTTTGTTTGGACTCGTATTCAGAAACACAGGCGCATTCAATTGTCAATTTAATGTCTACTCCCATTTCATCCCGTTCAGCCATAGAAGATTGGAGATTTGGGTTTGGTGGCCTATCCCAGCTGTCAATGGGCGAGAGGCGCTGTTTACCCAGGACAGGTCAGCAGTCCATCACAGGGCCACGCAGAGACAAACAAGGACACAACCATGTATGTCCACTCTCAAATATATGCAGTTTAACCTCATATGCATATATCTGAACTCTGGTGGGGAAGCCAGATGAAGCCCAGGCATGTTCTTTTGGAACAAGTTTACCTGAAATGTACCACAAGGGCTCATGTTTTTACAGTCTATGGTTTGTGCTTCTCTTTTTCAATGAAGAGACGGAAGTTTAGATGGTGTGATGGTGCGTACAGGCTTTCTGCGCAGGTGGGATTTAGGCGGGGAAACAATAAGTCACGCTACGCCTGTTTTGGGAGTGTATCAGTGAGGGAGTGCAAGAGTGGGGAGAGCACCTCCAAATATAGAAATTCAATTTGTGGTGGGCAAAGTTTTATTGTGGTGTGCAGCCAGAAGTAAATGAATGTGGGGGAAACACCGCTGTGCCCAGACTGTGTTGGACTTAAACGAGGTGCACTCTCTCCATCCCAATAACTCCTCCGTGACTCCGGCAGCACCGGCAGTCAGTCATGACCAGGTTGTTGTGCTGGTTTGTTGTGCAGTTTGTTCATGCTCTAATACTTGACCTTCTTCTAGTTAATTAGCCAGCCTGTAAATAGAGTACAGCCTGGCCTTTTTGCCTCAAGGAAAGTTTTGTTTGGAGAGAGTGTAAGACTAAAAAGATGCAAAACCTCTAGAAGGAAGGGCTAGGAGGAAAAAAGGCTCAAAACTAACAAGGAAAACATATTAAGTTATAAAAAGGTGGGAACTACAAAGAGCATAAAAGCTTCAATTCAGTTGTAAATAAAAAAAAAGGCACAAAATTATGCATTATTCAAAAGACTCACAAAAGTATGAAAAACCATTTCAGCGCAGAAACTCCAAAAGACAAAAATGTCGACTAACAGATGTCCATAAAAAAAGGCCATGAAAAGTCAAAAACAACTGTCTATTGAAGCAAAACAACCCCAGAAAAGGCCAAGAATTCCACAGAAGGATATGGAACAATAAAGAAGAGTGTTTCTCACCTCACCTGCTGCAAAATCATCACAAAGCAAAGAGCAAAGAGAATCAAAACCTCTACCAAGAGAGGCACAGCAGTTCCAAGACTTCATAAAGCAGCTGCAAAACAAACAAACAAAACTACAAAGAAAAGTCAAACTACAAATTAAATCTGTGCCACTTGTTTGTGTGCAGAAAGGGTCGATAGTCCTTTCTTCTGTGAGTTGGCCCAGAGCGTGTGGAGAACCCCCAGAGGATGCATTTGTGTACTGAATGCATGCATGCACGGACACGTCTCAAAGACAGGAAAGGCACTCGCTAACCTCACCTGCTGCCCTTGTTCATCTGGCCTTTCATTATAGTTCCCTTACGCTCTGCACAGAATGGGCCTCAACTATGGACACAAGTGCCAGCTTTGAAAATCCCCTTGATCTATTCTCAGGAGGTCTAACCCCAGCGTTTGCACAGTAAATGTTCCCAGTAAGATTGGCTCGCGATCCGCTTCTCCTTTCCTTTAATTCTATCAACACAGATGGACGCTATTGATGGAACCTGAAAGCATGGATTTTTGTGGGTAATTACAGTTTTACACCACAAATGGATCTAAATGGGGTTTTGTGACACTCTATTGATCCCTCTGGGACAAATTGGCGTTTTTTTTTTTTTTTTTTTTTTTTTGCCTGCTGCCAGAGCACAGAGAGCTACAGAGGGCTGGGGTGCAGATTCCAAGGCTCTTTGTTGATGCAGAGACAAGAGCAACATTCAGCCAAATGAGCTTCACCAAGCATGCGGTGTCTTAACTTCAAAACTGAGTACATTTATTTGTGTTACGTGAATCGATAAAGAGAAGGAAAACAATAGATTTCTAGGTGAATCACAAATGATGACAAATAGAATCAATTGGACTTTGGGGAGCAAATGGGCTGAAATAGCAATTTTCCAGTGAGCCTTCATTACAACTGGCAGTCATGCGTTATGTTAGGCTGTCAAATTGTATAAAAAAGAATTATTAGGTTTAAATAAATAAATAAATAAATAAAGACAGCCAAATGCAAAGAGCACAGCGAGGGATTATTTTTTTTTGGCACTGCAGGGTTCACTGTTGCTTTTAGTGACTTCAAATCCCTTGAGATTTAAAAAGTAAAGCATTCTGTGCAGATGCTCTTTGATTTCTACGAGCGTGGCAGGATTTCAGATCTCTGAGTTGCTTCGAAGACGTCAACATTTTACACTGATTTACATACTGTAGTTTTGTGTTTATCACAAATGACTCAGCACTGTAGGGAAAGCAGCTGAGCCAATCAAACCTTTTTGATTGGTCATGTTTTGTGACAGAATAATGGGTACAAAAATGCACACTGATGGAGTCTATGCGCACTGCCAAGCTTGGGTCTCATTACCTCTCAGATATTAGCCTGACTCGACAGACTGGTTGAACGCAACAATCACTCGTTATAAGCAGTGTATGTAACACAAGACAGATGAGATGGTTTTGGACCGACTTTGACATTTTTAACTGTGTTGACCCAGGGACATGGCGTCTGTGCATGCTGTCTTTCATACATCTTCATATGTAATTGGCTGGAGCTTTGTCTATTAGACAGGCAACAGAGATAATGACAGAGTTAAATCCACCCTAGGTCTGTTATTAGATGATAATGAGAGTTCACTTTTCGTTAAGGAGTAAAACTATGTGAATTGAAGCGGTTTTGAGTTTGCGTAATGGATTTAATGTTAGGTCAGAGGGAAAGTAGTGACCTTAGAATAGCCATTTTAAGCCTCTGACAAGACTCAGAAATGCCATTCCACTTCAGTGATAGTGTGGATAGGGTCCGCTACAGATGAATCAAAGTTATTGTGCACAGAAAGTGTATAAATAACGACTGTACAGGAATGTCTCTCCATTCACTGCTACAGTCATAAGTCTGAACAAGTCGATCATCGGATGTCAGATATAATACTGTCATTCAGGGCAAAATGAGGAGGAGCTTCCATGATCCATATAAATGCTTCAGGTATGACAATTCGAGGAAAGCAGGGAACATGAATTCTCCTCATTGTGTGTCTGCTGACAGTAGTATATCCAAAAGGTGGTAGTCGATTGGCATAGAGTTAAGACAGTGGCCACCTGAAGTTGATTTTCGTGAAGGTACAAACAGTCCTTTTTTAAATATTCTTTCTGTACACCCACAAAGTTAAAATGACCATGGTTCATTCATGTATTTTTGTATGTATTATTACCAGTTAGTAATTGACCTAGGGTTGGTGGAGAATTCCTTTAAATTATATAACATATCCTTTATGCTTACACTAGGGGGATTTTGAAAAGAAAACAGCTTATTTGTTGGTGTAACTATAAAACCAAGGTGAAATGACTTAGAACAGAACCTCCATGAGCTGCAGCTTGGTTGGGGGATAAAACATGAATCAGATAATGAATGGTAACTGGTAATAAGTGGATCAGCTCACAGATGAAGATCTAAGTGTGTATTACAGCTTTTTCAATCTGATGATTTGATGCAAATTTGATCAGATTCTGGGTGCAAAGTCAATTCAAGGTTGTATAAAAGCTTTGAAGAAAGTAACTGCAAGTGAAACAAAAATAAAAATAGATGGAAAAAGGAATATAACAGTCGCATTATGGAGGAATTGTGAATTTAATTAGAGAATTCAATGCTCAGTCCCATGGAGAACATTTAGCTGGAAGAGCTTTTGCAGATTCTTCATCTCACGTGTCCACAAGTCACACTTTTCCGAGAGCTGCTGGAAAAATTGTGGCTCTCAGGGAGCCAAATGTTTCCATTTGTTTCGGGCATACCCAGAAGTACTAACTTTTTGACAAACACAAGTGAGGGATGAAGAGCAAAAAGGCATTTCAGGTGGTTCAGAAGCAGTCGTTTCTGTGGGAAAGAACAACTCCCTTTTGGAGTGAATTTTGAGCTTTGTAACAGACGGAGAGGGTAATTCCCCCCCCTAGAAAAAGACCAATATATTCTCTTCAAAAGAGTCACACATGAAAAATACAAGAACTACAAAAAGGAGAGGAAACCGCTACCCTGGCTCTGTGCGAGGGTAATGAAATCTGCCTTCCAGCATTCATTAACAACAATGTTTATTTTCTGTAATCAGAGTAATCAGGAAAAAAATTCTACAAATGGCCGCAGACTTTGTTCCTTGAAAACCTACCTCCAAACAATTTACATAAGCAATGTATTTATTAATTTGGATTGCTTGCGGGGAAATATGAATGCCAGATTATAAACACATCGCTTTACAATCAACCGGTCTGTGATTACAGTCACCTCTCTCCAATCTCTGCGTGATGAACTGACTGTTTGATTAAAACCAGCTGCCGCTTGATTGGAATAACCTGTCATTTTAATCAAAACTATCTTATACTATACCAGTTGTTGGCTGCTGTTTGATGAAAATTGCCCGCTGTTAGTTTGCAATTACCTGTCTGATTTTTTTCAGCAGAAGCGTTCTTATCAAAACACCTTGGGGCTTTTTAAAGATTAAAGAGTACTTGTAGTTTCCGTTTTTACAAGAAGGGGCTCTAAAATATTTATGTGTGTCTTAGAATATTTATGTCAACTGCTTTTTTTAACGAGATGCATTATTGACTTGGGCGGTCCACCCTGCCCATTGGCTCCTTGCATGTTATGCAATATGTAATTGTCTTTATTCCAGGTTGCACTAAATTCACTGGAGGTTTCATTTCCTTTAGTGTTTTCAGATTTGCATGCACAAAATATCAAGCGTACTTTGAGCCGCAGTGATTTTCAGAAGTCTCCCTAGGGGTATTAAGAAATTGCCGATAAATCAATTTCTGTGTTTTAATAGCTTATTAAGGTGCATTTGTGAAAGTGGGTGGCATCAGTAGGAGTGGACTCCAGCTGTTTAATATTTGCAGCAAGGCTCAAAATGCATCATGAAGCCATTCCTTGGCATTACGGTTATTGCTCACCAGGGTACATTATCTTTCCATTACATCAAGCAGTTTGATAGAGTCATACTCTCAGGGCATTTCTAATTTCTTGGGTACGTCTGGGATTTCTTGTTTCATTTTGCTGATACCAGCTGATTGTACTCCACAGCAGATCAGCAGTGTTGGCTCATTTACGTGTGTACAAAGTAGCGACTTTGGTGCTGGAATGGCTCACCAGTTGAACCGACTTTTAATTGCATTCTTCTGACATGTACCACGGAGGTTTTTTTTCTTTTTTTTCTTTTTCTGCTGCTTCCTCATTAATGCACACAAAAAAAAGCCAAAAACACATTACCCACATCTGTCTAATCTGGGATAAATGGTTAACTCCATGGCAAACGTTTTCTCATCACTGAACTAGTTTTTCTTGTGTGAGCCAAAGTCATTTTTGGTCTGACATTGCCAAGTCCTGTAAGGGTAGTAATTGGATTTCCAGAATAGGCGAGAATCTTTTCTCTCTCTCTCCCAGCCCTGCTCTAGTAATTGAGGTTAAATGAAATGGTCAGCCGTGCACTAAACCCTCAGTGGGTGTTCAGCAGCGGGATGAAGAAGAGCAGTGTTTTGCAGTCTTTGTGTTCAAACATGTTGAAAAGAGTCAAAACAGCGTAGTTGGTGAGCATTAGCGTGTGTGCTTGTCTGCGCAAACTGACCAGACGTCCTCTGCGTCCACATCGCACTCCGCCCCAAACTGGCAAATGTCACAGGTGGACGTCTCCTTCTGGCCAGTCTCAGCTGAGCCTTCTCCCCCTGGAAGTGACAGAAAGAGAAAACATGTGATGCCCGTAATAAGCAAGAGTGATTCCCAACCTCCCGTCAGGTTATAATACAAACATGTAACAAAGGCGTGGAACTGTGCCCTTTTCCCTCTGCTGGGTGACGATGAGGAATCAGCCTTGGACAAGTGAAGTGCATCTCCATCCTGGCATATCCCGCCATAATCCCAGCGTAGCCGTCTCCTTCATTCAGCCTTACCACCTTTCCCCACCGTCCTCCACTCCTGACTCTCATCTATCACTATCAAATCCCTGCTGATCTTTTTCTGAGTCCCTCTTTGATTTCATCACACTGATTTTCTCATGCTGAGAGTGCGATGACTCTTCCGGCGGCTGTGTGGGTACTGGCGTCAGGCTTATAGTGGCTTAGGGACCCTACCAGTGCACATCCTACTTCTCGAGTGGTGCAGGAGGGAGAAGGAGAATAGGTGTGGGGGAGGGGGGGAAAAGCAATCTGGACAATCTAAAATTGCATTCTTCTAGCACAGAGGACTCCTCAAGCATTTTCACCCTTCTTCTCTTTCCTCCCTTTGGCCGTATCCTCCATTAGACAAGTTCTATTTTTAAACCTTCTCAGGCCCTTGAGAAAAACTTCAGAAAAGAAGATGAAGAGGTGGAACGAGGCATCATTTCCCCATGCCACATCTTTAATCTCCCCAACACGCCACACACGCATGCAGACTCCCACGCCGACACCATCCATTGGTCCCTTGTGTCACGTCTTTCATTTTACCCTCTGAAACTTTTGTTTTTCCGCCAATCCTTTTTGACATGCTGGAATGAATTGGATAGATCTCTGCCAGTGAGATCAAATCTGATTTTTTTTTTTTTTTTTTTTGCTCACAGACCAAAATTCATCTCTTTTTTTATTTTTAGTTTATAAGCTCAAAATGACTGCGATGGACTGGTGACCTGTCTAGGGTTTACTGGGATCCTCTAGCAGATCCCCGTGACCCTGGATGGGATTGAAGCAGGTTTAGATAGTGGGTGGATGAATGGATTGAATCTTTAAATAAGCAAAGTATTTTTTTTTTTGTTGTTTGGTCAACAGTTATTCAATGAAGATGGCAAGCGAAAATATGAACCTTTGGAATTACCTGTTTTTTCTGGATTAATGTGCCAAAAAATGAATCTGATTTTCATGTAAGTCACAGTAACAAACACAGTGTGCATCGGCTGATAACACGCAATTGTAATTTGTTGTGTCTTTTCTGAATACACTTATTGAAAGCATGCACAATGCTGGAGATAAAAGTAAGTCGACGCCCAAAATAATTACTTCAACGAAAGCTAACTGCAGTAGATTGTAGTTTGCAAATCTGAAGTCCGAATGAAAGAGTGACTGATAAAAGACACACAAACTTTTAAGTTTGCCGTTTACAAGAAGTACCTGCTGATATGAACCGTGGCTCACAAAGACATATGATCAAGAGTAGTTGATCTGCATAAATTCAGTTCAATTTAGCTTTATTTCTGTAGCATCTATTACAATACAAATTGTTTCTAGGTGCTTTTCAGAGACCCAGAGCATGACCCCGGAGTAAATATTATTAATTCAATTGATATTATGAAATCATAATTAAAAGAAACAATGGCAAGTAAAAAACTCCACTCACGGAAGAAAAACCTTTAAGCCACAGGTGTCAAACTCAAGGCCCGTGGGCCAAATGTGGCCCGCCACGTCATTTTATGCGGCCCTCAAGAGCTTGTGCATTATTGGCTTAAATTTTAAAACAATATTTTGAGAATTAAAATAATCTTACAGCGCTTTAAAATGCATAATGACAATAAACTACATCTCCCACAATGCATTTCGTCGTCACCTACAACGATTACAGCATCTCACCATGAGCAAGACATCAAGACAATTTTCAGAACTGATGGACTTCAGAAAAACCTCTACAAACTAACCCCAATATGTCAAAGAAAAGATAAATTGATATACAAGAAAGGCAATTTTAATAAACAATGGGAAAATGAATACAAGTTTGTACCTCAAGGTGAAATAATACTATGTCTTTTTTATTATGAGGCAGTGTCAGTCGTGAAACAGTATAATCTACGCCTGCATTTTACAAACACGGAGCTAAGTATGCTAAATTTAGCCTACAAGAAAAACAAAGAATCGCTTCCGCTTCTGAAACCAAGGTAATGGATAATCTGAGTGATGTTTACAGTCCGTTACCATAGCAACGGACTATGTAAACATCACCTGTGCGCCAGTAGGTTTACGACCACAAACCCCAAGTTTAATATAATGAGTTAAATATTTGAAGCTTTGATACTTAATAAATACAGAAACAGTTATTTAACAATATAATAAGGTGTAGTCTAATTAATTTTGATTTTCATTGCATTTTGTTACATTCATGCTGTCAATCTGGCCCTTCGACGGCAACCATGATGCTGATGTGGCCCTCAGTGAAAATGAGTCTGACACCCCTGCTTTAAGCCAAACAGTAGTGAGGAAAAACTCCCCTTTAAGAGGAAGAAACCTTGATCAGTCCACAATCAGCCAGTTATTATTGTCTATAAATGGAAACAGTTTACAACTTCGGCTACTCTTCCTACAAGGGCACCAAAGACCAAAATCCTCAGTGCGGTAAAACAGAACCCATAAGTCACAGTTAAATTCTTGACGACAGCCCTGGAACTGTAAGTCACTGGACAGACAGTTTGTTCATTTCAGAATACTAGGGGCAAGCCGATCTCTAAAAATTCAATAATTTATACACAAATTCATTCAGCTCATGTTTGCCAAAGAGTGCCGTGGCAATTTACCGCAGGTGGTGGGTAAATGTTTTGTGGAACAAGGAAACAAAAGTGGAATTGTTAGGGACCTTAACCTCAAAGATTTGGTGAGGAACGACCTCCAGAGAGCCGGTCACACAAGACATGCTACAAAGTGTGACCTTAAAACAGGTCACACTTGAAAATGAGATCTTGATCTCAATGTGTCTTACCTGTATAAACAAAGGTTAAATAAATAAAAATAAAAACAAATGTGTCTGAGCTGAGGAAAAGAGGAACGGTCAAAGATTCCCACTGAACATCGTGCAGGTCTGATCCAGAGCTCCTGAAAGCATTATGCATGTGACCGTTTGTTTGTGTGTGTGTGTAATTATTTATTTATATTTTTTTTTTAAAAAAAATGATTTTAAGTTAGCATGTGATAAGGCATCAAGCAAGATTTTGTTGGAGTTAAGTGACAATATCCAAGTGGTTGTCATTCACCGCATCCAAATTCCCAATGCAACATGAAAGAGTGCACTGTTTTTGGATTTTTTATGCATTAATTCTTATTATGCCTTTAGTTTTGTTTTTTTTTGTTTTTTTTTCCTTTTGAAGCTGTATCTGAAGCTGCAGGTGTTAGAGAGCACCCCAGGCAGTGAAGTGAAGCAGCGCGTCCTCCAAGCGCGGAGCATTTGCAGTCATGTGGAAAGGTGTGCATTCTGAGTTCGCAGCTCTACCTTCAGGTTTCGGGGACCAGCAGGACGAGCAGGTGCAGCAGCAGCGCTGCAGCCCGATCAACCGGTGGAGCCTGAATGCCCAATTATTAAGCGTTCACGGTAAAAAAAAAAAAATATATTTTCAGCAAACACTGATGCACTATTTTGATGCACTGCAACGCTTCAAAATGACTGGCTGAACTAATATTTTCTGCTTAAAGAGTGAAGAAATGCTCATTTACAGGTTCCTAATTTTACTTGTGGGGCTGGGGGGTGGGGGGATGGGGTGGGGTAGCATGCTTTCATTGAAGGTTTGGATGCCTTCATTTTCAAAAAACCCAGCGCTCTGCACTTAGATTTCACTTTGACTGTGCCACCATCTTTATGAAATGCTTCATTTTAGATCCCATCTGTCTAAGACAAAAAATGGCTGCCAAACATGAACAGATCAATTTTAAGATTTTGGGTTATTTTGTTCGCTTACATACAAATGTATTTTGTTCCAGGAGACTTTTGTCTCTCTTTGAAAAGCAAAAGAAAACAGCTCTTTGAATGACATATTTTCATTCTCAGGCTGCCCAAAACTAGGAGACAGGATCGGGATATATTAGAGTTTTTTTTTTTCATTTGGAAGTCAAATTCAACAACAGAAAAAGTGTTTTTTTTTTTCACAATACTGTATGTCTTCCAAAGCATTGTAAATACATATGCGATCATATAAAGCTATCACAAAATAGGTTCATAGGTTTTCCTTGCAGTGAAACAGTTGACATAGGTGGACAATGTTCACATATTAGAGAGATAGAGATATTTTGCTAATATCTCTTTTAATCCATTTATTGTTCTTAACACTTTTATTTTTATCTATTTATTTTTATATATATATATATATATATATATATATATATATATATATATATATATATATATATATATATATATATATATATATATATATTTATATGTTTTTTTTTTTTTCATTTTTGTTTGTTAGCACTTTGAGATTTTAAATATAAAGTGCAATACAAATAAAATTTATTATTATTATTATTATTATTATTATTATTATTATTATATTTTGCAAAACCAGAATTAAAAAAAAATTATCACTATCACTTATTGTTTATCACTTGGAAGGATACTGAGATTAAACTGATTTTTTTTTTCTTTTTAATCAGATTGGTTTCGGGCAAAACATTTACAAGTCACAAAGGCAAACAAATTTTTAAGTGTATGACTTCCTTCTAAAGGTGTTTCTAAATAAATGTCATTAGCCCACCAGAAGAAGCCTGAACGAAGCGGCTGTGCTAAACTGATTAAAGGGACTGTATGACTGTTATTGTGGTTGTGTTCAGATTAAAGGCCTTACATACTGTGGAGGAAATTTTTATTTGGTTTTGTTCATTTTATTTGTCTTTAATAATATGTTTAATAGTGATTTGTCTTTCTTAACAAGACCAATACACATCATAGTCAACAAGACCAAATGTCTGACAAAAGGCAAGAGAAGACAGCTGTGATTCATTGATCAAGGAAACACCAGCAGTGGGTTAGCTGTGACTTTGAATAAACATTCCTAAATTCAATTATCATCAAGTAACTATCCTCTTGATCAAAGAACTGTAAAATGTTGCTAAACTCAATTATCAGTCTCATTTAAGACAAATATCCCTTTGCCTTCCCCACCATACCTGCTGTGATCTACTCTGTATGCAAAAGAATCAACACCCTTTGTCCTTGTATAAAAGAAAGCCATCACCTCTGTCTGACAGAGTCCTCAGCCAGAATTCTGCGGAGCACTGACTAACAGCTCTCCTTATGTGCACATAAGATTTTTGTATGATTGTTTCTTTTCTCTGTAATAAATTCTATTCTGATTTTCTCATCAAGATGGGATCTTATTTTTTCCACAACAATGCAAGTACTGCACATGCTGTACACTGGTGTTTCTATGAATTACATTTGAGATAATGAGTTTTAAAAAAGACAATATATATATTTATTCAATATCAGAATCAGAGTCAGAAAAATCGATTTAAGTGGCTTTTACAACAACAAACTCTCCACTTTTAGGACCATATTCAGCACATTCTTAAGGCATTTGCTGATAACACCCTGGATGGTCCACCATCTTTCGACCAGGGGACACGGCAGTCATTTCTTCCAAAAAAGACTTGAATACTGACTCATCTGACCACAGAGCACATTTTCACTGTGATGCATAATCACTGAAATTCTTCTGGAATCTTTGAAATATTTAATGATATGACATAGAAAGAATATAAAAAGAGAAATAACAGAAATAGAAAGATGCAAATCCATCTTTCAGTAACATTGTGTTTTTCCAAGATTTTCTCACATTTGTTGAGTGCAGATCTTCTGTCCATCTTTGCTCCTCAAAGAAGCTTTTTGTGGATTCTGCTTTTGTTAAAAACAGCTATCTAAATCACCTGTTTGAAATAACATCATTTCTTTTTCTTACACCCCCCTTCATAGCTCTAAAATACCCTGCACCAACTTTTTTTTTTGTAAAATTAAATGACCATGATGAGAAAACAGATGAAAGTCAAGATAGTCTCGACAATTTCCACATGGTCCCAACTTTTTCTGATTACACAGCCGGGATGTAAATCACACCTTTGATAACAATACAACATTACATCAGTTAAGTGGAAGATAAGTCGATGTTTGCTGATATTACTAAGCATGCAGCAATATGATTTTGATTCAGTTTGATTGTTTTGCAACGATATCATGTCTTGATTGAACACAATCACTTCCATTCATATCAAATCACTGTAAGAAACCATAATGTTATTTCACATTTTTATTTCTGGGTTTAAAAAGGAAAGTTCAATGAAAAACAAGACCTGTTTCTTGAAAGAAATAAACTACAAAAGGCCACATGATAACAAGTATTGATCAATATTTTGATTTTGTATTGATACTGTTGGATTGTTCGTCTTTAAATCGATGCGTCAAAATCGATTGATGGATAGAGTTGTTTGTCAAAAAACAGATTTTAAGCAGATTTATGTTTTTGGGTGTGGCTGTGCAGCATATTTCACAGAACTGAACATTTTGCATCAGCATTTTTAATCTATAGACTCATGAGGTCAGACATTTTTTTTCTGCCTAGGAAGTAATGGACTTCATTGGTCCCAGAGTTTACACTGAGAGCATATTTCATTCAGACACTCTCAGCTCTGGTAAATGTCAAGTTGTTTTCAATTCTATGTCCCACCTTTGTGAGCCAGACTTTGTTCCATAAATATGTGGTCTCCATCACTGGGTTTTATTAAAAGATTTTACTCCTGAGCCAGAGGAAAATGTGCATCTGAGTTCTACATGTACAGTAAATTGATTTTAATGTAAACAGTCCGCAAAGTTCCCCTTTAAAACACATAAGCGAACTTAATGCCATTAACTCCTTTACCTTCAAGGTATTCAGCACCAGATGACAGATTAATTACATGGACTTTCCGTTGAGTTTAGGCTGTCATCAGTGCAGGGGACTGCAGCTGATTGAATTAGCCAATTGTGACTCAGTGACCACTGATGTGAATGTAATTTCCTTTAATTTCCACATGTCCTGCATGTTGTTGTGTGTGAAATTCTCACACACATCTCACCAATTTTCAGGTCTTGCAGGCACCGTAGCCAGCCTGCCTCTCCAGTCTCTTTGTACTCTGTCAAACGATCAGGTCCGCATTAAAGCTTGTGGGCAGACAAGCATGTAAGCTCTCCCACGATTCCACTCTCCCACACTGCACACGGGAAAGGAAGAGCCAATACCCGCTTCAAGATCGCACATACACGCACAACACCTTTTCCTCCTCGCACGCACGCACACACACACACACACACCACAGACTTTCCTCCCTGATTCCCATTTACAGCACTGCAGACACAATTACGGAAAACAGCTGGAGAAAGGGGCTGTTTTTTATTCCTTAAATCCCCAACAGTCTTGTGTAGCACCGACACAACATCTCCCTTGTTTGTATGTTTGCTAATCCCTGGGATCAGGAGACATGGCTAGGTAATGACCGTGGGGGCCGTGGAGGGGCTAATCATTTCAATCACCCCTCGCCAGCGCCTACATCACCTTGTATCGATTCGCGCTTGGCCCGGAGTGGTTGACTGGTCTCCTCCGTAAGAACGGTCCTTGCTTCATCTTTATCTCTAACAAATCCCATCTTCCCTGTGTTGCTTTTGTTTCAGCCAGTATGGTTTGATAAATGTGAGAGGAGCTTTTGTGTAACATTCCAGGGAAGGTTGGAAAAAAAAACAGAATGAAAACTAAAATGAAGATTGCAGGCAAGAGATGTTTGAGGCAGAAAGGAAACAATTAGAGTAAAAGGTTTAGTAAAGGAGAGATAAACTGGATATGGGATAAAATATAATAAGACCCATAAAGGTACTGTGGACCATCACATGGAGGTTGAATTAAATAGAATTATATTTTATTAATCATCAATAGGTAATTATACCGTTGGAGTATAAATTGAGAATATATAAATATAAATAAATAAACAAATAAAATTAGTGAGCATACTGTTGGAAAATTAGAAGCGTGAGAGAGGTGCATGGCTGTAATCTCCAATAATGTGTTTGTAACCTGGCAACAACTAAGATGATGTTATCATATGCACACGCAGACAACAGAAACAGTCAATAGTTCAGATTCCACAGGGCAGAAATGCTCAAATCAATGCAGTATGTGCAGGATTATATGATCTGTTGTTAACAAGCACTACAATTCCTTCTCCATTTAGTCATGTGGCTACTTTTCCAGCTCCTGTCTCCCTGTATAGTATAAAAGAACTTGAACAGAGATCTGTTGCAGTCCAGTGGCTACAGTCCAGTGGCAGGCTTCTTTCAGCGATGGTCTGGGGTAAAACCTAGAAGTGTAACAGGGTTGACTCTTTCCATAGTCCTTCGAGCTGTTGTGTCTCTATCATAGTGTTGGGCCCGACAGGATTCACCAATTTAGAAAACTATAGCCGAAGTCCCACAGAATGTGGAGAGTCTCATGGTCCGGTTTTGCAGTGGTTTTGCTTCATCCTCAGCAGGAACGTTTCAGAGCAAAGTGCTGGTAAGTGCCATCTGCTTGGCTCAATTCGTGAAAAAGTGACTCAATTCTATTTGACACCACTCGTAGGATGAGTGGTGGTTCTTATGTGTGACTTCCTGTCAACTGGACGGGCTGTGTATAAACTGGTGTGGTCAAGCAGCGGTGCTGCTGTCCCACGGTGGTTCTGTGTTTTGTAGGACTTTAGCTTAACACTCCATACCACTTGGTGGCAGTAGTATACCACTGTTTATGGTTGCAAACCACCGATAATGGTGGAAAGAGAAGAAAGAGAAGAAAAGAAAAAAAACAGTGATGAATTCAGCATGGAAGGACCTGAGATGGTTGCTGCATTTCTGCTAGCTGTGTTTGGGATAGGGGCAATGAATAAGAAGAGAAGTGTGGAACGTGAAGGGGACATTGAATGTCATCTGCTGCCTCTAGCATACCAAATCAGCACTGAGTCATCACCATCCTCCCACGCAGTAGTTTTTTTCTTGGCTTCACTGGCTTCAACCCAGTGCAGAGACTTTCCTTGGCCAGACAGCCATTCCTGGTAACACGCACCAAGAGTAGAGGCCCCATAAAAGTACCTCTGCTAATAGAAAACTGCCTCAGAATGTGTTCCTGGAGGCACAATATGGTGAAACACGTAATACTTGATTATCAACTTTTATTTTTATCAGTGCTGTGAACTCTTCTATTTTATGTGACATGATTTCACATTCTCCATGCCAATTGAGAGAGGAAGTTACTTAAAGTTTCTCTTCCTTTGTCTCTACTTAACTTCTGTGATGTCTCCTCCTCAAGTTAGTGGATTTGAGTTCTTTTTTTGGCAAGAGCTGGTCCCACATGTAAACAACTGTCATTGTCACAGTTATTTATTATAACAGATGCTAACAGCTTCCAGAATTACCAGCAGAAACTAGATTAATAAAAATAATGCAAAGAAAAATCCAACGTGACTGGAGGTACTGGTACCAGCGCAACACCACTACAGAACTCTCTGATTGTTCTAGTATCCTCCAGACAAAGAGGATTATAGAGCATCTTTGACATCCAAACAGGTGTCTTCATCCTACAAACACTCCCGCTAAATCCAACAGAGCACTTCTTTGTTTAAACCTTTGTCTCCACTGGTCATGCTAGCTCTGTGTTCACAAGCCTGTTATAGCTGAAGACAAGCAGTCTCTAAAAGTTTGCAGACGTCGCAGATGTCGTCCCTATTGCTGAGACCACCTCTTGACTGGTTCAGGTTCTGTGACCTTGTAAAAGTACAGTTTTTGCATGGAACCTCGAAAGATATTTGTGGTGGTATACCAAGTTCTGCAAGAGCTACTTGTCTGTCTACCAGCAGTGTTGGGCAAGTTCACTTTCTACACAGTTCAATGTTCTGCAGACAAACCTCAGAATCTTGAAATCTTGTGGATGTTATTCTATTACAAAACATCAGAGTTGACATAGTTGCAGACCAAGTTGCCCCTACACTGAAACAAAAGATCCCAACAACAGCAGTCTCTTACTGCTGGACAAAATACTCCTAAGGAGTTGAATGACCGTCTAAGCCCCCACAGAAGTTGCTGGAATAGTCTTCATCCACTGGGGCTCCACCTTGTAACCTACAAAGGACAAAGGATCGGCTGCTTGAAAACACCCTCAGCATTCTCCAGCACGCGTCCCAATAGGTCAAAGCTGTTTGGCAAAGCGTGTGGAAATAAGCAATATTGGGAAAGTGGTTTTAATGTTTAATGAAAAAGACTTACTCATTCAAAACACATTCATGAAGGCACTGCGTATTCTTGGAATTACAAATGTAAAATCTGAAGTGAAAAAAAAAAAAAATCCTCAAAAACTGTAAAGGCAGCAGGGTCACGGGTTGAGAGACTGTAATGAATCCTTACCAGTTTTTGTGACTGAGAGATGCCACTGCAGAGAGGAGTCACCTGTCCCTGCTTATTAGATGCTGAAAAACTTCCTGTGACATCTTGACAAGAGTTTGTCAGGCATTATATTAGAGGATTGGTGGAATTGGGTTCTACACCCTATAAAAAAGTGATCTCCACAGCAATAAAGTGGCAAGATTAGTGTGACTGTAATGACTTCAAAAAACAGCCAGCTCAGTCTTAATCCCTTCAAGTTCTCTTCGTCCCCAGTCAGCCCAACAGAGGCCAAGTCATTTTGTATAGAACAAATGACATATTGTGGTGTCCAGATGCGCCAAACTGATATAGACCCATTGATATTTGCCCAAGGCTGGAACAGCTGCCAGAAGTGAGTCCACTAACTATTGACTAGAGCTGGATGAATCTTCCCATGTTACAAGCTGCTATTCTTTATCTTTCTTTCAACTCCATCCTTCTTGCTATCTCAGTATCTTGTGTTGTCTTTGTGAACAAAACCATCTAACTATGTTTTCCTATATGCACTATATTGTATATACAAAGGCAATTACTGTGTGGAGCTGTGGGGTCTTTCTGTATGTGGATACATCAGTGAAATAAAGAGGAGTTTAAGAGAGAGCCGAGACAAAGGAATCATTCATTTGAGTGAGCGCGCAGAGAAAACAAGAGTTTACTTCTTTCAGTAAGCACACACTTGACACACGAATGCAAACTTTCACGGACAAAAATACACACCCAAACACAGATAGGAGATTTAGAGCACTCCAGTGTGCGGCAATCACACAAATGATGAATGAAGCCCACACACCCCTAGAAAACAGAGCACGGCCGATACGACCTTGGCTGCAAACACACTGGGGAGGGATGGAGAGGAGTGGTGAGGGATGAGAGAAACGCAGGCTGATTTAGCCCACATATGGCTGTGTGTAGTTGTTGGAAAAAACTAAAATAAAATAAAAAAAGATACAGTATACAGTGCAAACCCCATATGGCTCACCATCATTACTGAATCAACCTTCAAAAGGTTTCGCCTGGGTTCAGGCTTGAGATGTTTGCAGTGATTTATTCAAACTCCCTGGCGCATATTACTAATTCATTTGGCTCAAATGGAAAAGTGTTGCCATGTACTGTAACATCATAATATTTTATAACTGAGGATGCATGCATCCCAACCTGTCAAACTGACAGGCGCAGTTTCTGATTTAATTAGAGTTCTCAGTTCACTTAATTTTACTTGTATAGTGCCAAAAAAGTCCTGACCTAATGCTCTAATGTCAGCCAGGATTCCAGGAGATTAACAATGTCTCAGATAGACAACATATTTAAAGAAAGGCAACCTCCAGATAGATTATACCTTCAAGTAAAGATACAAAGAATGTGATTTTCTTGTCTGATTGCTGATTTACTCCAGTGTCTTCTGGTTTTCTTTCAGAAAATTATAATCGATTGAATACGTAATCATTAATTAACTTATTTATTTTTCATACCAATCCATCCTATTCAGGGTTGTATGGGGGATGGGAGAGCTACCCAATAGCCGCTACCCGCAAATTAGGGGTATAGGAACCTCCGCTAACCACTAATGCAATCTTCCGCTCGCTAAAGCCCCTACCCATTATGCTGACTCCTTTACTCACTTTGTAGGTGTGGCAGTGGCCGTGTCTTTTGCCTTTTCCGCAAACTCGGTATCTTGCAATTCGCGGGTTTAGGGTAGCGGGTGGTCTGACCACCTGCAACCCGCATGTTGGCGCGTACAAGAGCACGTCCAAATGGGATCAATATGCATCCACCTGGTCACATGTGGACGTGCACAAACGGCTCTACCTCTCGAATTAACTCTTGTATAAAAAGCGTGATTTGGCCTCAGCTGAACCCCTGAGAAAATGGCCAGAGATCGTCTTAAAATAAAGTGCTCCATCTGATTCCCAGATGTTGGATGCAATACTATCAGAAAATGAATTCCAGCATAGCCACTGAGTTAAAAAAACAAACAAAAAAAAAAGTATGATTAAAAGTATGATTTACTGGTGTTTGCTCAACTTCCCACCAATCACAAGTTGTTCAGGTGAAAAATTCTTCAAATTTCAGTCACTACTTTTTTATTTAGTCGATTTATTCCAAACTTTTTTATTATTTATTTTTTTTTTTTGTGGGGGGGGGGGGGGGTGGGGTTAATAACAGGAAACATAAATGAAGTTCACAAAAACATCTTTTAGTACAATAGTGATTAAAACAATCAGACTTCAAATTCAGTTGAATTTCTGCCTGACAGCCATTGATCAGCAGCACTCAGCTCACTGCTTACTTCTCCAGCACAAACACAGATAAACTCTAGAATCTTCTGAACTCTGAACCCTCATCAGGACTGTTGAAGCCACACAATTTGAGCCCAAGAACTTTATTAAGCTTGTGTAAGTTTTGATTACATCACTATTGTAAATATATTTGACCTATAGTATTTAAGTTTTACCAACAAAATGTGTTCATACAGCAGCAAGGCCAGTAAATCAGGTATTCTCATCGTAAACTTATTGACACCATTTAATTGTCACTGAAAGAGGCTGGCAACCATGGTACAAGATAGCTCATTACTGTGATACTTTGTTCTGCCTTCTGTTATTCAGTTTTTTGTTACCATATAATAATATAAGTGATGGTTAACTTGATAATATTTATCTATTTAACTTTCCAATGAATAACAGATATTCCTGTTATTTTCTGTGGAAAGTCTCCAAATTGACATTATTTTCAAAATTTCCCAGCTTAACATTTACAAATAAACTTTCTTGAAAGTTTTAGGGAAATTTACTGAAAGGTTTCCAACCATTTGCAAACCATAAATAAGGATTATAACAAAAAAAGGAAGAAAGAAAGAAAGGCTATATGGCAGACAATGCAAATATTAAGTGTAAGTAGGAGAAAATTATTCCTCTTGGCAGGTGTGATAAATCTTACCAAAGGCTATTCTCTTCCAGTAAAAGGACATGTGATCCATGAAAAGTGATACAGGAAGCAATGAACATGAGCCAAAGAGCTGATAATGGCCGAGCATGATGATACAGAATCTATCCCGCAGTCACACTATATCGGCATCAGAGTGCAACCGGTGCACGCAGTTTGAACTCTGACTCATCTAAGATGCAATCTCTCAGTTGTGTGGGGAGCTCCATTAAAAGTGGACCGTGGTGACAATTAAACTATGAAACCCATCAATCAAAATGACATTATCAACGGGCTGCTGCCCCAAGTGGCCGATCTGACAGGCTGAGCTGGGCCAGAGAACAGAAGACTGCCAAATAATCCATAAACATAATGGACATCAATATTGAAAAGATGACAGATGAGACTGTCGACAGAGGCTGGGATTCAATTTCTATTCTTTTTCTCCTGCAGGAGACCATATCACTTTTCACAAAGTCATTCGTCAGCTGTAAGGCCAATGAGGAGATGCCAAGCTCCTGCAACATGTGAGCCGAGGGCGGTTGTTCCAGTGATGCAAATGACAAAATGAATCAGGCATGCTACAATAATGACTGCGATACAAGTAATGATACCATCATACGCTTCGTGGGCGCTGGCACAAAAACACGAAACACACGTTGCGTGTTGTAGTAAAAAATAGCATAAAACCCATAAAGTCACATTTTCTAAGGTATGAAATGAGTCAATGCCCATGACTCTCATTGTTTTTTTCTTTCCATCGACAAGACAAAAGAACATTTCTAACTTTTGGTGTCCATTAAATTTACTAGGGGTGCAATCTTTCTGAAATTTGATTTTAATCAATTTTAATGAGGAAGCGTGCATGATCTATTTACTCTGAGCCAAACTGATCATGCAAAGTTCATGATTCTCCGACGTGTTTGAGAAATTAATACATGCTGACAACTCAGTTAGAACAGACCGATTAACAATGTGGTTGTTGATCACTGACAAAACACCGGCGCATGTCAAAACAACGCAGAGCAGCCTGACCCTGCTGGACTCCAGTGGGTGCTGTTCTCTACAATAAATATTGCTCGGACAACATCATAACTCAGTTAATGTCTTCACCAGGGTGGATTTACAATTGGCTGACCCTCACGTTTGAGCACACTCAATCAGAATTGACAGCTTTCAGTGTAGAACACGATTTATGCTCACGTACATGATCCTGTCATTTGTGGGAGAGAGGATTTAATTTATAAAGTCAGAAGCCCCCTGATGAAAGCCAAACATGTTGTTTTTTTTTTCCCGACATATCAGGTGCCAGTAGGACATTTTGCCAGAAACCTCTCTTCAGTTACTGATGTGGCAAACCAAAATATTTCAGCAAATATCCACGTGTAAACATGCTAGGGGGGGCAGCAGTTATTTGGGGAAATTGTTGGGTGGATTGTATTTGGCCATCACTCAAGAATTTGTACATTTCTGTGTTTTTACTTACAGTATGACGGTAGGTGTAAACTGCGTGGAAAACACGGGGAAAACTGATGTCCAAGCATTTTGTTGTAACTGGTCAATTTGAAGTTAAATTCTTTCACTTACTGTTAAATGTCCCTCATGTTATTTGGGATGTTTAATTTGCATTTGAGCCTCATGTCACTGGCCCAGTGCTGGTTAATATACTTTAATTTCTGTATGAAATGTTGAGGCAGTTGGTAAGACAAGATGCAAGCGAAAGGACTAAACAGATGGTTTTCTTGCTTACGGACATTAACATCATCTAATGCATAAACAGTTTCTACCCTCCCCTAATAAATGTATCATTTTATATTATACACACACATATACTGTATATTAAGTTTGTATATTAACTGTAAGAGTCTTCAAGGAAGGATTTTGGGAAACCTCCATGATTTAGAAGTTGATGTCATAAATTACTTAAAATAACTTTTTATTAGTATCCTGCTTCCCCATTTTGTGAGTAAAGAACATTTCCTTGAGGATTACTGAGAGTGACAGGATGTACTGACTGCACCTATATTTCCATTAAAGCTCCTTAAACCTTTTTCTTTGTTAATACTAGTGAAATGTTATTAAAGTGATTACAACCAAGCCTTTTACATTTAAGTTTTATGGTTTATTTTTGTTTTTACAAAATATTTAAATTATGCATTCACTGGTTCTGCAATTTCCCCCACATCATCTGTCTTTCCTTCACCGCAGAAGCTGTCTTACCATTCTGCAGAAAGCCACGTAGCTGCAATAAAAGCTTTAATTCAACAAATGTGATTTAGTCCACTGCTGCCTCCGGCAGGTAAAAAGCAACAGACTACTTTGGCATTTGCAGCTGGAAATCATGTACTTGATTATTTGCTTATAGGGTGGGGGAGTGAGATCTGATCACAAGTGCCACAGAGAGACATATTAATTCCAGATGTGAACAGACACTTAAAGTTTCACTTATAATACTTATTATAATATAACATAATACGCACTCTGTCTTTGTGTTTTAGGCTCAACTTATTTAACAATATCAACAACTTGTTGGCAATTTTGCTTTCTGTGGGCTCATTGTTAAAGAAAATATGTTAAAGGCAAAGCGACTTGATAACCTGCCATATTTAACAGAAATACTACCTTATGTTAACATACAGAACAAGACAGAAGTGACAGATACAACCTAACATTACATTGTTAAATTGGGCTGCACCAGACTCCCAACACTCCTTTAGACAACAAATGGTCATTGTTTATGCAGAAGAAAATGTGCATGCTGATTAATCCATAGATGCATGTAATTATGTCATCTGTATTTAAAGGTTATTAAGTCTTCTAACAGACAATCAGAGCTTTGCATTTTCGAGCCACAAAATATCTGCAAAGACCTTGCTGCCTTTGGCACTTGTGGGACCCCCGTCTGCCCTTTTACTGGCCTGCTTCCACAATCTTTTTCTGCTCTTGGCAAAGGGATGTGATCCACTCAGAATACTGAACAATTTCCATCTATCTTAGTACAATCAAGTGCCTTGTCATCTCTGCTTAGGAGCTTGAGTCTGCCAAATAAACCGAGGTCAGCATTGTTTTTCTGCCCCCTAGTTGCACATGCACCTGAGGTCTTTTAATGTTTGCAGGACACTGTTACAGACATTTCATGACATTGTGGGAGCTTCTGCAGTCTGGGGCTGCAGGAGCTATCAGAGGGACAGGAAGAGAATGAACAAACTGTTAAGTAGGCCCATCTCAGATCTGGACTCTCCTGTTGACTCCAAAGAGCATAGTCTTGTTTGGATTCTCCATCCAATCAAGGCAATAGCACAATTTGTCAAACATTGTTTCTTATCTTCCCTATATAATTTGTTGTGTCAATTAAAACAAGAAATCAACGTTGATAACCTGTTTTGTCACTCGATTCCTCCACAAAGCTGCTTTCTTGCAAATGCACACAAATAGAGATGGCATTTGCATAGAACAAAAACAGTAAGCTATACTTCTCCACCAATCTGTGTTTTCTCCCAAATTAAGTAAATATAAAATAAAATGTCCACCTTATTAGAACAATAACAAATAATGTATGTGTATGCAAATGAAATGTCATTATTACAGAATTAGCAGCTGCAGTGAGCCTGTTTTCTACTGCGCATATTTTCAAAACAACAAAGAGTTGTTGCAGTTACTCGACAAGAACAATTACTATCACATTTTTGATTGTGAAGGCTGTATTACAGTATCACTGACTTAAATGAACCTGTTATCCACTGGACATCTTTTCAGAATGAGTCTGCAGGATTGTTACTGCCACTCTCAATTCATGTTTCGATGTTCACCTTAAGTCTGTACCTTGTTTTTAAAGAGGTACCAGCAGAGAAGCCAATCTCAAAGAGGCAGAAAGCAGCAAAGGGAAGCAAAACACTCTCAGCTCTACCTGATGAGTCATTTTTTCTCTGTCTTTCTCTGTCTAATCACACACCACTTATAAAAAGAGCCAGAAACATTTCATTATACTAGATACGGTATTTACGAACATACTCTACGGTATCATCATCATGTGCTCCACAGAAATGTGTAATCATATGTCCAATAACCTGGAGTAAGCCTTTAAATCTTCATACTAATCTATGTATTCACTCACTAAATGTGTCTATTTAATGGATTTTGAGATCGCCAGTACATACAGCTGAGGTAAATAATGTACATAATGTGTCTAACTTGTGTGTGCAACTTTTATATCACAATAATTTACTTTAATTGCTGCAGTAAACAGGGAAATCTGTCTACTTCTGCAATGACTGTGCACAGTCATCACAGTGAGACCCATCTGTAGCAAGCATAATATTGTGATGGCAGGAGCCCACTTTGACCATCATGCAGTGGGACCCAGTACTGGTTTGTTAAGCTCCTGAGTAAAGCCTTTATAGTTTTTTATGCCACACCAGCCTGCTTCCTATGTCGCCCGAGCTGTCCCAGAGAACTGCAAAAGCGACAACGCAACGACAAAAAACACAACACAACGGCAAAAGCCACAACGGAAGTTGGCCTACAACAGAAGTTTTCTCAGCTGATGTTCAACATCTCAGTCACCGTAGCTTCCGGTCTACATCCTGTTTCAAAAAGAAAATGTATAATGGAATCTCAATGAAGATCTCAAAGAAGAGAATCAGACAACAAAAACTATTTTAACCTGAATCTCAAGAGTACTGTTACAAAACTCCAACAAGCATACTTCATTATTAAATGATTAGAACGGGTAATCGTAAGGAAGGCTGATGTAACGCAATGACGCACCTCTTTTCCAACACAGATGTTGCTGGATACAAATTCTAGATTGGTTTCAACATTTCTAACCTAGAAGACATTTTGTCGCATTCAGTGAATATTTCCTTCCCATCTGCCGGCTGCCCATCTTGTGAATACACTGTCTTCAAACGATGCCGTGGCTCCATAAACGGGAAATAAACAAAGTAGGGGCAGCTTGCTTCCCCCAAACCATAGCAAACATTGCTGCAACCAATCACCAGGATATGTGCTTAGTGCAAGTAGGAGGAAGAGACTTGGGAGAGTTCATTATGGGGGCATGTTCTCTCAGCGAGCACCTGTTTTGTTTGTTTTCTTTCAGATATCAACAGATGTGGCATCATCCAAAAATCCCTTAAACACCCCCGCCCCCTACCTGAAATAAATGTAATGGTTTGTATTTTAGTAATTTCATTGAGGACCTAATTACAGACCAACAAATTCCTATTTGTTGCTAGATGAAGGACAAAAATAAGCTTCAACCATTTACGAGGTAAGACAAAAACAACCAAAGATGCTGCAGGAGCAGGACAAGAAAATAAACAAAACCAAGCAAAGAAACTGGGCAGAATATATACACATTTACAAAAAAGTGCAGCCAGATGACAGAAACAATCTAAAAAGCCACAGATCATGATTAAAATGAATGAACAAATAATGGATTAAACTTATTGTAGGGTTTTTAGAAAACTTGCCAACTTTTCTGGAAATTAGGTTTTAAAATTGCAGCTGCATACGATATATAATCCATAAACAGTGTCTCCACCTAGGTCAGAGCTTCCCTGAATGGATTAAAAAGAGGAATTATGGCTCAGAAACATCATCCTTTTCTGCTTTGACAGGATTAAACCTTGAATTCCTCTCTCAGCTGACAGCTCTGCACCTGTCACCTACAGTATTCTGAGTCAACCACAGCGAAAAGAAAAAGGTGCATTCTTGATTTCTCAGAAAAAGTAGCTCGAGTAGACCATATGATCTAATGTCTTATCTGACCTCCTATCAGCTGTGTGCACTTACACACATGGTATTTTAGAAACTTGCAGTTCTTTAAGTAAAGAAACATCTCCACATCTATATATCCATCCATCCATTGTTGGCCACAACATCTATTTGCCCGTATGCCAACAATAATAATCATGTAAACATTTTTGATGATTCATTCAATGACACATGAGCACAAAAAAAATGAAGCTCCAATCCTGACAAAAATCTTTCTCCAAAACATGTGCAGAACAACGGGCAGTTTTGGGGGATATACAACAAAAGCCCATTAAACGCCTTGAGTCACCTTCACAACATTATCTTCCTGTTTTTTGCCAACTTGCTTTCATCTGTATAATACCGGGGGTTGTTGTTGTTGTTGTTGTTGTTTTTTAAAGGACCCTGAATTAGTGATGAATCTTTACAGGAAAAACATTCTGGATAAATGAATGTTTAAGGTTGGGATTTGGAACATCTCAGTATTTTCATATAAAAAAGTATTTCACAGTTCACTGCTTCAGCAGCAGGAGGCTGTGTTATTGGCTGCTGCGCTCTTCTTTTTTCCCTTCGTATTTGCAATAGTTTACATGGTTCTGTTGTGACCAGAACCTTCCTCTGTTGTGTCCTGGGCAACATTCTTCCTTTTAGTCCAGAAATACAGAGAACTCACCCAAGGAAGGTTGACTGGACTGGAGGAGGAAGCAATAAAACCAGTTTCTTTCTCGTTTCATATATGACATTTTTTCTGAAACTCTTTCATACACTGGATTGAATGCATTTTAATTGTTGCTGTACATGTGCGAAAGAAAGAAAAGTAAAGAAATACTCTATGGTATATAGTAAATACTTTGTTTTTTTTTTATTCCTTTTTTAAATCAAAAAACTGTTAACAAAATGCAAAATTAACTGTTTGCATTTTGTCCTATCTTCTTTGAGGGTTTTTATTTATCTTATTTTATTTCATTCCTGTTTTAATGCACTCTTTAATACTTTAATGCTTCTAATGTTTTATGTAAAGCACCTTGAATTGTCTTGTACACAAAATGTGCTATACAAATAAACTTGCCTTGCCTATAGAAAACACCTACAACTACATATTTTAAGATGGATTTTACTGATATATCATGGTATAGCTATAGCACTGGCCCACCACACTTATTGTCTATTAGGTTGTAAAATTTTAAATCAACAGCACTAAATAATTTATGAATTTGTTGCTGCTTAATCTCAAGTCCATTCAGTGTCACGTAAATATGGCAGCTAACACAGCCAAGACGAAATGCAGGTGATCTCCATTACATTTGCTCAATGTTTTTTTTCTTTGTCTATCTCTCTTCCCTCCATTACTCTATTATTTGTCCTCATACATACATCACATGGGGATTTTGAATTTCCTATCCATATCTCACATCAGCATACTCATTGGAAATTCAATTAATTTTCTCTCTCAGCTCACACGAGCAGCTAGGCCTCTCTAACCTTATCATACTTACTCTCCAAGCCCCAGCACAACGAAGAGAATTCAGCAATGAGCTCTCAGCGGGTAACAAATACCCTGTCCTTTTCTGTCCTTATCGGTTTCTACTCACTCTTGTGGAAAATTGTGATTCGCTCTTGTTTCAGAGTGGTCTTTTCACAAAAAACTACTTTGTCTCAGGTGTCTTGCATAGGCTACTAGAAGCCCATGTGGACATGTCATGTGATACACTTCATTCGCAATCTGATTTTTTTTTTTTAAAACACCTGGAATTACAAAACCAGCAATTAAAACTTTGATTTCAGCTGCTCCCTGTTCGAGGTCGCCATAGCAGAGTGATCTGCATTAGACGCTCGACACAAGATTTACACCGGATGCTCTTCCTGATGCAACCACGACGTGAACCTGGGACCACCCAAATGGTGCCGCTGATCCACTGGGGAAGCTGTAATTACTGTATAACAGCAGCAACTGCTCAGTGGAAAAAGAACATGAAAGTATATGTGTATTGTGTTTGTGTTTCACAAACAACCATTTTTTTTGTCTTATTTTTTAAAAGTATACTGGCTAATTAGTTCTCTGCTAAGGTTGACGTTGGGTGGCTAAGTGCTGCCCAGTGTGTGCTTCTGCATGCATATCAGTGTAGAGTAATTACCGATGATGGGGGTGGGTTCTGTGTGTCACCCATCCTGAACCTACAGATATCACCAGTGTCAGTAAGACCCAGCTGATGACTTTCTGTCCAGAAGTTGCGCAAAACATGCCAAAATGCACACAAAACTGTGCAAATAATAAGATCAACATTTTTTGGTCCTTAAAAGCCCTCAATTGGTTCATGTTAGAGCATCATTAAAAGAAATCAAACAAACCACAACAGCTAACCACCACATCTCACATCTACTACAAAGTCATCTGATGACATCATGTACGGAAGCATCTTTACAGCTATAACAGCTGCACTGCTGGCCACGTGCAGGCAGAAAAATGTAGAATTCAATGCATTCATCCATCATTTTATCCCCACTTCTCCCTGCTCTGGGTCACGATGGTCTGCTGACGTTTGTCCCAGCTGTCTTAGAGTGAAAGGTGGAGTACAGGATGTACAGGTAGCCAGCCATTGCAGGGCCATGCATAGACAGTCACACACGCTCACTCTTATAGTCGATTTAAAAAGACCAATTAGCTTAACATATAGTATGATATACAGAATCTGCGATCACGGAATCACAGAGGGAAATCACGGAAACCGATTGATGACAATAATTTAAAAAATACGACAAAAAACGGACAGAAAGTCCACTTGAGACAACAAATCTGTAGCTTCACACAGAGAGTCAAGAATGATGCTAATCCTTATTATTTACCAGAAAATTGTGCTCTTTCCAAAATATCTCTACTTATGCAGCAATGCAGATTAATTAATTTAGTTTGAACTAAATTAGCAAAAAGTAAATGAGAAACATACCCACCCATAACAAAGGTTCTCAGTGCTGCACAAAAATAAAAACATAGCGAAATGAAAACACTATTAACTGAGTTTCACCTGAGTCAGTGAACACTTAGAAGTTAAACTGTGACATTCAATAAAAACATACTTTTCTGTATTCAAACATAACTGTTTTCTTTCTCTAAAGATCAGATAGTGAACAAACCTTTCACTAGGAGTGTTTTTTCCGCTATATTCAGCTGCTAGATTGCTATCTAAAAGACAGAGTAAGGGTAGAATTTAACCCAATATGAAGAATAGAAGAAATCAATTTACATTTTACTGCTCGTTCAGCTGGTTATAGGGCAAACACAAATGGTGAGCCCACATGGCACACTGAGACAGCACCTGACAAATGACTGTTTCTGTAAGCTAATGCTATGTTTAACCAGCAGTGTATCTGAATATATAGTGAAATCTGCTGTAGTTGTTTCAGAAGGCGAGTCTGGCAGCTGCAACACAGGCAAAAAGATTGGGCCAAAAAAGCATGTGAACATAAGTAAAAACAACAACAACAACAAAAAAAAAAACAATCATTCATGTCCCTATGTTGGCATGCTCCATCACTTATCTGCCTTTGTGATGTTAAACTGAATCATCCTCTAACAAAGATGACCACTCTGAAAAATGTGGCCTGAAGCTCAAAGCAAAAGGTTGCATTTTTTTTTTTATACTTCCCCCAAAGCATTACCTGATTAATGTTATAACAGAAGAAAATCTGTCTTTTAAATCTGTGTGTACATCTCTCAAACAGGGAGATGAGGACAGGAAGACAAAATGAGAGAATCAGAACAAAAAGGCCCAATCAGAGAGAACATTTAAATGTGCATTTCTGTTTTTATGTGAATCTCAGAGTTCAGAGAATCATTTTTTTGACTGCATTATCTGATGGATTATGACTGAGATTTAGCAATTAAATTTAGTGTGGGGTTAGCATTATATGATGTAAAATTTTTATATGACTTCATGGGTAAAGTCAAACACACAGAGATGACCAACAATGGAAAATGAAAGAATTTTATAGTATTAAAAGGGAAATCAGTGTACATGAAAATACTCTCAGGGGCCTGATTTTAGCCTTAAATTGTCACTACTTAGAGGACTTTCTTCAACATTCACTCATCCTGTTTTTGGATGTTTTTTTTTTTTTTTTTTTGGTTTGTTTCCTTAAATATTACATCGGCATTTGTCCAGGGAACAATCAAATCTTATGGCTTGTATTTCAGTATTTCTCTTTTTCATGTAGGAAGCTGCTATTAGAATCCTTTTGTGCCCACGTGGCCTTAAAATATCCAACAGCTTTTTTTTTTTTTTTTTGAAAGCTCCACTTTAATTTTGAAGCTTAATGCTCTGAGCCATTTGGAAGCACTTCAGGTACGTACTTTAAAAATAAATAAATATTGTGGACAGATCTCTCTGAGAAACGCAAATATGTTTTTTCCGGGGCTCTTGCAACATAAAGGAAGCTATTTGTAGTATAATGTTGATGAAGCATGATTAGAAAAAAAAAAAAAAGTAATCCCAAGTAATTCCAAGGTTTATTTATTAGGACCATAGACTGTATAAGGAAAAACTGGAAAAACACCCCTCAGTTTTCTACAAAGTAATTTTGAAGTCCCTTGACAACACGTGGCACCATGTTGCAAAAAAGGTGGAACGAGCAGCGCTGAGAGGCCAGCTGGAAAACACCCACCAGTTATACAATGTAGTTAGTTGCTGTGGCTTGGCTGTCTTAGCCTATGTTAACCTAGTATGATAATTATTATTAATCTACATTTGTTCTGATTAAATCTTACCAAACACACTCACTGCTGCCAAAAAATTAAATAAAAAATTAAATGAAGACTAGTAGACATCTACCCCCTGCGTACACACGTTGCAATTGGTCAACCATACCGCCGTCATGAATGGATCACCATCAGCCCGTAATCCAGGTCTGCACAGGTCTGTTAATACCCGTTCATTTGAACCAGGTGTGCTGAAACAGGGAAACGTCTAAGATATGCAGGTAAGCAGCCCTCGAGGACTGGAGTTTGACACCTCTGCTTTAAACTGAGTGACAAGTTGGCAAATAAACTCCTTCCCCCATTACAGGTATTCTGAGAAAATCCTTTTTTTACTCTCATGAAAGATTTTTTTTTCTTTTCCATCTGTCGCGCTTCTGTTGTGTATTCTTCAGTTGGTTGTGCATGCATTAATAAATAATCTGTTCTCATGCTCCTCTGCAGAGTGCTCGGTCGTGCGCGTGTGTACCTTCCTTGTTCAGCATTTTGTGTGAATTCAAAAGCGCGTTCGTCACATGCATGTAAATGTCCATCGTTCGGTGACGCACATTCTTTAGCCACATCATATGCTTGACAGTACTACCAAGGCTCCGGGTAGTTCTGTCAAAGCTCCGGAGCCTGTATCCGGGGCTTTGGTAGTTCTGTCAAAGCTCCGGAGCCTGTATCCGGGGCTTTGGTAGTTCTGTCAAAGCTCCGGAGCCTGTATCCGGGGCTTTGGCTTTGGTAGTTCTGTCAAAGCTCCGGAGCCTGTATCCGGGGCTTTGGTAGTTCTGTCAAAGCTCCGGAGCCTGTATCCGGGGCTTTGGTAGTTCTGTCAAAGCTCCGGAGACTGTATCCGGGGCAGCCATACCACAAACCTACGGAACAAATGAGCATAATGGCTTACATTCTTAAACACTAGATGTTTCATATCAAGTTCAGCCAGAGGCTTCAGTATAGGTGAAGTATATGCTTGTAACACTGTAAAATTATGTTTACCTTTCATTTATCCTTCTCTTATTGTCCATTATACAATAATATACAATAGATAAATCACAGCAGATAGACTGTAGCAGTAAAATGTTGATATCTCTATATCAGGTTAACTGCAATTATTCAGGGGGTACGTTTGTTGTTTGTGTCGTGTTAATTTCAGCTCAGCAATGAAACAGTGACAATGAATTATTTTCGGAAAAAAAAAAGATTTGCAAAAAAGAGAGGAAGAGGAGAAAAAAAATAATACCGGCACTTGACTGCAGGGTAAATGAGGTACAAGGAAATGTTCATTGAAATTATGATTTTTATTACCATTCTGATGAATATTTATTTCAAATGACACGACTAAAATGACTGATGGAAACATCATACACACACACACACCGGAACAAGCACCTGCGACCAGCCCCTTTCTCCTTGGACAAAAACAAACTCTGATGACTTTGGAACAGTTTCTCCCTTCTGTCCTCATCACCTGCTCGCTCGGTTATGCAGCAGTGACAAAACGTCTCAGGAAATGTCAGCCTCCAGCCTGCACTCCGCATAGACTCCACCGATGTCAGCTGGTTGCCCAGTCAGCCACAACATGCCACTTCTAATCTCGCCTCCAGCCTGTTGGGCCAGTCTCTCATCACCGGTCCTGGAATGGAGCTTTGGACAGCCGGGTGGCTGGTGAGGAGCAGCAGGATTTGGTCTCAGAGGTGGAAGAGGAAGAGCTAATGACTAATCTTGTGTGCACAATACCGCCAGAGAGGATTGGCCAGGGCTTCATACCCTGTATATCTGTCATGAGTATTGGGAACCAAACCAGGTGAGTGGAAAAGAGCCTGCGAAAATGCGGGGGAAGCTGTGTCAGGGTGTGGAGGATATGAGTAGTGTCAGAAAGAAATTTCTGTGCTGCATCTGAAGTACCGTGCTGGCGAAGTCAGCTGTGAAAAGAAATGAGCTATGAAAAGAAAAAAACCTGTTCTAACCTGTTAGCAAACAGTGTCTTGTATATGGCAACTCTTTTTGTGAGTTAAATAGTCTTTAGCTCTTCTTTTAGCTTTGCTAACAGCAAAGCTAACAGCAACAGAGGACACATTTTATTCACAAAGGCTCACTTTTACACTGGACAGTTGATCCCATCGTTAGGTCATTTCCTTTATCGTGGGAATACTATGTTGCAACAAGGTCCGTGGTCTGTGTTGACGGTCCATTTCGCTTGTCTTTAACGTTGCGTTCTGACAGGTCTAGCCATCGCCAGTTATTGACGACTATCTAATGTTGCCAACTCCTAAGTAAGGAAAGTAAGTATTGGCTGACCCAAAAAGGACACTCTGCAAGAGTTAGGTTTTTTGTTTGTTTTTTTTTTTTAAAAATGTTTTTCACTTGAGTTTTCTTTAGTCTAGTTTGGTTTTTAATGGAGGAAAATTTCAAATGGACCAATAAGTGACAATAACACAGCTGTCAATGGCAACATGAGAAAATACTGGTCACTACTTCCTAACTGGCCCTAATTTCTTAAGACAGGTCCATTTTTTTAGCATGTCAAAGAAAAAATAGGAAATAATGCATCCCAGTGTAGCTTCAGAATAGCCTACAGTATTTAGCACTGCATCATGAGTCAGTCATCATAAACTAAAGCAGCCGTTTCTGAATCTCTGCATTGACTGTGAAAATGAGTTTATTGCTTGCTCTCCAGGGGGCTTCAACAGCATCATGCTCCATATGTAAATGTCTGAAGGCTGTTTATTTGTGATTTTCATCTCTTCTCCCAGGAGGAGAGGGTGAATCCCTCATGGCATTGACATAAGGGGGAACACTTTTCTGTGCTAAAGCCTTTGTGTTTTGAGGGCAGAACTTATATGTTGCAATTTGGGAGAGACTGCTGTGACTGGCAGTTTGTTTACATCACAGCTGTGGATCATTTTGCAAGTTGTATTGGCAGAGGGAAAGTTGATTTGTTTCCTTAGTCCCAACAGAGGGTGCTGCATGATGAAGTTTAGCCTCCGTATATTACAGTACAGTTTGAAGAGAGAGTTGGCTGTAAATAATAGTTAGACCATTAAAAAACAAAAAAGAACAAAAACAAACTGTCAAGCTGCTAACTAATCTTGTTGAGCTTTTTTAAGCTCTTCACAACCTTTAAAATTTCTTTTATCAGGATGAGTATATTTTGCACACTTTTTCACAATATTTATTAGATGAGATTGTAAAAGTTGTTCATTTTTGCATGATTTTTAAAATTCTGACCCAGTTATTAAAATCAGCTCATTGTAAACAATGGAAAAATAACTGCATTAGCACCCTCCTCAAAGTGAGTAAAACAATGTTCATTGACACCCATTCTAGCCACTTTTTTTTTAAAATCTATAAGCCATTAAGGCATAAATCATGCATTTTTTGATGTCCAGGCTTTGTTTTTCAAAGCTCAGGCTTTAAATTTTCACCTGGCTATTTTTTTAAACCCCATGACGTCACTCTTGTCTTCACTGCAATGTTTCCTACCTCTTCTTTCAGGTCAGCTCCCAAAACTGAATGTTGCCCATCGGCTGCGTCTTGAAAGTGGATTTTCAAAAGACACAGATCTCACAGAAGAGAAGAATAGAGTCAAGTGAAGTGGTTGACTACACCTCCTAAAACTGGCTGCTATAAGCAGAGGAGTAAGGTCAGGCTTGAAGAGTGCTTTTGTACTGTATCCTTGTGGTATTTTGACCAGAACATATCACAGAAATTTTAGGTAGACCCCAGGAAATTGCGTCAACTTTTTAAAAAAGTTTATATTATGCCTCCTGTGAATGTCTCTGCCTTTGGTGCAACCGGTATCTCTGCATCTTTGCTGCATTTCTATCTGTAGAATTTTCAGAAATTGTAGTGCATTATTTGAAGACAGAAAACCTGATTTTTTCTTTTTTTTTTCTTTTTCGGTCTTAATCACACACCGTGTTATTGCTCAACACATCAGATCCCTTGGCAACTTGGCTTTTTAGCACATCTTTAACAATCAGATACGAAATTCATGTATTAGTCACAGCTCATAGAAGGTGAAATGGTGTTTGTGATGGAAGGGTAGCTGCTGATCTTTTAATCATGTTTCTTTCAATCATTTTACTCTTTTTGCACTCATTAAAACATTTGACTTACAGAAGAAACACTCCTGTCAAAACTTAATATCACAGGTTAATTAGTTAAACAGCAGGTTGATTAAAAGGCTTTCCTGTGCTTTGGTTTTATAATCTGCCAAGACAGCTGTTTTTTTACATTTTCATACTAGAAGCAATCTCGCCTTGCATGCTTAGCAGTTCAAAGCATCAGGCTGTAGGTGTCAACCTCGCCTCCTTCATTGTAGATCCCTGCTGGGTCTCTTGTGTGAGAAGAAAGGACCAGCAATTTCTACTGTGGGTGTTGATTATAAGAACACCAGAACAATTATCACATTATGTACAGATGAACTGCTTCCATCAGTGTCTCACACTATGATTAATCTGTGCTGCACTACAATACACAATGGTTATGTAACCATGAAAATAAAATGTTTCATTTTGGCATTTACACTTCCTTTGTATGTTGGTGTTCTTCAAGCAGACCTAGAGCAGAAAAATGTGACTCTTGTTTAATTTATTTATGGTATTCTAATGCAACACAGTTGAAAATGAGTAGGCATTTTAGTTTCACTTTTTAAACTCTGTCTAAACAACATCTTTCATAGAAAATAAACAAAATCAGGAAAAAGTTTGTTCTGGCAAAAGGACAAGCAATGGTGGCTTGCATATGAGCTGAATTTGAGCTTTGTTAACAATCATGCGATACGTTAAGGGAAAGGTGGAGGATAAAACTCTTCAACTGACTCAATGTTTTAAAGTAGGAGCTTCATCAATAATAACTCAAAAGCTCTCTCTAAAAGAAATCCATGCTGGAGTTTGAAAGATAAGCCTAAAAAAGTTGTAGCAATCATGTTCCAACAGAAAGAAAAATGGCTGTTCTTCAACTGACAACACTGACCACATGTTAAAATGCCCAGCTTTGCAAAAGAAACAGACATATTCACAGGCTGGTACAAAAAAACGGTTTTGGTCTCCATCATCCTATTTCACAGACTTGACACATATATGGGACAGCACGGTGGCTTGGTGGTTAGCACTGTTGCCTCACAGCAAGAAGGGTTTCTGGTTCGAACCTCAGCAGGGGCCTTTCTGTGTGGACTTTAAAAGTTCTCCCCGTGCTTGTGTGGGTTTTCTCCAGCTACTCCTGGTTCCTCTCACAGTCCAAAGACAAGCACGTCAGGTTATTTGGTGGTTCTTAACTTCCCGTAGGACTGATTGTGAGTGTGTATGATTGTTTGTCTACATGTGTCCCTGATGGACTGGCAACCTGTCCAGGGTGTACCCCTGCCTTTTGCCCAAAGAGAGATGGGATAGGCTCAAGGATTAAGCGGGTATAGATGATGGATGGATGGACGTGTGTGTGGGGGGGATTATTTTGTGCCACCTCAACTAAAAATATATAAAGCAACACATTTATGTATAACTTTGGGTGTGATCTTTTGATTGATGGCCAGCATTGCCAATAGTGAGCATAGTCATTTAAGCAGCCTGAACCATTGAGCAGCTTCCATTTGAAGGCTGCTGGCCAAGACTAATGAGGGGAACACCTACTCAAGCTACCTCTTGCAGCAGCTGGGCCCTTCGGTGGAGCGTCTTTCATAATATAATAAATTCAAGAATCTTCCAAGTTGACTAACTGGACAACCTTTTGCAAATGGTACTGCACTGTACAAGCGTACTTGTACCTAACCCTAACCCTAACCCTAAGAGACTTACAAAAACACCCTTCAAAAAAAAACCTGTCGGTCACGTCACGAGGTTTGTCAAATTGTTCTTACGCGGTCTGTGCTAGCAATACCACCCTAAACTACAGGGGGGGGGGGGGGGCAGATTACAAGTAAATTCATGTCTCAGCACCTGGCATGGCACAACAAAGTCCACTGTAACAGCCACCCCCATACTCCACCAGGCGTTGCCTGTGTTCACATCAACTACCATAGAAAAACAGTACAGTGAGACCTTCCTGCAAAAATGAGCCGCAGTAAATTAGCCTATTTACCAAACTGCAAGAACAGCTGACAGTTCCGTATCACATTTCATGGCTTTACATCTTAAAAAAAATATGGGTTTTTAAAATATTCCTGCATTAGTTTACTTCTCACACATCATCCCAACCATTTTAGAAATGGAGTTTTATTTAAAAAGAATTGAAGAAAAAGATGATTAATTTATTTGGAACCACAAATGAAAATGTTACTGGAGACACCTTAGTCTTCTTTTTGGTTGAAAGTCAGAGGCTCTATCAATTCCTGCATGTAAACTGCTGTGTTGCTGCTGCTCAAAAATATTGGCCATACATACAGCCTATAACTTAAATGCCCTTTATAACCAATAATATGAAGATAATATGGTTTACTGCTTATTAAATTGTTCACAGAACAATAGTAACTGGTGCAATTAAAGCTGAACAAATGGCAAAATATTTTTATAAACTGCACAAGAGAATCCAGTATTGATGATCTGATTTCTTCCCATCTTTCATCCTTGATTTTTCCTCCCTTCTTTTCGTCCTTCCCCCAATTGTCTTCTCCTCTCGGTTCTCTGTCCTACACATCTCTCTGAGCCTGTAGCTACAATGGCTTTGCTAGCATCATCCAGGCACACACACCGTCAAATGAGCTACGCTAGCATGCTGATGACAAAGAAATTGAAAGCTAGTGCGATTACAGAAATATGGGACTTGACCAAACTGTAATTTGTGGAAAATGATCTGGGGGGGGTGGAGAGACTCTAAAATGAACAGCTGAGCTGCTCCTGAGAAGTAAACGATGGGAAAAAGAAAAAAAAAAGCATCACAACTGCAAATGAAATCAGTGCTTGGAATTAGTACCACTTTTAATCCATAAACAATGACACAGAAGAAAATGTTATTGTACATTTACAAAGGTTTTTATCAGGCTTACATAAGAAGGCATGATTTCAAATCCACAGGGAAGGGCCAAAAGGGCGGGTGGATGCCTCCCCCGCTGCTGCATGAAGGATTAAAACCCACATTTTGGAACATCATATCTGTTTTCCAGAGAGCAGGCTTTGATGGTTTTGCTGCAAGACTGTGTACAGCAGATGGTTACAGCGAAATCTAAGTTAATATAACTGAGCTAGTATTGAATATGTCAGATTTTATCAGAGCACGGTAATACAAAGTGTCATTTGGAATTTTTTTTACCGTGTGTAACTTTATGTGATACCACTGCTGCACTTTCATAATCTATTTTTTCTCATATGTGATGGTTCACAACTGCCGACCGTTAGCGCACCAAAACTGGAGGAAGCAGTAACCATTTCAAATCTGCCTGTGAACACCCTCACCACTAACCACTGACACTACAAAGCTCACCTGATTCCCCCGTTCCCTTTCTTAATCCCAGTCAAATCCTGCTATTACAGAGAAAAAAGTCCATTCCTTCCACCTCTCCCTCCCAATATCCACCTTAATTTGCACCAATCTTCCTCCCCTCCCACATCACTCTTTCTCTCAGCCCCACTGAATTATTTTTGGGATGACAAAAAAAAAAAAAAAAAAAAAAAAAAAATGACAATAAAATCCCGGATGCCGGTGTAAGCGAAGGGCTGGCCCGAGGGTGACCCTGCAGTTCTCATCAGCCCCCGTCTTGCTTTTCACTTGCTTGTACTGAAAGCTCAGACACACCAGATACCGTCTCAACGCCACCGCTGCACCGCTCCAATACGTATCACTCAGGGGCCCTGCGGCGTAAATGGACACACACCAACAGATGCACACACACCCACACACTGGCAAAAGAAATTTCAATAATAATTTCAGAGCAGCATGTATGATTGGATAGGTTCCCACAGAGAGATGAAGGAAAAGCAAAGTAGCACAGGTGAGATAGAAATGGAAAGACAGTGGGTGAGACTGCAATGCCGTCTGGATAAAGGGATCGAAAGACTAGCTCCATCTCATTTGAAGATGCTATCCCATTTCCCATGCCAAAAGCAGGTCTTATCGGCCAAACTCTCCTCATGGGCTCTGCCTGAACATATGCTCTGTGAGAGCAGGAGATAGATCATCACCTTGATCACCATTACACTAAATCTGATCAAACTAAAAGACAGTCTTCTTTATGTAAACAAGATGTCTTAATATCCACCTCAGCTGCTTTACCACTATTGCACCAATTTCTGGCGTCACTTTGTGGCCAAGCAGGGCTTAATGGGGCTGAATGCAGTGTTAAAGTAGAAGGAGGGTTTTACAGTTCGGCATTTATTGTTTATGATTGGCTTACTTTGCATACAACTGCTGTTAACATTTGTCTCAGATATGGCGGATTCAGTTGTAGACGAACTCCAGTGACCTTTTGCATCAGCTCTCTGTCACACCCTTTCTGCTGCTTGTGCCTAGTGATCAGCAGAGCTGTTTCTTTCAGCAGACTGAGTCACTAGAATCAGTTCATTTGAAAGATTTGCACAACTGATTCGTTCACTGAATCATTCAGTAGTTGATTGGAGATCTGACTGTATACCAGAATCATTGAACAGAATCACATCTGGATGGTTTGCAATTCAGGTCATGATTTTCAGCTTCCAGCATAGCAGTCGCTTTGAAAAACACATTAGACTCCTCTTAAAAATCTTAACATTATGCCATTTCCTCACTGAAAATTGTAAGGTTGGCCTGAAATCATTTTTAAGTCTTTTCTAACTGGTTTACTGTTCGGTATTGCTGTTGGACTTGCTGAGCCTGATTGTGGCAGTTTATGCTGCATTTGCATCAACGGGGCTCTTCCCCTCCTTGCAGCCTAACTGTTTAATTTTGTTCTCAGTGAGAAAGCCTGTTAGAACAGTGGGGAACGTGAAGGTGTGTGTTTGTGAACTGTAAGTGTAATCGTCTTGTGTGGAGGCCTGTCCTCCAGCTAGTTTTCAAGTAAATTTGCCGATAGCTCCGGGTACAGGAAGCTACTGATTTACCAGTCATTTGTCTGGAGAGAAACATTCCTTGTTCGCTTAATCTCATGCAGTCTCTGCTCGCAGCCTCATTCACAAGAAAGTTCAGCTGAACTGTGAAGTTAACGGATTCGTTCATCTGAAAAAAATCTTTGCCATCCACATACTACAGATATCCCACTTGATTTTTTCATGGTTTTCACCATGACACCCGGAACTATGGGCAGATCAGAGGGGGAGCGCAGTGGGGCTATAAGTCCAAAAATGGAAACAGGAATGATTTTTCTGCAAGCAAATTGAACTCAGTATTAGCATTTTTAAGCCTTGGTCCAACCTCACTCAATAGTAGAGTAACAGCATTTTTCTCTATTCAGACATTCTGTTACAGATTTTTAGTGAGTTTGGGGTAACTGTCCTGCTACACACCCTAATTTTGCCCCAGTTTTAGCTGTCAAATAGAGTTCACGGTTTGCTCAATGACTCCAAGGTATCCAGGTCCTGTGGTTGCAAAACCCACTTGAAAGTTGGCATGAGGTGTTTGTGCTGTGCTTGGTTTTCCTCAAACATGGTGTTACGTGCTATGATCAGACAGCTCTACTTTGGTATTGTCTTTCTGGAGAACGTTGTTCCAGATATTTTGTGGTTTGTTCAAATGCAATTTTGTTAGCCATGCCGTGACAATCATATTGGAGAGACCAGGCTTTCTCCAGGACGGTTCTTTGAAAAATGCACCAGGTCATATAAGTTCAGGTTGCTACCCACCAAAAGTGCCAGCCCTAATCCGATATTTGGCATATGAAATGAAATTAAAAATACTTTATTTATCCCATAAAGGGAAATTCAATAAATATCAATATTCAGATTGGATATAGATGGATTTGTTAAGAGCCTGAACAGCCAAAAACAACCATCCATCCATCCTATCATCTATACCTGCTTAATGCTCTGCAGGGTCACGGGGATCTGCTGGAGCCTATCCCAGCTGCCAAAAATAACATGAAATACAATTTTTCTAAATGTGTTTGAAACAAACTATAGCTACGTCTATCTAGAGCAGTGCTTCTTAATTATTTTCTGTTATGCCCCCCGAGGAAGAAAAAAACTTTTTCTTCTTACACTTCCGTGCGCACAGTCTGACAATGAGAGCACCACTGCCACCTACTGTAATGGATGTGCAATTACACTTTATTCTAGTATGGCAAAAAAATGCCCGTTCCCAGGGGTCACAAACAGATTCCTTTCCATTCCTTTCCTTAAGGCTATTCCTAAATCCAATTTCATTCAAAAGTACTGTACTGTACTGGTTTTTTGCGAAAAAACAGTTTTAGTTTCAGACAGCTCTTTATTTGGACATATATACAGTATCTTTTGGTGGTCTTTAATCAACATCAGATGTATGTAAATATACTTGAATATTCAAATTTTGAACATTTGTGAGAAGTGGGTCATCTGTATTTTGGAAACAATGGTCAGTCATGAAGATAGGATTCTTATAAGACATGCCTAAATATCTGATTTAGGCTGTAATCCTGAAGACAGCCTTTAAGGCAAGGCTGCCGACAAAACCGCTGCAATGAAGAGATTCCTGTTTTAATCTTGATGACACTGGTGCAAAATATCAACTTCAGTGGGGGGTTGGAATTCTCAATGGAGCTGGAAAGCTCAGTGCCTTTCAGTTTTCACCCATTTATTAAAGTGAAACATTTTGAGATAGTTTGATTTCTCTCTCTTTCTTTCTCTCTTTGAGTGTGTATGTGTGTGAGAGAGAGAGCTTTTGCAGTATGCAGTAACTAAACAGGACACACGCACAAATAGGTGAGCTGATGGTGGCTAGCCTTATCACTGTGCCACAAACTGGAAAGATTAGATTACTCACTTTCCTGGACCTCCAACTTGGTTGCCATAGCAATAGCAGTGTGACTGGGGTAACAGCTCACCACTGTGGAGGCTGTTGGAGGGAACAATCACCAGGAGACCACAGTCCAGCCTGCTGCTTTCTATTGTATTCCTTCTATTCTGATTGAAAAAATTATTCAAAGAAGAAAGACAGTAATGAAGTAAACAGATCATGCACTTCATATTGAAGCAGGGGGGCCTGGGGGGGGGACAGTAGAGCTGGGCAGATCGATCCAAATATTGCTAATTTCCGTACCAACGCTGGTATTGATATCAAATGATACTCATGTAAAGAGATCGATACGAAAGCTTTTATTCTCTCCCACAAGCACTGTCTGCTGCGAAGTGCGAACTCATTGAAGTCTGTGTCTGACACACTGTCACCGTGTCCTCCTTCAGTCCAACAGAGAGTATCCAGGTAGATACAAGTGGTCAATTTCAGCATCAATTCATATGAACTTTCAAATTATAGGAGCCAGCTCAAAAAACATAATTAAGACCTTGAAATTAACCAGTAAATGTCATGTATACCATTGAAAGGTGTTATCTAAGATAAAACAGCATTAGATCCTTAATCCTTTATTCATCCCACAACAGGAAAATTTATAGTGACATGAAAGTAACATGAAAGTTCACACATTCAAAAATAACAAAACAAAGTATTGAAAGATATAATATAAGAGGTGGACTAGAAAAAACATTATGAAAAGAACAATTCAACTCCAAAGCATATTTACAGAAAAATGTTAATTGTGATAATAAAGTATTTTGCTGTCACCTATAAAGTTTGCTGAAATTGTATTCTAGGTTTTAACAAAATAATCCGAAGACAAAAATCACAAAAACACCAAAAGGTCAGCAGTTTCATGATAGATCAAGCTTAATATGAAAAAGTATCGGTATTGGTATCGGTATCAGTATCGGGGATACTGGCCCTGTGTTTACTTGGTATTGGATCGATACCAAAATTCCCAGTATCGCCCACCTCTAGGGGACAGTACTCCATGAAAGAAGAAGAATTAGGCCTTTCCCCAGGCATCGGTTATACCTTACGCACTTCCTGATATATTGACATCTGCTAGAGATTCCACGCGCTACTGCAACCTATATATAACCTCGTAGGTTATATATATAGGTTGCCCAGCCAGAATGAGTCAAAAAAAAAAAAAAAAATGAAGACTGACTTTGGTCATGTAGGTTTCTACACAGTGAATTAAATGTTGTGCTGCATGGCTGGCTTCATGTTCACTCTCACAGTTAACTTTATAATGTGCACATTTACAAGTGGATCGCCAGTAACATCTCCAAATGAATTTTGAGTAAAATCGCCATCAACAGCCGTCCATCAGCGTCATCATCAGTCACTAGTCAACAGAGTCTATGCGGTGCAGGGTAGGTGGATCACGGATTAATCTAATTATGAGTGGCAGTTCATACAAGCATAGAAGTGGAGCAACCAAACGCAAAGAAAAGGAAAAAAAAGCGCAGGAAAAGACTAAACTAAAAAAGCTGGATACATATCCTCCTGGAGATGAACCTGACATTGTTGGCAGTGAGTCAAGCCCACCAAAACTGGCACCACGGTCAGGGAGCCGGATTCACAGGGACAATTTCTCACAAGTCACTGACACTGAAAACAATATGGGAGTTAGTTGTAAATTGTTGATGTGGTTGTTATTGGAGTAGCCCAGCCTGCCTAACGTTATTATTATGGCCTAACATTACTTTTCGGGGCCAGGTAACCTAATGTTTGTGTTGTTCTTATGGTTTTTAGACTTCATGTCGGTTTTGTTGGGTTACTTTTGCAAAAAGGCTCGTACAACGACGTGGTCGGAGTTGCTATTTATTAACAGCAATGGAAACACATCAGGCGAAATCGGCACTTGCTTCCGAGCAGAATGAATGAATGCCAGTAGCTACTACAACAATAACAGCGCTACATCTCCCACGTGACGTCCCAACCGCATACTGCCTAATACATTTTAGACAATATATTATGCCATAATATGACAGGTTTGATTGATTTCAAAATGGCATTGGTCGCTCTTCGTGGTGTTGAACTCTTACTATCAAATGCTTTGAGCTATGTGTCAAAAATATAGTAATGCTTGTAAGCTTCCCTGTTACGGGCATGTGTATGTCGTAAAACAACGTAATCATAAGCTTTGTTGGGTATAAAGGGCCCGGCCCAGCAGTGACATGTTCCGCTGCTGTATTGAAGATATTATTTTCTTTCATTCGTTATGGTAGACATTCAACAGTTTGCTGTTGGCACATGGTTTTTGGCTTACTCTTGTTCCTCCTAAAATCATGCAACATGAACTGATTGTTCCCACACCACAGAGGGATCCATCAGTTCTCTGTCATCAGCCTCCTGTCCTCCACTGATACACCTCACCACTTTAGAGTCATCTGAGTATTTTTCTAGAAGTCTGAGGTATGAAGGATCAAGAAAATCAGATAGAAAATAGTGCTCTTCCAGTTCTTCCCTGCTGCTTATCAGCCACACAACCCCTTAGTTACACCAACTTTGCTCTGTCTCTTGCGTAATCAATAATCCAGGCAGCTGTGGAGACGTCCACCTGTGTTTTCGACAGCTTCTAAGATAACCATGCATGCTGAATCTTGTTTAAGGAACTGCAAAAAAATCAAAGATGATGATCCTCATGGTGCTGCCTGCTTTGTCCAGATTAGAATAGGTCCACTGAAAGAAGGCAGATGATCTTCAACCCCAGGTGATAAGAAAACTGCACTGGGTCAAGAATTGTGACTTCCTTACTTAGGTGGGTCAGGCTTAGGTAGGTTATGGTGCAGGGTCCAAGGCTTTATCTGCTAGCATAGATAAATTATTTATTTGACAACAAAGCAAAAATCACCTGTAAGTCTGTCTGCATGGTCTGAAAGATGAATGGAGTCCATGCCATGCTTCATGCTGGCATGTCTTTGAGAGACACATAGTACAGCATTATTCTCTTTGTCCTTATTGTCATTCCAATTGCGTCCATTCTACATGTCAGGGATCTTCCCATTGCCAAACAAAGGAGGAAACTGTTTAAACTTTAATCTAACTGGTCTGTTTGCCTGCTGCAGTGTAGATGTGAAGTGTTTTCTTAAAAAGTCATCAAGGATTTGGGGTTTCATTTTTGGCAGTAATGGGGCTTCATAAATCTCCAACAAAATGCTTCAAAATCCATAATAAAGGCACGATTATTAGAGCAGAGGCGAGTCATCATTATTCTTAGTGCTGGTTGGTATTCGGCCAGTCACTGGAATATGCTGTGGGCGCATTGAAGAATACTTGCAGACATTGTGGTTGGATTTGCTGCTTTAACAGTGTTTGGTGCCACCTCATTCAACTACTTTTATGTACACAGTAACTATAAAAAAAAAAGAAAAAAAATCAATTGATATTGAATTCATAACTGTACCAAAGTGAAGCCTCTGCATTAATTCAAACTAATGAAGTCCTTACAAATCCATAATGCTGTGGGTCTGATAGTTAGATTAATTACCCTAATCAGGCTATTGTATTTCAATTAGGCCCAGTACAGTGTTTGTGTGTTTTTTTTTTTAATCAAAAAGCACAAAAATGAATGTGGCACAAAATTAGACTCACACCATGGCACAATTAGAAAGTCTTTATGGTATATGGTTGATAATATGTCAATTATCAATGGTGTCCAATAAACGTCTTGATAATACTGAATGACAGGTTGTGAAAAAGTCAGCCAGAGCAAAGAACAGAAAATAATTACAGAGCACACAAAGGAAGGAGGGCAGAAAGTCTCAGAGAAAATGTCACTTAAATAATGGTAACTAGACTGCAGGTCACCCTGATGCTCTAAGCTTCCCACTAAGGACTCACAATGGAACAGTTTTTTTCTCCATTCGGACAGAAAATGGCTGTAAAAAGTTAGGGAGGCCATTCTGACCTTGACAAAGCACTTCATTTAGATAAGCGTTGGTCTTGAACCTGCAGTCAAATTAGGTCGCGCCAGCCCACAGCGCATCACACTTTAAATCTCTGACTTGAGGACTTGAGGCATGAAAATTCTCCCAGTGGGCTTAAGAAGGCTGATCTGCTTAAAACAAAATTAGTTCTACTAAAGCATTTTTTAAAAAGGTCCATATTTAATACTGAACTGAGAAAACCACAGACCTAAAGTACGTTTTGGTCTTTTAAAACAATGGTAAATAATGAAAGCTAACTGGTGGCAAAATAAATCCTTAAAGACTCAGTTCTCTCAATAATGATGCATTAAAGGTTGTGATCAGGTTAAGTTTTTATTTATTTATTTATTTATTTATTTATTTATTTATTTATTGGCATCAAATCTCCTCTACATGTGGGACTGGATGGACAATCTGCCATGAGGGAAAGAACACCACCATCTCTGACAATTTCTTTAGTGCCACTGATATTATTGGTTTTATTCTATTAAAAAGAAGAAGACTTGGCTGTACAAAGGGAATGGTGGAAAGCTTTTTTTGTTCCCTGTGCACCAAGAGCAGCTTTAGCTTTTTGGGAAAATACATGGATGGTCCTTAAGTCTTCAAGTTTCTCTTTAACTGATATTCAATCACAATGTTCCTAAAGCAGCAATAAATTGTAGTTCTAATGATAAAGCAATGATCCAGTTATCTCAGATGTCTTGTCATCTGCGGTGCTAAATGGATTAACCTCTGAACGGTTGAGTGACTGACTATAAAGCTTGACATTTCCACAAATGATGTGATTGTTTCTTGACACGTGTTAAGGGTTTACTTTGTACACTGATGTGGGAATTTTTGCGTTTGGTATTGGTTTTGAGAGACTGTTCTTGAATTTGGAAGAATGTGATGTCACAGAAATTCAGATGCATCAACTGAACCACAAAGTGGTACCGTTTGTGATTTTCGTGGAAAATGGATTCTTTGGAATTAAGCTGGGGCCTATTTCAAAAAGTGGGTTTTGTGTCGCCTCTTTGCCATTATAGCTGAAACAGGTTTATTTGCAGAGGTGACAACAGGATACAATTAAAAAATGCAGTTGTAAAGCAATAATGACACTGAGTAATAATTAAGACATGTCGTGGTTCTGACATCTAAAAATGAGCATTATACGATCGATTGTCCTGATGAAATTAGAGGAATTTCCTTTAGGATTTTGCAGTTCGGTTGCTGTATTGTTGTCTCCCACACTCCCATCAAAGCTCCTAGAAACATAAAGGCAAAACTATATTAAAATGAGTCTGTTACATTCAAGTCACATGTCTCAATTATGTTTCTTTGCTTACCGAGGGTTTTTTTTTCCACCAGCAAGATCATCTACATGAAAAGTGAATCTCAGGTACAGTACACCTACTTTTCTCACCCCTGCTATTATATAAGATATGAATAAACATTTAAATTACTCATTCACTCAGTCTGTAATTTCACCCACCATCTCTCTTCCCTTCATCACTGCAACTATGCTCCTTACCCACAGAATGATGTGCTTAAATGTACCATGTGATTGCAATAAAAGCTCTAATTCTAAAGAAAAGAACTAAGAAGGAATCACGGTTCATCAATGATGCCTTTGATAGCTGCAGTTCAAGAATTTAACTCAGAACTTACAGTATGGCATCACGATAACTCCATGTATATTGAGAATCAAACTCCAAAGAACCAAAAACCCTGAATCAGAGAAACCATTTCCCCTGGCTTTCAGTCTTTATCAGTTGCGTTTTTTTTCTGTCTCCAATTTTCAGTTCGAAAGAGATTCTTACTTAAGAATCTACAATGGTGAAGGCAAAAAATAGCTGAGCTCAAGTAGCTCATTGGCTACTGAATGACATAAGACTTTACCCTGGCGTTAGAGAGCCAAACTTGCATGTCATCATCATGGAGAACCAGCGAGTCCAGGTAAGTTGTTAGTATCTGTACCTGATTCATCACATGTTATCAGTTTCATGGACAGACATTAACATTAACATTAATAAGTCCACATTTATACAAAATCTCTATGAAATGGACGTGGTTTCCTACCGTGCCTACTCTTCCTATAAGTAGATGTCCAGCAGTGTTGGGCCAGTTCACTTTCTACACGAACTAGTTCAGTTCATAATTCACAGAAATTAAAATGAACTAGTTCAGTTCATAGTTCACAGAAATTAAAATGAACTAGTTCAGTTCATAGTTCACAGAAATTAAAATGAACTAGTTCAGTTCACGATGTCAAAAAATGAACTAAATAGTTCATTTTAAATTTTTTTTTTCTTATTCTTTTTTAATGTTGCTGCAAGCAATTATTTGTCAAAATGATTACCACTGCCCATATACTACACCACCACAAACAGCAATTATTTGATCCATTTTATCTGTCGAAAACTATGTGTCCAATTCAGAATCTTTATCCAATCAGGGTTCACATTAGCATTGAAGGCACAGCCCATGTAAAACTGTAATTTCCATTTCAGCTTCTCTCTACAGCAGCCATTCTGGTTTGGTTTGTTTTATTACTTCTTAATGTTTTTTTTAAATAATGTCATGAATATTTGACAGAAATTGAAAATATATTTAAAAAAGATTGAGAATTTAAAACATATTTGTTTAATTTTAATGACCTCTCACGGCCCATCTGTAGTACCTCGACGGCCCACCACGGGGCCGCGGCCCACACTTTGGGAATCACTGCTTCTACAGTATGTTAAAAATATGAGGAAAAAACCTGCTGCCAAATGGTCTTTATTATAAGACAAAAACAGGTACTTAAGGTGCAAATATTCTTTTCCCAATTTCAGTATTTCAATCCCCCCAGGAGTTGGAGCATTGGGTTACGGCAGCTTTCATCTTCCTGCTTGTTTTAAACATTTGATGACGCAATTGTCAGCGCGACAGAAGCGACAGCCCTGTGTTGCCATGTTTGATTGCTGTCCTGAAGATACATATCAGGCTCGTTTGTGGTGTATTTTAAATGGGGTTTGCTGGAAACCTGGCACGGTTTTGACCATGTCCGTGAACTTTGAATAGAGCGTCGTTCACAATTGCCCAAATGAATTCGTTCACACCCGACGCCCGTCAAGAGTAACTAGAGCGTGTTCAGTTCATGTTCGGACAAAATATGAAGTAGTTCGTGAACTTTCGTTCAATGAACGCGTTCAAGTACAACACTGATGTCCAGGACCTCGAGCAATCTACAAAACTACTGGGAAAAAGTGGACTGATGAAACCAAAGTATTAACGTTTGAGGAGAACACTGTGTTTGGTGCAAAAAGGGGAATGGCTTACCATCTTTGACACATCATCCCAACAATTAACTACGATTGAGCCAAGTATCATGATATGAGCTAACTTTACTCACTCATGACCTGAAGCACCTACAATCATGGGGGCTAAAATAAATTCCCAAGTTGACCAAAATATCATACAAGTTAATAGGAGATCCTGCTCTTACGCTTCTCAAGCTAATCCAGATAATGGATAATGCGTATTAGAGCCAAGACTTGCCAATCCTTAAAACGAAATACTATTTCAATGTAAAGACCTTTAAACATGTGAAAAGTCTAATAATAAATGAAATCAGATGACAGATAATGGTTTTAAAATTCTGTTTAATCTAATGCACGCTACAACTTATTCTCTTTAAATGGCTGTGTAAATGGCACTTAGGCGCGCTCACAGAATTTATGAGTACTGCTCAGATGAAAAACTACAGACTTAACTTCCCAGTAGGAAAAAAATCTTGTTCTTTGTCTATGCAGTTATAAAGAATAGGAGTATAACTATAACTTTGCAACTTAACTGATTGTGCAAGCTGCTGCCACACAGTGGTATCCCACTTTTCTGAGCCACCATGACCTGTCAGTGGGAGTAAGAGTCCAGCAGTGTTTTCCAGCCCACACTCTGGTCAGATTCATATAGACCTGTTCCACACACAGAAACCCATCCATCCACCCATCCATTATCTATGCCCGTTTAATCCTCTGCAGGGTCATGGGGATCTGCTGGGGCCTATCCCAGCTCTCTTTTGATGAAAGGCAGGGGCACACCTTTGACAGGTTGCAGAAACCTCATTTTTAATTTATTATTATTTTTTTTTTAAATCAAGTGGACAGTCATGTTTGTTATTTAGGAGCAGGAGCCAAAAATTTAACTCCACCTTACCCATTGATGATATAGGAAGTTTGATTAGCCACTGCTAAACTTTATGAACTTCCAACCAAATGTTGGTTAAAAATAATAGATGAAAATCATTGCAACTTAATTTTTGGGTTTGACATCACAACAGCCACTGTTGTGATATCAAACCCTTTTTACATTTTAGCTACTGTATCTTCAAAGGGGTTCTAGAATGACCACCCACGTCTTCTTTGAAAAAATGAATTGGACAATATTTTTTGAGACATGCAGATATCTCTTTAAAAGCTTGCCTTGTCCTTTGTTCCCCTCTGAGATCATGTGAGAGCAATTCAATTTCCCCACTGTACAATTTGATTTGGACAAATGTCTTATTAGAACTGAAGAGGCCCTGTGACTAAACTCATGTCTAAGGGCCTTCTTCCTGCACAGCTGACTTGTGTTCTCACTTATCAGATAAAAAACAGCAAGCACACAAGAGAACACACTCTGAGAAGCATGAGTGCACTGCTTCTAGGCTTCACTCTCCACACACATATTCACACATCCTGGCTACAGCCAATTCAACTTCTCAGCTTCCCAATTTTTATGTGTGTAGATTTATTGCCAGCTATTAAAATATATTTGATTTTGACCGGGATGGCTCTCCACTGCTCCCTTCCTTGGTACAAGTCCAACCCACCTTTTATGACCACTTGCTTTAACCTTCTCCTCTGCTCATAAAACACCAGCAGCTTCTTCCACCTTTGCCAGACCTCCTTCTCCTTCTTCTGCATCTCTTCTGTTGGATCTCTCCCTCTAGTATTTCAACCTTCTGCTATAATTTTAGGATGTATTTGTGCGTCTCTTCCGATCGTCTTTACCCTCCGACTCCTCTACTCCACAGATACCCTCTCTGCCCCAAAGCTATCTTCTCTAATTGTCTTTTTCCTCCTGAATGATCGATTCCTCAGATTTATCTGGCAGTTTGAGAATAAGGACACTGCTGAATTTTCTATGTTTAACTACTCTCAGAAGGTCAGCATTCATAACGAGCTTTCAAGGAGATATTCCCAAAATTCTCTTCTGAAAATCTTTCTCTCTTTTTCCTTTCTTCTAAGTTAATAGGAAAACATTGTAGTTTAAGTTTTTATGTTTCCACATCAAATAATACCTCATCCTTCTCTGCTGTTTCTGTCTATGATGACACTTCAAATACTTTAATTTGATGAAAGTCCCAGCTCTATTGTGAACAATATTCCTGTCGATGTCTACAAAACCCTTGAGGAACACTGATCTTTTTTTTTTTTCAATTTTTAGATCTTTTTTTTTCTGAATGTATTTCGTTTATATTTTACATGCAAAAAAAAAAAGTTGACTTTGTTGCAGCTTGAGACAGTATTTGCAGGGAATGAGGCGACCCCTGGGAGCTCGTTCAGACGGGCGTTACAAGCATCCTCTGCATGGTTTTTTCCAGTTTCTTCACTGGTCTATGTAAGGAGCAAGAGATACACATGCCTTTTGATGTCTCTAGCCCATCAAGCTCACTGCTCCCTGCTCACTCTAAAGTTATTGGCAACCTTCCTAAAACAATATGACATGTTACTGCTAGTCTTGTGCCACAGAAACAACTGAAGGCTGTTTATTTTTTAACTGGATCACGTCAATGGGGGGCATGGGCTGCCTCACATGGGGATAGATGAACGGACTGGGATGGAGTTCAGAGGGCCACTGTGCATATTTGCATAATAAATGCTTACATCAGTAGAAAGTTGTTTAATAAGTATCTGGAAGCTCCTGGTATGACTGCTCTTTCAAGATTTTTATTTAGTGCTTAATCAGTCATGGACCTCTTAACAAATACAGCTGACAGCCTGAAAACGGGGTATATGAGAGTCTAAGACTATTTTGAACCTTTGAAAAGGTTTGAAAAGCATAATACGCATCTGGCAATTCTTTATTACTGGATTGCAGAAGTAAGTTTCTTTTCCATGGCAGCAACGACTCGGCATTAGCAACGTTTAGCATGAAGCAAACCCATCTGTAAAGAACTGTACTTTCTTGTGCTGAAGACCTGGGGGCATGCTCTTCATTATCATATGGACTGACAGAGAGCAAATTGAAATGAGGCATGAAACATAAAGATGCAGGAGATAATTATGACATTAATACATTACACTGAGTTATAGACAAAACCCTGTTTGGCTTTTTAAAGCTATACATTACATGGCCTGTGTGGATAGACAAACATTACTTTGTAATCTTATTTTCAGTAAACCGCAAAGGCGCAGTAAGTTGCACTGGGATAGAAACAGAGGAAAACCTGTAATAAACCTGCTACTGGCTCCAGACTGATCAGGAACCAAAATATTGATAATAGTGATATGATTATGACACAGCCAGCACCAGACTACTATGTCCTGGCTTACAAATGTTTTTACATACCTGTGCAAATACTCCTGTGCTGCTGGAATTTCGTATAAACAAATAAAACGGTTTCAACTATGTCATGTAAAGTTAACATTTATTATTGTTTTAAAAAAAAACATTTAAAACAGCAACACAGTAATTTGTGTTGGTGTTTAAGCAGCTGAGTCAGTTCTCAACAACAGGCTTGACAGTGGAGATACAGTGGGACTGCCAAGTCTAAAGCACTGAGGAATTCTTGCATTTTTTTTAGCAATTTTGGGTCCCTCTATAGGTGGTGGAGGTCAGGGTGCATTGACAACACTGAGAATTACTTTTCTTTTGTCTTTTTTTTCTTCTTATCATTACTTTGTTGATGTCTGCTGAAGCTTTTTGAGCTAGTTTCATCACTGTTGATGTGTGACATTGTAACATAAGTGATACTCACTTGTCCGACTTGGACAGAAGCAGGAAATTTGTCTGGGTTTTGCTAGTAGCAGGCCCAGAAAGATCGCTGAGGCTAAGCAATGCATTGTGAAAACTGAACAAGTAGTCCTTCAGTTCAATTGAAAATGAAATTTAACATGAATGAAAATCCATTGTTCTGCTTTAAGAGATGAGAGAAGAATAAAAAGAAGTGGCAGAATATCACATAATTGTTGCAGATTTTTCAATAGCTAAGGATCTTCTAAATATTAAGTCATTAACCAGTGTTTCAGTTTAGTGTTAGAGCTGTGCTTAGTGCAGCAATGTGCCTATGCATTTCTGCTTTAAACAATAATGGGCTGAAGTCATAGCAGGAGATGACAAAGTAAGTACAATATACCCCTTTTATTATTTGTTAGATTACGTTCCGTCCTCCCCCCCGTGAATACCAAAACTCTTCAAATTATTGATGCAGTTTTAAAAGGCCTATATATATTATATATGCTCAAATATTTTTCCCAATCACATTCTAAAGACAGCCTTACTCATTAATACAGTAATAATTTAGTAATGATAAATTAAAATAATTTTAATTTCGTAGTGTTATATTATTTATTAATAATAATAATAATAATAAAAATAATATATATCAATACAATAATTACTGTATAGTGTAGTATAGTAACCGACATTGTTATTTTTAAAGTTATTTACCAGATGTGAGCGTTTTTCTGCAAAACAATGGCCTAAGAAAATCATGAAATTGCAGGGGCTACCACTAATTCAAATACATTATGAAAAAGAAAGCTTGCGTTCCCGCAAACTGTGAACCACGAATGGGCAAGGGTATACTGTATTCTGAGCCTTTCAAACTGAGGTGGCAGCTTCCACGATGGTTGCCAATTTTAGCTCAGAGTCCCCCTATAGGCGTGGAGGTCAAGTACTTTTTCAACACTGGGGCTAGTTTAATCTACATCTCAGTCACTCTCTCATTTTCATTTCAATTAAAACCAACCTTAGTCATTTCTGCCATGATGTCCACTGTAGTTTTGTGAGGCAGCAACAAACAGTCGTCACAAAACATGAGGCAGGAGTCAGCAGCTGATCTTTGCTGATAGTAGGACAGGAGGGAAATGGCAAGAGCCAGACTGTGATTCCTAAAGATAATCAAATAATACTTTCAAATGAATTTGAAATTGATATTTTAACATAAAAAAAAAAAAAAAAGTTCTTGATGATTGTTTAATGAAGTCATTATGTTTATCTGGCTCTCAGGTATGCACACACACACACACACACACACACACACACACACACACACACATATATATATATATATATATATATATATATATATATATATATATATATATATATTCCATTTTTACAGACATTACCCCTCTGTGACTTTTCTGGTACACACTGTGCTCTTTTCCTTTCTGCTTTTGTGGAGCACATGGAGGAGAGACCCTGTAAGCTCTTTGTTCAAAAACAGCCCAGAAAGTGTGATCCTTTACGCAGTTGTACAATACACAAGACACAGTTCGACCTGACATAAATGGTTCTACAAGCAAGGCATGCTGGTAATGTTCAGGTGAGTTTGAGTAATCCATCTGTTTACAGCACCTTTAATTTTCAGCTTTTCTCCCATGTTCAGAACATCATGTTCAACAGACATTTATAAAAAAAAAAAATACTGTATATGCTTCAGTGTGCTCTCTGTCCATCTATATAAGCAGCCCTCCCTTCCCCCTGTTCTTTTATCTATTTTGCAGTTTTCCCCGGGCTGTTTCTTTGTCCAGTGCTCAGCCCCTGCCCTTGTCATTCTCTCTCTGGCTTTCCAATCACCAGTTTCATTTCCTCTCTTTCATTTTTCTCTTTGCTGTCTTCTTTGTGCATGTATGTTGGACTTTAGTCTCATATTTCCAACATTCTCTATCGTACACGCCCAGCTGAAGCTATATGCTTAGTAGTTAATGAAAGAAGTAGCACAGGAAAACACATTGCAGGATAGAAATAGCTGGGTGTAACAAAAAACAAAAAAACACCTCATACAGATGTTCACATGGAGCCTTGTTGGTCAATTAAGCAAAAACTCAGAGTCTTAGCTGGAAGGCACACTTTGAATTAGCTGAAAATTTTACATAATTAGTTAAACACACAAAGACTCAGAGCCAGAGACCGTCTTGATCAGAAAACTGCCTACACTGCTTTTTTTTTTTTTTTACACAATTCTCAGCATCTTAGAACATATTTGGTCCAGTGTTTATCAGAAGCAATGGTGCTCACACACACACTCACGCTAAGGAAAAAAAGCCATGGTTGTGTACTTTCCTTCAGCAGCATAAAAGGGCGAAACTGTTTTAAACGCTAAAAAGCACAAGGTTCCCACTAAACACAGAGCGAGCATCGACTTTGTAAAGAAAACATTACAAATGCTGTATTCTGGATCTCAAAATCAAACACAAATGTAACGGCTTAGAAATTTTTAGAAAATCTGTAACTTATGTTGAAAGCTACAGCGACAGATATTAGAAAAAGATTTTTAGAGCTGAGCTCTCTGCTCAACTTCCAGGAAAATGCAGCTGCCTCTCAATTCAAGGACAAGAAAATTCCTGTTTGTAAAAGAGGACTGGAGCTCGCTGATTAGTTTTATCGCCTAATGAATAGTGTTTCAACACTAATGTCTGCATCAGAGGCACAGCACTTCTTTACACCATAAATTAGTAGAACTGTTTATACAAAAGTTCCTGACAAAATGGTCACATTATGTTTTTCTTTGATTTCTGACTTATCTACAGTGCTACTATGATACATTTGTAATTTTTGACATGGCCAGAGGCTGAAAAAAACTACTTGGTTTTCGGGGTGCTGAGAACGCAAGTTTTCTTTCCCAGCATCAGCTTTTTATGACATTGGAGATGCAGGATTTTCTTGTATGGCTCTTTTCTCCAGGCTTTGCCCGTTCACAAAAATTAAAAAATAAAAATCCTGTTGTCATTTTCAAAGTGGACATTTAAGACCTCCACCCTACTGTATCTGGTACTTCTTACTAAATGCTTTGTTTTTATTACCATGAGGTCTCCAAAGAAATGTGCTCTTGTTTGTGAGAAGCTGGCCAACCGCGGCTCAGGTGGTGCAGCTTGTTTTTTTTGGGCGAGCAATTGAGCCAATGTATTTACTGTTTTACAACACTTCACAGAGAATTCTTTTATTAAGAAGGCCCACTTAGATCCCACTGGATCTGCAGAAAGATGAAGCTGAAAGCTGCCGCTATTTCAATGCTCATGAGTCTGAATCGCAAGTGGTAATGAAATGCATGTTAGGTGCTGGCAACCACTATGTATCCATTTTAGTCCAAGCATCATGGGACCACTGACCACAGTTGCACAGTCTCACACTTTTATGCTCTATCTCATGCAAGCAAAATAAATAAATAATCCACTTCAGTGCATCTTATGCAAAAAAAAGTGATATATTTCTCTCTACTATCAAGCCAAGCCAGCCTCAAGTGTTGCCAACTACGGGGTCAAAAGTAGTGTGGCAACAGCATTATTAGCTTTTCTGTTTCTTGGCATCAGAGGTTCACATTGTACCACACTTACACCTGTTAACATGGATGTATACAGAAAAACATACACAAAGATGTTAAAAACCATGTAATCCTCTGTTATTCAATAGCATGTAATGAACATCGCATTTAGAGAACAAAATGGGACACCCCTTGAGTGCAGTTACGTCTTCAGACTGTGGGGGGACGGCCTTACGCCAAAGCTACTTCCAGTCTGTCAAGAAAACGACGACAATGACGAAGAAGTAGGAGAAGAAGACGTAGAAGAAGAGTAAGATAATATAAATATATATAACCAAGACAGATAGTTTCGTAACATTTATATCTTTATTAACTACGAAAATACTTATATTTGTAGCTCGCTTTTTTTCGGCGCCATCCTTTTCAAAGACGTCTTGGCGAAAATACGCAATGCCTTCTGGGTAGCCCTTACTTTCAAGAGTGGTGCCAGAGAATCTCGGTGATACGCCTCAAACTTGTTGCAACTTGACTTTCTAAGAATCGGGACAGCACTTGCTCTTCACGGGAGCATGCATTTTTGAGATTCAGGGTTAAAGGAGGAATTGGAATTCACCCTAAGACTCAGTGAATCAGCAACAACCATGTAGTTCAATAACTGCATTAATGATGTTGATAACTGCTTAACCATCAAAGTCGAGTTATATTTGGTTTCAAGAACAACATTAACAATTCAGTCTGTAAAAACAAAAAATTCTAGACTGAAACAAAACTTTCAAACCCTTTGTTCAGTGCGGTCGCGTCGCTCTTCCATTTTACATCAGATCCTGCTCGCATGCGTTCACTGTGATGCTTCATTCTCGTACTGTTTACTTAGGTGCGGCTCCATCTAGCGGCGCAGATGTGTAACGACAATAGAAAAGTCTAGACCTCGATTTTGGAGAATATGATTTCTAGAATAAAATATCAGTATTTTGCAAAAAAAAAAAAAAACCCTGCTGGAACCTGAAAACAAGTTAAGGAAACCCATTACACACATTTACGTCTGATTGCGTAATTATAGTTTTCTTTAAATCCATACATTCATCCATTAGAGCAGGGGTTTTCAAAGTGTGGGATAGTGAGCCTCCCCTGAAAGAACTCAAAAGCAAGCTTAATCTGGACTTAAAAACGCATTTAAAGCATACATAAAATAATTTATACGACATGCCAAGCTTTGACTATCAAAAGTCTAATTTTACAACTGTGAAGTGAAAGTTTCTCACTTTTTTTCTCCACATTTTTGTTTGCAGTGAAGCGACTTTAATCAGTAAAGCTCAGAGCATCAGCTTACCTGTGACCACAATCTGGGGTGCCGAAAAGGGGGGGTAAAGGATATGGATTATAGGGGCCCATGATTGAGGGGGGCCCAGAGAGGCCCCTAATGATGATCAAAAATAGCATCAACAAATTTTGCCGCTGTGTTGGGGGGCCCTGTAAAGATTCTTTTCATGGGGCCCAAAATCCCTAGTGGCGCCCCTGACCACAATAGTGACCACAAGACAGACCAAAGCCTGGAAGATCCACACGTTAGTCCTCATGGCTGGGTTTGGGTTCGGGTGTGAAGCAGGTTAGGATCCGGATTAAGTTAAAGTCCAGAGAGGCTGATGATCTGCGGGACTCGCCTTCCTTCACGCAGATGCCACTTTTCCAAGAAACCACACGCGTCCTTGGTTCCACCCCCTTAAAACTAAAGCTTACCGGTACGATGCTTCGGTTGCCTTGGTAGTCACAGTGCCAAACGCCTCGATGACTTTCTTCTGTGACTGCAATTCATTAAGTTTCCGATCAAAAAACTCCCGCGGCTTGGTCGTCAAACTTTGGTGCTTGGTTTCAATATGACGCCGGAGTTTACATGGTCGCGTGCTGTCGTTAGCTAGCACCTCTTAGCAGATAACACACTGTGGAAGCGGAGCATCGTCAGGACCGATACACGAAAAGCCAAACTTTAAATAACCAGGGTCATACTTCCTCCGTTTTCTGATCGCCTCAGACTCCGTGCCCTCTCTCACTTTCACTTGAGATACTAATCGATCTATTTTGCCTAGGGGTGCTCCGATCGATCGGTGACCTGATCGGATCGGCCGATATGCATATGATCGGGATCGGTCAGAATTGTCATTAAAGCCGATCAAAAGAGCCGATCAAAAACGCTCTATTCTCGTGCGCATACACTGTGTATAGACCTTTTCGGGCCAGCCCCCCGGAAGTACCCCGTCCGCCATTGCGGGGTTGTGCTACAGAGCGACACTTTCACCGGCTCGCAGATTAACCAGTGTTTTTCTCTTTCTACAAATATATATTTTTATAATGTCGAGTCGGTCAAGTGGGAATACATGTTCCGTCATAAACTGTGCCAACAATGGCGTGAAAATTCAACAATGGAAGAAGAAAGTATAAAATACACAAGCCTTTACTGCACGAAGACTGCCTTGTTTGCAGCCATACAGTTTGCACCGATTTCCTGGGCGCACCGACAACCAAGAAGTTAGGAAGACGTGGGTGAAAAATATCAACAGAAACGACTTTGTTCCAAATGAATACAGCCGGGTGAGTTTTCGTTAACATTCAATCTCGTACTACTCATAGTCTCGCTGAGAGTCCCGGACGATTCTGGCCGAAAGAACAGCAGTATGAGGCTACTGTAGCCCTCGGCACTAGCACAAGCCTATAAATGAATGAATGAATGAATGAATGACTTAGGAGAATGATTAAATAAATTAAATATAACATTAACACATAGCCTAATTTACCGCTAGCGTTAACGTTACAGTAGCATAATCTTTATGGCTTGTTGACGTTAGTTATAGCCAGCGTTGCAGCGTTCCACAGTTTTTAGTGTTTGATTATGGGAATAGATCATGCTATTTCCATAACCAATCATTAAAAACAGCGATAAACTACCTTCATCTGTAACTGGAGGCCACTGCCTAACATCATCAATCCAAGACATGTCTGCGTTATCAGTAACAAATGCTACACGCTGCTGTGTTTGGGTTAGTTGGTGGAGCACCGCACACCCCAGTTATGACGGAGCCACTAGGGGGCACATGTCCACAATTTTCAAGTCGAAAAGGTCTAAGACAGCAAGAAACAAAGGGAAATAAATACGATCGGTGATCGGTATCGGATCGGCCGATATTGATTTCAGCGATCGGTGATCGGCCCCAAAAACCCTGATCGGAGCACCCCTAATTTTGCCCTCGATGTTTACACTCTTTTTCTGTCTTTTCAGGTTTATTTTTTCTCCCGCGCCTCCCCTGAATCCCTCTGGCGCCCCCCAGGGGAGGCGCGCCTCACACTTTGAAAACCGCTGCATTAGAGCAACTGTGAGATGAGACCTTTTTAAAAAAAAAAAAAAAATCCAGTTTTTCAACTGTAACAAGAGATATTTTTTTTTTTTCTTTGCAAGCACTCGCTTTGTAGCAGGTGAGCTTGACAGAAGAAAAAAAATGGAGGTCACAGAATTAAAAAAAAAAAGGCAGTGTCATGGTCCCTATCTTTCTGTGGTGTTGATGAATCAAACATGCTGTGGAAGAAGGAAGTGGCTCTTTCACTCCTGGATAGCTACAGTCATGCCGAGCAAATTCAAAAGGTGAAAAGATGTTTCTTTTGCTCTTGTGGAAAGAGCAAAAGGCCACTTGGCAGCGTAATCAGACCGTAAACACTACACTGAAATTTAGTGTATTATGATCAAAAGGCTGCTTTGATGAATATGTTAGCAATCGGCAGGCTGTTTTCACACCTGCCAGATAAGTATAAGTAGTATTCACAGGCAGCCGTCTTCATGTACAGCTGATTGTCGAAAGTTCACTTTCTTCTTTCCTGTTTATATTCAGAGAACCTGCAGAACATTTTTAGGCATTCCACCCCTCTCCAGTTAGTAAAATCATTTATAAGTGGAGTAGAGATGGAACGGTTACTGGTATTACGGTAAAGCGTGCGGTAAAATTTTACGCAATAACCATTACCGTTTATGTTTATGTCATCTCATCATTCAAGGCTGCGAGAGACTCGCAACTGTGTCTCGTGTGAATTTGTAGCTTGTAACATCGGCAACTAAGCATGGCGGAAAGTAGTGATAGCACGCAGGACATTTACCAACCCACTAAAAGGACGAAATCCAAGGTCTGGGCATATCTTTTTTAAGAATGCAGAGGGACAACTGGTGGAGGACAAATATCCTGTCTGCAAAGCACTTGTTTACATTTTATTTTAATTTGTACAAGCAACTTGAAGGAGCTAAGCCTAATGCTTCAAGCTACTGAGATGTTTGACCAAGAGTAACCTGGTTGACGTGCTTCGCTAACTCGCATTTCATAGACGTTACCATTGCGTGTTGATCGAGAAAGGACCGGAACAATGTCCTGATGCAGTTAAAATATTCATTTATTCCATTAACTGAACCGAAAACCATAACCCCGGAAGTTAGCGCCACAGCAGTCAAAAACCTTTTGCCCTTCCGGGTCAAACACCTAACCAATAACAGGCAGCTACCTTTATACCTGACCCTCAGGTAACAACACAGCGACACCCACAGACACACAGAGTGAACTACAATTCATAACAACATATTTGGCTCCTATACAACTATTTTTTTATTTGCAAATTTATACTTATTTAAGGTTCAACTAAAGTCAATAGTTTATTTTATTTCAACTTGCAGTATAATTTTTGTTTCTGATAATTGTTTGCATATTTTGACCTACTATGGTTGTTTAAGTGTTTAGTTAACACCAGACAAATAAGCTTTGTTCCTTTTATTTATTTTGTTCATTTAACATAAAATCCCTTCCTGTGGCAGTTGTTTGCCCTTTTAATGTGAAAGTTTCATTTTAATAAGATTTTGGCTTCGGATGTTTTAGTATGACAAGAAAATCATAAGATTTTGTGAAATAATTTAAAAATATGTGTGTTTTAGACATTTGTACAGTAATTAAGAATACCGTGATAATATCGTAAACTGTGATAATTTGGTCACAATAATCATAGATATCAAATTTTCCATATCGTTGCATCCCTAAAGTGGAGACAGTTTAATAATGTGACTATTCTTCCTAGAAGTGGGTATCCAGTCAAGGTTAATACAAATGCACTGCAGAATTCTCAATGAAGTAAAGAACCCACAAATAACAGGTAAAGATTTAAATAAGTCTCGAAGCAGCAAACATCTCTACTCACGAGCCTGCCGTACTAAACAGACAGGGTGTCCGTGGCAGAAGACGATGAAGGAAGTCACTTTTTTTCCAAAAAACACCAATAAGCTTACCAAAGAGCACCTTGACAATCCATACTGACCCGGGGGATAGACTTATGAAACAAAAAAAAAAACAGAATGGCTTCAGAAAAAGAAAGTCCACCTTTTGGAGTGTTTCAGTCGGAGCTCAAACCTCAACCCCATGGAGTTGCTGTGGAAAGACCTCAGAAGACCCGTTCACACCAGAGACCTACAAATGTGTCTGAGCTGAGGCAGTCCTCGAAAGAGGAATGGTTAAAAATTCTCCATGGCGGTTGTGGTCATTATGCATGTTGCGTACGGTGTGTGTCTATTGTGACTTGAGTGAACATCAGATCACATTTTATGGCAATTTAATACAGAGAACTAGTTAATCTCAAGGGATTCATATATTTCCTAGCACTTCATTGAAATGACATAGTTCAGTTAATCATCTCTTAAAATAATAATGAGTAGATCCCATGCATTTAAAGTAACATACAATATTTATATATTTCAACCTGTTTTAATGATTTAAATTTGATTTAGTCTTTCTTTGTCAAACATATTGTTTCATCCATTTTCAGAGTGACAAACGCCCTCAATTCTTCCCAAAGGAGACAAACCTACAGTATCTAAGCCTAAGTTCAAAATGTCTGCTTATTATAGGAAAATACAGTTGCTGTGGTGAAAAGGCAGCAAGTTCAGAGAAAAAGAATATTAAAAATATGCGAACTTAGAGGAGAGGAGGTGGAGACGGAGGAGGATGAGGTGCGTAACATCGTCTTACCATCGTCTCCTGATCCTGAGCCAGCATCTGCAGAAGAGAACAAACATAGTTATTAAGAGCGGGCTCGCGCAGCCACAGACATTAGCTGAATAAGCGTGTGTCTGCATATGTAAGCGTGTGTCTGCTTGAATATGTGGGTGTGTGTGTGAACAAGAGAAAGACACACTTTGTGTTCCTGTGGGTGTGGTTGAGCGAGATGAGATTTCGCTAAAGATAGAGCGGAAAGTAATACTGAGAGTCAGATTTAAAGAGGAAAAAAACAGGAGGAGGATGGTGGTGAGATGGAGGATGGATTAAGGCTTTGAGAATTGTGCATCTTCCCCATTTTGCGGCTGCTGTGGTAGAACTGTGGCAAGACGCACCGTTTCCAGTTGCAAATCTGTTTGTGTGTCAGCGAATCCTTTTTCATGGCTCTCTCACTGAATCTATGTAAAGCCCCCTCAAACACACTGAGCTTACGAAACTGTTTGACAATACGGCGGTGAAAGGGATACTCATGAGCACTTCGGAGCTCCATGTAACTCGATCTGGCACATGAAGTGATCTGCTAAAATGCAAAGAGCCGAAGACCAGGCGTGTGTGGGCCCCCAGAGGACAGTGGGGGGATAATAGCTCAGCGCCATAAAAAAAAAAAAAACCCATGTGAGATGACTTTATAAGAATAGGTTCCCAAAGTGGGGCCGTCTTAGCCCCCAAGCACATGGAATATGATCAGATATCTGACACTCATGCATTTGTGGTGTAAGCTTTGGATCGATAAAATCCATTTTCACCAAAAACATGGCTGTGTTGTGGCAACTGTTAGAGTTCACAGCAGCAGATGGTCGGATGTGTCTGGGGAAAGTAGCTCTTAAGGAAGCTGGCTCAAGCCTGAATACAGTCAGTATGGTCCAGTTACTTCTACAATGACAGGTTCAGTGAAATTACAGGCAAAGTTGAATTTCCCTTTATGTGTTTCACTGACATTCACAGTTGTCCAAAAATGAGTACCTATTTTGTTTTTTTTGTTTGTGTAAAAAGACAATGAAAATCATCTGATCATAGTGAGACTTATTTATCAGATCTGTGTGGACTTCCTACACACATAGAACAAATGTAAATATATCAAATTATGTACGGTGAACTGGCTTTGCTACTGCTGCAAATCTAAAGTCACAAGAAAGAATGATACAAAAGCCTTTTTAAAATTCCATTTGAGCAACCAGTCTGTCCAGACACACATCTGTGCAGCAGCATTTTAAACCATCTCGTATGCGGTTCGGATTTGATTTGGAAAAAATCACATTTCATGCGTTTTTCTTTTTTTTTTTCTTTTTTATCTCTTTGGTGGTTCAGATAGTTCATTAAATCTAGATCTAGATCTAGATACAATCTGGGTGCTAAAAATCAGATTTGGGCTGGCAGCATGAACGTAGCCTTAAGGTCCTGTCGCAGTGTTTTAACTGGGTTGAGGTCTGGATTTTGATCAGGGCGTTACAAAACCTTGCCTCTTTTTCTGTTTTTCTATTTCTGTCTTTTTTTTTTTTTTTTTATAGCCATTATGACGTACATTGACTGGCATGCTTTGGATCACTGTCATATCACGACCTGACATGGCCTCACATTTGCCTCTAGAATGAGCCGGTATACAGAGGAGATCGTGCTCGACTCAGTGACTGCTGAATGCTGCGGCTCCTGCAGCTGCAAACGAATCCGAAATCATCACTCCTCCATCGCAGTGTTGGACAGCATTTGGAAATGGTTTTAAATCCTTGTCCATATTGTTGTACAGCAACAATTGCTTGTCTGAGGACATTGGTTAAATATTTCCCTCTGGCCATTGTTTTATTGCACAGCTGAACACTTCAGACCAGAAAACTGAAAGAAAAGAGATATGCACACCTACGGATGATCTGTTCATCAAGAGTTGATACTTAGCATCTGGCTGCAACTTATCCTCTTATATGTAATAGAATCAGTGAGGGGCTACTTAGTATTGCCCTCATGTTTTTTTTAAAAATTTTTTTAATTTTTGTTCTAAATACTAAGATCCACTATGATCAGGCAACTTCTACCCCAACTGTCTGAATTATTTGACACAATATCTAAATTATTGTTTTTTTCTCATGTCCTGTTGTTTGAGTAAAGCCCACATTACATAGAATAGGAGGTAAATAGTGTCAATATTACATAAATAATTATGGTTTTGAATATTTGAGTCCATTCATCCATTAACAAATTCAGAAGACACTGATGTCAGTACTGTGCTTTTCCACATTCATAGTGCTGTTTGTGTTTTCAGTTTATGAAAAATGTTAAATTAATCACGGTGCATTGAACGTTTTGGTTTGTGTTATGTAACTAACAAGACGTGGAGCGATACTAAAGTGAGTCAAATCCACAGTGAAGCATGACAGGAGAATATTTTGCTGCATTGAAGAGGCAGTAGCCCGACTCCGTCCTGAGCGAGGAGAGGCAGCATTCCATTCCAAAGACACCTCCTCTGCTCTGAAGTTTGCATCTTTGTGAAGAAGAATTCATACTGCACTCATACTGAAGCAATACAAGAGCTCTACAAGAGTAAAGGTTTGAAGAGAAAAAGGCCGATGTTAAGAAAAATACAACAAAAGAGAGATGTGCACGAGCTTAGATTTGTCTGCTGTGGACAACAGGCTCGTGGACATCAGAGGTGGCAAACACTTATTCAGTGCCAACACTTTACAATGTCTATCATTCACTCATAATAGTGCTATTCTATATGATGCATGCAGCACTTTTTTAAGTTTTTTAAGGTTATCTAAAGAAATGTTAGGTTTAGGGCCCGATCTTGCACCTCCCATTACCCAATACCCAAAACCCATTACCTGCAAATCACAGATTTAGGAGCCGAAATGCAATCTTCCACCTCCCAATACCCAAAACCCATTTTGCCGTCTCCCTTAAGCACATTGTGGGCACGGCAATGGGCGTGTCACTAGCGCTTTCCACGAATTCGGTATCTTGCGGTACCTGTACTTCGCAGATTTTGGGTATTGGGTAATGGGTGGTGTGACCACCCATTACCCAATACCCAAAATCTGCGAGACACCAGTACCGCAAGATACCGAGTTTGTGGAAAGCGCAACTGGCATGTCGGCGCGTAAAAGAGCGCGTCCAAATCCTGTCATTGCGCGTCCACCCAGTCACATGTGGACTGCACAACCGGCTCTACCTCTCGATTATGCATCACTGTATTACTTTCATACATTATTCTCTTAAGGGCAGATGATGTCTGTACAGCTGTGACATGATCTCATTCAGATGTTTGCTGTGGAGGAAACGAGGAGATCACAGAACTCTGTTGTGAAAAAAGCACCGCTCCCAGCAACTATGCGTCTTGGCGCAGCTGTGCGTCTTTGCGCAGGGGATATGTTCAAGATAACTCAAAAAGTTATGGATGGATTTTGATGACATTTTCAGGAGTTGTCAGAAATGTGAAAAGGAAGAACTGATTTTATTTTGGGTGTGATCCGGAAGAAATCCTGGATTCTGGATCACTTTCAAATTTTCGATAACATTGCGCTGTTTAGTTGTTTCTTGAACCCTAAAGCAACCACAACTGCTGTGCTTGGCGGAGGTCTGCGCTCTCCGATTGCTTTTCTAGTTAATAATGCTTTCCTGGAAGCTCACCGGCTCTATTTTCTGAGCAGTTTGTTGGAACTTCTTGGAGTACAAAAGAAATGATTAAATCATTTGCTCCACATTAGTTAAAGCTAGTTATATATATCAGTGCAGAGGAGGAGGAGGAGGAAAAGAGGAGGAAGCTCTACAGCACAGTCCCAGACCAGCTGTCCATGAGAGCTGCTCTGATCTGGGTGAAAAGACGTTCCATGGCAGTTTGCAGGTACTGCAACCTGCTCTTAAAGGTAATGGCTACTGACGCACTGATTGGTTAAACAGGTGGAACGCCCTAACCACTCCCATGCATAATGTGTGCATGACATCGTGGATTTCGCAGGTGAGATCGTGGGTTTTGGGAGGTGGAAGATTGCGTTCTTCGTGGGGGAACGCCCCTCCCAATACCTTTTATCCCTTAATAGCAGGTTTTGGAGGTTTGGCGCAAGATCGGGCCCTTAGTGTCTTTTCCAATGTATGGAAAGGCTGGGGATGAAACCACTGAACTTTTGATTGGAAAACAACCACTGTGACACCCCAGGAAAAAAAAGGGGGATTTTTGTTTGCTTGTAGCAAATGATAAGAAGATAAGCAAAAGGAAAGAACAACGCTGGCTGTAATTAACGTCACAGAGCTGCTAAGTCGATACAGGATTGTGTATAAAGCACACACACTATAATCACTACCTACTTGTATATAAATGCGCTTTTCCATCTCCTACAGTAGACATTTTGAACTTAGGCTGGTAGGTGGTATTTTGTGGATCAAACTGTTATAATAAATGAGCAGGTTGACAGGTCAACCTCCTTCTTATACAACTGTAAATCACTCAAGTGACTAACTGGCTGGACCTTGTCTGACTCAGACTTTTGACAGGGTCGAGTATTCTCATCCTGTTAAAGTGTCAAGTGTCATCAGGCAATATCTCAGGAGATTATCAAGGACTTCAGATTAAAGGGATGAATGGGAAGTGATTTGTAGGCTTAAGTTCATGTTTCTAAGTCTACAAATAGATAACAAATTCATAAATTTGAACTGCATGAAAGGTCTGTCAGGAAAAGGTACCATGCAAAAACCACCGGTTAAACTCAGACACTAGAGTAGTAGCTGAAAAGCATGGGGGTGGAAATATTATGGGTTGCATTCAGCATTCATTGAACCCATTGAACTATGACTGACGTCTGCATCAAATCCAAGAGTGCTTAAAGATAACGACAGAAGTGAACCTTCTGAGAGTCACTTTCAGTTCCTGAGCAGATACACTGAGCAGAGGCGAAGAAAGAAGAAACCAGTAAAGTGATCTGAATCCCACTAGAACAATGTGGTGCATCCATCCATTATCTATACCCATTTCATCCTCCGAAGGGTCACGGGGATCTGCTGGAGCCTATCCCAGCCGTCTACGGGCGAAAGGCAGGGGTCCATCCTGGACAGGTCGCCAGTCCATCGCAGGGCCACACGTAGACAAACACACTCACTCCTACAGGCAATTTAGTACCACCAATCAACCTGACATACATGTCTTTGGACTGTGGGAGGAAGCCAGAGTACCCAGAGGAAACCCCCACAAGCACAGGGAGAACATGCAAATTCCACCATAAAGGCCCCTGCCAGGTTCGAACCAGGAACCTTCTAGCTGTGAGGCAACAGTGCCCTAATATGGTGCAGAATTTTGAAATGTGAAGCACATTCAAACTTTTGCACAAAATGTGAAAAGTACATTGCAAAAAACTGAAATCCAAGCATTACTCTGCTAACCCCCCCCTAAATTTTTTCGTTTGCAAAACTCACTTGATGTCACATCAAAGCCCAACCGTACAGCAACATTTTAAACTCAGCAGGATGCCGGTTTTTGATCTGACGACCACAGGGGTTGCTGGATGCCAGGATTCAGTGAGAGTGTTTACCTTTTTACTGATCAAACAGTTTTATAGATACATATAGCAAGGCAGAGAGTGAGGGTAAGGCAATCCATCATAAATCCTTCTCTCATTTAAAGCCATGTTTGTTTGAATTAGATGTTGAACTCCAACAATCTGCTTTCTCACATTTTATCTGTTGTATCCTTGAAAAGACTAATGGGCCTTCACAAGTCTGGTTCATCCTTGGATACAATTTCCAGATGCCTGAAGGTCCCACATTCATCTGTTCAAACAATAATACACAAGTATAAACAGCATGGGAGCAAGCAGTCATACTGTGAAGGAAGGAGACAGTTTTTGGGTCCCAGGGATGAACGCGCTTTGTTGTAAAATGTAAAAATGAACCCCAGAACAACAACAAATACCTTGTAAAGATGCTGACTGTAACCAGCAAAGTATCATTTACAGTAAAAGACTGCTCTGAACCAACATCAACTGAACAGTCACACACCGAGAGAAAGACACTGTTCCATGTAAAAGCCAGATTACAGTTTGCAGTTGAACATGGGGACAAAGATCGTCTTTGGAGAAGTGTCCTGTGGGTTGATAAGATAAAAATGGAACTATTTGGTCAGAGCAATAATTGTTATGTTTGAAGAAAAAAGTGGGACGCTTGCAAATCTAAGAACACCATCCCACACTGCAAGTATGGGGGTGGCAGTATCATGTTGTGAGGCTGCTTTGCTGCAAAGAACAAAGAACAAAGAATGTGTGCATTTAAAAGAAGTTTCTGTTGATATCTTGAAGTAAAACATATTTTGACATCAGTCAAAAGTTGATGCTTGAGCACGAGTGGTCTTCCAAATGGATAATGGCTCTAAGCATACCTACGAATTAGATGCAAAGTGGATCAAGAAGACAAAATGACCATCATAAATCCCTGACATCAACCCTGTAGTAGATTTCTGGGTGGCACTGAAAAGGTACGTGTGAGCAACAAACTTAATTTAGCTCTATCAGTTCTGTCAGGAGGAATGGACCAAAATAACAGAAATGCACAATTAAAGGCTATATTGTTGTTTCATCTTAAACTGTCCTTGATTATCTTTGGGTTATCATTACATCATCCTTGATGCCCCCTCGTTCCAGAAATCTCTCTTAAAGCTTTCTGTATTTTACAGTGGTACTATTTACCCCATCTGTGGAAATTAGAAGACTAGTTGACTTATTCTCTACTTCAGCCGTTCCCAAACTACAGAATACAAATGAGGCCCAATCTGAAATGTGAAAAATCTCCGCAGCCCACCGAAACCTTTAATTCACAACTGTGATCAACATTCAGGACTAGAAGCTATGTTCTGAATAAGATGTCACTTGTCATATTAAGTTAAGATGACGGTAGTATAACACTTAACTGGTTTGTTTTTTTATGTCTTAATGTTTTTAAATCATGTCGTTAATATTTTAGAGTAATTAAAAACATATTTTAAAAAGATTGAGGATTTAAAACATATTTGTTTATTTTAATGACCTCTCATGGCCCACCCACAGTACCGCGACGGCCCACCAGGGACCCGCGGTCCACACTTTGGGAATCACTGCTCTAACTTCATAGGGGAATAGCAAGCATGGTAGGCAAAATCAAGCATTTTTTTAGCTGCTGTATATTATCATACTATTAAGTCCCGATCAATTTTTTTTTTCTGTCCATTGTGGGATGTGGAGTTGGCCTATGTAAAATACTTTTTTAGAATTCCCTGCCCTCTGCATTTACTGGCAATTCCTTTCCCAGTAGATTGCCATCACACGTCAGAGGTTCACGCTATCATATTTAGTCATTTTAGTGGGCCATAATGCAGGATCGTTGGAATTAATTGTCTGATCAGTCTGATTCATCCTGGTCTGATGGAGCAGGGAGCCCCCCCCCCGCATCACTCTCATAAAGAGCTGATACGTCCTCCTCCTCCTCCTCTCTCTATCTCTCTCTCTCAACCTTCCTCAGCTCCGCTGTCATCTACAGATTTTACCTCTCTCCCCACCAGTCTGATGGAGCTACCAAACTCAACTGTTTTTCTGTCAGAGAGAACATGTTATGTCTTTTTTTTTTTTTTTTTAACAAACTAACCAGTTAGGTAACATTACAAGGCTGGTAAACGTTAACGGCTGCTCTGCTTCTTACCTTGCTTACCTTACCTTTTTTTCTTTTAATATTTGTGTCATAAAATCCCTCAAGCCTCTACTTTTCTCTTCTCTTTTCAAGTAATTCTGACATTTGACATGAACAGCAAGAGGAACTCAAAAAAAAGTCAAAAGTTGTGTCAGTGCTCACACTACTTTTGTTTTGGGTATAGGGGTGTTCTTGCTCACTATTTCATGGAAAATTAGCAATAAAGAAAGTTAAAAAGGAAATATGTAATTCAAATATTAACATTTTTTTTTCCCCACCAAATTTAGAGTTTAGGAAAAGTTTGTAAAAAGCCTCTGCTATTTCACCATTTCAGCAGTTTGTGCCAGTTTTCCACCCAGCTCCAGTTCTCAGGCCTGAGGGGATTAAGGATTGATCTCTGTTAGTTTCTTGAGTTGTTCTCCCATGATTTTTGGAATTATCTCCAGCCTTTCTCATACTCCCAATGAAAAGGTTAGCTCTGGCTTTTTTCACTGCCTTCACTACATTTTTCTTACTGGCACAAACCTTTGTTTGTCATGAGCTAAAACATCATCCACATGTGGCTTCTGTCATCTGTCATCTGTCAGCACTCTGCACTGCAGTCGAATAAAACAGTGATTAAAAACGCCATCAACATTTTAACAATGCCTCAATTAAATGCTGTCTCACGTTTCCATTTAATGACTTCATGAAAGTTATGCTCTCCTCTTCATAAAGTGAATTAGAAAAGGCCACGCTTGTGCTTGTCTAAGCTTAACTTGTTCCTTTGGGGAGAAAAAAAAAAAAAAGACTGCTGGGTTGTTTCGCTTCGCTAAGCTAATGCTTAACCTGTTCCCTGGTGCACTGGGGTAGCACTTTGGGTGATCGGAAAGTGGTGCCATCCTCTGCTAATCAGCTTTCTCTGGCTTTGCGCTGCTGAGAGCACTTCCTTCTTTTGATTTTTAAACCAGAACTTCCTTGTCTGTTGCTGCCATGAAGTTAATAAACACTGGAATTAACGAGAACAGAAAGAGAGCAAAATTTCTTCCTCTGATGCAATAACATTCCCAATTTGTAAAATGTCACATTCCTCTGTGATATTTTCTCTATGAGCATTTTTTTAATTTTATTTTTGTTATTTTTTACAGCAGCTTAAACCATAAAAACTAGAAGGTTATAGTGATTGCATATGCCTCAGTGTCATATTTAGAATGAAACTGGCACCTCAGCAGGGCTTGTTTACCGTCTCTCAGTTTTTGGCAGTATGTAATGGGTTTCATAAGACCACGTAAAGTGGCTTAGGAATGCTGCTGCCACGTTGAGCAAACACACGAAGAGACCTAGTAATATCACTAACAAGCAGAGATTGACATTTACTGAGAAATATCAGCATCTAAACAAACTGAAATAATATAATTACAGACTGACGCCAGAGCCTGATGAAAAACATAATCGAAAGCATCTCTACGCTTTGAAGAGGTACAAATCAGATGTATAAAAATAGAAGTATAGATTCAATTTAATATTAAGTATCATCCACAGTATATTATTAAATCTGAAACTGTTAAATTACACAAGCTGCTTAAAATCCCAGGTGAATTCTAGGTTGCTTCCTGAAAAGTGACGCCCATGCAGCATCACAAATTCAAGTAGGTAGATATATTCAGTTTTCAAGGAAATAAGAATACTTCTGCCCAGAGAGCTTTTTTGTTTTTTTTTATTTTTTACAAAAATTGGCTCTCTATGACATCATTCACTGAATTTCCTTGCATGGTCATATTCACCAGACACCGCATGTCCACAAGAGCTTTCAACAGTTATTCTGAAAGCAGAATTTACCACTGCACAGCAAGGATCAACTGTTTGTAAGATCTTGAAAACAAAAGCAAAATACTAACTAAGAAGTACTAAAACAAAGAAATGCGTTTCTGGTTGTGTGTGTGTGTGTAGAGGGGGGCAGTTGCCTGACTGGTCAGAGGATGCAGTTTGTTTTTCTTTGCCACCAACTAAGCTAATTCATTTGCTTTTCTTGACTCTTAACGGGGGACCACTTTATGAAGGACTCCCTTAACGAGACTCTAACAAGGCTGGAGCTGAACGTCTGTGCTGCTCCAACGCTAGAGGCTTGTGAGTCTGAACTGCAAGTGGTAAATAATTCTGTCTGTTGTGTTGACAGGCGGCATGTGTGTTTTTTAATCCAAATACTGTGGGTTCAGAGACCATAGTCACCAAGTCCCATACTTTTATCCTATGTCGTTAGCAAGAAAAAAAAAATCAATTCACTTCAATGCATGCCATAATAGAAAACAAATAACTTTGGTACTTTGGCAACATAATCAATAGCTTTTCTATTTCTTGGATCGCTTTACTGAACTTCCCTCTTCTACTTTTATTTATACGGGTGTATGCAGAAAACCAATATACATAGACGGTGAGTGGCTAAAGACAATGTAATCTGTAAGATTTCATAGTTGCAGCTGATGATTAGTATTTAATAAACTAAGTCATATTCTAAAACAGGCATAGGAGGAATTGAGGTGTTGAGGTAATACAAAGGAATTGTTGGAAACATAGCATTGATAATGTGGTGATGTGTTGAAAATGTGTATGTCTGACCAGAAATGGCAGTTGAATGTGTCGATAAGCCATTAGCTCTGCCCATTTGAAAGCCTCTGGGAATTTGACCAATCAAGAAACTCTAAATCTCAGTCTTTACCATTGAAAAAGAATTACAGGCTTGGAGTTATGTTTGGTACAAAGCTACTCTTGAGATACCAAAGATTAAAATTGGATATATGTGTCACAGCGGTGTGTAGGGGGAGTGGAAGGAGGAACCAAGTGCAGGAGGTTCGAAAAACAAAAAGGGTCTTTATTTAACAAAAATACAAAATCTAAATATTAATTTTTATCCTTCAACAACAGAGTGTGATTTCCTGTGGCTACCTACAGTGTATATGTGTGGATAACTCATTGTCTCTCCTCCATATCCAACTCCCCTGTTTTCTGCTAATGTTTCCTTTCTTCTTCACAGGAACCAGGGGTCAAACATCCCACAACACACCCTCACTGGTTCCTTTCCCATGGCTCCTGCCACATCTGGAGGCAGGGCTTCACCCTTGTTAACAACCCCCTCAGATCTAGTCATTAATAAGTTATCAAATCTCATTATGGAGTGGCTTTGTCTGTACATTACAAAAGTAATGTCCTTCTCTCTGCTTTGTTTGAACATATTTTCTTCCAGCTCATTGTTTTGGCCTGTTTTGTTCCATCTAGCCAGTCTCATCAGTGCCCTTTACAGCAGAAGCAGATGGCTCTTTTCAGCTATAAACCTCCAATAAACCCATGACTATGACACCACAAAACAGCCAACATTGTGAAGCATTTAGCATCTAAAGAGTTTTTTGACTTTGACTTTTCTGAAGGTAAAAAAAAAAACCTACACAGTAAGTAAAGTGTGATTGTTGAAGTTTCATTCATCAGGTCACTGGATACGTTCATGTGGATGCTGGATATGAGCAGATTTTTTTCTAATGTGGCATCTGAAGATATAGAAGTTCCAAATAAAACTAAGAAGCTTGTTGTTTTTCTCAGAATACGAGAGCTGAATTTTATTTTACTAATAATCTCCAGCAATATTTTTCTTCAAATGAGCACTCATCAAAGCAAAGAAAACAAGTATAGTACAAAGGAGGGTTGGTATCCGATATAAATCTGTACTGTTACTGCTAATGGGATTTCAGAATACAGTAATGGAAAGGAAAACAGATCAAGAGAGAGGTTAAGAGTGATTTGTTTATGGAGTATAGATTAAAGCAGTAGCTATTCCTTCATCTCTCATTTGCACTCACAGCTGGTATTAATTTGATTAATTTTTTTTTAAATGTTCAAAATATTTGCTGCATTTCAATCTACAAAATTCAAACGGCATAGGACCTTTTTTTTTTTTTTTTTTTTTTTTTAAGAAGCTAAAGATTAGCTCAATCCTGTGTCTTTTGTGTTTTCACTGAGGTCTATGGTTCAGGGTGGATTAGGCAAATTAAATCAGTTGAAGTGTGTCAGTGCTGCGCAGGTCACAGCAGCCTGCTCGGACGGTTAAACCAGTACCCTTCATCTATACAACCCCAAAAATCTGTCCATGTTACACACTTCTACAAGCTTTTGCTATTCGTGCCATTAAACGTTGCAACTGTGAAACTGAGATTAATGTTTTATTGGTCAGATTCAATCCTTTTCCCGTCATGAATGGATCTCTCTCTGACCTACTAGGGAGAAATACTCAAGGAAGTGCACTCCAGCCCCATTTATTAAGAATCCGTTAACGTTATATATTTTTACAGGTTTGGGGTGCTCTTCATTATTTTTTTGAGTGCAACTGCTGTGAAACAATAAAATATGCATGTTTTATTGCTCTGATTCCACATAGCTCTCATTACTCAGTCGTTTTGGAGCTTGCTAAAACATTGTAGCTAACAGTAAGCAATGTGCATGCTTAATGACATCGGACTTTTAATTTGAGGTCTCTGGATTTCTTTTTCTTTCTTTTTTTGCTACCTAGAAATTGAGTGTTCACACTTATTGATGGCTGTTAACGACACCTGCAACAATGGACTTAGTTCAGTTTAGCTGTTAAAGGAATGACAGCATGATCTCAGCTATGCCCTAAACTGACTCATGATAATTTGGCAAATTTGAAACTCCTTCCCCATCACATTTATTACAAGACTGGAGGACTTTTTTTTTTTTTTGTCATGATCATACAAGCATCTAGCATAATTCTGTTGCACACTCAGTCGGTTTTGTGGTTCAAAAAAGGTTAGCATGAACTACAGTGTTATGGTATTTGTGGGAAACACATCTGAAATAAACTAGATTTATTTAGAGAAATAGAGAAAGGGTGTGCAGGTCATAGATTACAACAATTCCCCCCTGTGACTTCACCCGTAGGATCTCTAAAGAGTGCTTTTGAGTACTTTACTAGTAGTATGCATCGACATGTTTCAATTTGACTTTCAATTCAACTTGATTTGTATAGCCTCTATTACAATACAAATGGTCTCTCAGCACTTTTTAGAGACCCAGAGGATGACTCCCAAGTAAAATTTAATAAACAGCGGCAGGGTAAAACTCCTCTTTAAAAAGGATGAAACCTTGAGCAGGACCTGACTCAAAGGGCGGGACTTTCCAGGTACAGGAACAAAAAGAGGGGGGCATAGAGGATGAAGAACAGTGGAGAGGCACAAATATACTGCAATCATTATATAGGACAAAATATTTTAGTAGTAATGTTCCGCTAGCGGAAGTACTAAGAGTTATATGTACTATTACCACTGATATATCACTTGTTAATGTATACTACAGAGATAGCAATATAGCCAGGCGTAGAGGTGCAGTACAGCAGGAAAACAGCAAGATAATGGAGCACATATTTAAGTTCACATAGTGCTCATAATTAGCAACTATGGGCTGAGCCGAAGGAAGGAGAGAGAAGAAGAGGAAAGGAGGGGAGAAAAGAGGAGTGAGGGCCACCACTCAGTGGATCGTGTTGGCGTGCCCCTGCACTGCACTCTGCGAGCAGAGAGCTCTGTTGTTATCAGGTCCAGTAAATAACGAAGAGCTTGGCTGTCAAGGGCCTTTTATACAAGAAACAGAACTTTGAAACCTTGATCGAAATTTTATGGGGAGCCATATGATGGAGGCTAACACAGGAGATACGTGATCTCTCCTGCTGATTCCTATCAGCACTCCAGCTGCTGCATTTTGGGTCAGCTAGAATCTATTTAGAGAATTACTTGGACATCCTGATAATAAAACATTACAGTAACCTAGTCTAGAAGTGACAAACACGAGGATTAGGTTTTTTTAGCATCATGCTCCTAATCGTGGAGAAATTACAGAGGTGAAAAACGGCTGTCTTACAAACCTGATTAGTATGTTTTTAAGGAGGGTGTCCTGCCTGATGTTGTAAAAGTGCCGAAACAAGGAGGCCTGGAAGCTAGCTGGAACACGCCCATCTCTGATCAGCAAGAAATTCACGGTTTTAGCTTGGCTGGCTTAGGTTATGGTCATCTACGGTGCTTATATTACTTTCCACTCATTTTGTTCAAATCTCTCCAATCATTTTCATTTCCAGTATTGCCACCAAAACGACAGTCCCCAAGTGCTTCTTGAGGGCTGTAACAAGAACTAGCGGAGCTCTGCCAGCATCACCCACAGGCTGAGTGACTATTGGTTTCAGCTGACCTCCATCCGGAAGAATCCTGAAATGACGTTTGCCTGAAAGGAGACGGAAGCCAAAGCAGAGGAGTGGACAAAAACCTTTTTTTATTTCTTTAAATATGTTTATTTCTGCTGCAGAGTTGGATGTTTTAACATGGGGGTCAATGAAGATTGACTCACTTTTGGAGTCAGCCCCTCGAGGTCAGCCAAGGGTTGCATCAAATTAGCAAGGGCAGTGTAGCCCTCTGGTCCAAGAACAGGTTTACTGGATGGCGGTTGCATGCTTATTTTATTTTAAAAATCAACAGTCAGTGTCTTTTTAGATAGTCGTGGTTTTGATATTTCAGATTAACTGTGTTTATAATTATCATTGGTATATAAATGCAGTTCCAACAGTAATTAAAACTGGGTTTATATTTAACCATTAATCTGAGAAAAAACCTAACGGATGTAGATACTGGAATGCAATGTGCAAGCAGTAAACGAATGATTTAATGATTGTGACATAAACCATGTGATGTGGCCTTTTTCTGTCACCACATTTTAACCCAATTAAAGCAGGACAACTAATGAGGAACTTTATCCTTTTTATCTAAAAGCAGTTTGTGCTCGCCCATGAAAAATGTGTGCCATTAAGCAGCTCTGGTGGCTAATGCAGGAACAATGCATGACTGTGTTGATGTCGCATATTTTTACATGCAATGACGCCAGCACCATTTCTACTTTTAGGTCACAGCCTCTCAGAGCATAAAATTAATCTGCACAAGATATCATTCCTGATAACATGATTGACTCAGAGGAAGGTGTTTTTCACATTTATTGTTTGCTCTGACATGAATGTCAGGCAAAAATAATCCCACTGTGTTACTATTTTACATCAAGAAAAGGGTCATTTGTTATAAATCACATTCTAAAAATGAACACTTGTGTAGAAAGCGCCTCATTATTGTATCCCTATATTCTTTGAGACTGCATATTTGTTTACTCTGACCTCATTCTCATTTACTGCCAAAACAAAAAGTACATCTGGCTGCACTAAGAACCACTGTTCATCTTTGCCATACAAGTCGCCACAACAACATCCTTGTTCCAATTATGAATTAGATTTGCAGGCCCTTGTATTGAAGAAAAGGGCTTCTATTATGTTCTCTTTTAAGAGTGAAAAATTCATATCCCACACACTAGCTTACAGTTATCACATGTCTTCAGTAGACCCTTCACACATAACCAACAAACTAGGAATTTAGATTTGATATTTTGTTTGAATGTGCATAGTCTTGTTTTCATCAACCATAATTCAGGAAAAGTTGGGCGGAGGATAAAATGCAAAATAATAATAATAATAATAATATAATCATTTAGTATGTCAGTTATTCATTTCATCGATTCCTGCATTTAAAGCTGGAGCATAAAGCTTCTTTACCTCTTTGTAAAGAAGCTTTTGCCATGGGGGTGAAGTGCTGAAACAGTGCAGGGTTGTAATCATTGCCTTTTTTTTTGTGTCAGATTCTCTTCACACCTTATTGAAACAACTTAGAGCTGCATACACCCCAAACCACAGCCCATACCCTCTTATTTCTCAGCCAATTTTCTCAAACATGGTTTTGCATTGCAGGAAAATGCATGATGTTCCCTGAAAAAAGATGTAATATTTAAGGTAGCAAAACATACTTTTCTGCATTAATACTCCAGTCACAGATATATAATTTACACCTTTTCAAAACACTTGTTACTGTTAGGAAAGAACAAGCTCGATACAAGCCCTTGAATGCCCTGTCAGAGCCAGCGGTGGCTTCTCCTCCTTTGCCCCTGCCTTGGTGTTGTGCGTATTGATCTGTCCTCATCAAACTGTGCTGCTTTTCTGTGGGCCACCTGATCCAGCAGCCCTGGACTACTGTACAGAGAGCTGAAAAAAAACTGGCTCTTGAAGGTTCTGGGATCTGTGGGGCGTCTCTGGGTCAGGTTCATACTGCGTCTTACCAGGCATAGAACCTGTGAGATGTGCTGCACTCAAATGTGCCAAGCATTTTAATCCAAGCCTGATGTATATTCCTGCTTTTTATTCCAGACAGACCATTTTACTCATCTTCATACTCTATTGCTCATATGGTTAAAACAGTCTTTGATGAGCATCAACAGCTCATACTTTTTTTTTCCAGAATGTATTCTTGGCCTGAAATGTAAATTATTATATTAACAAATCAATTAAGTTGAGAAGACAAATATGAAAAGATTGAAAATATTTGGATTATTACTGTCTAGAATTTAAAAAAAAAAAGGTAAATATACTACTGGGGATCTCAGAATCCCATTTTTCCCTTTTCTCTAAGCTCATACCATTTCCACTTTTTCTTCATGTAAGGTTGTAGTGTGCACACACCAACACACACAGACTGTCACACAGTTCTCTGCTCAGCTGTGCCCATTCACAGTGTTCTTTAATGGACTTCTGCCGGCAGCTTGTCAGAGAGGGTAACTGAGTCACTGACTGCTTAACTTCAGCCAGCCTTCCTATCTTAAGCAGTGATTCACAAAGTCTAAAATAACTACCAACATCACATTGCTGTTAGATTCAGTCAGTCAAAACTGTGCACATTTTTCACAGTTTCACTTTTTTAACTGGTATATTCTTCTAAGGCCATTGCTGCTTTTTCATATACATAAACGTATCCCTTAAAATGTAATTCAAAGTATTATTTGCATTACACTGGTAGCAATTACACGTGTTCTTTTAAAACAGAAAGCAAAGACTGGGGAAAAAAAACCTGCTGTTATATTAAATTCAACCCAAGGTGTTAGTATTTTGCAATTTCCCAACAAATGTCAACTAGGGATGGAACGGTTACCGGTATTACGGTAAAGCGTGGTAAAATTTTATGCAATAACGATTACCCTTCATGTTTGACTTCATCTCATTATCGCAGTCGATTACCGGGATATGCAATATCAGCCTCATTCAAGTCTGCGAGCGACTCGCGACTGTGTCTCACGTGAATTTGTAGCTTGTAACATCGGCATCGTAACGTAAGCATGGCGGAAAGTGGTGATAGCACGCAGAACATTTACCAACCCACTAAAAGGACGAAATCCAAGGTCTGGGCATATTTTTTTTAAGAATGCAGAGGGACAACTGGTGGAGGACAAATATCCTGTCTGCAGAGCACTTGTTTACATTTTATTGTAATTTGTACAAGCAACTTGAAGGAGCTAGTTAGCCTAATGCTTCAAGCTACTGAGATGTTTGACCAAGAGTAACCTGGTCGACGCGCTTCGCTAACTCGCATTTCTTAGATGTTACCATTGTATGTTGATCGAAAATGGACCGGAACGATGTTTTTCTGATGCAGTTAAAATATTAATTTATTCCATTAACTGATCCAACAATCATAACACCGGCAGTTAGTGCCACAGCGGTCAAAAACCTTTTGCCCTTCCGGGTCAAACACCTAACCAATAACAGGCAGCTACCTTTATACCTGACCCTCAGGTAACAACAAAGCGACACACAGAGTGAACTACAATTCATGACAACATATTTGGCTCCTATATAACAGTTTTTTTTATTTGCACATTTATAGTTATTTAAGGTTCAGCTTAAAGTCAAAAGTTTATTTCATTTGAACTTGCACTATAATTTTTGTTTCCTGATAATTGTTTGCATATTTTGACCTACTATGGTTGTTAAAGTGTTTAGTTAAATTTGCACCAGACAAACAAGCTTTGTTCCTGTTATTTATTTTGTTCATTTAACATAAAATTCCTTCCTGTACCAGTTGTTTGACCTTTTAATGTGAAAGTTTCATTTTGATAAGATTTTGGCTTCAGACATTTTAGTATGACAAGAAAATCACAAGATTTTGTAAATCTTTAAAATGCACGTGTTTTTTAGACATTTGTACAGCAATTAAGAATACCGCGATTATATCATAAACTGTGATAATTTGGTCACTTTAATCGAGATATCAAATTTTCCATATCGTTACATCCCTAATGTCAACTCAAGGCATTTTTTGGAGAAGGCAAACAAGGCCAATGCAGCCCAAGTAAATGCAGTACAGTTGAGTCCAATTATGATCCAATTATATTCCAGCTCAACCCAATTCATTATAATTGTATTCATAGACAGTCTTTCCTCTGTGTGCGCATGTGTGTGCGCATGAATAAAAACATAAAATTATCTGATCATAGTGAGTTAGAGGCAAATACAACCTCAGAACATACATTTTTAAATTATGTATTATTTATTTAACAAAATGAAGCCAAAAATAAATAAACTTTAAAATAAATAAATACATCAAACAATGTTTTTTTTTGCTTTCACAGGATTTAAGGGGTTTAGTTGCAATCAGGCGCTATTAATCATCAGAGGTGATGACCTGAGCATCAGCAGGTGTGTAGACTGGAGTTTGCTGGTCATTCAGGTATGTGTTAGCACAATATCAAGAGAAGCAACTGCTGCTGCACATCAATCTGCAAATGGGTCAATGACATATAAGGTTTTTCAACATGCCAATTTTAAAATACCAAAAATAAGAAAATCTTTTGCAACTGTTCAAACATTAAGGATATTGTGTACAAAAACTTAAATGTTGCACTTTTAAATTAAGCATTTTTAGTGTTTTTTCATATAGATGAATTGCCTGTGGCCTTAAAAAATGTCATGTGGTGCGACCATCATTTATCTCAAAATTAATACATTTTCTTAACATACTTAAAAGTTTTTTACAAATTGTCAGTAATATCAAGTGCATAGAAACAAAGTGTTTGCATTTCATTTGAGTTTTTGTAAACAATGATCTCATATTATAGCTCTTTTATGTCACAGTCATTATATTAAATGTAGTTAACCAACTAATTTTTTCTTTAAATTGCATAATAATGATTAAAAAAAAATAAAAATACCTTTCACTTAAGCATATTGTATCAGTTATTAACATTTCAGTTACAGAAATCAGATATTTTAGTTTGTATTTAATAAAGTTGTTGTTAATATTGGTCGCACCACATGATGGGTGGTCGCGCCAAATGACCTGAAGACCTTGTATCATTAAAAATCAATTTAAAGAGACCAATAAACAAATAATTCCATGCAAATTTCATATTTAAACCAGATTTTATTAACATTTTAAACATGAACACAAACATTTCAATTCATAACACTGTCATTTCATAACATACTAACCATGTTTGTGTGTGTGCATGTGTGCCACTAACCCCAGGCCCTTTTGAACTTTGCCCAATCTTTGCTCAATCCTCGCATGAACAACATGAACAAACATTTCATTTCATTTCATTCACAAACAGCTAAAAATCTAACCGTGTGAGTGTGTGTGTGTGTGTGTAGGCATATGTGCTGCTAACCCCAGGCCTTTTTGAACTTTGCCCAATCTTGGCTGGTCAACTTAGAGTAGCGTGAGGTTGCTGGCTCAGGTTCTGCAATGACAAAGAGAATATCTTTCTTGTAGTAATCTATAATATCTGGCACTTGTGGCCAGAGGAACAAGTTCTTTTCACCTGACTGCCGCATCGAGGTAACTTGTACTTCCTCTCCCACAACCTGAAGGACCTGGCCTACAGAGGGAAGTTCATCATAGGTGACAATGACAAACTTCCCACTCAAGTCTTGAAGAGGTTGTTTCTTTGGTGGCTCAGGAGTGCTTAAGAGATCATTGGTGGTGTCCCTCAAATCTACTTTCACTGGCTGGTAACATAGGCATGTCTTTTTATTTTGCTTGACAGTGGCATCTGGTGAAATAATTAATGAGTTAAATAGATACATAATAAATTGCTAATAACTGCATAATTACCCAAGTGAAATGGCATGTTTTTAATATTTTTTTTCTTATATTGTACAAAGATGAACTAACCATGGTTTCTGAAATATTAGCAAAATGACTCAAATATCCAAAAAGAAAATCAAATAATACTAAAAATTAAGTACTTAAAGTTTATCAATCATCAATTGAATATTAAAAGCACAAAAACTGCCAATCTAGGACATATATCTATGATGGAAAACAATCTGCAGTGGTCGCACCACATGATCATTGGTCGCACGACATGACATTTTCAAGTTCAGTTAAATTTTACTGAGACAGGATTAGCCACATAAACAAAGCAAGCTAGCTTCCCATAAAAGGTCACTCTGAAATTTGTAATAAAAATACATATTTGTGAAAATAACTTAAATTTATTGTTTTTTTTGAGGTCATACCACATGATATCCAAATGTGGCAACTCCATTACAGCAGTTAGAAACATTATTTTTTTTTTTAAAATGAGAGAGTCACAAACCTTCTTTCAGCTTCCACAGCTCTATGACGAAATGGTGGATGATGCAACTTCCTGTCTTTGAGTAGATTCCAAAATAAAAGTTCCAAAAGTGGTCATTTCTTGATGGTCGCACCACATGATATTTGATGAAATGGACATCAATGGACAAAGTTTGTTTGTATATTATGAGAGAAATATAACTGCAAAAGCTTTGCAATTTTGCACAGGAATACAAAACACTTTGTAAATCATGCCAAATGGGGCAGAAAATAAATTGTAATAGATTTAGAGTAATTTAAAAGAAGTTTTCAAAACAGCAGTCATGGCTGGACGGTCGCACCACATGATATTTTGACACTTTAAATTACAGAAAAATTACAAATAACTCCTGATTTTTGAAAAGTTGAAGTGACTACATATATAGGAGAGATAGTACATATAGATTGTATATTTTTGTACATTTAAACCTTTTTTAACTTTAAAAAAATACAGCCGGACAGAATATTTAGGCGTCACGTCATTGACCCAAATACGTATGAGACCATTTCCCAAAGGTTTGGAATTCAACTTTGGACAAGGAGAAAAAAAAATATTTCAAGTGAAAAGCATTTAAGGAGTAGATGTCCCAGAAAACTTTTCCCAAGGTTAGACCGTGCAATACAATGAGAAACACAAAATTACACCAAGAGCTACATTTCTCACCCTGCAGGCCTAGACCACACCCACTGACAGTCATGATGGTGGGGAAATAATGATTTGGGGTTGTTTTTCAGCCACAGGAGCTGGGAACTAGGGGTGTTGATACATTGATTTAATGATGAACAATCCAATAGCAAAGATACATAATATCCAACACACATCAGTATATGTAATCCTCATGAAGACATTTTATCAAGTGACCTTTTGTGGTCTATATTTATTAAAGGAACATAGTAAAGGAAAATATTATTTTCTTTTAACTGTCTAGCTTAACCCAGAAATAAAAATGTGAAATTATATTTTAATTATTACACATATTGTCTTGTATTGATCACTAGCTCTTGAATCAAATCAAATCAAAATCGTATCGTAGCTTGACATGATATTGGCAAATATTGAAATGATCATCCAGTTAATCAATGTAATACCGTATCATGAAAAACACCCCTGCTGGGACTCTAGAGTATTCTAGAGTCAAATTTTAGACCATCTGTCCAACAGAGTGGCCAAAACAAACTCATACAACAGAATAATGATCCCAACCACACCAGTAAATTAGGATCACAGTGGCTGAGACTTCAACGCAACGGAAATGCTGTTGTAGGACCTGATGAACTCTGAGTACAAGCAAATGCCCCAAAAGCCCAATGATATGAAGCAATGCTCCAAACAAGAACGGCCCAAAATTCTTCCACAATTATGCAAGAGACTGATAAAGACAAAAGAAACCACTGCCTAAAGTTATCGCTGCTAAACTTGTAAATCAGTTCAATTAAAATTTATTTAAAGTATCTGGTGCTAGACAAATTGTCTCTATGTGCTTTTCAAAGACCCAGAGCAACTACAAGCTACTGAATCATGGGGGTACTTAGTACTGTCCACATGTTTGTCTTTTTTCTTTTTTGGTTCATTTGTTTTGCAGGAAAAAAAAATTGAATGCTCCCTTTTTTAGTTCCAAAACACTTGAAACAAATGAATCATTACATATCTGCATACATGGAAGAGAGAAGCTACTATTTTGAATCAAATGTGTTGGAACTAAATAACATCTAAAAAAAAAAAGAAAGAAAAAAAGTAAAACTAGTAATACAAGGCAGGGACTATGGCTAACAAATGCTTATGTTCCAAGAAGTGTGATTAAAAGTTGCACTACATTCTTTATGCAGCCTGATTACTCTGCAGCATGGCTAATGCAGAGCCTGACCTTTTCCAACTAAGGACGCCCAGTTAGTAGCTTAAACGCCAAAACATATCAGCCTACAGTTAATTATGTGAGATAAAGGTGCTTTTGCTTTCCAAGCAGTAGAAGATGAAAACAATAGGATGTAGCATGAATGAAATAAACACAAAAAGCACAGTTCAATTCTCAAAAAAATTAGTAAGGCAAAACTGGTATTGAACAAATACTGATATGCACCGAATTAAGTGTCAGTGTCTATCAGTGGAATCAGCTCTGTGGCATTAATAATCCCAAGCAACCAACAAATGAATACACATCATTTAACTAGCGCAGAAGTATTTACAAAAAATTAATACAAAACTAGTTTTAACAAATGCTCATTTCCAGGTGTGATTATGAGAAAACATGTTTTAACATATTAACAGGCTTAAGAGGCCTTACTGCTTTAACATTTTGCAGCACTACATTTTAACTGTAAGTGTCATAGCAAAAGGGGAGAAATGCAATCATTACTTTTAAAACATGTTGAAAGATAATTTATTTTGATTTCACTTCTCCAGTTTGGAGAATTTTGCGAAGGTCTAACACATACAGTGCATAAGAATAGGAATTTAAGCAACAAGTTGTAATGCAACAAAATGGCTTGAACCATAATGAGCATGAACTCCGCAACCTATCAAAAAAAAAAAAAAAGGAAAAAGAGCCTGCCATGCTAGTAACTCCGTGACCTCGTATTGAGGCAAAGTTTTGAACTACAGTGATCCCTTGCCAATTCGCATTTTAAGTTCCGCACATTTAGTTATTTGGCGGATTTTTCAGAAATATATAATAAATTAAAATATCAAGAAAAAAATTGCAGAAATTCCGCGAAAATCTACCCCACAGCAGACGAGAGGCCACAGCTGCCAGCGAAACATCAAACGATGACTTACAGCCTCCTGAAAGCAACACGAGAAATGCAGACGGCCCAGCCAGGTTGGATTCATTTTATAGATATAAGTATGCCATTGTTGACATTTCACAAGTCTTATCAACCTTCCAATCTCAGTGACTGTGGCGAAAACTCTAAAGAACAGTGCTGAATGTCCTTCTGAGTACCTCGCTGCTGCCGTGAAGCTTAGGGACCGTCAGCAAATTACTGCCGTCAACCAGCAGCCCCAACAAAATACACAAAGAAGCATGATGAATTAAGCCCCCAAAAAGTACGGCAGCATTGGTGGACTTCTGTTTTTCAAACTAAAGGCTTAAAAAAGAAAAGGGGATCCCGTGATCCTGTAAAGGATAAAATGTGTATAGATTGATGGATGGATGGATGGATGGATAAACTGAACATTAAAAATATGCAATTAATGTGCAATTAATCACGAGTTAACTATTGAAATCTTTCAATTAATCGCGATTAAAAAGTGTAATCAACTGACAGCCCTACAGCCACCAAGATGATGTTTGATTCGGTCTTTGAATTTTCTGCCTTGTTGAGTGATACCCCCACCCTCATAATGACAATAACCACCTCTAACAGCCTGGAAAGTACCGTATTGACCAGAATAAGAACCCCCCAACCCCCAACCCGCCACTTTCTCAAGACGTATCTTCTGGAAAAAACAAACAAAAAACTCGAGAACTAAAGTCCTTGATTTGCCACCACAGGTGCACTCCGCTACACTGCAACACACACACCTGCACCAGTTGATGTTGGCTTTAAACATGGTGCCTGGTGCGTTCAACCCCCTGGCATTGTTGTAGCTCCAACTGTAATGTGCACAATCAGGTTGCTGTCATCACCAGTTGTTGTGGGTGAACCGGTCAACGTGGGAAACCTAAGTTTTTCAGATATATTCAAATTGGTCGATATAGTATTTACAGTCTTCTGGTGTTTATTTCAACAACATCAGAAAAATCCTTTGGAGATGACTTTTACTTTCTCTTAATTCCACCACAGTTAAGTAGACTACATAATAAATACGTGTGATTAATATGCCTCTTTGTCTGATTGTCTCTTTATTTTTTGTTGAGAACATAGTGCGGTAAATATGAAAAATCTTAGTGTCGTCAGCGAAAATGGTTTCCTATCATTTTGTTGTGGGAGACACAAAATCTTATTTGCCCGCTACCTAAATAATCTTCCTCCTTAAGTTTTTTTTAATGTTATGGAGTACATCATCGCCCTTTAAGAAATTATTTTCCATCTCTTGGAAACATAATTATATTTTGGAGACTTTAATATGCAAGCTGGAAAATAGTGCAAAGTTAAAATTGGACTGGGTTTTCATTTTTCACAGCTAAGACTCACATTATTGCTCCAATGCAGAGGTAGCAGTGTTAGCCCTTTGCTTTGGGTATTTTCTGTCTACATGAGCTTGTTCGTGCATTTGTTAAGTGTGTACTGTGTTCCACTGAGCTCTGCCGCATCTGTGTTTGCTTGTGAATGTGTCTAAACATACGCACCAGCAGGACAGTCGCCTTCTGACATGATGAGGACTTCGGACTGTTGCTTGCAGGCATCTCTGCGCAGGAAACACTCGTTCTGGTAGTTCTTGTTATTGGAGCCACACACCGGGGCATAATCATTGTTGCACTGCAGACAGAGGAGAGAAGAATGAGGGAGAAAGGTAAGAGAGGAGCACAGGAAGAGGAGGAAGTTGAATTAAAGTAAAAAAAAAAAAAAAAAACTGACAGAGCACTGCCAGAAATAAACTTCACTCACATTCAGAAGACTGAAAAGATGCCAATCTGGAATTTTTTACCTTACATCAGTCAACTTTTACATCAGTCACTTCTCACAGTCACCTAATTAACTGAAATCGACCAACAACTCTTTGTGTGACAGTTTTATTGCAGCACGAGGGTGCAGGTTTGACACCTGTCATTCAAGAGCAGGATTCAAACAGAATTCAAAGGCAATGCCTGTTAAAGGCTGGATTACTGTGGAGAGGACTTAGTTTTTCTTTGAGTACAAGGCAGACAATTGTTTACAGATTTCCTCTTGATAAAGTCACTGACTTAATGACAACTTCATGACTTGAGTTATGGGTCAAAAGTCGGCCAATGCCTAGTATGCAGGTTGAATCTTCAATACCAGAACTAGCCCAACTTCAGCACAAAAATTCAAGAGTGATCTTCACAATAAGCATCCAACCCCCACCAAAAAAAAAAAAAAAAAAAAATATATATATTATATATATATATATATATATATATATATATATATCTATATATATATATATATATATATATATATATGAAAATATATAATTCAGTGAGGAGATGAGATTAGCAGAATACTACATCACAGGCCAAGATCAGAGTAGAATTTTCCAGCTTCCCCATCTTTGTCTCCTACCAACCTCAAGCCATGCTGCATTTGGAGTACTTCTGAGGAAGGTCGCTAGAAGCTGTACCACTGTTGTCAAAAGAGACAACCCCTGAAGAAGGGTGATGCTAGAATGAAGTGAAATGAAAAGGGTGCTTTAGTACCTTTTCTGTCTGGTATTTTGATCAAAGCACATCAAAGGCCATTCAATTGAGACCATAATTTAAAATAAAAAAAAAAAGGGGGGGAGGATAACATCTCCCTCTAGGCGTTAAAAAAAATACTGTCCATAAAAAGCAGGTAGCATGTTTGATGTGCCCCATCAAATTTTCTATGGTCAGATGATCCCATATTACAATGAATTGTTGCTTCCTGTTTGTCACACTGGATCATCAAATCAGTAGCAGTAATGCATATTTAAGAACAAAAGCTTAAAAAGATTGATTGTAATTATATACTGTACATATATTTATGACAAAGCTCCTTGATAAAGTAAGTACTTCATTTAGCCAATTTGTAACAAGGATATCAAATAAACTTCAAAGCCTGTAGAAAATAGTTCAATTCATTGTCATGTTTTAATCCAGATCTTTATAATATAGCAGCAAAACATTTTTAATGGTCACGTTCACAGTGCAGAGTTCCTCAGAAAAATGGTTGGCATTTCCTGCTGTTCTCCTCTTGTTGCTCCATTGGAGCAGTGGGAGGTTAAGTGACTTGCTCAAGGGCACTCAGCAAAATAGCTGTTAAGGTACAGAAGAACATTACTCATTCAAATCCCCACATGGATTGTTGGCTACGGAGCAAGTCGAGATTTTTCAGATGACTGATGGCACGAGAGGGCTGAGTCTTGGATTTCATTTTTTTTTTTTTTTCAAGAGGGCTGTGGAGGAGAGATATTCATTTGATTCCATATTGATTTGCCGCTGCCACACTGCAGGAATAACAAATGCGATTATTCATTTGAAAAATATTACCCACTATTCCCCGGGAAGAAGGAGTGGCTATCAGAGAAATTGTTGCTCCACAGACACAGCACGTAACCTGATTATGTTTAAAAGTGCTGGAAATTGGGGAATGTGTGAAAGCATGTTCCTGCTGGGTGTGACATCACAAGGACAAGGGCCTCAGTGAATCAGCCCCACGTGAGCGAAACTAAAGAGCTCAAAGCTCTTTGTCCTCACTTCTGCTTTCCTTTCAGTCTCTAATAGATTAACCACAAATCTCCTCTACCAGAAAATATTCACATAACAAACACACATAGGCACTGACGCGCATATCTCTAAAGACACAGGAAATTCAAACTTTTTTGTCAATTAATTGTGAGAGAAGGAGTTGATAGCTAGTCAAAATCCATGTTCCCATAGATACATGAGTTTGATAAATTAATTACTTCAGTGGACATCAGGAAGTTATCCCACATCCATTCGATTCACTGTATTAGACAAAATGTTTGCAGTTGAATACTATAACCCATGATGAGCATGTTGAAAACTTACATTTCTGATTCTTTTTTATTCTTTTAAGAGAATATACACACTTAATGGGAAGAATGGAGCTTGTTTTCATTAATTAGTCAAGAGTATTGCATGATGCTAGATCCTTTAAGTATTTTAATTAATGATTCTTTGGCCCCGATCGTACACCTCCCGCTAGCCGCTACATGCTAACCGCAAATTGTGGGTTTAGGAACCTCCGCTAACCGCTAATGTAATCTTCCGCTTCCCTAAAACCCGCGTTGCCGACTTCCTTACATTGTAGGCGCGGCAATGGGCGTGTCATTTGCACTTTCCACAAACTCGGTATCTTGCAATCGCGGATTTAGGATAGCGGGTAATGGGTGGTCAGACCACCCAGTACCCGCAACCCGCGATCGCAAGATACCGAGTTTGCGGAAAGTGCAACCCGCATGTCAGCGTGTAAAAGAGCGCGTCCAAATGGCATAAATGTGCGTCCACCTGATACATGTGGACGTGCGCAAACGGCCTCAAGCTCTCGATTACGCATCACCGTATTACTTGCATACGTTTTTATTCTCTTGAGGTCAGAGGATGTCTGGTCAGCAGTTGTGGTGGATGTGGGGATAGTCACGGCCAGACATGTCAGTCTGTACAGCTGTGGCATGATCTCATTCAGATGTTTGCTGTGGAGGAAACGAGGAGATCACAGAACACTATTGTGGAGTTTCTTGTACTGTGCGTGTATCACTCTGACCCTCTCCTTGCGCTAGGAGCATCCGAGATGCGCTCAGTGGTAGAAGGTAGATGTCATCATACCTGTTCCTCTGGCTCAATGCTCATCCAATGATCTGTTCTGCAGTATTTTAAAAAGCACAGATGCTGGGAGTGGCTGTGCATCTTGGTGCGTCTTGGCGTAGCTGTGCGCACAGCCGCTCCCAGCGCCCACTGCTGAGAATATGTTCCCGCGGCTCTGCCTGAACGTGTTTACCGGGAGCGCACCAACTATCTGGGACTTTCAGGTAGCAGATAGGAATTGTCTGTGTAAGAATATTTTTACCTCCGCCAAGGAGGTAATGTTTTTAATGACTTTTATTTAAAAAAAAAAAAGGTGCCTCAAATTGAGTTTTTATTTTAAAAATAAGTTATGTTTTACTTCTTGTGCAAAGAAGTATTCGCTGCTGCATTTCTGCCGGTGCTGGACTATGGAGATGTGATACTCTATTTACATGCATACCCTACCCAAGTTCAGTTTTTCATACTTCGCTAACACTTCATAGCAAACTGTAAACTTTATCACTGTGAACTGTATTCCCCGGTTGGATGGCCTGCTCTGGCAACCCGTCAGCTCACACGCTGGTACAGACCTGTATATAAGGGACTTCTTGATCAGCTTCCTCCATACCTCAAAGCATATCTTCAGCAGAAGTCTGATGGAGCTTACGCTCTCTACTCACAGAACTTCTTCACACCGACTGTCCCCAGTGTTGGGAGGGAGCGGGAAAATGTCTTTTCACTATTGTGCTGCCTCAGATTGGAACGGTTTTTTTAAAAAAACCTTAAAACTACAAAATCTTATCTTCTTGATTCTTGACTCTCACTAACTTGCCTCCATTTTTTAGACATAATCTATCATCTATCATCTATCTATCAGCATCAGAGATCATAATTCTATACTTTACATTTCACATTTATTTTATTTTAATTCTTTATACTGTTTTTTTACTGTTATTTAGACATTATATAAAAATGTCTTGTATATGTCTTGTGTTTCTGCTGCCCTTCTTGGCCAGAACTGAAAAAGAGGTTAAATAAAATAAAATAAAAATGTCCACAGTAACAGCTTGTTCAAAAATATTAATATGAAAAAAAAAAGACTGCGTGTACTGCAAGTAAATAAGTATAAAAGGGGAGAAAAATTACACTTTTTAAAGAAATAATTCATGTGCAAAAGGGTTAATTCCACTCTTTGGTTATCAATATTAGAATAATAACACCTAATGGTACTCTAAGCTCCTCTTCCTGTTTACAACTCTCCATTACCACAATGCTGTTCCACTAACAGGGTCTGACAGATGTCGATGACACAACAAAAAGGAGAGGATAATAGCCAGCAGCGGTCTCAGTGTAACCTCACCATGTTCTGTTTCTGGAAACCACAAACATGTTGTGTCATCAGATGATAATTAACATGCACGGATTTGAAATGCTGAACTGTGAGTCTCCACTTTATGTTTCTACCATTGTTCCCAGGTTGTTGCGGTGCTGAAATCTGAGTGACAAATGATGAAATGATGAGGAAAGTAAAGAAAGAGAAAGCTAAACCAAAAACAAAGCTAATGTTGTCCTCTGACTGAATCCTCTACCGCACCTCAAACCTCCAAAGCCTCGTTTGTATGTTGAAAGAGTGTTCGCTGAAAAATCCGGATATCATGGATATACACTATGTCTTAAGAAGAAGAATAATTACATTTTTCAATGCTGGGATTTCAAGTGACCTAAAATGGCACTGTTGTAGCTAGCTGGCTAAACTGCCTTCGTGTTTAAACAAAGAGAAAATGTTTAATATCAAGTTTAAATGTAGTTTAGTTGGGTTTAAGTTGTTTTTCTATGATGAGAGCCTTGTGAAGGAAATGTATTTGGTGTTCTGATTCAGTTGCTTAAACACAATGTCTGTTTTCAAACTGTACTGAAAACTTAGCAAACAGATAAAAATGAGGATGCCTGGGAAGAGCACAGTAGCCTAATTCTAGATTTCCATTCACTTGTACTGAATGTGAATCACCAAAAAGGGCCTGAAAACACCAGTATCAATGCATAAACAGCTTTTTAAATATAGCTAGTTCAGTGTGTATTGAATATATTACGGATACACACAAGATCTATTAGCTACAAAGAGAAGGGGGAAAATAACCACGGCATCGATTCAGGAACCCGGGAGCATAATAACGATCAAGTGTGAACACCGTTTTTAACATGCTGAGAGAGAAAAAAGATGGTAGAATACAAAGACAGTAAAAGAAGGAGGAGTAAGGGAGGGAACGAGAAATGGCATACTGGCTCTTGATCAAAGGATTGGGATGCAGGAAGGAAAGAGGCTGTAGAGAAGGCGAGAGGCAAAATGATGAGTGAAATTGGGCTAACAGAGAGAAAAAGTCAGTGGAAATGAATAAGGCAGAGAGAGAGAGAGAGAGAGAGAGAGAGACTGAGAGGTGATGAAAGTGAAAGAAAATGCAGAAGTGAGATGCAGATGAGTTTAAAGAGAGAGAGAGAGACAGGAACATGGCACGACAAAACCTGGCATGATAAAAAAAAGACACAGAAATGCCTGAAGAAACTGAGGTATATAAGGGATAAAAAGAACGCTATAAAATAAAAATAAAAAAAAACAGGGACAGAAAGAGAAAAAGAAAAGAATAGAGAATCCCCTTAAAGGAAAATAAGAGAGAATGAAAAATATGGCATCTCAGCAAAGGGACTTGGAATAGCTTACAGCTTTTTTTATGCCATCCTCTGTCACCCCCCCCCCCCCCCCCCCCCCCCCACTTCCACACTCCCATCTGGCTCAGGCTGTCCGTAACCTGGGGACTTTATGCCAGGCGTGATGCAACAGAATGGAAAGCTGACCATGGGAACCCCACGGGTGTCTTTTAAGAGTGCCTTCTTCGCTACGAAAACTCCCCCTACCCATCTCTTGATCTTCCTCGGTGTCTGGTTCTCACCCAAGCGGAAAGAAGTGGAGTGATGAGAGGATGGAGGATTTAAAACTTCCATCTCTCTTCTAGGAGGTGCAAGTTGCAGGATGCAGCTGTGAGCAAATTACAGATTTAACCAGAAATACTTTTACTTTTACTTTTACTGGACTACAATATTGGGATGTCCAGATACTCTTTTGATGCTTGAACATCCAGTTTTCAGTTTTGATATCTGAAATTACCAAACTGGTAAAATGTGGCAATACAATGATGTTTTCTCCACCTGCCAGCAAGTGGGCAGCGCTATAAGTAACGCATATTGTTCATTACCTGAGCATCACTTTTAATATTGTTTTCTGATTTATTGCATCATCAAAATGTGGAAATAATACTATAAAACAATCTACACCTGTTGACAAGGAGCAAATGTAAGACGGAGAGCAGAAATAGACCAGAAAAGACTTTCGAACACTCAACTTTCTTATCAGTGAATCTTTCTACCGATCTTCAACGGTTTTTGAGAAAATGTTGGTGCCTATCTGCTGACTTCTTTTAACACATCTGGGACTTCTTTTGACGTGATGCTGAAGTGGAAAGTGAGTCGAGATTACAGATTTCTAACTTTTTTCTGACTCGGGTTTCTTTGTACCGTTCATCTCCAGACAGCACATGACCGTAACAGAGACAAAAAAAAGACATTCTTGTTATAACCCTTGTCAAGGTTCTGCAGCTTTGATCCCTGAACTCCTTGATAACCAGCGGCGTATGATGTTGGCAGTCTGAAAAAATAAGCCTCGTCAGCTGTTGCACTTTACTGTATGTGAGCTGAGACAACAGCAGAGCCGAAATGAGAAAAGACAGAAGTGCCAAATGTAAGAGGTGTGTTGGAAAGATATGTTTGAGGGAGGATTCTGAAGGACTAAAAAAAACATTAATGAGAAGCGATGAAAGAGACAGAAGGTGAGAAAATTTGATCCTTCACAACTCTCTGCAGACAGGGAAACTGGAGCTAGTGGCCAAGGCCATATGGCACAGCCTTATGTGCCCGCTGGCTCAGGCTTTTCAAGAGTCGAAGGCATTGCCCTATGGCTTCATACTGCCAAAACCTGAACAGTTGTGTGGCATCTTAACCAAGAACAAAGAGACAGTAAATGTAGGTGTGCACTATATAAGTTATCCATTCAATGCATTTTTTTTTGTTGAATACATTAATCCATGATGAATCTTCATTATTATTTTTGATTTTGTCAAGAGAAGAATAGAAGTTGAGCTTGTCATCAATTTGTGAAAGGAAAGTAGATGTCCAGAGAAGAGGAGACATGAATTAACTTGCTAGGAAGTATGAATATGAAGAAAATTAAAAAAAAAAAAATATTACTTTACATGTCCTTAGAAGCAAATAATTATACTTGAGAAAGGTTCTTGCAATTTTTTTTTCATAAATCATTAATGAAATTTATTATTATTTTTATTAAATATTTTTATATTTTTATTTAAAAAAAAAAACAGAAAAAACAAAGAAAATGTGGTCATACTGAAAAAAGATCATGTCTGAGCTGCTTATTATGGTTGGGGTTATATGTTAAAGTTCGAATTGGGAATTAACTGTTAACGTTTGGTAAATGGTTTTTTTTTTTGTTTGTTTGTTGTTGTTGGATGACCACTGTGAATTGAAGTCGATGCAGTTTCCTCCTGACAATAGCTGTGGAAGCTTTAAGATTGTGAGAGTTGTAGTAGGTGACTACAGCATACATAAACGTAGCAAAGTACACCTGATCATAAATTTCGAAAACTTCTTTGCTTCTTATTATAACTAATAATTTTCTTTCTTCACTCATTCTGTTTTTTTTTTCTTGTCACAACATATCTAGTTTCCACAAACCTCCTGCAGGGGCTGCTGTGGTTCTGTCCACCCTCCACTGTCTTCATAAGGTTCCAAATGCTAAACTTTGGGACTGGAGCCAGGACCCGTTGTTCTCTCCTTTCACACACAAAGGCACACACACCTACACACACACACACATCGGCAAAGCTAGCAGTGCATACACCATTGGAGCGCTTTGTGATGGGGGGGGGCATCTGCTTCTTACCAGGTCATAACCAAGCAAAGCAAGCAGAACCATCATCATTCATTCATTCATTCTGTGCTTCCATAACAGCAGCAGGTTGACTTCACCAAGCGGCCGACGTAACGGCTGGCTGACAAGTGGGAACAAAGACAGGTGATGGAGGGAGGCGGGGAGGCAAAACAAAGGTATGATGAAGAGGGTGTATGGAAAAGAATTGAAAGAAAGAGGTATAGAGGAAAGGGAGATAAATCCAGGGAGGACGGAAGTGTGATGGGGCTGAAAAAGAATGAAAGATTAAAATGAAAAGTGCAAATGTGAATTTGATCGGGTCTGATGGATGACAGGATTGACAGCAAAGAGGAAACAAGGGTAACGTGAGAGATTGGCTGGGGATATGCACAACAGAAACCTCATGTGAGTAAAAGACAAAGGAGAGGAGAGATGCAAAGTGAAGGCGAGCGCAGGCATTCGTGCATGACTATGTAACGAAGGGAAAGAGCATGCCAATTTGAGAGGTAGAGCTCTGTGAAATGCAGCGAGAACAAACATGACAGCACATCAGTGTGAATAAGCTGGAAAACAAACGACATATCCCTCCACCCAGTAGGGTACCTTTTCCGCAAACTTCAAAATCCCCTGAAATGAGAGAATGACCATCCTCCCGAGCAATAATTAGTTTAATAATGTGAATCATGCATGTGTGGACCAGCACAATGCATCATTATCTAAACTGAAAGACACACCACAATATCAGGTGATGAGCAGAATACACTAAAGGAATGTTACACCTCATTTTTTTGTTACCAGTTTTTGTTAGTTTTTCTTATTTCAAGTAATGTACAGATTTAGATAATGCATATTTTGCATATGATTTACTATTTTTCAATACTCTGACAATAAAGGCATGTTTCTCCTCTCTTCTCATTTGATAATTATAAAATGATAATCCAGTCATTTGCTCTTTTCCTATCGCACTAGTGCTACATGGCCACCTGTCGTAATTTAAGAATTACACCCAACTCATCCAATGCAAACGCTCCTAAAAACTACAATGTACTGACATTAAAATGTCCCAATATGTCTTGGTTGTAAATGAAATGTGTCTGACCAAACACTCTTGAATCAGTAACAACACGTCACATTTGAAAATGATATAATACAATTATCACTTGAAGGTGATGTGTGGGGCTAAGTTGAAGTGGTACCGTAAACAGATTGCTAAACTGTAGCTGGAGCTTTTTGTTTTAGCTTTGATGAAAAATGTTATAAATATCCACCCCAGCTGTTATGATTCTGTAGGTAAAGATAACGCTTCCAGATGAAACACTGGACGTGAGACCAAATCACTGAATCACTGAAATGTGCATTTGCATGGATTGAAGTTATCCCATGACTTAGTGATCCCATATACGTTCACATGTTTTTAACTCTCAACATACAGTCATGGAAAAAAATTATTAGACCACCCTTGTTTTCTTCAGTTTCTTGTTCATTTTAATGCCTGGTACAACTAAAGGTACATTTGTTTGGACAAACATAAAGATAACCCCAAAGATTGCTCATAAGAGTTTTATTTAAGAGCTGATATCTTACCATTTTCCATGGTTTTCTTGATTATAACCTAAATCACTTAAGTTTTTACATCAATAGCTATGGCGTTGTACTGCCAAAAACACTGCTTTTATGCATTCAGTGTTTTCTTTTCTGTCTGTTTCAGTCATATGATGACGTTTAGTGGTACCAGGTATTAAAATGAACAAGAAAGTGAAGAAAAAATGGTGGTCTAATAATTTTTTCCATGACTGTATATCCCAACCGCCTCAGTGTACACATTCATTTACACATAGTGAGGACGGCAAAACAGAGAACTGAATGAGCAGAAAACAGAAGTAATGAAGACCAAGAGCAGCTGCATGCTCTTCTGTTCTTGAAAGCAGCTCAGAACATCAATATACCATCACTTAGCAAGAGGTTTGTTTGCTACTGTATTAAATTTTACAATATTGTACTGTTTATTGGAATTTTAAATGTGGGCATATGTGGATTTCGTCAAGAAGCTTTCAGGGTACTGTAATGGCAGCAGTTCTATACATAAATGCAATATTACAAACTACTCTTACTGCTGAACCACTTGAGCAAAAGTACAGAGAAGAACAGTAGACAGACTCAGTCCTCTGCACTTTCAATAATAGAGGTACAAGCATTTCAAGCTATCCAAATTTCACACACTAGAAAGCTCAGGCAGTAAAGTTGCTGCTTTGAAACTCCGAGATCAAAGGATCAACTCTCACCGTATGTGTGGGTGAACCTTTAAGCCGGCGCAGTGCAGTTTAATAAATGCAGCCTCTGGCGACAGCTCTCATTTCCCATCACAATACATATGTAATGTAATTTACGATGCATTTGTTCTCAGTTTGTGCACAAATTTAAGGGCTGGTTACGTCAGTATTCTAATTTATAGTTTCTTTATAAAACATCATCATTACAATGTCATTAAAGCAACTAATTGCCTGAAATATTACCTTAGACCAGTATTAGATGCATTACCTGAGACAACAGCATTGATCTTTGGGGCAAAATATGTCCCAGGTCTTATCCTGAATTATAATGTTACAGAATATATATTATGTTGATTACTTTAATAAAAGGTAATGTAAGTCTTTCATCCTATAATTGAGGGACCCACAATAAATGCCATTGAGGCAGCCATTGAGATTCCACGATTTATCCAGTTTCAATGGTAAAATTAATCCTGGACCTAAGTTCATATAAACTAACATTTGCAATAATTATATTCAACACACCTTCCTGGATTAAAAAAGCTACCCATGTTGCTATGTTAGATGAATACAATGTGTGTTTGGTCCAACAGTAACCCAGGAATACAGGTTACTATGCAACTACCCCGGCTGGGTTGCATATTTAGACAATGTGTATGTGTCATTCTTTGTTGGGGCGTTGGTTTTTTTGGCGGACCGATTTGTGGCCTGGTGTGGTAACAATCATCTCATCTTGAATAAGAACAAGACAAAGCAGGTGATTTTGGATTCTTAGAGGGCCAGTAATCTGTCGAACAGTATTTCCATCATGGGAAAAGAAGTGCAGGTGGTGGAGGCATATAAATATCTCAGTGTTCACCTAAACAACAGACCAGACCGGAGACACAACACTGATGCTGTTTATAAGAAGGGACAGAGCAAACTTTACTTCTTGAGGAAGCTTAGGTCCTTCAGCATTTGTAGCAGGATGTTGCAGATCCTCCATAACTCCGTTGTGGAGAGTTCAGTTTAATCTATAGTCATCTGTTGGGGGAGCAGCATCAGAACCCTTTAGTTAAAAACATGAACAAATCGATAACAAAGGCTGGCTCTGTTCTATAGACTGTTCTGGTGCCTCCGGAGCAAATTTTACAAAGGAAGATACTTCATAAAATGGAAAACATATTGGTCAACCTTGAGCATCCTCTACACAACACAGTGATTCAACAAGAATCCTCAGTCAGGCTTCTTTAGATCCGCTGCCACACATATCACTATGGGAAGTTAGTGGTTGGGTTAGGGTCCTTCCTGCCCACAGCCATAACTATCTGTAATGACTTAAGTGAGTCCTGTGTTTGCTGGATTGAATCTCATCAGTCTCTGTGGGCTTGACTTCTTAAATTGAGCTTAGTTTTGTTTTGTTTCATTTGTGTTTTAACCAACAAGTAACACAAATCTGACTGCGTATTATTGCTGTAGTGTTGGCGCAAATACCATTTCATGAGCTCCCGTGCTTTGTGACCGTGTGAGGCCAAATGTAGCTTCCACACATGTGGCAAAAGCCATGCATGCACACGAAACCAAACCAGTGTAGTCACGAGACCGAACAAGAGATGGGCACAGCCCTGTACTTTTTTTTATGTAGTTTGCCCTGAAACCCATCATCCATTTTAATCTCAATTATTAACACCAACAATACAGCAGAAATTAGCAACCATATGCAGAGTGCCAAAGATTTCTACTGTATTTTCCTTAGCTTGGTCATTGCACAGTACTCATCTCTTACTGCACTGTGTCCTTGTTCATTTTTTTTCCTGCTTAAGCCACTATAAGACATTTTTTCATTGCTTACAATCCCAATTAAAGGAAGTTCAATGAAGAGCAGACATACTTATCAGTACAGCACCCCAGTGACATCACTGACACCGAATTTATTGGCCCGGTTATGTAGAAAGGACCATACAGATCAGGAATTCTCCAAACATAAAAGTACTACAAAACACCAGTAGAGGGCATCTGGCTGCAGCGTACAGAGCGGATAGATAAAATATATGTGCTTCTTTTACGTATATTCCACTTTCACTGCACTTCATGTTGTTTTTTTAGTCCACAAAACTAAGTATGTCTCCTAAAGCTCCACTAATCTATGTATCATGAGATTATTTTCAGAAACAGTACAACCAAAAATGTCTTACATAAGATGATAGAACATGAAAATGATGAAAACTTGGATTCCATATACAGTATAGTACATGGTCATGTGGCAATAACACAGATGAGCAGGACACCAGGTACAACCTGTACATTTGCTGAGCTGTTGAACAAATAAACAGATAATGTTCATGACTAATCTTTTACACAAATATAAAAAGAGTTGCGTCTTAGACTCTGGAGTTATGCTGGACATTCCACTCGATTACATAAGCAGGTTGAGTAGTTAAAACCCAATGGGTTTGGGTGGAAAATAGGGGGCAAATCAGGCAAAAACCCATGGTGGGAGAATTCTCTATGACCCATCAAAAAGAAAAAAAAAATAGTACCAGTATATTTTAGTTTGGATTCATCACAGCTGGATTATTGCCAGAAACAGAAATGACAATAAAAGACCGAACTATAGTGAACTTCTGCTGTCCATATCAACAACAGTTCAACAATTAACTATTCAAGGGCTGTTAGATTTCAGCAGGTTATAAACATCTAGAATAATGATCCTACACCATGGATCATTCCACGCCTCTTCCAATGACAGTTAAAAAAAAAAAATTGTTTATTATTTTCATTTATTTTGTCTGTTCTATGACATTTTTAATTATTTAAGGCACTTAATTGGTTTCAGAGCATTTTAGATATCACTGAGTGTGTGATAAGGGGCCAAATTTCTTTGTGCAACATACAATGACAGTAAAGCCATTTTATTCTAAATGCTGAAATGAAAAACGTATACATGCAATTTGCATATAATAGGACAAAAGTCTATTCCTTGCCATTGCAACCAAATAAATCATTGAGCAATTAACAAAATTGAAGAAAGGAAATGAAAATGAAAGAAAAGCTCATTATTTAAGGATATTATTTTAATCTGCTACATTCAAGTGGGAAAGTTTCATGTTCCTGTCTATTATCAGTCATTTTTAAACTAAAGTTGTCAATCATTAAAAAAAGAAGTTAATCACAACCATCAGCTCTGATGAACCATAATTAATCATGATATGCACCTGGAGTCCTCGAATAAAGAAATACGTGATAAAGGAGGTAGATGAAGCAGATCTTTATGCCTTGCATCCAATTTTGAAAGCTGCAACACATATCAAGCTAATGATATGACTCAGTTTGGCAAATTTATAGTGCTACCTTGCCATCACAGGAAGAGACACAAGTACAAGCAGGAATTCTGGCAGATGCTTTCTGAGAAGGCCTTCACTCAAACAAACTTACAGTGGCAGCCTTTCAGTCAGAGACTGGATGTCCCCAGCCAGCCAGCTAGCTTACAGCTGGGCAGCTGCCTGCTCTCCCAGCGTACCACACCAGTGACTGATGCTTAATTAGGAGCATTTACTCACATGTTGGAACTGCAACGTATGAAGTGGTACAAAATCTAGGTCTAAACCCTCACTAAGAGCAGGATTAATACCCTCAGTCCCCATTTCAGCACATGCACACATGCTTGTACAATCCACCAGATAGTGATCACCATATTTATAATTAAGCCTTGACAAAAAAAAAAAAAGAAAAAAAAATCAGCTGTTTGAGTACAAAATCCAGTTCAGCAAAACAAGTACTGATATTTAAGTAAAAAAATCGTTTGACAAAGTAAATGTCGCTTAAATCATTCAGAGACACATGTACGAAGCGCTGACTATGGAAATATTTATGCTAAATGAAAACTACCCAAGCAGACAACATCCCACTTAAGTCTGGGATATCATATTGTAAATGACTGGAAGCTCATAACACAGCCGTTCTAAGGTAAGCAGATTTCAAATAGGGGATAAATTATGTGAGATTGACAGATTCTGACAGAACTGCAAAAACACGCATCTAATCAATTCACACCACCGTATTACACTACGGCAATGCAGACTAGATGTGAAAAAGGCAAACCACACTTGTAAAGACGGGTCAGTGTGCAGACAGTCAAATGTGTTTTTTTTTTTAAAGTTTTGCTCACAAGGTCAGACTCAAGAAGAGTGCTGAAGTCTTTTTTGACCCACGTTGGCTCTGAGTTTATTTCATACTTGTTTCAGTTGTGAAAATGGCTCCCTTGCAGCTGAGTACAGGGAATGTGACACAAAGCTTGAATGCAACTTAAAGGTTAGGTAACGTTGTCTGCAGCCCATTCCTCAGCACAGCTTGCAGGAGGCTTGTGAGAGTCTTGTCTTCCTCTGTGTGCATTAAACACCAAAAGTGGATGAGGTTATCAGCTAGGGCACTGTCCAGGTTGTCTGAATATGAAGACGAGAGAACACTTGCCAGTTTTCAGATCAAGTATCAATGCAGTTTTCGAATGCCAAAGTAGCCATATACGTCCTTGTGCACCTCCAGCCCAAGTGCAAACATTTTAGGGGTGGGACAGAACTGTGGAAGGCCCTAAAAAGATCTATGGGTGATGCCAGGGTGACTGCCACTGTCCCCAGTTCATTTCTGTGTTGGCATTTTATTATTTTGTTTCTCTTGAATTGTATGTTACAGATGGATGGAACTAATGATTTTTCCCACCCGTGTGTCACCCGTCTTTTAGCAATGCAGCAGCACAAACTCACCATGAAAGAATGACAGTTTCTAATGACTGTTGTAATGGAAACATAAGATAAATTAGTGGAAATAGACCAAAGCGAGACAGAAGATAGAAGACTGAAGTTTCCAAAAGATGTTTGTGATAAGCAACAATGAGGTTTGTTGGCTGTCGATCGGGTTTATCAAGCAAGTGGTCAAGTGTTTCATCAATGTTTTTTATCAATCCTATGTTATGACAAAAAATGTTTGAGGCATTGCATGCAGCATTTATGTTTTTGTTAAATTATTTTTTCTTTCTTTAACCCAGTTCCCACAGGTTGACCAGCAAAGAAGCCCAGTATTTTAATCAAGACCTCCTGCCTCTTGCCAGTCAGTGGAGGAGCTACATAGGAGTTTGTCGAGTTCTTCTTAAGCAGTCTATGGAGTCAACATGAATACATTTTTCCTTTCATCTTATAGAGCCCATTCCTGCTGAAGCCCCACAGGGCAAGTACACAGACTGCCCTTATGGCAGATCAGGGACAGTTCCAAGCAAACCACAAGCCTATCTTCTTTTCTGTTTCAATTATAAAGGAACAACAATGCAACAAAAAAACCCATAATCTAGATGAAACTGAAAGTACAAGGCAATAACAAGGCAAACTCAACTACCTCCACTCATGTGCTCGCATCTCGAGAGACGATGTGTGTGGGCCTATTTACTATCCTCCTAAATACGGAGTCAGTGGTTCAGAACTGCTGAAAAGGGATTTCTTTCAGCTAAAGGACACTCTTGGGAACCTTTTTGTGCAAGCATCTCAGGCACTACCCAGACATAAAACAGGGTATGAAATGCCTCACTACAGTGCTCCCTCTTCATCAGCATGTGTGGCATATAAAATGAATATCAATGACAACTTTGACATTTTCTACAGAAGCAGAAAACTCTTTCAAAAGGATGAAGTCCACTGATCCTCTCTGGGAGTTAAGGTCCAATGCAACAATTTAATACATGGCCTTCAGAAAGTCCCTTTGAACATTTTTGCATGGATCTAAAGCTGTGACATATAGACCTGAGAGCACATCAATGTAAATAAGAAGTACTGCCAAACAAGATAACAGCTGGACCTCTCTACTTCTACATGCCCTGAACTCTGCCCTAACCGAGTTATGGAAGCACACCAGCTCACAGATGTTCAGCTCCGAGCATTTATTCTTCCATTCTTTTAATCTGTCGACTGCTAATCTATTTGTTTGTGACAATTTACCGATGTTGATTATGGCTTTTCTTGGCTCAAATGTGAAATATCAGAACTCTAGCTATTCCTAGATACAACAACATATTATGCCCTTTTACTTCAAAGGTTGAGACAATTTCTCCACATTTCAATGAATTATCTCTAACATGTTTTGGTCAAAATTCCAACTAAAGGTTACAGAAGGTCCCTTTTTTTTTTTTTTTTTTTTTTACCATGCCCTGGCCATAGCATTTGGTGTGTGGGGGTGCAGTAATTCCTTGGGTCCCACTGGGTGCACCAGCCGCTGTGGATGGCAGCCACTCTAGTCATAGAGAATGGTGCCACCAGAGATGCTGCGCTGCATTTCTCAAAGCATCTCAGAAGCAAACCATTCTGCTCCCTGATAACAATCAAGTCCTTTTTTGGCATTCATTTGTGGCTGAGCTACGTCAATTTACACTCAGTAGATAGAGCTGGCATGGTTAACTTTTAAAGGAAAAGACTATGAGCAGATTGAACATCAACATTACGTTAAGCCCGTGTGGGTAACCAAGTCAGGAGGTCTCAAAAGATATTTCAACCATATACAAGGAGAGGCTTATTTTATAAGTCAAAAGGCATATTTTATTTGACACCACCCATGGTTTTTATATGAATAACAGCAGAAAGAGCAAGACATTATGAGAAATAGCCACAGTTTTTGGAGAGGGGGATGAGTATGAGCTTGTAATTAGCCATTGAAAACAAGCAGATTACGCTAAGATTCTTGGGCGTACTTTTGGGTAAACTCATAATCTCACAAACCCAACTGAAGTGGAAGCACTCTACTTCTGAAAAGCTGCACACTAAGGAAGTGGTGCATCGATACTGCAGCACTTCAGAGCCCACTGGGACCAAGGGGTTAGCATCTTAACTCCACTCCACCAGAACTCTTTCTGAGTTGAGCCTCTTTTGAAATCAGTTTCACAGAGTGAGTCAGTCTACAGAACACAAAATGCAGCAAAGCATGAAGTCGGGTGGAGATAAAGATGGAGAAAGTTGGACCACCCAACTGTGATCTGGGACTGTGACATCACAGAACCCTTCAAATCTGAATGCTGCAGTTTTGGACCTAGGTGGCCCCAAAAAGAGGAGCAAGGTTGTGTTACAACCTGGTATTCTGTGTTGTTTCATCTGAAAGTGGACAAAAAAACGTATGTTTATGACTTATGTTTGCTAACCAGAAACAAGTATTTGAGGAAAAAAAAAAACTACAATGATTTCCTTGACGGTATTTGCGTATAAGTTCAAACAGAGGTCTGAAAGTTATTTAATTACAAATTTTTCAATTGGACAATTTATAATATGAGGAACATGCTTTTCTCAGGAGAGCTTATCCACATAAGATATTCCCACGTTCCCTTATGCTAGGGTTTCTCACGGTACTGCCCCCCCAGGGGGCGTTCTGAACCTTTAGGGGGGCGCTGGAAATTTTAGGGCTGAGAGGGGGGCGCTCAGGCACAAATGAGGGGCGCCACGCCTTGAGAACTCTTTTAAACTTCCATGGTTTACCAAGGTTTTTTTATAGTGCAAATCTACTTAAGTTTCAATAAAATGTTGTGCTCAGATTTCCTTTCAAATAATAAATCTGCTGTCTGAGACCAAAACCCCGAGTCTGCTGCTTCCATGACCCGGTAAAATCTCCTTTTCTCTCTACGTCACAAACAGACAAGCTGGTCGCCATAGTAACGCAGATAAACACACAGCAACAGAGACACCCCTTTCCAACACATTTTACAGGGTTCATTTAGCAACCAATGAAAACATACATAATCAGGACTACGTAATCACATTTAATCACAAACATTTACAGTACAATCAAAAACGGCAGAAAACAAGAATAAGTGTCAGCAGTACAATGCTAATTATGTAAATTATGGATTTATTCCATCACCGAGCAATGTACATCTGCCGATGTACATTTGAGATGTTGGTGGCAAACAGAGAGGTTGGTGGCATCTTACAACATAGCTCTGCTAACATCTAAGGCTGGCTTCACTGTGGGAGAGTCTCTAGTTGTTCCAGTAATAAAGGAGGCAATCTCCACCGTCATGCAGCGTGACCCTGCGTCAGTCACCAAGGTCATCCCACTCAGCAATGACAGTGTTGCCGAGGAGATGTCCGTGGACACTGAGCAACAGCTGTGTGTTGTGTTGCGGGGCTGTCACTTTAGCGTCCAACTGGATGAGACCACCACGGCTGATAATAACGTCCTCCTGGCCTATATAGGTCCGTTGTGTGTCTGGGAGGGATATGATTGAGGATTTCCTGTTCGGGGAGTACCTGGCCACAGACACACGAGGGGAAACCATCTTCACTGCACTGACAGAGTTCGTGCGGGAGATGACGAACATCATCGCCTGTGCCACTGATGGAGCGCCAGCTATGGTCGGCAGATACTGGTGATTCGCCATCTTATGAAAGCAGCGTGTTCCCCAGGTTCTGACAGTACACTGCATTTTGCACCGTCACAACTTGGTGACTAAAAAAAATGTCCCCATCACACAATGAGTCCCTGAATGTGGCAGTCAAGGCCATTAACAAAATAAAGGCCCATGAGCTCAATGATCAGCTCTTCAGACAGCTGCGCGGGGAAAATGATGACGCCTTTAAGCGCCTGCTGCTCCACACAGAGGTGCGCTGGCTGTCCAACTGCTTGGCCAGGCTGTGTGAGCTTTTCGCCTCAGTCAGAGTTCCTCGACCAGGCTGACGCAACTTTGAAGGCCCAGCTGTGGTCTTGTTGCAATGACATTTTCTATCTGTCTGACTTCTTCGACAACATAAACAGGGGGATGGGACGACGCTGGTTCACTCAAAGACCACCATCTGCAGCTTTATTGCAAAACTGGAGCTCTACCAGCAGAACCTGGGGAGGCGACAATTAAATCATTTTCTGCAGTTGGCAAAGGTAGGCTTCAATTATATTGTTATAAAGGCCTGTTCACACACAAATAAATGTGTAGCTAATTATAAAATTTTTATAGTTGCCTAGAGGTCAGATATTTTACCTGTCTCTTCTTCGATGTGATACTTTCAATAAAATCGTCCTCCTCCGTGGTTTCTGTCCTTCTCCTGAATTAGTCCAAAATATTCCTCTGCAAATTATCTCACTAAAAAGGGGAATCCTACAGAGGAATCCCTAGCGCGCATTACGTCATACGTATGAGGAACTCCAAGGGGGGTAAAAAATGTTCATTGTTGTTCAGGTGTTGGATGAGTTTACTGACAGAGATCTGCTGTTTCTTTTTTGGGAGGGGGGTGGTTAAGAGCATCATGGTGGCCCGGGGGACGTTTGTTCAAAAAAGGTTGAGAACAACTGCCTTATGCGCATCAACACTTTTGTTTTCGTTTTTTTCTTTTTTTCCTTTTTTTTTAAATTTCCCTTTTCTATCAATTGAAAGTATGGTCAAAGGAGCATTTTCAGCAAATTTTAACAACCACCAAAACATATATCTAAAAACTGTAAACTGTAAAAACTGTCTCAGAGTAAAGGAAGGGGTTTGATGTGTTTGTGTGATTGCTTTTGTGTTTTGAAGTGGAGTGTAAAAATTTGAAAAAAAAATGCATGCAGTCAACACCATTCTGGCTTATACTTTACTGTTTCAAGCCTTTTTTGGCTCAAAGTATTTTTAGGTAGATTTTAGGTAGCATATCTGCACACAATATAAAGAATATTATGTGTGTGAAACATTTTATTTTCATAGTGCGAATTAAAAGAACAAAACATGGAAAAGGACTAATTTGTAAAAAAAAAAAAAAAAAAAAAAAAAAAAAACTGATGTAAGAACTGTGAAATACAACACAAAGTAGACAGCAATGGGTCTCTAATGATTCTCTGTATGTGGTCACAAGTGTCTTTTAGACTTCTGGTTAAGTAGAACCACATAAACACAGTGTTCATTTTCTAAAAAGAGATTCAGAGGCAAATCTCACACTCAAGAAATCACAGACCACACAATATTAAAGATATCAGATCAGCAAATCTCGAGAGCAGCAGCCACTGGGCAACACATTAGGACAATAATAGAGACATCTGAGGAGAAATGAGTTCTGCACAAAATTCTATATTAAAGCCTTTCCATTTCTTCCATTTCCTTTAAAGTGAGGTTGAACAGTGTGGGCGAGTTTAGCTGTCCATCAAAAAACAGCCTAATACGCTGCGTACAAATGATTTTTGACAAAATACTGAAAGAGAAATGGAGACTGGAAGAAATTCAGAAGAGACACAGACTCAAACAGACGTATGATAAGACACATGTGGGTGTCTGAAAAAGAAAGAAAGAACGCCCTCTTCCAGGTTTTTATGTTTCAGGCATAGGCTGTATATTCACTAGACAAATCCTCCATGGTGTCACCCATGGGTTCTCTTTCATTGGATTTTGAAGCCTTTTTTTCCCTTTTACTAAACTGCGCCATGTTGCAAAATGCAAATGGAAAAACTATTTATATTTCCCATAATATATCCCATAATGCAATGCACCACAACAGTGGAAACCAGTGAGACTGGTCACATGACCAACTTCTGATTGTGGCATATTATTGCTATTTTTTACAGTGGAATATTAACTACTAACAGCCTCCAGGTAGTATACAGAAAATACCATATACTAGATTGTGTGTACAGTAAAATCTATTCGTTTTTAACCTTTGTCCATCTGCCTGTTGTATATTTTTCACCTTATTTTTATTGTGTCAGATCAAATCTGAACTAATGTCTGCAGTTATCCACACTGGCTCTTACACACACTTGCAAATGCTGTAAAAATGATCGATCGCTTACCCTTGAGTACCCTTGAAATTGCAAACAAAAACAGACAGAAGGTGGAACATCAATGTGATGAGACAGATTTTGTGAAAAAAAAAAAAAAAAAAGTTCTAAAAAGACCAGGAGAGCAGGTAAAAGAAAGTGGAAGCATTATGGCATACATAAAGAATCAATAGTTACCTACAACAATGCTGCTCGGTCAGCATACTTCCTGCAGGGCTGCTGCAAAGGCTGGCTCCTGGTTCGTATTATTTCACTCAACTCCACTCAGCAGTGAACCCACAATTAGCCACAATTTAGAGCAACATCACTCTTTCCATAGCAAAAAAGTGCAGAGGTCAACATTAAATCCATTAATATCCTCAAGTATTTCGAGTTAAACTCATATAAAAGATGAATACTGTACATTAAAACTTGATTCCTGTCAAAAGGCAGACAGCAGTGATCAAGTCTCTCATTTCTGAAGAAAAAAAATACTGATATACTATATCCAGCCCTCTATTTTTACTTAAATGAATGATGAGGTTTTAATCAAATCAACAACTTCCTTACTGATAAATTATCTCTGAGTCAGTGTTATAAGTTCTGTCAGTTCACAGAATTAATTACAGCACAGTTACTGACCTGACTAAAATAATTACGGGTCTGACATTTAACATAGGCTCTGAAAAAGTCTGCGTTGATTGCTTTTAGATTTTATTGAGCCATCTGACATCAGTGTTTGGGTGTGAGGCTTATTTTGTCTGTTTTCTCTGCACAGGTTTTGGAGATCTTTAACAAATATAACAGGTTAGCCATATTTTACCCAAGATGCATAATGCCACAGAAATTCTTTTAGCTTTTTTTACAAGGCATCTTCAGCAGAGTGCAGTGTGTTTATTATCTCAAAAATAATTAGCCAGAGCATTTGTTAACCTGCTTATTAGCAATTTACAGTACTTCTCCAAAGAACCAACACATCCTTTGTCCACCTACACAGGTGTTTTGCATTCATAATACCTGATTAGATCTCTTCTGAGGACTACATAGGTGAATCAAGTGACATCTCTCTGGTCCTCCTATTAGTGTTGCTGCACCTGAACAAGTGTAAGAATCCCATTTTCCTGTTTCATTCTTAGTCTGGCATTGAACTTGCTTTCCTTCAGCAAGTCTCTTCTATTTTTAACTGAGCAGATGTCTAATCAGCCAGAGCAAAAGTAAATGTTTGCATGTAGCATACAAGGTGTTTAAAGCCCTGCGTTTGCCTTCTAAAAGCATCATAATGATCAACTTGTCATTTAAAAGTAGAAATATTGTGGAAAGAATCCCATAGGAGGGGAAAAATACTTGAGAGCTTAGTCTGACTCTTTTTGACATAACACAGTCCTGTCACTTTATTTGGGACAGTCAATCAGTGAGTGGTTCAGATTAGCAGGATTCTCTGACGTCACATACCCAGATCAGATACGTGAGCTTTATGAAAGATCTCAAAAGAGAAACAGCCTTCAGAAGAGGAGGGTGGAATGTCAGATGTCTAACTCTGCCCCCTAAAACCAGATGCTATAGACAGAAGAGAAGCTCATGGTTGCATAGGGAGCTGTTGTACTCTCTCTTGTGTCAACTCTTCATCATAGTGCTGGGCAATATGACAATATATATCGTGGGGACAATATAAAAGTGTATATCGTGCCATTTCTCTTCTATCGTTTCTATCGTTTCTAACCTAATTTTATCAATTATTACAGCAAATATGTAATTAAATAACCTGCAATGATACATTTGATAGAATCATATCTACTTCTACAAAGTAGCCTTTTATGTTTGCACTTTTATTCATGGTTAATGCCTTAAACAGAGTTCTCTTCAACCCTGATGTTTACTTTAGACACTTTATATTGGTTTGCAAACTTTGCACTACAAGGTTACAGATTTCAGAAAGTTGAAAAATAATTTGTGTTTATTTTTTATAGCTGAACTTCAGTGCAAAAATGTGTTTTTCCTCTCAGAAACTGTTGTGCACTTTAAAAAAAAAATGTGAAAGCTACTGTACCTCTGTACCTACCTGTTTTTGCTGCACTAAAATGTATGTTTGTGACAGTTCAGCTAAATGTCCTTTCAAAATTAAGTTGAAAAGTAAGCAATGAAATTTTTGTCAAACCTTTCAGAGAATAACTGAAAAAATACTTTATTATGGTATATTGTGATATATATCGTTATCGTGATATAAAATAGTCCATATCGTGATATATGATTTTTTTCCATATCGCCCAGCACTACTTCATCATATTACATATGATGAAGAGTTGGCAAATTCTTAAAGTCTTAATGAAATGTCTTCTTCATAATATATCATCATATATCTTCTTTAAACCAGGAAATGTTGCTGCTCATCTCAGTCTTGCTTACAGGCTGACACCTTCAGCACAACAGCAGTCTTATGTGGAGTAAGCTGTGGATAACTTTTCCTGGCGTTGGCCCTAAATGTATTCAGAGAACACAATCTGTTAAATTTCACGGCTCAACCTCAGCACAACGAAAATCTCGCAAAGCAGCACAGTCTGTTCTGCAAATGTTCACATCCTATTTTGAAAACTTTTAAATTAACCCTCAAAATGTCACTCATCACAACATTCATTTAGGCAATTTATTTCCCCCATACTGCTTTGCTGCAGCTGACTCTTATTTATGCTGAGGACTTTCCCTGGAGTGATGTGGGTGGCAGCAGACTTTTTTCATAGCACAGACTGCTATAGGGGAATTTTCCTCAGGGGAAGGTGCTCCTATTGTGTTTGCTTACTCAGTGTGGGGCTGTGCCACTGCTATTATCAATTATACCAGTTTTTCCTCCTATGGATAATTCTAAGATGGAAATAGTATATTCCAAAAAGATCACAGCAGACAAGCTTCACTTGCATTTTATGTGCTGTGGACTTCATTTTCTCAATGTAATCTTATTTGAATTTCCATGACAAACAAATGTCCATATCTCAACCCAACATGTCTCTATTCAAATTCACACAATGAAAACTATGTAGGCTTGTTGACAAAACTTCACTCACACCCACCAGCATGCTTGCAAGAAGAGAGACAAATACAAACACAGACACATCCTTCATCCACAGAGACCTGACTGATAGCCTGATCCATTTCCTGTATCCATTAGAGGCGGCTCGAGATTACGCAATTCATCCCAAGGCTATCATCCACCTCTATCAATAATAAACGTCTCCGCGAAACTAGGGCGAGCCTCTGAGGATGGAGAAGGCACCGCCCAGCACGTTCCACTTCTGATGAGACGCCGCCTCTGCTCGGCCCTCGCTGAACGCGGCATGCACATTTTCACGCCACTTGTCCTCAAATTTAAATGCCTCCCTCCCAACACAGCCCAATCCGTAAATCTCACACTGACCAAAACTGCTGCTTCGTCCGCTAAGACAGAGATGTCTCCGGGCCTTTAGGTAGGCGCAGACAGCACATGTGGCTCATGACGAGGTACTGATGCCGACATGTAACTTCCCTCTGAGTCAAGTGATTGATTTCTGAAGTATGTTTTTGATCTGGCCAGGGGATGGAATATGGGGGTAAGAGGGTTCAGAAACAAGGAGGGATTCTCATTCAATATAAACTTTAATTTCAAACATTCACAGGCTTCCCTGTGCACGGAGATGGCCTGTACATATGACACTTTGTGGATGTAACGAACAACAACGAACAATTATCCTGGAGTCCACGACTTCTCTCCCATCACTAGAGGCACCCCCATTACAATCTTTTCAGCCAATCTTTGTGAAGCTCTGACCCGTCGGTTACAATTTAGAGCAATTTGTTTTATAAGAACTATAATCAACCTCTTACAGTAGCATCATAAACCAGTGAAATATAGCAGAGTGTGTGCTAAACCAGTTCTACTGTCAGTCTCTTAGCCTTTGTTAGCATCACTGCAATAGTCGGGTGATTCTGTTTTAAATCTTTTTAAATCTTCAATTAAATCTTTTGTCCCAAACGTTCTAACCGTTGTACCTCCCTTGCTTATTTTTACCTTACATTCTGCAAAAACAATTAAAATCTCTGAGAATTAACATCTCTGGTGGAAAAATATATCTATGGTGTCCATGTGATTCATTTTCTGACTAAATCAGATTTATTGGGATCTCTCATCAATGTTTAAAAGTTAATCGCCAGCTGATATGATAGCACATCTCTTACTGTCATATTTTCTGCTCTAGTGAAATTAAAGGTGTTCCAGCATACAGTAAAATGCCAATTGTAATTTATAATATTCACTTTTGGTTCATATCTATCGATATTCTACCAGTGTTTCTTTGTCAGATTCGGGGTTTACATATCCTATGACTCCAGGGGACATTTGTGATGATATAACAGTGAGGTGGACTTTGATTTAAGTTGCCCGCATATTTTATTTCTTCCTGTGAAGAATTCAAGCTGTGCAGAATAATTGCCTTCTTTGTTTTTTTGCATATGTTTGGTCATTTATTGAATAATGTATAAGGACAGCAGGAGCAACTGTGACTAAGTACTAACTAATGTTATCGATCAAACTGCATAATGACGTATTTAAATTTTGTTATTTCATATATCTAAGGCTTAATGACAACATGGCCCTCATAGACAATGGGATGAAATTTTGCTTTTTGAATGCATTTAATTCATTAATGGAAGCCAATTGATCAAAGTAACTTAGAATTAGCTTTTAATCTCACTCATCATTGAAACACATCTTGTAAGTTCAGTGTATTCCCAGTGCATTTTTTCTTGATTTTTGTAATTTTCTAAATGGCGCAAGCAACTCCATTAAAGAATAAAGTAATTAAGGCTCATCAGTACTCTTATAAGAAAAGATGTAGTGTTAAGTGGCATGCAAAACTTTCTGGACCCCAAGAGATTTAAGCTCTTAATAACTCACCAAGGTTCAATATCTTTTATGTGCTTATTAGAGCTATAGCATCTTCGCGGCCATCCTTAGGAAAAGCCAAGTGATGCAAATGTCAAAGATGAATACTAACACGTCAGATCTTGTCACAATAATCAGCAAAAATGTGCGCTGCTTAACTGCTGCCACCCACTGATGCCCACGCAGTAGGGGGAAGCTAAAAGAAGATGGCAAAAGCCAAGAACACTTACAGTGAGAACACTTCACAGGATTGCTTAAAAAAAAGTCAAGTCAAACCCTCAATTAGACAGCAAAAGACAGGAAAAGTTCTCAGTGGTGGTGCACTGTTTTGAGTGATGACACCTGTACGGATGTTACCTTCACTGGAGAGTCAAGAAGACTTAACGTGTGTCCTCGCAGCTTCAGCGTCAGAGCTTTGCAAATAAATAAAAACACCTGGTGTATGCTGGAATTCCTAGAAATATCTGGTTGCAAATAAGTAAAGATGTATAATTAAAAAAGGTTTAAAATTCCATGAAGAGAACACCGAGGCTACCATGTGTTTAGCGTGAGCGTGGATCTGTCATGGTTTGGGTTTGTGTTCCAGCCAGTGTCACAGAGGTTTTTTTCTGCATAATCCAGAGATAACATCTATCTGTATTATAAAGGTATCATTAAAAAGTATTTATTATGAAGTAATTATCAAAATGCTTGCATGTATTTATTGTCATACTGTTCCAGCTGGTTTCTGAGTGTTTACCCTGAATAATAACTGATTCATTGTACTGACTGCAGCAACATTTGTGAAGTCTGCCAGACCAGACTGCAACTGCGTAGTCGGTCAATTTTAAAATTCTTTTCACACAGATATCTGTTTTTAAAGCCTAAAGTAAACTAAAATTTTAGCATGGATGCCATTCACAACCACCAGTGATAAAAAACCAAAATTGCATCCCCCATTTGTTCAGCACATCAGCCGTACACATCCTTGAAAAAATACAAGACGCCCACATGGGATGCTTTATTCACTTGACTGCCAGAGGCGCCAGGTAGCTCGGTGCAGCTGCTGACCTCAAGTCTCCAATCAAGACGCTCTGCTGCAATCAATGGCTCACTGTGTTTGATGTTGTGATGAGCAAGGGGGACAAGTCATCAAACGTCACTATACAAAAATACCGTCTGTATTTCTTACATTGGTGAAACGAGAGAAACAAACTCAACATCATTGGTTTAATGACCTGACATACCTTCCTCTCTTGCACCTGAGGGCTTTTTTTTTTTGGTGATCACAGCTGAGAAAACAAAACAATAACTTTATCTCTGTTGCTTTCTTGTATACCATTATATTTTTGACTCTGGGTCTACATTCTGCCCCGAGCAAGAAACCTCCCGTATCACACGCTCTGGCCCGACTAGTACTGCGGCAAAAACGCTCACAACACAGCTGATTGTGTTCATGAACGGACATGGTTGAACTACAAGTACATTCCTGATTTTAGTTTCTCGCCAAAGGAACTGATATTAAATGCTTGTAGAAAATCTGGGACAACTCAAACCCTGATGACGGGTCACTAAAGAAGACAAGGGCTGATGTGGGTGCAGTGACTGAGATAATGGCCGCTTTTGCAGTTTGGGTCAGTTTCCTTTCACATCCTGTTTAATCAAACGATTCCTCACATTATTCCACGATTGGAAGGACCGAGTAAAGCTGCAGAGAATTTCAGAAATCTACAAGCGGTGATGTTTTGTTTGGAAAAAGTTTAGTAAAGCAAAGTTATAACACATTATTACCCCAGACTCATGGAAGCAGTCAAGGCCAGGGAAGGAGACTGGGAGGGAAAAAGATAAACAACGAAGCCCCCAGGAGCACCCAGAGAGTGACAAATCTGTTCTGTGCCTGACACCGTTGTATTTCTCAGACCTCTTGGACAGAAGAGTGGCAACCACTGCCTGCGTAAGTGACAAACTCTTTTCCCATGATGCCTTGCTGTGTTTACGCACTCCGGTCAAGTACTCACCATGGAGGAAAAGACAGAGTAGCAGAGGAAAGAAACAAGAGAGGGTGAGCTGCTTGGACAAGAGGAGGGAGGAAGAAAAAGACAGCGACAATGTCGAAGAAGAGAAGGGAGTTATTGTGACAATGGCAAGATGGAAAAAGATAGAGGGAGACTGGAAGGTGGCTGGCTTGTGCTATTGCTCTTTAACCACTTGGCAGTCTTCTGTTGATTAGGGCCCAGTCCGCCAGTCCCTGCAGAGCATCACCAGCCAAATCACTAGAGACAGTCTCCTCTGTAATAGTGTCTGACAGGCCAGCCAGAGCCACAGAGGAGCTGACACAGATGCTCCTTTTTTTTTCAGGGAAGATGCCTGACACAATTGCTATTGGTACTAGAGCTTGTATTTCGTTAAGTAGCCTCCCTTGATGACTGTTCTCAATTCAATACCTCAATGCTGTTGTTGCTACAAAATCTTTTCATATGAACAATGAAGATTTTGTGTTTCACTTAACTTCATATAAAAAACCTCAAAAACTCCCTTTAGTCTTGTCAATGAGACTGGACTCCAAGACAAACTGCCAAGTAGCTCATCTATGCTTACAAAAGCCTATAAAGCTAATTTGAAAAGGAGTTTGGTTGGTGCATATTACACTGGAGTACAAAGATAATTACTTTAACATTTCTCTCACTGCGAGTATGTTTGTAAAACCCTCACTTTCTTCATTATAAATCCTGTTTTAACTCAATGCTCAAATACTATACTGTATTCGACTCAAAAATGTTTTGTTTCCCGTAGTTGTCCCACTGATTTTAATTGGTACATTTATCTTGAAAAGACCAGCACTAGCTGTGCTTCACAGGAGATAGTCACTGACGGGGGAAACGCAATTACTAAAAAACATACCTTCCTATCTTCATCTCGCCACTAAGAAATTCAGCGCCTATGATTCTGCTGCAACTTTGTATTACTATATCATCAAGCTGGTAAATGATTTTCAGATATTCTAATAGTCATTAAAATATAAAATATTAAATAATTTATATGACTATTATTGATTTATGACCATCTTGTTTTGACTAGTGGTAGTGTTGTTTAACTACTACCACCAGGTGGCACTAGTGAGGACTAGCGTCCTCTGCTTGTCCTTTTTCAGTTCTGGCAGCACTTGTTTCAGTCGCAACGCTTAAAATGAGCCAGCCAAGCCAAAATGGGTCCTCGAGGTGACTGAAGTAAGGTGTGCGAGGTGAGCCAGCTTCCAGGCTGCATCTTCTGCACTTTTGCAACATGACACTGTGCAGTACTAGGAAAAGGCGGCTTCAAAATTACTCTAGCATCATATAGTTTCTGGTTCAATTAAAAAAACAACCATTATCAAAATTGCTTACTGTATACTGCACATACAACTCAGCATACAGTATGTAGGGCAGACTGATAAAATGGTTACTAGGGATGGGCATTTGGTCGAGATTTATTCGTCGATCGTCGGGAGAATTAATGATTAATAATCGATTAATCATTAACATTTTTTATATTGAAAACTATCACAATTATTCTCATATTGGCGTGACGTTTGTTTTCCCCTTCGGGCCTGTTCTATGGCTCAACGCATGCCCAATGTGTTCAGTGGCCCCGGATGTTCGTGGTCGACAATAACGTACATTTCCTGTTTCTTTTTCTTAAAAAAACAACGATAATAAAACAAGAGATATCGAGGAGACTACTTAACAGGACAATTTATATCAAGGCGCCAGTATTAAACAGGGTTTTTGTTTCTTAAAAAGATGCGCTTGGTGTGTGCTCGATGTGCGCTCAGCTCCTTCTGGTCTGTGCTAACACCGAGTTGAGGCTAGGCTAGGCTAGGCTAGGCTGATGATGAACCGCCTCCACCGTCCTTTACAAGGCTCGGATGCACGTTGTTCAAGTGATACATCATTGTCGTTGTCGATTAATTGTATTTGTAATTTGCGTTGCAGTGATTGCAGTACACTTGGTCATTTTCTAAACAAAAATGGTCCCACGCCACACTTCACCGCGACCGCTTCATGATTAGGCGATGACCTATAGAAGCTCGCATGTAACAACTGAGCCAAGCCAGGGTAGGGTGATGGTGAAATGTTGCCCCTGCTGCCATTTCATCAGTGGCACAGCGAAATGCATCGCATTGTTTGAGGATGTGCACTGATAACCTACATTCGGATTGTTTAAAAAAAAAAAAAACATTCGGTTCATCGACGAAAATGAATGTCTTCGACCAAACTCTTAATGATCAATCATCGATTAATCGATTAATTATGCCCATCCCTAATGGTTACCACATAATTTGCCAGTGTAAAAACAATTATGTTAGAGCACAACTGAAAGCTGTTCATAAGACTACTGTGACTTGCTTTCATTGTAGTGGCAGGGCATTGCATTATGGGATACAGTGTGTGAAAATTTCCCAGGAGAAGGAAACCACCTGGATGTTTACAGCGAAGTGTGCAGTTGCCCACATCTTCCAGAATACGTACGGTATTTTGGCATAATAAGTAAGCACTAACAAACATGTTCACATCAGAAGAAATCTTGCAGTGCTGGAAAAGTAAGAGATCATCTCTGAAGTGATTCATAGATATTTAAGGGGTAGTTGAAGGTCAGTCAGTCGAAACTGGAGCAGCCATGCTGTCATTCAGCCATATATGTTCAAATTCATATTTCTAGGGCTTAATTTAAATCAGTGAATATGTTTTTCAGCAATGTAGAGAATAAAAATCACAAAAAAAAGATGGAAAAAATTGTGTTTACAGGAAAAATTACTCAATAATTCCAAACAATTTTGACTTGTTTTTCCTAAATTAACTTATTAGAAAAAGAAGATATAAAAACCTTGGATCTTCCTGTTGATAGCAGAGATAAGTCCTAATCCCCCACCACCCTGAAGAGGATAGATGGTAGTGGAATTTCAGAAAGACAGTGCCCTTAACAGAAACTAATCTAGAAAATCCAAAGGTGTGCAAAAACTATTTTGCCAAAAGTATTTGCTCATCCATCCAAATTATCAGAATCAGGTGTTCCAATCACTTCCATGGCCACAGGTGTATAAAATTAAGCACCTAGACATGCAGACTGTTTCTACAAACATTTGTGAAAGAATGGGTTGTTCTCAGGAGCTCAGTGAATTCCAGCGTGGAACTGTGATAGGATGCCAGCCGTGCAACAAACCCAGTCGTGAAATTTCTTCACTCCTAAATATTCCACAGTCAACTGTCAGCTGAATTATAAGGAAATGGAAGTGTTTGGGAACAACAGCAACTCAGCCACGAAGTGGTAGGACACGTAAACTGATGGAGCGGGGTCAGTGGATGCTGAAGCCCGTAGTGCAAAGAGGTCACCAACTTTCTGCAGTCAATCACTACAGACCTCCAAACTTCATGTGGCCTTCAGATTAGCCCAACAACAGAGCTTCATGGAACAGATTTCCATGGTTGAGCAGCTACATCCAAGTGCAATCACCAAGTGTTAAGCACACCACCACTGGACTCTAGAACAGTGGAGGAACGTTCTCTGGAGTGACGAATCCCGCTTCTCCATCTGGCAATCTGATGGAAGAGTCTGGGTTTGGTGGTTGCCAGGAGAACGGTACTTGTCTGACTGCACTGATCCAAGTGCAAAGTTTGGTGGAGGGGGGATTATGGTGTGGGGTTGTTTTTCAGGAGCTGGGCTTGACCCCTTAGTTCCAGTGAAAGGAACTCAGAATGCTTCAGCAGACCAAGACATTTTGGACAATTCCATGCTCCCAACTTTGTGGGAACAGTTTGGAGCTGGCCGCTTCCTCTTCCAACATGACTGTGCACCAGTGCACAAAGCAAGGTCCATAAAGACATGGAAGGCAGAGTCTGGTGGATGAACTTGACTGGCCTGCACAGAGTCCTGACCTCAACCCGATAGAACACCTCTGGAATGAATTAGAGCAGAGACTGAGAACCAGACCTTCTGGTCCAACATCAGTGTTTGACCTCATAAATGTTCTTCTGGAAGAATGGTCAAAAATCCCCATAAACATACTCCTAAACCTTGTGGACAGCCTTCCCAGAAGAGTTGAAGCTGTTCTAGCTGCTACGGGTGGACCCACGTCATATTGATTATGAATGAGATGTCACTAAAGCTCATATGTGAGTCAAGACAGGTGAGCAAATACTTTTGGAAATATAGTATACATCTCTTCAACGTGAAGTTTAAAGTTTTGGGAGCACAACAAAATGCTTAGAACTACAAAATCCCATTCGCTGTGCTGCAGCTGTGGCAGATGGCTATCTCAAAACCTCAGCGGAAGAAACAGATTCTATCTGCATGTAATAAAGCCACTGGAGGCAAATGGGTGGAAGAATAATTTTAGAATTTTCAGCATTTGACTTAGCACAATTAAAGTGTGTGAAATGCCTACAAATGGAAATAAGCAAGAAGACCAATTGTGTTTGAGATTTTAGTATCATAAGAGAGATGAAAGAATGGATACAATATCAGGTGTAGGTGTAGGCAAGGACATTTGACAGCTAAAAGTGTTTGAAAGACTTGGAACATTAGGCTCTGCAAAGAAAAAGGAACATGAAATTAATTAACTCAGCTAAGACAAAGAATGGATTGAACAGAATTTTATGTACCACACTAACATGAAAAACCACAGGAGCCAAACTTTTATTTTTAATTAAATCTCTTCATTTAAATGCATGTGGCATTCAAAGTGAGAATATTCCTCCGTAAGGAGAGTGGATGCAAATTTTAAATGGCTTCCACAGCACACAGACAGCTGCGTAAGGAATCAGAGAAATAAAAAGCCAATACACTTAGGGCCGCTGCAGAGCTCAGTGGTTGAAGCAGGCGGCCCATGTACGGAGGCTTTGCTGCACGTTTTCCCCACTTGCTCTGTCCTGCTTTCCTGTCCTTCTCCACTCTAAATGAAAGCCATGAGTGCCAAAAAACTTGAAAAACAAGAAAAAAAAAAAATTAAAATACATTTAAACAGAAAACGGAGTGCTTTTTTTTTTTTTTCAAATGAACAATGTTCACTGCAAAACAATACAACCGTTTACAACTGCAGAGACAGCAGCTCGTATGTCACTAGAGAACGGCTGCCCTGACAAAATCCAGTACAGTACATAAAAAACAGCTGCCCAATTTCAAAGCTTCACTGAAGAACATAAATTAGATCAGAGGAGATGTACTGAGCATTGCACTAATAACTTCTTTCTGCCGGTCTGTTCTTGTGTATCCATTTTATCTTCAAACTCATCAGGTGTGTTGATGGGGCACCTGATCAAGGGCAGCAAGGGTGGTCACATTTTGCTGATTTTCTGCTGTTATCCATTACTTTCTTGAGTTTCTGAATCTCCTTCGGCATGATATCCACTGAATCTCTGTGTGCTAAATTTATCGTTGTTGATACGTGACCAAAACTTCCTTTGCCTAGTTTTTTTTTCTATATATTTATCAGAGACAACCAGACGATGGACAACAACTGGACGATGCTTACTAATTGTCAGCAAATACATATTATAATATGCACAAAGATGTTTTGTATTGCTTTAAACAAAGGTAAGTGGCCAAGTGGGAAAAACCGTATGGCACTCCAGGCTGCAGAAAATACTGGAATCCTTGTGACGCGAGCTAAAAAGCAGATCACACTATGTGCTTTTCCCCACAGTATCCCGTGTAAGGATGTAGCCTGGAGCAAAGTCAGTGCAGATATGGTGGCATTTCACACGGCTAAAGACATGCTGCTCCTTATCGCACACAATGAACACCACTGCAGTTATCAAGGATGCATTTCTAAGTTGGTTACAAAAGTGTTCTTCAAATACTTTTTTTTCTTTTTCTTTATTATTTCTTCTAAGGAAAAAAAAATAAGCTTTAAAGCTAAGAATTGTTTTAAAGAAAATAATGAAATTAAAATAAAAAGAAAAATCTAGGATTATATTTTTCAGTGTGATCGGGCAGCCCTAGGATTTGGCCAGACCCTAATAGGTTCCTTTAATTTTCTGCATGTTTGCAGCTTGGGGCCTGTCTTGTACCCTCAGCTGTAGGCTGATGTGCACCCCAAGCAGAAATGTAACTACAAAGAAATGTAAATGTAGCTAATGTCAACACAGTCTGCTACAAATATTACTGGTGTGCTTGGTCACATTGTATTTCCTTTGTGTATTTCCAAATGGTACTTTTTTTTTTTAGCCAATTTTCAATCCAGACAGTGATTGTTTTAAATATCTGATATTAAACATTTACAATCTTCAACTTATAAAAGATCTGCTTCATTTGCTCAATTGCCATGTCTGAGGAACAAGAAAGAAGAAAACAAAGGGGAGTTCAGCACTGCAAGCTAAAATGCTGCACAAGAAAAACCCACATCAACTTTTAGCATTTGGCAATGAAATTACAGAATGACACAAACACAACTCAGAAGTATATATATATGCCAGCTACAGCGTAACTGGAATAAACCTTCTACCACACTAACGTTTACTGTCATGCTCCTCCGTAACCCCACAGACATCAGGTACCACAGTTAAAGATCTTTTGCTTGATTGTGACGTCACAGATCATTTCACATGATCAACCTGCATACCATTTAAACTATTAATGTGAATCATTTGCATTACAAATAAATAATTAGCACAAGAAGCAATTATATGTGCCAGAAGACTGGAAATTTAATGTGTTTGAAATTAGGGGTGCACGATAATTATCGGCGCAATAGTTATCAGGCAGATAACACGAAATTATGACATCATTTCGATAAGTCCAATATCAGGACTAATATCCCAGATAACATATATATTTTTCTCAACATGGCAGTGCCTTGCTCCCACTGAAAACCTGAATAACCGGTAGTGAATGTTATGTTCAAGTGACGTCAGCATAATCAGCAAAATGATTTCTCAATAAGGAAAATGAAGAATATTCCCTCAAGCCAGAAAACAACTTGTCAACTCGTTAATTATTTTGGTTGTTGCTGAATTGAAGTTATATTCACAGTATTTTCCCATATTACACATAAAAAATAGAAAAAATAGAAAAGGCAGAAATAACAACAAGCAAACGAGGGAACAGAAGAATTTACGTTACACCATGAATACAGCCTGCAGTACAGCATGCTGTTAAAAACAAACAAAATGGTGGCAATCATATGGAATGTCTTTAAAGTTTCTGAAGAAGATAGTTTGCTGGTTATTTGTGGCAAATGCTTCAAGCGAATTCCACAAGGAAGGAAAAATAGAAGAAGCTTTAATACATCAAACCCGATTAGCCATCTGAAACATAACCAACGCTTTTGAAAGTTTTGAAATAGTGCTAACTTGAGCTAATGCTAATGTGAGCTAACAATTATGTGAACTAACATGAGCTAATGCTAACATGAGCAAGCCAGCAACTAAGAATTCACCAGGACTTGCACACATCAGCAAGGCTTTTGAAAAATCCAAGAAATTAGCCAAAGATGACCCACGGGCAAAGGTGAAATGGGTAAAAAGGTAAAAAAAAAAAGTATTTGAATTTAACTTGTGTCGCTGCATTAATTTTCTATGTATATTTTCTTTTTGTAAACTTCTGGAATGTACTTTCTCAGTTTATAATTCTGATGTGTGTATTTCTATCAGTTCAAGGAGCCTTAATTTTTTTTTTATATCAGTCAGTAATGCAGCTTATTTAAGTTGATGTGAGATATCAAATAGGTTTGTCTGATAGCTTTAAGAAAATGTTTGAGAGGCCTGTCAATAGTTTTATTGGAAAAAAAAAATATCTGTTCATTCAAAGAGTCAAAACTGTTTTTGGTTTTGTTCATAGTACTGATGTAATGATCTTAGGTATATGTGTGTGTTATTGGTTATCGGTATCGGCGTTTAGGAGCTGAAAGTTAAAAAAACAGTAATTGTGCATCCCTATTTGAAATATGTGAATTAAATTTATGTTTCATCATACATAATACACAAAATGATACATAACACATAATTTTGTAAAGGCCAGTGTAATTAAATATAAAATTATGTTGTAGTATGTGCGACCGTAAGTAAATGAACCAAAAGTTTACTGTAAAGGCTAAAATACTGTTTTTTTTTTCCTAAAAAGCTAATCATACCTAAGCACTAGAATGTTAGTGGTGCTATAATATAGCCTTGAGCCCTTTGTTACCATCTCATTACCATCTGCTATCAGTCTGATGACTGATAGCAGATGGTAATGGCAAGATAGCAATAAGGTCTGATGAGTAATATAAGTACAGGTTGGCCTTTAACATGCTGTCACCATAGCCTTTCTTTTCAGTCTTTCAGTCTACTGCTACAACTTCCAAGTGCATTCATTAATACTGGTCAGCACCTAAAAATGAATTCCACATTATTCAAAAACTTCAGTCTGTTCACATGGCCCTTGATAAAAGGATGATAAATGAATGCAAATATATGGAATGGGGTCTGCATCAAAAGCTTGTATCTGTTCTACCTGGGTGTGTGAATATGAGCGTATGAGTGTAATTTGCATTTCTTATTTTAAGTCCATTTGAGTGGACGTGAACATTTATGTGGATGAAAACAGGGATGAAAAGAGGGGACTGGCGGGGGGTGGAAGAGGGCACATTAAATGCGTATTTGTTGCTGTGTGTGTGTAATTTATTTTAAAGTGCCCATCAAAATGTTTTTGCAAGTTCTTGTTTAGTGAAGGACATTCTGCCCTTGCAACCACCCCATCAGCATCATATGAACCCACATTAGCTCAAATCCCTCTTTGATATGATGTGGGGTCGGTGTTCCAGCCATCACAGCCCAAACATTAGATGGCTTCCGGCAGTGAAAAGTGGGAGAGCAATTTGAGGTCAGGCATTACTGTGAATGGTAGCCACATCAAGCAACCTGCAGGGAGCATGTTCAAGGCCAAATGTGCAGCCAACATTATCCTAAAGTCTTTTATATAAAGGTAACATACTCTGCATGGGAATGTAGAAAGGGCATGATGCTGGATGAAAATCAGGATGAGAGAAGAAATGTTGAATTTTCTGAAATCTTGATGAAATTCATTATGTGACATGGTTGGGTCTAAAAGCCAAAGAGTTAGAGTATAGTTTTCTGTCTGTTTTTGTCGATCCATTTTATCTCCTTCAAACTCAGCAGGTGTGTTGATAGGGACCTGTTTAAAGGAAGCATCGCATTTGGCTCGAGGATGGTAACATTTTGACCATCCTCGACCATTTATCCATTCATAACCACTGCACACAGCAACGTGTAGTGAGAGTGTTGCTTACGTTCTGCATTAAACCAAACTTTTTGAGGCTAAAGTTGCCATTAAAGCCACTAAAATGTCACATACATGTGTATTACATGGCTGCAAGAGCAGATTGGATCCATACTAGAGGTCTTCACGGGTCTACTTTCATGGACCCGAACCCAAATGGACCCGTGAAAGTTCTACCCGAAACCGACTCAACCCAAGCTATTATCATGAGTCCCGGTTCCGAACCTGAATGGACCCTCAATATTTGGACCCGGACCCGACCCGACCCAAGTCTTTAGTTTTCGACCACGAACTGAACCGAGATACCAGAATAGAACCGAGACAATACAGCCCATAGTTGCTCATGTTAAAAGTTGTCTAGTGCTGAATAAAACTTGATTTTCTTACCTAAAGTTGTCTTCTTCTACCCGGTTCAGTTGCAGCATAGGCTACATGATGTAAACAACAATAAACCCACGTCAAGATTCAAGACTCAAGTCTCTTTATTGTCATAATGAAATTTTGCACGACTCCCAGCAGGCGCACACATAATACACACATAAATATTATTTTCTTTGTAGATACATATGCTATTTGTAGCACCTGCTAACACTTATAGCCTACACCGGTCAGGACGTGTCGTGAACATATGCTCTCATCCAATGTTATAATGTTGGCGATCCGTTGTGCTTTACAGCTGCCGGGCAAACCGGTAATAACACACTACGGCAACACAACTGTTTTAGGACAAACACACCACGTTAATGAATATTCATTTAACTGCCCCGAGTCCTGACATTGGCTAAACCAAACTACTGTTTGTTTGTTTCAATTGCTTGACCTGCCACCTGACATTTCGCAGCCTATTAGATGGAAGGGGATGGTCGACCGGGGGGGGGGGGGGGGGGGGGGGGGGGGGGCTGAGTGAGAGAGCCGCCAATATCTTTACCTCTCTCTCGGGTAAACACGGACCCTGTCAGAGAGCACCGACCAGACCCGAGACTAACTGTACAGATTCTGACCCAAACCTGGAGTCAAGTCTTGTGAATGGACTTGAGACCCGATTTGGGTCGGGTCGTAACCTTGGGTTTTTGGGTTGTCGGGTTGTTCCAAAGATCTCTAATCCATATTGATTCCCTAGAATTCGTGTACATTAAAGATCAAAAATAAAACAACTCAGCAGATGTCGGCAGAAACATGGATTGTGAAAGTAAACTGCAGACTTTCTAAGAGTTTCTCAAATCAAATCAAGAAAGATTACCATTGAGGGACATCACTACTTAGCCTAGCCTTCTCGATACATTTCATTCAGTCAAAATTCAGAAGTGGTTTTTAAATTAAATGAAGGGACCAACATTTAAAAGTAAAAGGATCCCATTCGCAAATCTGAAGGTAAAGCTTGGTAATATTATCATGACTACTACAGACGGACATCACTCATTTCTCCTGATATTGTGGATAATTGTTACTCGAGATTTATTAAACATGTAACCCTCGGTTAAATTCACTTCACTTCACTTCAATTCATCAAAATATTTAGTTAATCCTTTTTTTTCATTTAGTTAATCCGTGAAAAGAAATTAATTGTACAATAGTAGTCAAAATTTAAATGTAATGAGGAATCATTATTTGGGGAATTTAGGAACAATTGGCATGGTCAGATTGCAAAATTGCAAAAGATTGCAAAAAAAAAGAATTTTGGGTTAGGGTTAGGGTTAGGGTTCCTGCAGCCATGACGTCTTTCTGATCAAATCCTTCACCCAGCTACACACAAACTGATAATAAGCCTGCAGAGACTTTGAGACTTCAGTTTCTCCAAAATTTAGGCATTTTTTGTCATGAAATATCCTTCAGATCATGTGTATAATCTTGTTCAGCTGTCTGTACTGGTCGATCCCAGCATTGCTGCTATTTTCTTACATAACAAAACTGAGATTGGGTATCGAGTGTTTTGCCTTCTGCTACAGTTTGGCTGTCATTTTCTGGGGATTGTAGGATATTTCTGATGGTGAATACTATCACAAAATACTATCTTTACTGCATTATAAATACAGTGGGACCCATTCATAAAACGTGAGCAGAACGGATTTACAGTAATCCCTCACACTTCGCGGAACTAGTTCAATTCATCGTTCATAGAAATTAAAATGAACTAGTTCAGTTCACCATTTCAAAAAATGAACTAAATAGTTCATTTTTAGTTCATTTTTTAAAATTATTTTTTAATGTTGCTGCGAGCAATTATTTGTCAAAATGATTACCACTGCCCATATACTACCCCACAACAAACGGCAATTATTTTATCCATTTTAATTGTCAAAAACTATGTGTCCAATTCTGAATCCTTAACCAACCAGGGTTCACATTAGCATTGAAGGGACAGCCCATGTAAAACTGAAAAAAATTTGCATGGCAGTCAATTAGTTAATTAGGATTTAATAATTATACTTATAGTCAGTAATATTTGCTCACGGGTTATGCTCCAGGTCTCTGAAAAGTGCCTAGAGACAATGTATATTGTAATGGAGGCTATACAATTAAAGTTGAATTGAACTGAATTTTAAATAACAGCTTTGTGCCAACATTCCACTTGTTTTATGTAAAATACTACAAATTGTTTTTCTTCTTTAGTTGGCTACTTGCACTGTGCAGCAGACAGTGGAAGCTGTATTGCCCCCTTTTGTTTCTGTTGTGCATTGCAGTTGCAAATTAAAATTTAGCACTCACCTTTTGTCTATGACATTTATAGGATTTTATTTGACATGTTGAAATTCCATGTTGAAAATTTCAATTTTTTTAAATTAACATAATTGATTATGTTGAATAATTGGACAAAAATTGGACGAAATTGGGCAACAGAGGATTGGAAAAATTTTGCCTGGTCTGATTAGTCTTGATTTTAGTTACAAAATTCAAATGGTCAGAATTTGGCATCAACAACATAAAAGCATGGATCCATCCTGCCCTGTATCAACAGTTCAAGCTGGTGGGAGTGGAATGGTGTGGGGAATATCTTCTCAGCACACTTTTGGCTCCTTAATTGAGGATAGATTAAATGCCCTAGTCTACCTGAGTGTTGCTGCCAAAAATGTCCATCCCTTTATGACCACAGTGTACCCATCTTCTGATGGATACTTGTAGCAGGATAATGGACCATGTAGCCAAATTCAAATATTCTCAAACTGGTTTCTTGAACTTGACAATGAGTTCACTGTACTCCAATGGCCTCAACAGTCACCACATCTCAATCCTGTAGAGCAGGGATTCCCAAAGTATGGGCCGTCGCGGTACTACAGGTGGGCCGTAAGAGGTCATTAAAATTAAACAAATATGTTTTAAATCCTCAATCTTTTTAAAATATGTTTTTAATTACTGTACAATATTAACGACATGATTTAAAAACATTAAGAAGTAACAAAACAAACCAGTTAAGTGTTATTCTACTGTCATCTTAACTTAATATGACAAGTGTCACCTTATTTGTTGACCCCTTACATTAATGTCAGAATATGGTTCCTAGTCCTGTATGTTGATCAGTTGTGATTAAATGTTTCAGTGGGCCATGGAGATTTTTCGCATTTCAAATTGGGCCTTGGTATTCTGAAGTTTGGGAATGGCTGCTGTAGAGCACTTTTGGGATGTGGTGGAGTGGAAGATTTGCATCATGGATGTGGAGCCAACAAATCTGAAGCAACTGCATGAAGCTATCAGGCCAATATGGACCAAGATCTCTGAGGAATGTCTCCAACACCTTGTTAAACTGAATCATGAATAATTAAGGCAGTTCTAAAGGCAAAACGGGATGCCACCTAGCAAGATGTACCCAATAAAGTGGCCAATAAGTGTATATGGTAATGGTATTTTTGATGTCTCAAAAATATCTTTGCAACTCTCAGTTCTTCTAAAGAAACAGAAGTAAGGCCACAATCACTGTAATATCTTACTCAGTTGTTACCTTATGCCAAAATGATGTCTGTTACACCGGTCCAGTCTTGGGTCTTAGCTGCTATTAACACAATAAGTTAGATGTTGCACTTCAAACCTGGTAAATGTTCTTTTCAATTAAAGTCATGGGTAAATAATGAAAATCAAGTGGTCGTTTAATTTTGGAGAGTTTCTCTTTTAAACTCATGTGTCCTGAGGGTGCTCTCTGTGTCTGCGGTCCAGCTCTCTGGAACAAACTGGCAAAGAAATGAAATCTGTCACCACTTTGTCTGCATTCTAAATGAAACCTAACTTTCAAGTTAACACAAGCCTCTGGTCATTTACTGTGTGTATGTTTGTGTTCGTGCAAATTTGCATTGTAGAATTAGTTGTGCTGCAGCCATTAATGTAAGGCATATTAGGTGAAGCTGGTATGCTGTATTTGACTTATTTATAAATGATGCACCAATCTCCTTTTTTTCAGTTCCCATTAGATTCTGCTATATTCCTCCTTGATAACTAATACTGAATCTGATATCAGCTATCCTTTTTCTTGTTGTCATTCTAGCATTTTAATCAGTGAATAACATCAAACAACATTTGATGAAATCTAATCGAGTAACATCAATAAAACTCATATTAATGATCAATAGTAAAAAGAAAAGCATTTCCAAACACACAATGTAAAGATAACTCAAAGTTAATCTTTACCTTGAATGTGTTTTGTGTCTCCATATGTGTCTTTTATGTGGAGTAGGAATAAGCTGCCCAATATTTTCCAATTTCACAAATTTATTAGAAAACATTCTTACTGAGAACAATAACATGTGCTGTTATTTGGTGGACAATTTTATTCCAAGTGTTTCTCAGCACCGTGAGCGCCCATATTTTAAGAGTGGATGGCCCCTTTGAGAATCAGCGATGTGACCTGGCATTAACATAACCAAACCGACAGCAATAGCTTCTCCCAGCAGCTATTTGTGAGATGAATCACAAGGAGCTTTTAATTGCTTTGTCAAGGTATCATGGTATCACAACAAAAAGTAATTTAAAATTTTAAAACGTGCATGACGTGGGCCGCTGTGTCGCCCAGTGGTTTAAGCAGGTGATCCATGTACGGAGGCTACAGTCCTCTTGCAGCGGTTGCAGGTTCAACTCCTCGCCTGCAACAACTCGCTGCATGTCTTTCCTGTTCTCTTTCTGTTCCTCCTTCCTGTCTCTCTCTACTGTAAAAAAAAAAAAGCCACTGAAGCCAAAAAAAAAAAAAAGTGCATGATGCTTTGAAACAGTTTCACCTTATGCAGTGAGAGAAAGTCGTGCTTCTTTCAAGAGTCAACGCGTGGTGACTGCATTACATCTTGGCCATGAATGGTATCCATTGATAGAGCCACATCAAACTCCCTTCACTGAGCCCCTTGCATGTCACTTCCTCCTATATTTGTGTGTGTGAAGGCGTGCACACAGCCATAGATTAGGTTTGGACAAAAAGAAATCCATCCATGATGTTAATTTATATGACTTTCATGTCTCCTCTGACATTCCTGAATAAACCGCCAACAGGAGGAAAATCTCGGACCTATTTATGTGACACTGATTGAGAGAGTGATTGATTACTTCAGGGCATTGCAACACTTGCTAGGGTAGGAAGTTCATGTTTACACTTGCTGATGAAATAATGGCAGATGGCATCTGGAACCTTCCATGAAAATGAAGCAAAGATGCATACTTGAGTTACTTTTCGACTCATGGGTATTAAGGCAGAATTTGTGGTGTGTGACCTGCTCTTTTCTGAGTGCATACCAAGCGCCTCAGTGCACAATGACAGCAGTATCAGTGTGAGATCTCTTGAAGAGGAATGGAGCTGTAATGTCATTTATCTACAGGCCTCTGTTAACGTTTGCTCCCAGGGAAGTATGAAATTGAGATAAAAGCTGGCCAATCGAGTGTCAGCCAGCCTAGTGCCTTGTGCTGATGACGTGCTGATAAAAGCGACGGATGGGAGTACGTACTGCGTCTTTAAAGCTCAGTGACTTCATTTATCTAGGGCTCTTCATCGGCAAAGCTTGCAAACCTTATACCAAAATCAATACTCAGCTAACCGGCTTGCTCTATTTTTATGGTAGGCTTGGTTGTAAAGTTAAATATGAGTCATTATGAAGAACAGCAAAATTCCTCAGATTTATTATACGAACGAGGGCCTTTTGTCTATTGTGTCATATGCAACGGTCTTGTTTATGAATGTGCGCGGTGATCCAGGTTTGTGGCATAAGATTCCACAGAGAGCTATAAACTGAGCTGCAAAAACACATCTCCTTGAGACTAATATCATCTAATCCAGACAATAGACTTTAGTCCAGTTGATTATATAGCATTTTAAAGTACTGTGTTACACAAAATAAAAATACACCGATCACCCCAAACATTAAATCCACTCCAAGGTAAAGTATATACCAGTGATCATCTCATTGCAGTACAATAATCTACTTGGAAACCTTGGGTCCTTGGCAGGTGCAGAAGAAGGAATGTTATCTAGGTCCTTGAAACAAGACCACAAACAGTCCTCCTCCTTTTGCATCTGTTGACATCAGTTTCCACAACATTGGTTGACTTGTAGACAGCAGCAACTAAACAGAAATAACTGTACAAACAGTCCTTTTTATACACATACATTCAAGAAAGTTTGCATTGGGCAGATACAGGCAAATTGATATCTGAAAGTAATCAACCTTAAAAATTCAGGCTTTGCTGTAACTACAACCCTTACATACCAATTCAACAAAACCCAAATCTTAGCTGGGCAAGTCTATAGATCCTAAGCTTTGATTAGAGACTTTGGGTGTTTTTTTTAACTGTAAAATGTGCAGCAGAGAAATACCGGAATGGTGTGTTACTTTGAGAAAAAATTCCAGTGTGCTACCGACCAGTTAAGATGACACAGTACATCCTATAATGCCGTGTGCCTGCACACATATCAACACTGAGCACTGGACTAGTTTATAGTACATGCTGCATACTGCATTTTATGCTCAGAATGTGGCTTCAAACACAGCGTTAGTTTTCAGAATTGGTAAAAAGCAAGCCAAACTGAAAGAAAACAGAGTAAAAACAGTAACAAAAGCATCAGAGGCCTTACCTTAAAGTCACAAATGCAAGTCACCATGTTCCCAATTCTTAGACACTCCCCATCAAACTTGCATGTGTTGGTGTCACACAAGAACATGTCTGTGTCCCGGTCGTCAAAACCTGGAGGACAAAAGCCAACAAGAGACATCAGCGAATAACTGTTTTCCTGTTCAGCCCTCAAGCAACTCTAACCCGAGCCTCGGTTCTGCTATTGGTCATGGTTCCCAAAGGATGGTGCACTCTTTGATCACACAGTGTGCAATTTAAAAAGACAATACTAGACCAGTCCTTGCTGCTCGTCTTTGAATCTTAGAAGAATGATGATTTTTTTTTTTTCTTTTCCATTTGGTGTCTTGATGATGCTGGAAATAGAGGCTAGTAGAGAGAACTGCTTCACGTGGTTGTCTATCATTTCCCACATGTAAGAAGAGGCAATGTCTGGGGACTTATACATATAGATGCATCCAATATGCTATAAAGTCATATGTGTCTCCATTTATTTATTTACCATTTTCCTTTAACATTTTTTGTATACAACAAGGTTGGCTCTGAGGGCTTTGTCCTGGAGAGACAAACCTGGGAAATGATCCAATTCAGGATGTGTTATGGCTCTGAAATGACAACCTGAATCAAATCATAGCTACGTGGGCATCAGACCATACAGCAAGCTCAGGGTTATTTGTCTGCTTGAGCTGATTGCTTACAAAAGTCATCTCGTGTACATGGAGGCTATGTACAAAGGAAAGCGGTTTAAATCTGACAAACTTCCTGCTGAAACAGAGATGGAAATTTAATTGTTAGAGCAAAACTAGACCATATCATACTGCAGGTATAATCTCATTAATTTCTGAGTGAAAACTACAAGAGCGATATTACTTTCCCAGTTTTTTGTAGCTATAAATTTAGTGCTGGAAAAATCATCAGTAGTCTTATAAAGCCTCTTCAGCCCTGAGCTGCGGTAGGCTGACACTGGAATAAGTGGATGTACCCTGCTACTCACCCTAAGTTTTGAGTCTGTCTACCACAGAAATACAGACTACAAGGCATACTCACACACGCAGCCAATTTAGAAGCACTAGCTTACCTAAGATTTATGGACTAATACAGCACTGTGAGCAAAAGCACCTCACTCACGCCAAACAGACAGAAGGAAAATAATTACTAATTTCTTTTTTTTTTTCAAAAAAAGGCCTTGGCCAACATAAAGGTACAAACCCAGAACCTTGTTGGTGTTAGGCAACAGTACAGAAAGGCAACCACTTTCCTGCAAGGCACTCAAAAAGTCACAGTCTTAAAAAGGTTTAAAAACAACAAGGACAACCAAATTCAATGAAGTAGTGATTGGGTCTCGCACTGTCTTTCATGAAGTCAAACTCTAGGATTTAAATTACTTAAAAAAAAAAAAAACCTTGGTATTTCTTAAATACTTTACTTTATACTTATACTAAATACTTTATTATCCATCCATCCATCCATCCATCCATCCATCCATCCATCCATCCATCCATCCATCTATCTATATCTATATATATATATATACACACGTGGACAAAATTGTTGGTACCCCTCAGTTAAAGAAGGAAAAACCCACAATTCTCACTGAAATCACTTAAAACTTACAAAAGTAACAATAAATAAAAATTTATTGAAAATCAAATAATCAAAATCAGCCATCACTTTTGAATTGTTTATTAACATAATTATTTAAAAAAACAAACTAATGAAATAGGGCTGGACAAAAATGATGGTACCCATAACTTAATATTTTGTTGCACAACCTTTTGAGGCAATCACTGCAATTAAATGATTTCTGTATTTGTCAATGAGCGTTCTGCAGCTGTCAACAGGTATTTTGGCCCACTCCTCATGAGCAAACTGCTCCAGTTGTCTCAGGTTTGATGGGTGTCTTCTCCAAATGGCATGTTTCAGCTCCTTCCACAGATGTTCAATGGGATTCAGATCTGGGCTCATGGAAGGCCACTTTAGAATAGTCCAACGCTTTTCTCTCAGCCATTCTTGGGTGTTTTTGGCTGTGTGTTTTGGATCGTTGTCCTGTTGGAAGACCCATGACCTGCGACTGAGACCAAGCTTTCTGACACTAGGCAGCACATTTCTCTCCAGAATGCCTTGATAGTCTTCAGATTTCATTTTACCTTGCACACATTCAAGACACCCTGTGCCAGATGCAGCAAAGCAGCCCCAAAACATTACTGAGCCTCCTCCATGTTTCACCGTAGGGACAGTGTTCTTTTCTTCGTATGCTTGGTTTTTGAGTCTATGAACATAGAGTTGATGTGCCTTACCAAAAGCTCCAGTTTGGTCTCATCTGTCCAAAGGACATTCTCCCAGAAGCTTTGTGGCTTGTCAACATGCATTTTTGCAAATTCCAGTCTCGCTTTTTTATGATTTTTTTCAGCAGTGGTGTCATCTCCCATGAAGTCCACTTTGGCTCAAACAACGACGAATGGTGCGATCTGACACTGATGTACCTTGGCCTTGGAGTTCACCTTTAATTTCTTTGGAGGTTGTTCTGGGCTCTTTGGATACAATCGAACGATCCGTCTCTTCAATTTGTCATCTATTTTCCTCTTGCGGCCACGTCCAGGGAGGTTGGCTACTGTCCCGTGGGTCTTGAACTTCTGAATAATATGAGCCACTGTTGTCACAGGAACTTCAAGCTGTTTAGAGATGGTCTTACAGCCTTTACCTTTAAGATGTTTGTCTATAATTTTTTTTCGGATGTCCTGGGACAATTCTCTCCTTCGCTTTCTGTTGTCCATGTTCAGTGTGGTACACACCTTTTCACCAAACAGCAGAGTGACTACTTGTCTCACTTTAAATACGCAGACTGACTGATTATGAGTTTGGAAACACCTGTGATGTCAATTAAAGGACACACCTGAGTTAATCATGTCACTCTGGTCAAATAGTTTTCAATCTTTTATAGAGGTACCATCATTTTTGTCCAGCCCTATTTCATTTGTTTGTTTTTTTAAATAATTATGTTAATCAACAATTCAAAAGTGATGGCTGATTTTGATTATTTGATTTTCGATAAATTTTTATTTATTGTTACTTTTGTAAGTTTCAAGTGATTTCAGTGAGAATTGTGGGTTTTTTCCTTCTTTAACTGAGGGGGTACCAACAATTTTGTCCACGTGTGTATATATATATATATATATATATATATATATATATAAAAAATCAAATAATGAATTCAAAAGTAGTGTAAAATGTACTTTTATTTAAATGTTCTGCTGCCATATGAACTATAGTGCCATAACATAACACTTTTAACATCAGCACTTGTCAGTAACACATATTTAGTGTAAATCTCATCTTAAAAAAATGTAAAATAAAATAAAGCTTATGGCCGCTGCCAGGGCATTAATGTCATCCTGTTTTTGTAAAAAATTAAAAAAAAGTCTACAAACACAATCCAAAAAAATGATTGTGGCTCAGCACAATTATAACATTAAAACATGGAATTTCTGAGGTAACAGCAGAAACTTTTAACGGGGAGTTCAACTTGTCAGTTGTTACAAATAACCTTGTTTCTGTTGAATCCTCCATCTGGGAGAACTTTAAAATGAAAATGTCCATGTTAAAGTTCAGTAACTTTACCAATCCGTGTATCAGTCATTCTTTCCATTTTCAATTGTCAATCAAAAAAATAAAAATAAATAAATAAATAAAAAGTGACATTTTATTACATTTTTTGTTTTTAAATCTAACACACACAAAAAAAAAAAATCGAAAAAATGCCTGTCTTTTTTTATATTTCAATTTTAGACTTGGATCAAAAATACAAAATGAAAAAATGGGCCACGGAACTGAATTTGTTTTATAATCGAGGACTGGACTTTCTGTTATCGTTACACATCTGTGCCACTAGATGGAGCCGCACTGAAGTAACCAGTAAAAGAATAGCATGACAGTGAACACATGGAGCAGATCTGATGTAACGTGGAGGAATGACACAAAAGTTTCGTTGCAGTCCAGAATCTTTGTTTTCAAACAGAACTGTTAATATGCTACCTGAGTTGCTACCCAAACTGTAAAGTACACAGATTTTTATCGCTCTCCATGTCTGTTTTAGCTTTTCTGCATGTTTTTCCGCCAATTCAAACTGAAAGAAAACAGAGTAAAAACAGTAACAAAAGCCAGTTAACGCGCGATAAAAGAAATGTCAGCGTTAATAAATTAATGAGTTAATGCGATAACAACGCATTAACTTGCCCAGCCCATATATATATATATATATATATATATATATATATATATATATATATAATATAAAATCTAAAACAATAAAGCACAACGGTACACATTTCTAGCAAATCACAGATACAGAACACTACAATATCAGCTAACTTGCAAATGACCCAGTATTCACAAGTGTTGTGACCGCTACGTGCATTTAAGCATGTACAATATAGGCTTTGTCTTTGAAAATAATCTTTACTCATAAATGGTCTATAATTAAAGCAACACTTCTGTAAATTACAATATCATAGCTGGGTTTGTTTTTAAATGATAGGTTTTAATTTTATTTTCAACATTATGATTTAGTCAACTGATGAGTTGTAAATTATGCTCAATTTCCAGTAAGAACTGCAGAACAAGACCTATAAGCAGCTAAAAAAGGAAAAAGGTTAATTTTGGTAACGATCTGTTTTTATAGAAAAGATGTGATATTGAAACTTCATTTTACTTGTTGCAGCTGTTTCCACTGAACAACCAATTTACTTTGAGCAACATTCCACCTTTCACAAGCAGAAATAAGATCAGTATTTTTTGGAGATTTTGATCTGGTCAATCATTAAGCATGCTGGCAGCTTTACTGTTTTGGTTCACTTTGCTTTCAAAATATTGCTTTGGCTTATTACAGAAATCTGTTGGTAGAGACCAATACCAAAACTGGACCAATCCTGATAAATGATATTGCTGCTCTGCAACTGCACGATGCACGAATAAGTAGATTCTTACTGGGAGTTCACCATAGTTTACCAAATCAACAAAAAAGGTTTGTACATCTTATTTAAACCGGTACAACCAACAATTTTCATTAAATATCAAAATGGAAAGATTTAATAGTCTCCTACTAGAAACAGGCTTCCAGAGATTGGAAAAATCTTTATTCAACGGTCTAAAATCCCTAGTTTATTGAATAGAACTTGGTCAGCCAGCAGGGGAACTGGAAGGAGTAAGCAATAGAGATGAATCCTGAAACAGTCCAAATAAAAAATAAAAATTCCGGGAACATATTAGCGTAATCAGAGAAAATTCAGTGAACACAATGTGAATAAGTCTAACTGACTGCAGGATAATTAAAAAGTTAATGACAAAGTTCAAAAGAGGTCATCACAAAATGAAACTATGCAGGGCAAAGAAATGGTGTAAAGAAGTAAATAAATAGATTCCATCTTACTGAGGTAGTTCTGGTCACTAAAGACATTTATTTAAATTTTAGCTATTTATACACTGCAAATTGGGACAATATGTGTATATAGGGGCACAATAAATCACAATCAGGAAATATCCTCCTCAAAGCATATTTCCAAAGAGCAGCACACCACTGCAGATATGAAAAATGATAGCGTAGACATGTGTGATGACCGTTTTTAAGTTCAACAAATTACATAATAGCTTTCAGCTCTGGCTTCTCAGTTGTTCTCCAGCTTGGATGTTTTAAGCGCTTATAAAATGTTTAATGAAGCAGTGGTTAAAGAATAGAGTAAGTATCAAGTATGCTTTACATCCTGAGGCCATGTTACATTTGGAATCTAAAGCTGCATATGAACATCAAAGATGTTCATCTTTGATGTTCAAAGATGAACAGTGTCTATTTTATTCTTATATTCATCTCAGTTCGTGCTGTGCTGCCTCAAGGAATATCGTATTAACCAACAGGCAAAGCGTGCAGTTTTTGTTTAAGCCTCTGTGACTCAAATCACACACACCCCACTGACAGTTGTTACATAAAATGCATCTTTCTTTAAGCTGGAATGTCCCTTGCAGGAAACAGAAATTAATCTAGTTATTCTAATCAACCAAATCAAACCAGAAAATTCCAGAGCTCAGAATTGCTCAATTTATCCCATACAGTCCCATTAAAAGAGACATATTTGTACTTAAAATAAATAAATAAATAAATAAAATGACAGGTCCTTGAGGTCTTAATGAAATAACTGATTTGGTCAAACTACCACAGAGGTACAACAGCTCTCTTTTAAACTATGCCTTTTCATCTCTTCTCAAAACCAGAGACTATATAAAATAACTGGACAAACCCCCTGTGACATCACCACACAGGTCCTGTGAAGAGTGATTCATTTTCCAGTCCCTTGGCAGGAGGTGAATCTGCTCAACCTCAGTTAATACAAAAATGGTGAACTGGGGAACACATCTGACGATTGATTGGAACACACCTGCATTACCTGTTACTTCAAGTTAGTTATTGGCTTAGCTCATCCTAACCTATGATTCTAACTAATTTTACCTTATATTCACCACGATCCAGGTTGCTGTCCAGTACGGTCAACAAGCTGGAAACCACCTGTAGCCCAGCTTTCAGCCCAGGGCAAAGGTGCTTTCTGTCAACTGCTCCTGCTGGAGCTAACTTCTGTTCTATATAATTACCCCCACAACAAGCCAAATCATATTAAAGAATGATTATGCCATGTCCTGGCAAGAATGATTGAGCTGTTATGATTCTTGAACACAGTTCATGACTTCTGAGCTGTTTTCACAGCTGTATTCACAGTTTATAAGTCATGGAGAGGAACTTTATATTTTTACACCTCCTGGTTGGCATCAGTTTTAAAAACCAGATGTTGTCCCTTACTCAAAACAGACTGTTTTTAGATGGTGGAGTCAGCTACACTAGTTATAAACTACACCAGTCAGCTTGACTGCCCTCTTGTGTGGAAGAAAATTGTGTTACATCTTTAAACCACCCATTTCTGAGGAACAACAAATTCAATATGATGTTAGGCTGAGGATAAACATGAGGACGCTGGATAATCCTACTTTAATCTGGGTTTGTGATCTCACACTATATTTGGTTTTGGAGCATCTTTGCTCCAACCTCAAGTACCACAGGCAGTGATTGAGAGTGGAATACTGGCAAGCACCGCCTGCTTGGCTGGATTCAAAAAAGATAACAAACTCACCCAAAGGTTCCGAGATCGAGACCATGTGACTGTTGCACCTGAGTCTTCTCATTTAAGAATTTATATCTCACCATGTTTTGTTCTTTCTACACCTGTACATAGTGCTGGGCAATATGACGATACATATCGTGGGGACGATAAAAAAGTGTGTATCGTGCCATTTCTCTTCTATCGTTTCTATCGTTTCTACCATTTCTAACCTAATTTTATCAATTATTACAGCAAATATGTAAATAAATAACCTGCAACGATAAATATGATAGAATCATATCTACTTCTACAAAGTAGCCTTTTATGTTTATTCATGGTTAATGCCTTAAACAGAGTTCTCTTCAACCCTGATGTTTACTTTAGACACTTTATATTGGTTTGCAAACTTTGCACTACAAGGTTACAGATTTCAGAAAGTTGAAAAATAATTTGTGTTTATTTTTTATAGCTGAACTTCAGTGCAAAAATGTTTTTCCTCTCAGAAACTGTTGTGCACTTTAAAGAAAATGTGAAAGCTACTGTACCTCTGTACCTACCTGTTTTTGCTGCAGTTCAGCTAAATGTCCTTTCAAAATAAAGTTGAAAAGTAAGCAATGAAATTTTTGTCAAAGTTTTCAGAGAATAACTGAAAACATACTTTATTATGGTATATTGTGATATATATCGTTATCGTGATATAAAATAGTCCATATCGTGATATATGATTTTTTTTCCATATCGCCCAGCACTACCTGTACATTTAAAAAGGCTGAGTGGAGTCAAATAAAATGTGTTCTTCAACATATAGACTGACCTTTTCCTAAAACGTGGTTCAAATATTTTCTAAAGCCTTCTGAATTGTTAACACACAGTCTCCGCTAATAAAGTGATGTTAATGTACAAGCCTGCTAGTAGTGTTTGAAATTTTGCCGGGTTCTCTCTGCCATTTCCTGTCATTTTCTGATTACCTGCAGACTCAATGTGCTGTGTGTGAATTGATGTGGTCTACCAGTGGCCAAGGGCTTCTGGGCCACTCCAGGGCACTTCTGGTGCAACTACTCTCATTGACTTGAATGGCAGTGCTTAAAAGCGACTGGCATGTCGCTTCTGTTCCACATCCTGTGGGACTTGAGCTTTACATTGGAGTTTTTGATCTGGCAGCCACTTCACTCGGCCTAATATATGCTTTATAAGCTCTCAAAGCAAGCAAATATAACATTTTTAAAATGTTTTATTTAATTTGGTATTCGATCCTCTGCAGGGAGAGCATTTTGCACTCCTTTCAAAGTTAATTTATTTTCATTATTGAACAGTTGGATTCAAATGACTTTCAACTACAAATTAAATTCAACTAAAAATACAAAACACCTAATTATGATTCAAAATATTATTCAGAATTTTAGCTTTAAAACCCATAGTTATCTAAAAAAATGACTTCAAAATAGACTTTAAGGTTATACCCTAGCTAACAGGTAAGTCTCCAAATGGCCCTTATTTAAAAAAAAAAGAAAAGCACTTTGTATTTCTTGTGAATAAGATACGTGAAAAATATCATAGTCTGTTTTGTTGTCATTAAAGTTGTACCCAGACTTGGTGAGACATAAGGTTGTCTGGCTGTGTCTTTCATCTAATAGTTCACAACAGTTCAGAATACATCTATTGGCATCTAAAGTAAGTTCAGCCAGTGATTTTTTCCCCCCACAGTCTATTCAAACACATGTAACCTTTGGTTAACGTTCCCAGAATGTGAGAGTTAATCTCTAAAAGTGCTGCAGGAACTACTATCACAAAACTTTAAAAACCTCACAAAGTTAAAATACAACCATAGATGAAACTCAGAATGAATTTATTTTTTTTTTAAAAGTGTCTTTTCTCCTTGGAGAACCTTGAAGAGATTGAGCAAAACAAAAATATGCCATCCAAGATCTCAACTTTACCATGTACATTTAAAACCACACTTTCTACATTGCTATTTTCTTTGCTCTCTACTGTGCTTGACTCATACTTGTTATGATGGACACCTGGGCACATCACCCCCTGTAACCTCAGTGTAATAATCGGTGGCTGTAAAAGCTCTTCTTGGTGTAGAACAGCGTCATCGGGCAATAATACCCCATGGAAGAGAAGCCCATCCAAAAGTTCTTAATGACCATAAATTGTCAGTTCACTGTGAAAGTATACAATCATTGAGCCAAGAGCAGTGACATAAGAGGTCTCAATGCTTTGAGTACATGAATGGAACAAGGCCCTTAGCCTGAAGAGGGGTCGTATAAGGTAGTCTGAAGAGCCACAAAAAAAATTGGTGCCCTGGCAGCTGGCATGTTGATGGTACTCACTAGAGCGAAGCATTGTTATCATGACAATCATCCTGGCTACCTGTTCAGAAATTACTGGAAAAATCCTCAAATCCTTTTCAGGTCAGCTGGTGGTAGCTGGTAGACTCTTTCTAAAATGTGAAATGATTTCAGTGTGTGCAATACCAATCCAAAGTACAAAATTCATAGTTTTATTTTATTTTGCTCTATTTTTTTTTTTTTTTTTTTTTTGGGGGGGGGGGGGGGGGGGGGGGGGGGGGCAGCAAGCAATGGAATTATAAAAGCAAAAAAACAAAACAAAAGGAAAGTAAAGAAGCAATTGTTTTTAAATGACAGGGAAAAACTAAAAAGTGATTCCTCCACATACCATTAAACTGTCTTGTGTACCAAGAAACAGATGTGCAGCTTGGACATCTTTGGGAGCCTGAGCTAGAGGAACACATGCATCACTTGAAAACAATAACTTTGAGGGATTCATTCCTGCAGGAGACATTTTTATCATCTTATGAACAACAGTGCAATCAATAATCACAGTACACATGAAGACACTTCGTCTCTACTGGAAAAACATAGGAAACTGTCTCGGTCAAGTGTACACAAAAACGTTTGTGGCGTCAGCTTCATTAATGATTTAAGTCTTCCAAGGATCTGGATGTTCAAGCTAAACTTTTCAGAAACACAAAGATTAAGCCTTTAAAGAAAAGACATTTCATATCTAAGTTAGTTATATGACAATGACTGCCTTCAAACCAGATTTGCATAACTGACACCCTCATTTTCTCACGCCAGAAAATCTATTTTCTTCCATAGAAATAATCACTCTCATGTGCATAAATTACTTTTCATAGCAGAGATGTGTCTGTTAACCATAAAACAATGCAACATCTTTTTTAGTTGTTTCAGATGCTCTTGAAAGGCGGCTGTTGACAATGCTGCGATCTGTAAGCTTCTACAGAGGATGTCATCATTAATATTGGAACAGAGTAGAGACTTGGTACACTATACAGGTGAGAAAAAAAACTGAAATTATGGGCTGTCAGCCCAAATGAACTCCATGGGTTTGCCTCCTTGTGGGCTCACCAACTGCAGGAAGGTCAGGTGCTTTGTGCCTTCAGCAGCAGCCAAAACTATGGGCCTTTGCTTGCTGAGCCCCAGCTGACTAAACTGGCTATTGGGACATAGAACGTTACCTCTCTGGTGAAGAAGGACCCTGAGCTTGTGCGTGAGGTTGAGAGGAACCAACTAGATATAGTCAGGCTCCCCCACTGCGCAGCATGGGCTCTGTAACCAACCTTCTTGAGAGAGGCTGGACCTTATTCCAGTTTTTCGTAGGTCGATGATGGACCTCATACTCATATCATCAGATCTAAGGTAGCATGTTCTGGACACTTGGGTGAAGAGAGGAGCTGAGCTATCAACTGAACACAACCTGGTGGTGAGTTAGATCAGATCAGATGGTGGGGGAGGATGCTGGTCAGGCTCAGTAAGACCAAACATGTAGTGAGGGTTTGCCAGGAACGTCTGGCCGAGAAACCTGACATAAAGATCTTTAACTCCCACCTCAGACAGAGCTAAAACCGTATCCCAAGGGAGGTTGAGGATACTGAGTCGGAATGGAACATGTTCTGCACCTCCATTGCTGAGGCAGCTGACCGGAGCAGTGGCCATAAGGTCATTGGTGCCAGCTGTGGTGGCAATCCTTGAACCTGGTGGTGGACACCATGGGTAAAAGAGGCTGTCAGGCTGAAGGAGTCCTATCATGCTTGGTTAGCTTGTGGGGGCTTGTGGTTAGCTTGTGGGGGGCTTGTGGGGCAGGTATCAACAGGAAAAAATAGGCCACAGCCTTGGCAGTCTCTGAGGCAAAAACTCGGGTGTGAGAGGACTTCCGAGAGGTCATGGAAAGTGATTTTTGGTCTGCACCAAGAATATTCTGGCAAACCTTCAGACAGCTCAAGTGGGGAAAGCAATGCTTCACCAACATTATGTATAGCGGGGGCTGGGGTGCTGTTGACCTCAACTGGAGGTGGTTAAAGGAATACTTTGAGGATCTCCTCAATCCCACCAACACGTCTTCCATGGAAGATGCTGAGCCATTGCTTGGACTTTGAGGTGGATTCACCAATTACTGAAGCTGAGGTTGTTGAGGTAGTTAAGAGACTGTACTGTGACAGGGCTCCAGGAGTGGATGAGATCCACCCTGAGTTCCTTAAGGCTGTGGATATTGTTGGGCTATCCTGGTTGACACGTCTTTGCTTCATCGCGTGGACATCAGTGGCAGTACCTCTGGACTGGCAGACTGGGGTGGTTGTTCCCCTTATTAAACCAGAGGATGCGTTCCAATTACAGGGGAATCACACTCCTCAGCCTCTCTCGTGAGGTCTATGCAGGGGTGCTGGAGAAGAGAGTCCAATCCATTGTCAGACCTCAGATCCAGGAGGAACAATGTGGGTTCCGTCCCAACTGTGGAACACTGATCCACCAAACACCGGACAACCATGGACGTCTTTTTAAGGCTATATAAGGTTGCCCCGTCGTGGCCATCATTTAGCCCAAAAGAAGACACTGAAAACCCTTCCCTGTATATCCGTCCTGTCGTGGCCCTCATTTAGCCCAAAAGAAGATGTTGAAACCCCGCCCCTGTTTAGCCGTCCTGTTGTGACCCACATTTAGCCCAAAAGAAGACGTTGAAAATCCATCCCTGTTTAGCCATCCTGTCGTAGCCTACATTTAGCCCAAAAGAAGATGTTGAAAACCCGTCCCTATCTCGCCATTGTTTCCTTGTCCAGATTTAGCCCCAAAAAAATTCTAAATTTGAAAATTTGTCTCTGTTAAGCCATTGAAAAAAACATCACACAACTCCCACTGATTCAGCAGGTCAACATTCATTTGTATTTTGTTTCTTCACACAAATGTCTTCCAAACCTTACAAGAAGTTCCAGGCTAAGTTAACATTTTTGCAAGAAAAAGATCAGCACTGGTGGCGTAATAAGTGGAGATCCTGTCTACTTCTACTGAAATAACTGGAACAGACTTCTATTACAGAAAGGCACAGGTCTGCAAAGCCTGAGAAGAATGTGAGTTATACCCCATTGCACACCCATTACCCTGTGGTTACTTGGGTAGCCCCTATAAAACATGTATATCCTATGTGCTCTATGTATCACAAGTCATTTGCTTCAATCCTAAATGCTCTGATAGTATTTTTTGATTGTGTGGTTAGGTTGTGAGGATGTGTTCTCAGTAGCGATGTCTGCAGTAAATCAGTCTTGGACTGTGGTGCCAGATTATTGTTACTAGCACTTTTAACCAAGCTTATCACATCCCACAATACTGTGGCCACCAGGATCAACTTGGATTGTTGTCAGGTCAGTTGACAGAGGAGGCAAAAGCTGGGCTACTAACCCAATAGAGAAAATGACTACGTATACTTTGAGAAACTCATAGCAGAGCATATCAAGGCCTCTCAACTTTGATCTTCATCACTTTGCAAATTGACCAAAACAATCATCCGAAGAGGCCATCAACACAACCCTCCACACTGAACTGTTCCTCCTTGAGAAGCCAGAGAGCTATCCCACCAAGCAAAGTTAGGTTGAAAAGACAACTTTGTCAGGCGCCTAGACCACGTTTTGATTTGTTCGAAAAGTGAACGGTGAAAAGCCATCATTTTTGAGATGTTGAAAAGACATCTAAACAAAGATGTCCATCAGCATCTATATTTGGTTGAAAAGTGACAGGTGAAAAGCTTTCATTTCCGAGACGTTGAAATGACATCTACATGAAGACATCCATCGACATCTAAATTTGGTTGAAAAGTGAAAGGTGATAAAAGCTACACAAAGGGACAAAATCTGTCATTTTTAAGATGTTACAATTGAAGCCAGAAGTTTACATATACTGTGCAAAAACACACTTTTTTTTCTTACTGTCTGATGTCAAATCAGACTAAACGTTTCCTGTTTCAGGTCAGTCAGGATTACCAAAATTATTTAATTTTGTTAAATGCCACAATAATGAGAGAGAGGATTTCAAAGAGAATTTTATATTATTTTCTTCAAGGTCAAAAGTTTACATACACAAAAAGTACTAAGGCCCTGATTGTACACCTCCGGCTAGCCGCAACCCACAAATTGCGGGTTTAGGAACCTCCGCTAACCGCTAATGCAATCTTCCGCTTCCCTAAAGCCGTTACCTGCAATGCTGACTCCCTTACTCACATTGTACGTGTGACAATGGGCATGTCTCTTGTGCTTTCCACAAACTCGGTATCTTGCGATTGTTGGTTTAGGGTAGCGCCGCCCGCATGTTGGCATATAAAAGAGCAAGTCCAAATGGCATAAATGTGCGTCCACCTGGTCACATGTGCACGTGCACGAACGGCTCTACCTCTCGATTATGCATCACCGTATTACTTGCATACATTTTTATTCTTTCGAGGGCAGAGGATGTCTGGTCAGCAGTTGTGGTGGATGTGGGAATAGTCACGGTGACACACGTCAGTCTGTACAGCTGTGGCATGATCTCATTCAGATGTCTGCTGTGGAGGAAACCAAGGAGATCTTTGGGACATTTCCCTTCAAAATCCGTCATGGCCTCCATCACAGTCACGTCTGATTTTAAACAGGTCAGATCATCAAATAGAGCTCTGTGGCTCTGGCGACAAACTGGAAAAGGTTGGATGTGGGAATTTATTTCCAATATGTCTGAAACTGCTGGTCGTCGAGGAGGGACAGGAACATTAATTGTTCCTGATCTTTAAAACAGTTCTGTAACTGGCAGGTTTTCCAGAACACTGTTGTGGAGTTTCTTGTACTGTGCGCATATCCCTTTGTGCACTGGCCCTCACCTGGCGCTCGGAGCACCCGAGATGCACTCAGTGGTAGAAAGTAGATGTCATCATACCTGTTCCTCTTGCTCAATAGAATTGTCTGCAGTGATATATACATAGAAATGTTTTTACACAGAGAAGGAGGAGGAAGGAAGAGGAGGAAGCTCTACAGCAGAGTCCCAGACAAGCTGTGCATTAGAGCTGCTCCGATCTGGATGAAAAGACGCTACCCGCAAACATAGCTGCTTGCGGGTAGCGCAACCTGCTCTTAAATGAAATGGCTACTGACACACTGATTGGTTTGACAGGTGGAATGCCCTAACCACTCTCATGCATAATATAGCGGTCAGCTCAGGTAAGATAACGGGTTTAGGGAGGTGGAAGATTGCGTTCTTTGCAGGGAAATGCCCCTCTCGCTACCCGCTATCCCTTAATAGTGGCTTTAGGAGAGTTGGCTGAAGATTAGGCCCTAAGTCTTTAAACAACGTAGGTAAGCCCAGATGATGAGGTCATGGCTTTGAGAGCTCCTGATAGGTTAAATGACAACATGTGAGTTAATGACGGCACACCTGCGGATGTAATTAAGGCCACACCTCAAACACTCTGCTTCCTTGTTGGAAATCATGGGAAAGTCAGAAGAAATTGGCCAGGAAACTAAAATACAAATGGGTCTTCCAAATGGACAATGACCCTAAGCACATTGCCAAAATGGTTAAAAAGTGGCTTGAGGATAAAGTCAATGTCTTGAAGTGGTCATCAAAAAGCCCTGATCTGAATCCCATCGAACATTTGTGGGCAGATCTGAAAAGGCATGTGTGAGCAAGGAGACCGACAAACCTGACTCAGTTCCATCAGTTCTTTCAGGAGAACCGTCCACAAGCATCTTTCAGAAGCTTGTGGACGGTTCCCCAATACTTTTGACTCAAGTCATGCAGTTCAAAGGAAATGCTACTCAATACTAAGGAAATGTATGTAAACTTTTGACCTTGAAGAAAATAATATAAATGTCTCTCTCTCATTATTGTGGCATTAATAAAATGAAATAAATTTGGTTATCCTGACTGATCTGAAACAGGAGAGGTTTAGTCTGATTTGACTTCAGACAGTGAGACAAAAAAATGAAGTGTTTTTGCACAGTGTATGTAAACTTCTAGCTTCTTCTAAAAGTCTCAGAAGTGATGACTTTTCATCTTTTATTTTTCAACCAAATTTAGATGGCGATGGACATCGTCATGCAGACGTCTTTTCAACGTCTTGGCAATGAAGGCTTTTCACCTTTCATTTTTCAACCAAATTTAGGTGTCGATGGACGTCTTCAGACATCTTTTCAGCGTCTCTGAGGAGACGGCTTTTCACCTTTTCAACCAAATTTGGATGCTGATCAACGTCTTCGTTTAGACGTCTATTCAACGTCTCTGAAGTAATGGCTTTTCACCTTTCACTTTTCAACCAAATTTGAATGTCTATGGACATCTTCATGTAGACGTCTTTTCACATCTTGGAAATGAAGGCTTTTCACCTTTCATTTTTCAACCAAATTTAGATTCGATGGACGTCTTTGTTAAGTTCCACTCTCTGTTCCCTCCAAAAGGACACGTTGACAACTCGATTTCAACTTGATCAACTTTTATTTCCAACTTCAAACATTTGTTGGTTTGATTTTAGTTGATCTTCGGTTTAACATCAGGTTGTAAACCTTCAAAACAGAAACAAAATGTTAACAATTAAACAAAGATTCCCAACAATGTTTTACAAATGCTTTTAAACTTTCAAATAAACAATGTAAAATAGTTTTAATTTTCCTAATAGTTGTTTAAAACCTAATGTTTCTAAACATTTAAATTTTCTAAACATTTAAATTGCAAACAGGTTAAACTAGGCATCTTAAACTAGGCGTTCCAACCGGCATAAAATGAACACGAATATTTACCGACCATTGGTGTGTTGGAGAAACTCCTAGAGTAGAGCTTGCGGTTGCTGTTCTCTTGCGATTTGTTTGTAGACTGAATGTGACTGAGAGCCCCCATGACTTTACAGGTGCACTGAATCATCAATTGGCGGCCATTTTGCTGGTGGGGACTCTGGGGATTGTAGTTTACTATGGTGCTGGCCATGTAGTTTTCCCACCATATATGGCACAGGATTGACCAGAGTTTCCATTTTTGAGTTTCAACTCCACACCTCCCACTTGAGCTCATGGTTTTATTTAAACCTAGTGAGGTCACAATACCTGCAGCAGAAGATGATTCCCCACACTTTTAGTCTGGTTCTTTTCTTGACCTCATCTTTCACTTCATAAGGCCCGAACAGGTCCATGGTGGTGAATTCGAAAGGTGCAGCTGGGCCTGTTCGCTCTGGAGGTAGGTCTGCCATGACTTGTTGACACTGCTTTGCTCTGTCTTTCCTGCAGACTATGCAGCTGTCAACTACCTTCTTGGCAATTCTTCGGCCTTTTATTACCCAAGCTGTCTTCCTCATCCGGAGAAGGGTTCCTGCTACCCCCTCATGGTTAGCTTCATGGGATTCTTGTGCCAGCAATGTAGACGCCCATGCTTCAAATGGTAGAACTGGTACGGCAGTCTCATCTTCGTTGAACATCTGGATTCTGCCTCCACAAGCTAGGAGTCCAGAGTTCATATCTCTGTATACTGCCAATCTGTTCAGAGTTGTGTCTGGAAAGGTTACACCTTCTTGAGCTGCGAGGAAGAGGTCTTCACGTGCACTTCCAAGTTCTGTGCCAGTCAACCCAGCCTGTTTGGTTGTTGTTACCTCCCACTTTGACCGCTCTGGGTTTGACTTCCTCTTCAGCCACTGCTCGGCAGCTCGACGAATCCAGGCAATAACTCTGACCAGCTTGGTCAGGCTACTGAACCTTCTTTCGTCCACAAGATGTTTAACCCAGCCAGTGGGCTTCCTTCTTGGCAGAGTGGGATTTGTTGGCAGAGTTGGTTTTTCCTCTTGACAAGGACTTTCCTTTTCCTGAGTGGCCAGAGGATCTTCTTTCTGCTGACTCATTTTAGCTTGAGCTCTGGTCAATGCAGCTGAGAATGCCTTCCTTTGGAGTTTATTGACACTCTCCCTGGCCTGGGCTGCAAACTTCTCCAGCGGATTGAATAGGCCACTCCTCCACTGGCCACTTCAGGAACTCTGGTCCATTTTGCCATGTGGAATTTTCCTTTAAATCTTCAGGAGTGCCTCCTCTTGTTATGATGTCAGCTATGTTCAGATCTCCACGGATCCACCACCAGTCTTGCACCGGGCCGGCCTTCTGGATTTCACCCACTCTGTTGGCGAAGAAGGTTTGGTATCCGTAATTTTTCTCGTTGGATGGCCCCGAGGACTGTTTGACTGTCCAGGAGATGGAACCATCTCTCGATCTTCATGCGGGCATGCTTCTCCACATACTTCTTGATCCTGGCTGCAAAGACTGCACCGCAGATTTCTGCTTTTACAGCATCTCCCTTTTGATCTAGGGGCGTCAGCTTGGCTTTTGCTTCCACAAGTCGAATGTCAATGCCTTGACTCGTCTCCCACCTCAAGTACATCACTGCTCCATAGGTTTTGTCACTTCCATCAGAGAATGTGATGCCGTAGGGGTTTCCTTTCCAGTCAGGTGGTGTGAGGCTCCTGTGGAATTTCACTTTTCCAAGCTGGGCATATTCTTCAAAAAGCTGTATGGCTTCTTCTCTGAGGCTTTCTGAAAGAGGTTGGTCCCAGGTTTCTTGGGTCAGCTTGCCACCCCCTCCTTCTTGGAATGCCTTTCGAACAAGAATTGCTCCCTTCTGCTTGACCGGTGCAACTAGGCCAATTGGGTCATACAGTGCAGCAACTTGGCTTAAGAGGGCCCTTCTTGTCAGTGGGTTGGGTGTTTCAGTTCTCACCTCCTCTTCAAGTAGATCTTTGCCGACTCGCATCTTCTTCTTTCTTTTAGAAAAGTTCACTGCGGTCAGCATGTACAGCTTGTCTTCTTCGTCCACTTGGTAGCCGATGCCCAGGGCTTTGTTGTCTCCTTCCTTCATTTGATTTGGAAGAATTAAAGTTTTCCCTTGCTCCGGTTTTAGGACATCTGCTTCAGTCCCTTTCCTCCCACTTTGCCCTGACCGGACCCATGGTTTGAGGAAGAAACCCCCTCCAGCTCTCAAGATCTCTTCAACTCTTGCTGTGATTTGGTCAAGTCTGTTCAGGTCATTGTGGGAGGTTAAGAGGTCATCCATATAACTGTCCTCTTCAATGACTCTGCGTTCATCCTGCAGGTGAGTGAAGCTGGGCAGGCTTGCTGTTTCCCTCATAGCCAACTGAGCAATGCAGCCCGCAGGTTTGTCGCCGATGTTTACTCTAGTGATTGCATATTCACCGATCTCCTCTTCTGGACTGTCTCTCCACAGGAATCTGTGCAGATGCATCTCTCGATCTTCCAGCCAGACAGAGTTGTACATCTTTTTTATGTCTCCTAGAGCTGCATGGACACCTCTTCTGAATCTTAGCAGGACAGCTCTAATGGGGTTGAGAACATCTGGTCCCTTCAGGAGAAGATCATTCATGCTCACACCTTTGTATTTCTGGCTGCTGTTCCAGACAATACGAACTGGCGTAGTCACTGAGTGAGGGTTTGGTGCCACCAAGTGGCTGGTATACCAAACTGGTCCTTTCCACTTCTCCATGATTTGATTGGTGAGCTTTATGGCTGCACCTCTGTTGACCATTTCATGGATTTGGGTTGTATATGCACCTTTCCAGTCTGGCTCTCTGCTCAGTTGCTTTTTCCATTCTTAAGAAGCAAGCTTGGACTGCCCTCCCTTTTTGTTGTTGGGGAGAGAGGCTGGATCTTCTGTCCAAGGATACTTGGCATCCCAGTGTGGAGTTGGTGCGTGAGCATCCTCTTCCTTGTAGGTAAGGCCTCCTTTAATGATCTCAAACTCCCTCTCCTCTGCCAGGGTCATGTCCTTTCCTCCTGGAGGACAGTTTCCGCATCTGCATCCTCCACATCTTGGCTCACATGCAGCTCCGATGCTGTCCCAGTGCCACCACTCAAGGAACTCACGGTTACTGGCAGACGTGATTGAGTGGGCCACGTCCTCTTGATGTAGCCAGGCTGGCTCAGGAACTGTGATTTCCTGGTAATGGACAGCTGCGGTTCTCATGGAGCGAGCGAAGTGGGTTCTGGACTCATATGCTGTAACCTCCACTTCCTCGAGTAAGCCAGGATGTGCTCCACCAACTGTCTTGCCCAGGGGGCTTTCCCATAGGACAAGGTCACCGATGACTTTAAGTCTTTGGGGGGCGAGCCTTCCCTCCCGATGGCTTATGAGAAGCTCGACTTCCTCTGGTCGTTTTAAATCATCGAGCTGGACATCTGGGAAGAAGGTTTTTAGCTTTTCAGGTGTAATTGTTTGATGTACCTTCGCAATTTCCTTCAGCCCATAGCAGACCAGTTGATGTGCCCGTTCAGTTCCTCTGGGGGTCTTCACTCGGACTTTTAGGAGGTACCTTTTTGTGTTAACTTTCATGGTCATTCCTCCAACTCCATGTACGACCAGCGTTACGTCTTCACTCCTCAGCCCCAGTCTTTCGGCAGCTTTGTGGGTTATATAATTTGTGTCCGATGCTAGGTCGATTAGTGTGCCGATCTTTTGACCTGCATTTGCTGTGACCAACATCAACATCATGATCACTGGCAGCTCAGTCAGCCCATTCTCCTCCAGCAGTTCGGACTGGCCTGCTGATTTGAGTGTCACTGAGGCTCTGTTTGTGAATGCCTTTCTGCACTGCTCTGCCAGTTCTGGGGAAAGTTGTGTCAAGAACGCCTCTTGTTCCTCTGTAAATTTCCCTTTTCCTCTTCCATCTTTTCCACTTTTCCCTTCTCTTCTGGCCTCTGCTTTTGGGCACAGGAAGTAGTGGTGGTCAGGTGCACTGCCGGCCCTTTTGCAGTCTGCATTTCTGCATAAGAAGTTGTCTCGGCAGTAGCCATCTGCATCATGACGTCCTAGACATTTTGTACATGTTCCCAGCTTCTTCAAGACTGTTTTCTTCTCTGGTAGCTTCAAGCTTTTAAACTTCTTACAGAAGAATATCTTGTTGGTGTGTCCACCATCACCACAGATACCACAGACTTCGTCAACATCGTTCTTTGTGGCTCTGGTCGAAGCGAACCTTCTCTCTTGCTTCCTGTCCGACTTGTCCATTTTGTCCACAATCTTTAGTTGTTCAAGTCTTTCTAGAATTTCCTCTTGATTCTTCAGGAACTTCAGGAGCATGTCAAAATGATTGTCCGGGGTCACGTTGTTTGTGGGCTCAACCATAAACATCAGCCAGTCTCTCTTTATGAAATCTGGGAGCTTACTTTCGATCGACTTGATGACCAGGGGATTCTTTATTGCTCCTGAGTTTCCCAACTCAGTCAGGTCAGCTAGGGCCTTCTCCACAGCTTGTATTAGGTCAATGACCCTCCTTGGCTGGTTCCCCTTGACTTGAGGCATCCTGTCCAGCTCTTCCAGGATTTCGACTGTGATCGTGGACTTGTTCCCGTATCTGTTTTCCAGCACTCTGAAGATATCAACTGCTGTGGTGTAAGTGGAAAGTCTTAGATCTTTAGCAATTGATTCACTGACACTCTCCAACAGCTGGAATTTTTGCACTTCTGGTGAACCAGTGGGCTCTCCCTGCTTCTGCAGGCTTTCCCAATCCTTCCTCCACCTGTGATAGTCCCTTCGACTTCCATGGAAGATGGGTAGGGAAGTTGGTCTGATCCTCACAATGGGTAGATTTGGTTGGACAGGTCTGGAGCTTGCACCTTGTTCAGCCAGCCTCCTGGATGTGGCAAATTCATCAGCCTTTCTTAACTTGTGCTTGTTGTGTGCTCTTTTCAGTTCTTTAAGTCTGTGATCATATTCGTCTTTGGACAGCAGAGGGATCCATTTCTCCCAAACAGACAGGGCATGGATGGTCGCGCTTATCTTCTCATTTAGTAAGGTGAGGTGAACGTCATAGCCCTCCATGTTGTTGCTTTCAACTGGAACATCGTCAGCCTTTTGGATAGCGTCCTCTGTCTCAGCAATTGCAGTTTTCAGCTCAGTTTTCCCGTATCTCCCCCACAGGCTGGTTTGAACAATGTCCTTGATCTCCTCCATCTTAGCTTCAGCTTCTTTTATAGTTGTTTGGATTTCGTTCTTTTGCTGCTCATCAATCTCCGCTTCTTCATCCTCCTTCTTGATGTCAGCTTCTAGACCAATCCTGAAGTCCTCGTTTGCGTCCAATACTGAGTTGAACCGGTCTTCGAATTTTGTGAATTGGTCCTTTAATACTGATTGCACCATGGTGTCTGCTCCTCTTGTGATCAAATTGGCCAATTTGGTGAAGCTGCTCTTGGCGATTGTCCTTTCCTGCTTCAACAGCTTTACAGACTTCCCCAATACTTCTTCGGCCATCTTTTATTTTCCTGCATCCGCAGCGTTCCTGGGTTGAAGCCCTTTATCTTCTTCCTCAGCTGCTCCGCTGGTTTACAACTGTTAAGTTCCACTCTCTGTTCCCTCCAAAAGGACACGTTGACAACTCGATTTCAACTTGATCAACTTTTATTTCCAACTTCAAACATTTGTTGGTTTGATTTTAGTTGATCTTCGGTTTAACATCAGGTTGTAAACCTTCAAAACAGAAACAAAATGTTAACAAATTAAACAAAGATTCCCAACAATGTTTTACAAATGCTTTTAAACTTTCAAATAAACAATGTAAAATAGTTTTAATTTTCCTAATAGTTGTTTAAAACCTAATGTTTCTAAACATTTAAATTTTCTAAACATTTAAATTGCAAACAGGTTAAACTAGGCATCTTAAACTAGGCGTTCCAACCGGCATAAAATGAACACGAATATTTACCGACCATTGGTGTGTTGGAGAAACTCCTAGAGTAGAGCTTGCGGTTGCTGTTCTCTTGCGATTTGTTTGTAGACTGAATGTGACTGAGAGCCCCCATGACTTTACAGGTGCACTGAATCATCAATTGGCGGCCATTTTGCTGGTGGACTCTGGGGATTGTAGTTTACTATGGTGCTGGCCATGTAGTTTTCCCACCATATATGGCACAGGATTGACCAGAGTTTCCATTTTTGAGTTTCAACTCCACAGTCTTCATTAAGCCATCTTTTCAGTGTCTCTGAAGAGATGGCTTTTCAACTTTTCAACCAAATTTAGATTCGATGGACGTCTTCGTTTAGACGCCTTTTCAACGTCGCAGAAGTGACAGCTTTTAACCTTTTCAACCAATTTTAGATGTTGATGGATGTCGTTGTGTAGATGTCTTTTCAATGTCTCTGAAGTGGTGGCTTTACACTTTTCCCTTTTCTGGGAGAGACTCAGAATAAAGTCGCTGCTCCTTCACATTGAGAGGAGCCAGTTGAGGTAGGCATCTGGTTAGGATGCCCCCTGGATGCCTCCATGGAGAGGCTTTTCGGGCATGTCCAACTGGGAGAAGGCCATGAGGCAGACCCAGGACAAGCTGGAGAGATTACTTCTCTTGGCTGGCCTGGGAGCGCCTCGGTGTTCTCTCAGAGGAGCTGGAAGAGGCAGCTGGAGGGAGGGAGCTCTGGGCTTCTCTGCTTAAGCTGCTGCCCCTACAACCCGATTATGGATAAGTGAAAGTTAATGCATGGATGGATGGATTTGCTTTAAAAGGCACATGCTTATGTGTAGATTTGTCTGCATCTGAAGAGAACACTAGGCCTTCCAAGGTAATAATATCATTAGTCCATATACTCTACCAAACTAGTAAAAAAAATTTAAATGAACACTTAAATTACACATCAGAAAATGATTGATTTGTACATTAAAAAATTTATTGAGAGCAAAATGTCCATCCATTGGTCAAAGGAAACCAAAACAGGCATTCAATGATCATGATCAGATTACTGTCCTATATGTTTACCTGACTTGATGTTATATTATTAAGTGCTCCTCTAATTTTGCAAAGTGTTCCAAAATGTCTACCCAGCAGCAGATAGGCTAACAACTTCAAACAACAAGTCAGATTTAATTATGGAACACATTGAAAAAAACTGCCTTTGACCCAAGTGCTGTTTTTATTAAGGCTGCACAAATATCAATAAAAGATTATGGATACTGCTTTTAGGAATTCTAGCAAGACAACAATCCATAGCATAAACAATGAACCAACCTGTAGCCCCTACAGCCCCAAAACACTTTTTAACATTTGGTCTACTGTAATTAGTTGACCCCCTGCCCCCCATTGACCCTTATGTAGGAAAAATATGGTACTTTAACTTATGGAGGTGCTAAATTTAAGCCGTCAGCATTAGGTATGGAGCACGCATGCTGATATGAACAGAGTGACCCGGAAAAAAGGCAGTAAACAGGAAAAGATGGTACATTTTTCATCTTTCACATTTAATCTCAAACCATAGAGTTTGTCTTGATTCAGCTTTGAGCTTCAGTTTTAAAAGATGTTGTTCAGAAATTGTCAGATTATGAAGTAAACCCAGTTTTTGATAGTTCACTGCGTTACAAACAGTACTTAGGTTCGAAACCTTGCGCTTATCACATATGGAAAAAGCAATGCAAAACATCCATCCATCCACCCGTTTGGTCCTATGTAGGGTCACGGGGATCTGTTGGAGCCTATCCCAGCTTAATGTAAAACATCCAGAATAAAATTCCTACCATGCTACAGTTAAATGGATGGGCACAGGAGCAGGTTAGCTATTGCCCAGCTCATTTCTTTCTGTGCCTTCTTACCACATAACTGGAGCCCTGTAATTTTAATATTCTCAACAATACAAAAACAACAATAAAAAGAGTAGAGATGGAATATAGTATACACATGTGAGGGGAGTTCATCCCATTAAATATGACATTCATGATGATTTGGGATGTCATTGTTTGCTGTGCACTGTCAAGCTTAAATAACAAGGTGTGCTGCTCTCGTGCTGTCTTCTGTCAGATGTTAATAGGAGCTGGTTGATACGGGTTCTGAACATAACCCTGTGTGCACTGTGACAGAAGCCAGGAAAACATATACTTCCTGCTCCCACTCTGCCGCTCCAGGAGGAGATTACAGGAGGCTAAATAATTAATAAAAACAAGCTGCCAAACATCAAATATTGAATAGGTGATGTTTATATGCTAACAATTAAGATAGCAAGCGAAGCACTTTCTTGTCTAAAAGAGAGATCTTGTCAGCCAAATGCATCTCCACCTTCTCTACCTGGAATTTCACTACACTAAGAAGATGGAGGAGTCCTCCTCTGTGTTTTAAGATATAATGGTGATCAATATTTAAGTAGACTAAATTAATCATGAAGGCTGAACAGCCACAATGGTGAGGCACTCTTTCTTGACCCCTCCCATGCTAGGGGTCTTTTTGCAACAGGTTCTCAAATGTGAATTGAGCAAGAGTTCAGCCCAAATTGTTTTAGATAAAAATAGGCGGCAGGCCGAAGCCGCGTATCTGCTTTAGTTTTACAAAATAATGATCTCCACGCAGGGATAACCTGGATTTTATTCTCCCGTCAGATACGGGTTGTTGCCACTCGATATTCTTGCACATTTTTCCACAATTATAATTTAAAGTTTGTTCAATATGCAGGCAAACGCTGCAGGTTACTATAACAGTTTGACCAATAGAAAGCTAAGATTTCGAGGGAGGGCCGGCGTTAGGGTTAGGGATTTAGGGTTAGGGTTATTCAGATTTAGCTACACTGAGCACAGCTGTTCAACAGAGGAAGCAGCAGATCAACAAGACTGAGACAAGTAACGTTATTATATTATTAAAAAATGTTTTCAACTTGTTTGTTTTGTACACTATTGAGTTCAAATGTATGGTGACTTTTGCAAGTGTAAAAGTAACGTTAGTGTTAGCTTTTGAAAAAAAGTGGCTTGCATCTTATTTCTCATTAGGTTGTATGTGCTGTTCCACAACCTTGTTGGTTCTTGTAAAACCAACTTGTAAAAGCATGATTTGCTAATAAATTCTACTAAAAAAAAAATTCTCATTAGGTTACGTTAGTTCTCGTAGGTCCTTCTGGTAGAAATAACCGGGATTGTTGCACGTTTATTAGAGTATCTGCTGACCAACGTCACTGAGTCTCATGAACCAAGCAAACACGCTATGATAATGTGTAAACAATGTTGTCATTAAATTGTTGTTTTCTCACATAACCTCAATGAAAACAGCAGAAGCGAGCTAACAGCTAAATGAAGAGAGTAAGGTTTTTTAAAAGTGCTTGAACTCATTGTAAATCACATGTGTAGCATTAGTTTGTAACAAAGAAAGAAAGCATAAGATATACAGTCATGGAAAAAATTATTAGACCACCCTTGTTTTCTTCAGTTTCTTGTTCATTTTAATGCCTGGTACAACTAAAGGTACATTTGTTTGGACAAACATAATGATAACCACAAAGATTGCTCATAAGAGTTTTATTTAAGAGCTGATATCTTACCATTTTCCATGGTTTTCTTGATTATAACCTAAATCACTTAAGTTTTTACATCAATAGCTATGGCGTTGTACTGCCAAAAACACTGCTTTTATGCATTCAGTGTTTTCTTTTCTGTCTGTTTTAGTCACATGATGACATTTAGTGGTACCAGGTATTAAAATGAACAAGAAAGTGAAGAAAAAATGGTGGTCTAATAATTTTTTCCATGACTGTACATTACAGACAAAGAAATGTCCTTTGAATGACAAGATAACCAAAAACAAAACATTTATGACACGGTGGTCCACTACATTTTTTTAACGTTGACAAAATCCATGAAACCACTATTGCCCCTATTTTTTAAAATTTCATGATCATAATATTTAATGACTTCTGTACTCTCAACTTGAAGAGTTGAGCTTTTCATTTCAGAAATCTGGTCACCTTATCTGAGATGAAATGGAAAAAACGTGACGTGTGTTTTCCCTGGCTGTTTTTAAATAATGTAGTTTTTGAATGTTACTGAGCACTTTATTGGACTTCAGAAGTAATGTGAATGGGATCCTGTGATGGCATCAGGTGGGTGGGAATACAATGATCTGATTTATCAAAAATATTTTGACTAGGATTTTGCTAATTTCAGTAGAGTGAAATACAAAGCTTAAGTCTGAACAGTGAATTACACACAATAAACATGAGTTTTTAGAACCTGATCATGTGAGAGGATGTCATTGTAGCTCCTAATTTCTTTTCTGTGTTCACAGATTCAGCATTCAAGATTCGGATTTGAAGTTCAAGATCCAAATTTAGTTTCACACTGCATGTGCTGCTGATACAAACCTCCCTTTTCTTTTTAAATTAAAGCTTCCTTTTCTCTTCTCTTCTGGGCTCACTTTATTTTTGTTATATTTGTAAAATGGACATAGCAGTCCCTGTGATAGCCAGCATTAGCTGGTGTAGCATATGCAGCAGGTTCTTGGATGTGCAAATTAAGTCTCTGCACTGCCTCTTCAGCTATAACACTCTCTTCAGTGCCTAAATCTTTCCACTCAAACACTGATTTAATACATTTTTGCCATCATGTATCTGTAAAAGGAGTGATCGGTCCATCTTTCTTAATTATATGCATGCAGCACTCCATTTCTTTTGCTAATGTAATGCTAGCAAACAAATAATAAAAAAAAAAAAAGATTAACCTAGTGGCGGTAGGGGATCCTTATGACGTTTTATCATTTTGACAGATAAATGACAGATGAAGTTCCCAAGCAAGATAACAGACCTCAAATTTGTGAAATCAAATATGTTTATTTTGTATAAAGTTCAGAGAAAATAAACATGGTACCTACACAGATTGTTTAAAAAAAGTGTAAACGTGTTAAGACCAAGTTATGTATTGGAGACAGAAAAGAGACTTTTTAAACTATGTTTAAGAAGGGACCTGCAGGTACGGCTCTACATGCAGTGCCATTTTTCGACTTTTTTTTCTTCCAAGCATCCCATTGGATGATAACTGCAGTGACGTCATGCATGTCAGACCCCGAACGTAGCTGTCTGCTCTGTTTGCCGGAAAAAAGGTAACGTGAAAAAGTTATCGATCTACAAAATTTATTTTGACTTATTGACAACTCAAGAATCTGTCAACAAAAATCCGCTATTCCGCCCCCGATAGGGATCGTTTAAATACAAGGAATCGCGGCTTCGACCCACTGCCTATAAGTTGCAATGACGAATAGTGACCAACAGCTCTAAAAATATTCAAAGGATGACTTCAATTAAATCGCGTCTTTAGGGAGATTAGAAATAAAGACATTTCCAATTTAACAACCTTCAAAAAAACCTCCCTTTAAACAGCATGTGGCTAACTTTAGATCCCTTTCTGATTAGACTGTGCCTGGATTGCCTTGACTTATAATTCATTTTCTGTTTCTGCTTCCCATCGGGGGTGTTGACCTGCATGCAAAACAAGTGTTTTTGACCACTGCAGTGACAAATCTTGGAAACAGATGGCCAATTCTCCACAGACCTCTGGAGAGTCACTCCACTTGATGGGATTTAAGCAAGGCTTTGCATATTCTGCACTTATCAAGTTAACAATAGCAGGGTTTTCATGGCTGGGATTTTTCCCAGAGGAGGTGTTCGGTCACAGTTTAATTGTCCTGTTTTACACCTATTTGTCATATAGTTCAACCATTACATTGTCATACAGTGCTTCCGTTACAAAGTGCTAATTTGTGATGAAGATGAAATGGACTTGAACTGAGCAAGATATGAAACACTAGTTCTTATGATACTTTTGTTTCTTTAGTCAAGAGATGGAAACTTGTTTTTTGTAAAATTCACCCAGGGGTTAGATGGTGACAGAATACCAACCATACAGTTCTATCAGTCTATTCTTTTGTGACCAGGTGGCAAGACTTGAGCAGAGATCCCGAGACCTCCTTCTCCTCAGCCATCTCTTCTCCCTCTACCTGGGGAACACTAATGTCTTCCCAAACCAACTAAAATATATAATCTCTCCAGTGACTTCTCAAAATTCCACAAAGCTTCTTTCCAATGGAACATTTCTGGTTGATTTTCTCTGTAATCCATCCTGATGAGATGTCCAAATCACCTAAACCAGCTCCTCTTGATGTGGAGGAGCAGTGATGATACTATCAGCTCCTTCCCAATGACTGAGCTCCTCCTCCTAACTCTAAAGGTTGGTCCTGCCCCCCTTTAAGGAAAACTAATTTTGGCAACTTGTTTTTGTGTCCTCATTCTTTTAGTCACTAACATACCTCATAACCATACGTGAGGATTGGAATGGAGGTGGACTGGTAAATCGGGAGCTAGAGATGCACGATAAGTGTTTTTTAAAACGGATACCGATAACCAATAACGTTCAGCTCCTAAAGGCCGATTCCAATAACACACACATACACCTAAGATCATTACATCAATACTATGAACAAAACCAAAAAGAGTCTTGACTCTTTAAATGAACAGATATTTATTTTTTCCAACAAAAAACCTTTGGCAGGCCTCTCAAACATTTTCGTAAAGCTATCAAACAAACCTATTTGATATCTTACATCAACTTAAATACGGTGCATTATTTACTGATATGAAAAAATAAAGGCTCCTTGAACTGATGGAAATACATACATCAGAATTACAAACTGAAAAAGTGCATTCCAGAAGTTTACAAAAAGTAAAATAGAAAATTAATGCACTGACACAAGTTACATTCAAACATTTCTCCCTTCTACCCATTTCACCTTTGCCCGTGGCAAATTTCTTGGATTTTTCAAAAGCCTCACCGATGTGTGTAAGTCTCGATGAATTCTTTGTTGCTGGCTTGCTCACATTAGCGTTAGCTCATGTTAGCACTAGCTCATGTTTGCGTGATTTCAAAACTTTCAAAAGCGATGGTTACGTTTCAGATGGTTGATTGGGTTTGACGTATTAAAGCTTGTGCTATTTTTCCCTCCTTGTGGAATTCGCTTGGAGCATTTGTCACAAATAACCAGAAAACTATCTTCTTCGGAAACTCTAAAGAAGTTCTATATGATTGCCGCCATGTTGTTTGTTTTCATCAGCACTCTGTGCTGCAGGCTGCATTCAAGGTGTAAAGTAATTTCCTCTGTTCCCTCGTTTGCTAGTCTTTTTCTATTTGACCTTTTCTGTTTTTATTATTTTTTATGTGTAACATGTGGGAAAATACTGCAAAAATAAATTCATATCAGCAACTACCAAAATTATGACCAAGTTAACAAGTTGTTTTCTGGCATAATGGGGTATTCATGATTTTCTTGTTGAGAAATAGTTTTTCTGATTATGCCGATGTCACTTGAACATAACATTATTTACATAACATAACAGCATGTGATCAACATAACATAACATTGTTTCTCGGGTTTCAGTGGGAGCGAGGCACTGCCGTGTTGACAAAATTATATATGTTATTGGGCTGTTCGTCATGATATCGCACTTATCGAAATTGTGTCATAATTTCCTGTTATCGGCCCGATAAATCTCGGCTGATAATTATCGTGCACCTCCAACAGGAGCTTTGCCTTGCGACACTGCTCTCTCCTTACATTATAGGCCAGTACAGCATTTGTCCTAATCCACCTGTCAATCTTCCCTTCTGTTCTAACCCCCCGTGCACAAGACCCATATATATTTAAAGTCCTGCACTCGAGGCAGCAGTTCTTTCCCAATTAAATCAGTTACCCCAGTTAATAGTTAAATTCAGCTTGATGAAAATCCAAAACCTGTCCCATTTCTTCCACAACACTATTTTCTCTGTTCCTTTTGCCTAAATTTTAAGAAATTGGAATCAATGAAATCTAATTGTTTAACACAAAGCACAACTCATGTAGCAAGTATCCTTCAGCAAGACAATGTGATTAGTGTTGACGCAGCCCCCAAACACTCCACTCTGACCATGTATCCTGACCACATCCCCACAACTCACAGGACCCAAATGATTCTGTAGCTGTGTTTCCATTACAATTTTGGCACAAAATTTAAGCCGTATATCTTAAATGTCAATAAAACTCAACTATGAAATGACTCCGATTCCATTAAATTATCTCATGCGACACAGTCATGCTTTCTTCTCTTGCGATAACTCCTTCCAAGAAAAATGGCAAAGAATATACAGAACCTCTTTAATTTTTTTAAACATTTTTTAATTCTCTATTTTTGCAACCACTCCAGTTATCCTTATTTACATCTGAAAAAGATTTTTCCACCTGCAACAAACTGTCCAAGCGTAAAAACTTTTTCACAGGAATTTTTGCTAATTTGATTCATTTCCATGACGTGTATTTTCTGTTTTCAGAACGTAGTTTATATATGTGGCAGTTGAAGTTTTTTTTCTCAATTCTAACAACTTTGCACATTTATGTTTATCCCAGAGACACAAGGGCATCTCATAATGAAGTCTCTCTCTGTGCTCCAGATTTGAACAGGGTCTGGTTAATTTTTTTTTGGAGGTCCTCTGTTCTGCTTCAGTGAGGTCTTCAATGGCAGTTTTTTTTTTTTCACAACATCCAAAAATTTAAATCAAACATAATGAAAATCTCAGTCTATCTTTCTCCATGGAATGAAATCTTATTGAGTCCTAATGCAAAGGCAGCATAGCTGAAAGTGAAACCTAATTTTCCTGACAGCACTGCCCATAATTGTCTTTGTCTTATCGCAAAAGTGACACTGAACTCATCACCCAAACGTTTTCCTTTTAGCGTAATTCTCCCTCCATGAAAATGTTTCACATATTAGCATTATTAAGGAACATAATGTGCAGACAGGAGTGGATAATTATGCCCAATGCAATTACTGTGAGTTTATTATTGTTATTATTAGTATTAATAACCATAAAAGGGTCTGGTCTTTTGTTTTTTTTTTCTGGTGGACTACATGCCTCTTGTCATGGTCTATTGATTCTAATTGACTCAGGTGCACGTGTGTGCGTGCACACTCCTCTCAGCATATGCACTTAGGCCTTCCACAAGCTGTGTTGGATAAAAAACCCTTCCTGAAATGCATATAGGAGCGCATCACGGAGTGGGTGGGGACGCGAGTGAGTGTGTGTATCTACACAGGATGTGCACCATTATCGGTCATTACGTGCGAATCATCACCACCATCGACGGCAGCGCAGAGCGATCCTCCGGAACAACACAACACAGTACCTGATGTGGGACGGAGATTATCTGGGGGAAGTATCTGGATAAGCATGTGATCAATTACTTGGTTAAAAAAACAGGAAAGTGTGGTATGGCTAATATGGAGAAACAAATGAGCTCATTCATCACTGCTGTTGGCATTTACTGCAAATTCTTGTAGATACACTCTAATTATATCTTTAAACAGAAAATAACTGCAGCCATGAGAAATGCCACTGCTGAAAATACTACAAATATGACATTTTAACAAAAAAAAGATCCCAGATTACAAGAAAAACCATGTCAATTAAAAAAAAGATTGATTCCATTTAATTGATATCTAGATAATCCTCCATCTTCTGACTCTTCTGACAATTTGTCTTATTGACAATCAAATATAACTTTATCATAAAAGATTTTTTTATATCCTACAATATAGGCTACCTGTCACTATATAAAAGGTTTCTTCTAATGTCTGTACCATATTATTGAGCTGTTTATCCTATCTTTAAAATGCCAAGTATAATGACAGCCGACTCCTCGGGTTGCAAATGGCATCATGATTTTATATTGACGTCTGCCCGTTATGAGCTATAATATCGATATCTCTGCTGCTGTCCGTGAGTGTGTGTGATCGGCTTGGAGCTATTTTAAGGGTTCAGACTTGGACAGGCGACAGGGGAAATATACGGCAGCGCAGTCGGCTGATTTACAAAGAGAGGCGAGGCGCTGTGCTCTGCAGCTCCAGCTCGCTCTGCTCCTTTTATCGTTCTGGGCACCAAGGAGCAAAAAAGAAAAACTGGCCATATGACACAAATCCATTTTGATTTATAGTGACATCTAGAAAAAATAGGCAAATCCCAGCTGCCTTTTATTAATTTGGTGGAATAAATGCCTTCACCCTGGGCACCACTATTTGTGTTGAAGTTGCACAGACACCACGTCTCTTATTATTTTGTGTCTGTTTCCTCTAAGTAACGGGCTTTTGTGACATCTCTCTACCAAGCACTCCCTGTTCCACTTCTCATTAAAATGATGCTTAAAGGGGACATGTTATTGAAGAATAAAACTACTTGTGCTTAAAAGTGCATATTTGGGTGTCCGAAGTGGCTAACAAATCAGAAACTCCAACACCACATAACATAATCCTTTCACTTTCTTTTGAACTGCGAGTGTTTCAGATTGTGTCATTCAGGGAGCTGCTCAGCTTTGTAGGGTGCTGTGACATCACAGACCCATATCAAAGTAGAATTCTCCAACTTCCTCACCTCGTCCACCCAGTTTCACAACACACTTTGCTGCTGCACCTCTGCAGTGGGTATTTCAAAAGAGGAGCAACCCAGCTGAGTAGGGGAGTCCAGTGGTCCCCCCAAAACCAGCTGCTATGAAGGGAGACGTGAAGACATGAATTAAAAGGGCTTTTCTCCTGTACCTCTGAGGTGTTTTGACCAAATTATGTCACAAATATGCAATCAAAACCTGGGTTTGATGGCAAAAAAGCTTCTTTTTTTTTTTAATTTATTTTATTTTTAAGGGCATGATGTCTCCTTTGACTTTATGGCAGGTATAAGTCTCTCCAGGCAACATGCTTTGCATTAGATGCTTGGCAGTCACCCTCCCAGACTAACACTAACGGAAATGCACACCAACTAACCTCAATAACTCTGCACCATCATCGGTTTTGCAGTCTCCACTGTCTGGAATCTGGGTGCTTTACGGCACCAAACCCAGAATAGCCACATGAGGGGACACGGGAGCTCTTGTAAACTTTTATTCAGTCATGCTGCTTAATCCTGAGAGTCTTGGATGGGGGAGTTTTGCATCTTTTAGGCAAAGCGCATAACAGAAGCAGGGGTCTATCTCAGTGGAAAGACTCACCGGAGCAGTTCCATCCGGTCGGCGTCTGGCAGTCGCTGAGGGAGGAAGGGAAGGCGCGCAGCTGCTCCACAGGTAAAGTGGCGAGGAACGAGGAACGAGACGAGGGCGAACCTGAGCCAGCACCTCCCCGCTGTCCCGCTCCACCGACGCGGTCGCCGGCGCTCCTCGAGCGGGGACGGAGCCATAATCTCACTGGCCCCGGCCGCGCAGCGCTGGGAGAGAGACGCGGACGCGCAGCTGCGATCCCGACAGGTTCAGCGGGGCGCTCAAACGCCGACGGCAGACCATTTTCCGAGCGAGACCGTGCGCCCCATGTAGCAGCAGCCGCCTCCCGGTTTATACGCTGACCAGGACGGCGTTCAGCGCCGCGATCCGGGGAGGCAGCTGCGGTCGAGACGGGAGTCGGATGGAGGAGGTCGTGTGGGATGGAGTAGAGGGGGGGGAAAAGTTAGCGAGGCAAGCAATGGGACTTGCGTGCAGAAGAGGATGCTCGAGGATGAGGAGAGGGGAGATAGGATGGGGAAAGAAAAGGAAGGGGTGGTTTAAAAAGAAGGCAATAAAACTTCAAAACTAATAGGGTGTAGCCGGAGTATCCCACGGGCAGCATTGGAAATAGAATCCACGGGTGGGTGAGACGAGCGTCGGTCCTCCCGTTTACTTTGCAGCCTGTATGTGGCGCGTACTGAGTCCCTTGCTGTTTCTCTCTCTCTCTCTCTCTCTCTCTCACCAGCAGCTGGTTATGATCACGTGGAGTATGATGCGTAGAGGGAGGGGGCGCCCCTCAGAAACAATTACAACGTCTTACTGGTGGAAAAGGCTAAAAGGAGAAGCACACAAGCAGAGTTGGAAAAAGTACCACAATTTTCTGCTTAAGTAAAGGTACTCTTACTTAAATTTAAATTTGAGTACTGAAAATCAACTGTAGTTTAAAAAAAAAAAAAAATCTTTTTAAAGGCACACCATGTAATGATACCACTCTAGACCAAATGGGAGCAACACATTATGGAGCCCTGTTTGTATGGAAGTATTTCTGTGCCACCTGAGTTTGAATACGAATTTTTAAGATTGAAAATTTTTCAGCATCAAAATCAGACTTTGAATTTTAAAAAACATCAGATTTCTAGCACTGAATTTTTTTTGCCTCTGAATTTTATTTTGTTAAAATAAATTCAGAGTTAAAAAAAATTGTTGTCTTAAAATATTCAGTTTTTCAAAATTCAACACGCAAAGAAATTCAACACCCCAAAAAATTCAGTGTAAAAAAAAAAAATCAACATCTCAAAAAAATTCAGTGTAAAAAAATTCAATTTCTAAAAAAAATCAGTGTAAAAAAATTCAACCTCAAAAAATTCAGTGTAAAAAAATTCAACCTCAAAAATTCAGTGTAAAAAGAACCAGACTCAACATCCGGGTCACTAGGGAGAAGCAATCGATCCCTGTCTCAATTCAGCCAACGTCCAGCCAATCACGTTACGCTCCATTGGTCATGTGACACCCACCCAGATAGTAAGACGGACCGGTCGGCCATGGCAGCAAACTCAGGTGATGGTGCTGCGGTCACCTGAATTTAACACTGAATTTATTTTAACAAAATAAAATTCAGAGGCAAAAAAAAATTCAGTGCTAGAAATCTGATGTTTTTTAAAATTCAAAGTCTGATTTTGAGGCTGAAAAATTTCAATCTTAAAAATTCATATTCAAACTCAGGTGGCACAGAAATACTTCCATAGTTTGTGTCATAATTCAATGAATAAATCAGTCTATTATTATGAAATACAGGCGTTTATTATTATGACACGTTTCACATTATTATGAAATGCATGTTTATTATTATGAAATATTTCCCATTATTACATGCTTTTTATTTTTTTTTCTATTATGCTTTTTAGGGATGCACATGGTTAACTGTTTAACAATAAACCAATAACAGTATCTCTAACCGTTTACTACTAACGGTCAATTTTGTTTTTAAGCTACGTAATTCAATCAACTCATGGGGGCATGTCGACAGGTGCAACACATGCCATCACGTGCGTCCCATCACAGCCCACTTTACAGCGAAGATGAAGAGAGCATGTAAAGTCAAAAAATACATCCTTAGCCTAACGGCTCTGAGCCCATGACTTTTTCCCTCTAAACCTCCTGTCTTTTAGGTCACAGGATTGTTGTCTTTATCAGATTGCTGAGTTTGTGTCTAGACAGATCACAAGATTTTACAAGGTTATGAGTTGCTGTAATTTTCCATCTGATGCAGAATTGTATGAGATGAACTGCCCGCCTTTAATCTTGGCATTCTTCTGAAGAATCCTGATGCTGTGAAGAGATCTGTGATTTTGTCTGCAGCCTTGGAGAATAAACCTCTGTTTTGCACCTCCGTCGTTGTCAGTGCCATGCTTAACAGCTGAATAGATTGCCTCACCAGTGCATAGAAATTAATAATCCTTACGACTAAGAAGATTCCCAAATTCTTAGTTTACAGAGCAAAAAGGAGTTCTGTGCAGTGTTGTACCTGAACGCGTTCATTGAACGAAAGTTCACGAACTAGTTCATATTTTTCGCGAACGTGAACTGAGCGCGCTCTCTTTCCCCTTCACGAGCGTGGGGCGTGAACGAGTTCATTTGAGCAGTTGTGAACGACGCTCTTTCAAAGTTCACGCACGGTCAAAACCGTTCCAGGTTTCCAGCGAACTCCATTTAAAATCCACCACAAACGAGCCTGATATGTACCTGAAGAAAGCAATCAAACATGGCAAAAGGGCTGTCGCGTCTGTCGATTATAAAAAAATGAACTATTTAGTTAATTTTTTGGTGGCTATTACAACAAATTGCTGGACTGCGCTCACAAAAGAGAGCTACGTGACAATTACATGTCACTATATCGATGAGTACTGGAAAGTTAATTCTGCCGTCCTGTTAATGCAGAGCACGCCAGGTAGACACACAGCTGATAACCTCACAGCTAAACTGGTTGATGCAGTGGAGACGTGGGGACTTGGTGGGTAAGTGTCCACGTCCGTCCACGACAACGAGCGCTACATCGTGGCAGCCAACTCTCTCGGGCGGGTCAGGTGAGTCGGAATGGTGGGACGTTTGTGTGTCGGAATAGCGGTATTTCAGGATGGTGATGTGTCTAAATGGTGGTATGTCGGAATGGCAGCATGGAAGGGCATTTAAATCTTATCGGTTAACGGTTATTAATCGTTAAAGGGCGTCGGTTAACGGTCATAAAAAAAATCCAAAATGTGCATCCCGTAATGCTTTTACATAATAATGGATTCGTTTTTCATAAGAATGATTTGTGGGTCAATCACAGCACAGAGGGCGGAGCCATTTATGTGATTGGCTGCTCTTTCATTCAGGCATGAGCAACAGAACAGTGAATATCGATAGTGGGCGAGAGGTGCAATGTATATACTTCAGGGCAGTAGGTGGCAGAATGCACCTCAGTTTACGGTTAAAAGTTGACATCGACTAAGAAACATCAAGGTTTCCCGTAGCTCAGTCCACGCTGCCATAGCTACAATCGGACTAGGAGCGCACCTTGATGACGCCACGGCCCGCTGCTAACCAGACCTCAAGGTCAATGTCAGAGTGTGTAGAATGGAGAAGGATCAGCCAATGAGCGTGCAGGTCAACCACTGGTCCCGCCCAGTGGCAAAATGTCATTAATATGTAAAAACTCATTCTTATGAAAAACGAAGGCTAATGTAAAAACTCATTCTTAGATTAAAAAAAAAAAAAAAGCCATTCAGAAATAAACTATTATGCATTAAACTAAGATTAATTAATAATAACAATATGTTTCATAATAATTACATTTTTTCATAATAATGGGAAATATTTCATAATAATGGATACGTATTTCATAATAATAGACTAATTTATTCATTGAATTATGACCCAAACGGGGCTCCACAGCACATCATACAAGAGCTCATTTGTCAACTCCGACTATAAACCATGCTCATAATGCATATTCATGTTCTCAACAGTGAATGTAGAAAGACAGTAGTCATGTTATCGTGAAACAAGGAGCATCATAATTTGGAAATTTTAGCCCAGCAACAATCTAGCTTTCTAACCACTGTAGAAGAAACATTGAAAGTTCTGTATAATATTTTTTCTCTATCAGATTAATGGCAAAACCAATGTTGACCCTACTTTTTTTTTTCAACTCCAGATGTAAGCTTGTGAAAGGAGAGTGTGCTGGTGGTTTATCCATTTTGCAGTGTGACTGAGGTCACACACACTACACAATCTGATAGCGACTGATCACCCAACTGGTTTTCAAACCACATTTTGTCAACAAAAGACGTGTTTTGCACATGGTTGCACCCCATTTCTCGCATAAGTTGCTTATTTGAAAATGGCTCAAAGGAAGAAACAGCAGTGAAAGCAGATTGTGCTATAATTTGTTCAGAATACTAAAAAAAAAGAAAGAAAGAACAATGAATCTGGGTGAAATAATGGATTCACACATTTGAAGTAAAATGTCTGTGCTACACAGAGCAAAGGGTTAAAAATTGTTTGTAACGAATAGTGACTTTCTCAAATTGTGGTATGGCATTTAATGTTCAAAAGTGAAAGTTTGCAGTTTCCTACTCGCTCTGTTGGACTTTCATTTTTCATTTCATTTCACAGTAATGTCCCCCCCATGCGATACTCTCTCATTTGCGGTAGCTCGAATGGGGATTCCCCTGACGGCTCCAGATATTTGGCAATGTGAGATGTTGGCAATCAGAAACTGCTCAGTGACACGTCAGTGACCCTCTTTGAGTTGTTCACACATAGCCTTCGAGTCCCAATGGGCGACTCTGAACTGGTCCCTGACTTCTCCCCTGGACAGTCTTCTGGTTCAGCCTAAATAGTTTTATGGGTGCTACTCTTAATATGATTGACATGTCAGTAGACTGAATGCTATGATGATTTATATCACTTCTTGTGGGATAAAGTTGTATGACAAGGCTTTCAAAACCACAGTATTTACAGTAGCATAGTCCAGATCTTACTGCTTGCAACTTTAAAGCAGTAAAAAAGAGTTTGTTTCTTATGTTAAAATATCAGTTTAAATTTAATTTGTATCAATAATTAATTTATGTGTTTTGGAAGGATTGTCTAGCTCTCATGTTCAACGGGGCCTATTATCAATAAAAAAAAAACACACAAAGGTAACTTGGGACTCCTGTCCCTGTCATCTCTTGCAACAAGTGCATCTTGCCTTACAGGACTATGTCACACATCAACAAAGATAAAACTAGCTCACAGAGTGGCAGGTAACATCATTGCAGAGGTGATTAAGAGACTCAAGAATGTGATAATGGAAGAGAAAATGAGAAAGTAACAGAGAAAGGACCAAATAACAGTAAATCTTGTCATAAAATTAACTTAACCTCCACACCTATAGGGCGAGCCACAAAAATGAAAACTGCTGAATTTCCTTTCTGCTAGATAAGTTTATGGAGTAGTTGATTTTAAATCAGCTACTTTTGCAGAATAGAGGCTATCCAAGTACCATAAAAAATTGTGATATTTCTATTCGCAAGGTGGCAGTAATGCATTGCATTTGGGGTTTTGCAAACATGACCATTTCTTGTGAAGACAGCAACAAGACAAAAAAAATACTGCAATGCTGTGGAGTGTACATCACCAAATTCCAAACCAAAGAAGCATCTATCCCTTCATAGCTGGTGTAATGAGGCTAAAATGGCTGAGAGATCTCTCTGCACAGAGAAGATGGAAAGTACTGATTCAGTCCAAGTGAAAGGACAAAACAGGGAAGCATGTTGAAATTCTGAACCCCACAACAAATTCCAAGTTATGTTCCTGTTATTTAAAAAAAAAAAAAAAAGATCAACACTGACAGCTACACGAATGGTGATCCTGTCTACTTTGCCTGGAATAACATGAGGAATCTGCTGGGGCAGGGAAGACCAGAAAGGCACAGATCTGGAAAGCCTGGATCACTATGAGTGCCGCCCCCTTACGCGGTATTCAGGTAGCCTCTATTCAGTTGGGTTTTTGCTGGTCTGCATGTCCACCTTGTCTGTCTCTATCCATCCATCCATCCATCCATCATCTATACCTGCTTAATCCTATGCAAGGTCATGGGGATCTGCTGGAGTCTATCCCAGCTCCCTTTAGGCAAAAGGCAGGGGTACACCCGGACAGGTTGCCAGTCTATCACCTTGGGATTTTTATTTCAATTTGTTCTCAGCCCATCATTTATATAGGCTTATATAGACATCCCACTTCAATGGTCATGTTGGAGAAAGCGACAGAGGTAATGAGGATGTGATTGGGTAGGTTTGGTGTCCAAGAAACTAATGCAGCAGGTGAAAAGGTAGTAGTGTCATAGGTATGATGTGGTGGTGTATGGTGAGGTGGACCCAAAAAAGGCAGGAGAGGAGGGAGTTCGCGAACAAAAAAATCTTTTAATTAAATTTCTTTGAAAAACAACTCAAAACTCTCACCCAACTAAAACAAGGTAAATCCAAGGGAACGACAGGGGAGGAACAGAAAACCGACAAAGCCAGGATTGAAACGCAGAACCAGTACATGCAGAAACACACAGGGTGACAGCAGACGACAGAAACAGTATGATCTGGCACCCAAAAGAGGGGAAGACGAGACTTAAATACACAGAGGGACAAATGAGAGGCAGGTGCAAACACTCAGGGTAATCACAGAGGAAAGTAAAGCTGAAAACCACGAAGATAAGACGGACCTTCAAAGTAAAACAGGAACAAGATCAACTAACGACAGGGGAGACAGAGCATTGACAGGCACAGGAACAGATGGAAAACCAAAAACGTGCACAACTCAAAACAACACCATGACATGTAGACTTGGCATCAAGAATGGAAATGGCTGTCATGAATGCTTTCTTCCAGAAGAGGCAGGAACATTGGGTGACTTGTAAAAGTGGAGGTAGGAGCACACAGGTGGACCTACATGTTCTGTTGATGATGCAAACGTGAAGGAGATCACTGACTGCAAAGTAGTGTAGGTGAGAGTATAGCCAGACAGCATAGGATGGTGGTGTGTATGATGACTCTAACTGGTGAAGAAGATGAAGAGGACAAAGGCAGAGTAGATGAAGAAGTGGTGGAAGCTGAAAAAGGAAGAGTGTGTGGTTTTCAGAGAGGAGTTGAGACAGGCTCTGGGTGGTCATGGAGGCGCTTCCAGATGACTGGACAACTACAATTAATGTGATCAGGAGACAGGTAAGAGAGTACTTGGCATGTCATCTGGTAGGAAAACAGACAACAAGACTTGGTGGTGGAACGAGGAAGGGCAGGGGTAAGTGCAGAGAAGGAGGTTAGCTAAGAAGAAGTGAGACACTGAGAGGACTGAAGAGAGTAGACAGAAGTACAGGGAGATGCAATGTAAGGTGAATGTAGAGGTGGAGAAAGCCAAACAAAGAGCGTATGATGATTTGTGTGCTAGGTTGGACAGCTAGGAGGGAGAGAATGACTTTTTCAGGTTGGTGAGGCAGAGCAGAGAAATAAAGATAGGAAGGATGTGAAGCAAGCTAGGGTGATTAAGGATATAAATGGAAATATATTGACACATACTAGGAGTGTGACAGGAAGATGGAAAGAGTGCTTTGAAAAGTTGATTAATGAAGAAAATGAAAGAGAACAAAGAGTAGAAGAGGTGACTGTTGTGGAAAAGGAGCTAGCAAAGGTTAGTAAGGCTGAAGTGAGAATGGCACTGAAGAGGATGAAGAGTAGAAAGGCAGTTGGTCCTGATGCAGTTGTGAGAGAGTTTTTGACCAGGATGTTGTTGTGGGATTGTAGGATTGATATTGCTAAACTCAGACAGGAACTTGAGTTGTTGTCTGTTCTGCAGGAACTGTGTGAATGCCACCTTGAGCCTCTCTGTGGGGTTTACGACTCAGGTTTGGAGGTTTTGGGGTACTATTGGGACCTAGATTTGAACGTCAACAGCCTTGACGTCATTATGACAATGAGGCATTTATTATGGCAATAATATTAACAGCTTTTCCTTATTCCATCTGGGAACATTGCCAGAATCAAGAGACTGGGGTCTAAACCGGATTTGGAAAGTCTAATCTGTGAGTTCGTTTCCACCAGGTTAGACTGCTGTGAGGACCTGCTTACTGGGCTCTGAACGAGCTGGAGCTGGGTTGAATGTGTATGGTAGTTAATTAATTTTAGTTAATTAGTTACTTAGGTATGTAAATCATAATTATGAGTCATGTTATTGTCATGTCATGGTTTTTGGGTTTCATTTACACGTGCCAGGAGCCTACTCAACCACAGGTTTTTGTGAAAATGTAAGTGTTTGTCTTGCCCTTTCAGGAGATCCAGATTACCATAGTGACGGTTGGTACCGTGCGATGGACTAGGGCTGATGAATACTCATTATGTTTGTTCGACTCTGTCCCGTTTCACTGTTAACTCATTTCTGCTTGCCCACCTCCCAGTTATTTACTGGAAGGTAGAGACTTGGTAGAGACTTGGGGTGTTAGTGGCAGTCTGGAGGAGTGTTATGAACACGGTTCGAGATGCAGATCCGAGGGACCTGGGAGCTGTGGACGCTTCAGACATGTTGAATAAATGCTATGTGTCTATTCTAGATTATTCTGTAGTGTGGTTCACAAGTAACACCAATCGGATCGAGGGCGTTATAAGGGCCTGAGCATTTTCTGCTTTGTATACAAATGGAGATTAAATCCACTTTCACCCTTGTCCGATTGTCAAGTGCTCTGTTAAGTGTTGTAGAATTGCCTCACTAGAACTCACTAATTATTGGTAAACTAATATAAAATTTTAAACGACAGATGTTCAACAAGATCTTAGAGAGTGAGAAAACACCTTGAGGATTGAGGAGAAGTGTGCTGGTGCCAATTTTTAAGAACAAGGAAGACGTGCATAGTTGTGGCAACTACAGAGAAATAAAGCTGATGAGCCACACAATGAAGTTAAGGGAAATGGTAGTGGGAGCTTGACTAAGGACAGAAATGAGCATTTGTGAACAGCAGTATGGTTTCATGCCAAAGAAGAATATTTCAGATGCAATATTTGCTTTGAGG